>CM025788.1:927523-1118107 GCA_014636745.2 Centella asiatica
TTTTTTTTTTTTTTTTTTTTTTTTTTTTTTTTTTTTAAAAAAAAAAACCCCCCCCCCCCCCCCCCCCCCCCCCCCAACCAACAAAGTGCATTCCATCTGTCCTTTTAATATTTATTTATGCATTCTATTCATGCTTTTAATGAAAATAATTGAACCAACAGGGTTTAATTTCTTCATGAAAATTAAAGAAAATCAAGACATATGAATCAATTGAACCTTTTATGAATGATTAATGTTGAACTTCAAGCAATTCGAATCGTACGATTTGATACATTGGTCTGGTTGGTCGACACCAGTTGGACCATACTTTTAATTACTCTTGTCAATTCACATTTCATCCATAAAAACATATAGACACCAGTTGGACCATACTTTTAATCACTCTTGTCGATTCATATTTCATCCATAAAAATATAAAGAGTAATGTTATGCATGTTTAATGTGCTTTAAGCAGAATTATTTTGCACAAAATTAATTTTTTGTACATATTCATACTTTTGTTGCTCTCGGTTTTTGGTTTCCTCCAAAATCAATTTTCGAATGAGTCAATACATAATTTACACGAACTTTTAGGCTAAAAAAACTTAAAGTTTTACAGCCTAACATAGCATTTTCCTTCCAACTTAGTTAATTGATCTTGTATTTCCTTTTTTCTGAAAATAGTTTACTCTCATTTTAAATATTAGTATATCATTGCTTGATCAATTTTATGCATTGAAAAACAAATCCATCAGTTTCTGGGTAATTTAATGGTTACTGTTTGTTTTAGTTTTTCTTACCAAGTGGTTACTATTTAAAATTATAAAAATGAACAACTTTTGCGTGTGAACAATTTTAACGTATACTTACATATCTCATTTTCATATTTATTTTTATATTTTGATATATTCATATATCTTTTTTTAATTAAATTATAAGTTACACCAACATATATATTTTGCGAATAGGTATTTTATACGTCTTACTATTCGTGTCAGAAAGACTGGGAAAAAAAAAAGCATTACTTTTATTTAGAGATGGAGAGTAAATTTTATGTACTCATATATTTTTTAAAATTGATGTTATTAATCAAGCAAATAAAAAATTACTCTGTATATCATGTAAAGTTTTTTTTTTTATGTATAGTTATTTATTTAAGTTTCTTCGTTGTACATCTTCTGGAACCATGAAATTTAAATTTGATAAGTTTTTATGCATGCAAAAAGTAACTTAAATACTTCAACAAATACAAGTTCAACCGAATAAATGTGTCGTACATGAATAGAATTTTAAACAGCCGTAATGATTAGCCGTTTCCGTTTGAAGTTGTTATTTTTTTTCTTTTTTTCTTTTTTAATCAACTAAACTACCTCCATAACTAACTCAATATTTACCTATTTTTCTCGCTCAATTCTTACTTTGTAAAAAATTCGAAGATTTTTCTCTTTTATTAAAAAAATACTTCACAAAATATTGTGAGGAGAGTAGCTAAATTCCAAATTAATATTAATACAAAATCAAAACACAATACTCAATTATGAACCAAAATGACCTTTCTTTAAAATTCAAAAAGAAACTAGTACTACTAAATGAAATAAAGAAATAAAAAAAAGAGCAGTGCCCTCTTTCTTGTTTTATCAAGAAGGCACTGCTCCTTTTTTTATTTCTTTTCAAAAAAACTCTTCGAATTGAAAGAAATATTGAGAGAGATCAAGAATTCTCACTATTTCTTAGATTAAGTGGGATCTTTCATTCACATTACGATATTTGATTTCTTGACTTTACTCTAATCACTTTAAAGTTGTGTTTGGTTAAACAAAATGAAATGACATATGAATAAAATGAACAAATAAAAAAAAATGGTGATGAAAGACACGAATCGCAAAAATTATGAGAGAAATATAGGAATAAAAAAATGATAAATTGTGTGTAAAATTTTAATTATGATAAAATGGATAATCTTTATGTAGGTGGGTAACTTTAAAAATACATACAATCTTGTGGAAAGAATAAATGAATAAATAAACTTTACACATGAATAATCTCAAAAATAATGTAAAACTCATTCAACTAATAATAATACCCTAATCCTCCTTGAAACTAGTAAATGTAAAGGGATGAAGACTAATTTTCTAATTTTTTTCAATTTTGTTGGTGATTGACCGTAGTGCTTTGGTATTATACTTCAAATTTTTACAACTAGTCATATATATGCGCATAGGCTATGCTTTGTGTAGAAGTTAATATCCACCATTGCTGCTTGCAGTAACTTATGGTGTGTTCAAATGGATTTGTGCACAAATTGTGCAAAATACATCTTTTAATACACTTTTAGTACACAGTTAGCAATTGTATTCCAGAATTTATGCAAGACGTACGCTTAGTGTACTAAAAGTGGTATTTGAGAAATTTGGACACCATGACATTACTCATTGAAAATACAAAAGATAATAAGATGAAAAAATATCCAGCGAGATCATAATGAGGAAAGTCAAGAAGCAAGCACATCACAAAATTATATGATTACCCTACTTTTGGGGCCACTATATTATTAATAGTTTAATTGCAAAATCTGGTACAACAGCAAGTCTGACAGTTCAACATGTTAGTTTGGAGCTACTAAGCATTTGAGTTCCACGTTGATACTAGCTGTATTTGTAACCAAAATATGTCTGTATCTAGATTTGCTTCACTCGTCTTTTTTGCTAGGTTCGGCATCATCTTGAGAAGTTTTAGATTTAGACTCATCAAACTCCATCAACTGCACAAAAGAAGTAATTAAGCAGCAAGAAGTAAATAGCAGGCAACATTTATTGATATCTACACCTAAATTAGAGCAGTCAGTGACCAAGGAACATCTATATCTATTGGATTTTGAAGAGGGGTGCATGTTTGTAGGCTAGCTCCCTACTCCCTTTGAGTTGTTGGAAACAATGGTGTAGTAATCTTATGGAGACAACTTCTGCAAAGTTTTGCTTATCCAACTAATAATAATACCCTAATCCTCCTTGAAAGCATCTAGGACGTCTCTCATAGAAACACACAATGTTGCTATTAAGTCATGCAAAGTACCTTGCCTTTATAATCAGTTAAGCTCAGGGCTCGACATAAATCATAAAAGGACAACAAAAAACATACGTCACAATCAATGAACAATCAACAGAGAATTGGGATGGAGTTGCACTTGATCTTCATCAACAAACTTGAGGAAGGACAATATGAATATCCCCACCATCAAATAATCCTCAATACATGATGTTGATCATACATTTTATCCGCACTCAATTGAACGCTTGGATGCGTGAGATAGTCTGTTATGGAGAGATAACTGATAAGCATGAAAATGGCCTACCAGAATCTTTTGGGGTTTATTGTTTCTCTCCCGCCATGCCTCAGTAAAGGCTTTTCACTCCACCTTACATATCCTCCTCTTTCTTGTTTTGTTTAGGAAACTTAACCCCTTTCTACTCTACTCTATACTCTAACCGCACCTCTCATTTTTCCCAACTCTGAAGTGCATCTCCCCCAAACCCGTTTCACTGCATGGTACTACATCCTCTTCCTTCCTTCAAGTCCCTTCTTCCTTATCCAATGTTTGTGAAACTTATAATGGAATAAAAAGAAATGAGAAGAGAGGAAAATTTCATTCCAAATCTCTTGTTTGTGAAATTTTATAACAAAAGAAAAGAAAGGAGAAGCGAAGAATTTAAACCTAACTCTCCAAAAGTTTCTTCGCAGTGGTGGGAAGATTACCAAGGAACTCGACTTGAGTCTTAAATTTTTAATTAATTTCAATATTACCCAGCAAATAATACATACTAAAACTATTTTAAAACTAATCATCTTTCTCTTCTAAGTTCACAAACAAAAGAAAATAATTTTTTTGTGGTCTCTCCCCTTTTCATGTCCCTCTTAAATTTTAAACTCCGTTGTATTCTTTTCAACTTCACAAACATAGCATTAGATTTCCGTACTTTCAACATTCAAGATTACATTCATGTGTATTCAGAGGGGTTTGTATCCCCACCCTATGATTCTATAACATTTCCATTCTATAACATTTCCAGTTCTCCCATTCCAGTACGAGGAGGCCTTATTTTTCGACCCACTATGGACCTAGTTCAACAATATAGGACCTTTATTGTCTTCATGCTTACTCGGGTTTGTTGCCTATTGAAGGTTTTCTATTGAGTAAGCCAAGAGGCCAAGACTTTGTTGTGTGTGTGTGTGTGTGTGGTGGTGGGGGGTGGAAGTTTATCATTCGTGAGGTGCCGATACTTGAATATAGGAGGGATCTCTTGGTAGGTGAACATTGGAATATCAATGGTGCTCTTCTTCTTCTCAAGCAATGGCAATAAATAAATCGATAACTCCCAACTATCTGACTATAATGGCTTTGAGTACAAGATGGGTATGGGACAAGAAGCATTCACCGAGCCTTACCCTTAAAAATGCATTAGTCCCCAAACCCTTTTTTAAATTTATTTATATTATTTCTTCTTTTCTTTGTTTGTTTATATTTTTCTCATACAAAATCATTTAAAATTAATATAATTTATGTTTTACATATAATCGGGTCAAAAGCAGATGCGAGACAGCATGAGAGGGCATATCACATACACTACTCTAACCATATATGGTTCAACTAGTCGGATCTCAGTAGGATAGGAGTTGGGCAGGACTCCAACAGAGTCGGATGAAATTGCCAAGCGTAGCTTTGGATTCAATTCAACGAGTTACCAGTAGAATATACGCATAACATCTTACCTATGCAACTGGGTCAATTAGTGGGTGAGTAGCTATAGCCTAGAAGTGGATCTAGAGGATTTAATAGGAGATAATTACAGGTTATGACAAATGCTGCACCCCGTATGCACTCCCACCACACCTGATTCACCATAAACACCCTTCTTCATAATGCTAAACATTTGTTTCTATCTGGTCAGGCACATCCTGCACTTTTGCTCTGAACCTGAAACACGTGCAACGGAGTGGAGTGATTCTAGATAATTCTGATTTTCCACCTTTTGCATGATCTTCAGCTTCATTAGAAACAGTACCTTTGATGGATCATATTTTTCCATCTAAAGGGTATGCTGTACTTGCATGTCTGGGAAGTTTATTTTGCTCTCCTTTGGTTGCAGCGTCAAAGCGTTGACTCAGTTCGCAACTTGCATGTCTGGGAAGCTTATTTTGCTCTCCTTTGGTTGCAGCGTCAAAGCATTGACTCAGTTCACATCCTTACAGCAGCCTTTTTTCGCTAAATACATCATTATGGCTGTCTTAGGATAACTGATCCCTTAAAGTAATGTTCTAAATGATATTAACAGTTGTGGTGCTCTTTTTAGATATTATATCATCCAGTATGCACCTCAAAGTTTTGTTCATGAAGCACAAAATCTTGGCAACAAAGTCGCTTATATCTAATCTATGAAATGCTTGTAATAGAAAAGAAAGAAATTCAAATAACTTGAGGTCATATTAATACATGCTAGTGGTCTAACATCACAAATCTTCTTGCTTCTCTCTTTTTTTTGGTCAATGCTCCCTACATGCTTTAACTATTACTTTGTCACTAGTCTACTGTCTCTAATGAGTAATACCCATTAATTGCATCTCTTGAGTACCAAAATCAGGGTAAGAAAAATAATAAACTAGACAACTCTAGACACATTAGAGATACCATCTTTACTCTTCCCATATTTAATCTATTAAAACAATCTATTCTAATGATGGGTATCAAAAGGGATAAGATAAATACCGGTTTGACCTCCCCATTCCATATGCAATGAACTGCCAAAAATCCAATCACAGCTGGTACAATATAAAGTAGTGCAGGCTAGAAGAAAACAATAAGAATAAGTTACAAGAAAGGTAAAGTATGTAGGTGCAGATTTCTCTAATCTGATATTGTATCATTCTTCTGAAAAATGAAATGAAATAGTGCATGCTGAAAGATAACAACTACAAGATGAAGGGAAGATATAGTGTAGCTGCGGAATCATCCGGCACAACTCTCTACCCTCCATCTAAAAATATACTCAGTCTGTTCCACAAAAACTAGTGTGGATCAAACTTCTAAATTG
The DNA here is from genome assembly GCA_014636745.2 of Centella asiatica. Lineage (NCBI taxonomy): Eukaryota > Viridiplantae > Streptophyta > Magnoliopsida > Apiales > Apiaceae > Centella > Centella asiatica. The sequence goes on from CM025788.1 coordinate 933,589, forward strand.
GTGTTAGAAATTCCCAAAACATTTAAAGTTGATATGTTATATTTGCAGTCCACACTCCATGGTACCTTTCTAGATGGCAAAAACTTGTTCATATTAAATTTAAATTAGTTTAGTCAAAATGGGATGCAGAGTATATATATAACAAGGAATTCACCGGTCACCCACCTGAGCAGCTTGAAACCAGTTCATGACGACAATAGTGAGAACCAAACCAACAGTGTATCCCAAGAAAGCGCTGTTGAAATACTGGCTCTTTTTACCTCTTGAAACATCAAATCGCAGTGCCAAAGCAACAAAAATGCCTGAAATAGTAGTAAAAGACACATTTTCCTGATGATACATACTCTTCAAAGTTAAAATTTCACATCAAGCCAAAAAGAAAAGTTCTCATTGTCTACTACAACTGCATGTCTATTGCTAACATCAATACATGACAATAAGTGCAGAACATTGATACAGGTGATATTATTTTATCACCGATCCTTTAGAATCATATTGTAGTCGTTGACAAACTCTGCACAGCATATGGACGATTTACTTTGTACCAACTCACTGCTAACAACCTCCATCAAGTATATACAGCATGTAAGTCAACTACAAAAAGATACAGGCTACAGAAAGAATCATGCGTGTTATTTACAAGAGAGACAGGAAAAAGTGAGACCCCATTGCCAACCAGGTTAAGTTTGAGTGATAAGACAATACATATGTTTGTGATCAAACAAAAACAAACATTACTTACATGTTACAAAACGGAAAATGTTACAAGCACAGTTATTAAGGGTGAGAGGCGCTCTGGGGCACAGACGTCCCCTCAGGGGCCTACGTGCAAGGTGCAGGGCACGCGCCTTATCAAAGTGAGGCATACATACATAATATATACATCTATACAGACTTATACATATATACAAACACACACAACACACTGTATACCCACGTACATATATACACAATGTATGTAAACTGATATAATTGACTATTATAAGGAAAGTGGAAAGTTGCGTCAAAATATAAGGTTGTCTTGTTTAGTGAAAGAATATTAAACATTTGTAACTAATTTTTACAAGAGAAAGCAGAAGGCATACAAGTGAAATTACAAATTATCATATTTAATTGCATACATAACAGACTTCACTGTAAGGTAGATAGACTAGAATATTTTTTTACTTGTTAAACAACTATACATGATATCTCACAGACAAACAAATTCATGATCACATCTAAAAAGAAAAACAAAAAGAAAACGAGAGGTTAATTGTTTCCATGTAATTCCGTCATTTTTTCCAATTTATCTTCTTTCCTGTCTCTTTTTTCTTGCTTCTTTCCTTATCTTCTTTTTCAATTTTACTTTCCTCTCTTTTTTCTCTTATTTTCTTCTCTACTATTTTCTAGGATCTTTTCTCAATGAGAAATGAACTAAAAATTAAATTTTTTAACAAAAAAAATGAATAAAAAAAGAGAACTGCAGCCTCACTTTAACAAGGCATGCGCCTCACACCTCAGTAGTTGAGGCACACACCTCAGTAGTTGAGGCACACACCTCAAGTGAGGCAAGGCCCAAAACTTGTGCCTCGCACCCCTAGGCGCGCCATTTGACAACTACGGTTACACGTAACTGAGTCACCATCAAAATATCATTTAAGGGTCTGGATAAACATATAATTTTAAACTTGCCACACCTGGAATCACTATGTCTCCAAGTCCAAGCATCGAAAATGGGCGTGCTGAATCTCCTGTTGGAAATAAAAGCTACAGAAGAGTAAAAATATTGATCAGGATAGAAGCCTCAAATTACTTGTAGTTCGACACCAAAACAACTGATGGAACAAAACTACCTTCTCAATTCACCTAAGATACTGACCTTTATAGGAGCATCAAAAGATTTAGCAACACTGACCATTACTGGGGTAAAGAAGACCCAGAAAATGTCATAAACAAATAGTCCAGCCTGCAATTTAAAGATGGGAGAGCATTAGATAGAACACAATCAATAGTTTTCACGCACTATAAATTAATAACTCAAGCCTCATGAAAATATGGGAGTTTAGAACCATGTTACTAATCCTAGACTTAATCACAAAGTAAAATCCCTAAAACATCTAATAAGCTCCTAAATAAACACCAAGATACAATTCTAGAGTATTTTGATAAATAGTAGTTCCCTTTATAATGGCTTGCAGAAACAAAGATTCTCATGAATATTAGAATGGCAAAGAGGAGAAATAGTTCTCAAACGTATCACTCGCTTGAGCATCCTTCCACCTTAATCTTCTGATGTGGTTACTCGTGATATTATAAAATTAAGGGCTAGAAACTTTGTGGAGTAGGGGAAGAAAAGGAATGGGAATGAGGTAGAAATGAATACGGGAGGAATGAGAATAAGAATTCAAAATTAAATTCTTTTGTTTATTTAAATATAAAATGAAGAATGAAATGAAATCTTTTGTATATTACATGGACAAAATTGCGCTTTGAAACATACAATTATATTAATATATGTATTATATCATTTTGAAGTAAACAAGGGAAAGAAGGTGGAATAGGATTGGACCATTCCCATTCTACCTTCCAATCCGGAAAGTAAACTAACCCTTAGAGTACTGTCTAAATATATTACCATTCTCACTTTCACTTTGTTGTTTCACAATAATTACAAGTTAATTGAATTTTGGGGTCGGAAGACACTTCAGCAAGAGAAATAAAAGCTAAATTACCAAAAGAATGGCACCGGTCTTGAATGAGCCCAGTGAGAGCATTTCAATTCCCTGAAATTAGATGGGGAACAGTGGAAAAGAATCACTCAGAGCAAATAATGCCAATTTGAAATTAAACAGATATGCAAAGAGTGGAAAAAGTCAAAAAGTTATTCAAGGGTTTGCACAAAAAAATTCACAAAACTACTTCATTACAGTGTGCTAATGATTTTTTGATAATACTGCCAAAAAATAGACTACGTAAATATTTTTTCAAAACTTTTTCAAGCTCCTCTACATGATATCTACAACCATCTATTCATCTAAGAATCAATGTGTTCACGGCTAGGAACTTCTACCCAACTCCGTTAGTACCCGTCCAACTTCGACCAATTATATATAAATCATAATTAGTGCTTAATTCTAGAAGATTCTGTACAAGGGAAAAAAATGCAAAAGAACAATTAAAGAAAGAAAGAAATTAAATTTAAAAAGTTAAGAAAATATGATTCGGAAAAATAGGCAGAGGGGGAGCAGGTTGGGATTGTGCACATTCAAATTCTGTTCTTTTCTTTTCCTAATTTAAATTTGATGTGAACATATTTGGTTTTGAGTAGTACCCCAATCAACACTTTAAAGTACTTAAATAGAACTACCAAGTATCAAGTACATATTTTGTTAATCTGAACATTTTAAACGATACACCCCCACAGTTTGAACTTAGGATTTTGCAACTAACAAAATATAAATTCCCCTAGTACGAGTTTTGTCGAACTGAGTGAGCGACAGATAGTGAGAAAGAGACATAACATAGTCATAATTCCCAATGTTCTACAGAAATTAAAGTCACACATTGTTATAACTTATAGATATTGCAGCAGCTACAAAAAAAAGCCAGGACATCATAAAACAGAAGTAGAAGTGAGGTTGTCCATGAACCATCAAGAAGAAAATAGAACTTTTGCATGTGATAGTGTCTTGACTTTAAAGCATATAGACTGTTAACCAACAAGATGTAATATGTATAAACCTATTCAATAAGGGGAGCTGGAACTTTCTGAGGATAGGTATCACAACCATATCTAGTTTTCATGTGCATGTTTCTGGGGAAATCATGTACCTATAATATTTACTTTGTCATTTTGAAAAAATGGAATTTATGTGTGTCAAGCATGGTAATTCTGGTATAATATTCATTATTCAACCGAACCTGAATGCAGAATGCAAGACCCAATACATTGTTAGCCAACCAATGCTTCTGCGAAGCATACCATGCACAGAAAAAAGTTCCGGGGATAGCAGCAACTACTTGAGACCTTGTGAACTCAACCTCCAAAGCTGTTTCAAGAGATTGTAAAGTAAAAAAGTCAATCTATGTCAGGATTGGAATCTCAACAACAATTTCAGAGACGTAGACAAACATAAAATCAAGCAAAACAAGGAAAAAGATGGATCTAGGATCAATTTTCATTAATGAGATCATGTCTCCTCTCTACATGATATTCAATTCACAAAACAAACTTGGAAATGAAAAATTAACCAGCCTCGCATTTCCACTACAATGTGATACCTACTATCGTGCACCATCTTGTGCTTAACATACAATACATCTTCAATGATGTAAAAGACTTATTTACCCCTGAACTGACTGATTTTGACTAGTAAAGCCTGACAATCAGCAAATGCAAGCAGGACTTCATCCAGATTGAAATGAACAGAAAATTGAAGACAGAGTTTCAAAACATATAGGTGGTAGATATACCATAACTTACCTGGAGCTTTATGAAGCTCAGACATTTAAACTATGAATTTAAATACGACCAGCAATACTGACAATGAGAGCAGTGGCAGGATTAGTTGATAAAAGACCATCTCTATGTTCTCCTCTAGCTAACAAAATCAATTTTCGGTTCCAATAGTTAATGTTTGGTTTCTGTTTTAGGTTTTCTCCAAAGAAGGAAAAATAAAGATGGCCTGTGTAGATAATCTATTAAGAACTTATAACTTTTCAAACTCATTGTATATGTATCACCAACCAAAAATCTTGTCAATTCCAAAAACTTGAAAAATTAGCACACTTTCACATGAAAGAGTAATTACTCTGTCCATGTGTTGGTGATTGGAGCACGCCAGTTAAAAAGATAACCAATAGTTTATTCCCATAACCAAGTAATAACAGAACTATAGGTTACAGTTTTGTTTCACATAAACGTAGACATGTACGTATGCCAAAAGAACGAGTTGACACAAGTTCATTTCAGAACTCTTCCAAATATGCTCAATCTTAATCTTGTCCTGCATCATCCAACTTACAGATGCAGCAAAGGATAATAAATTTAGTTCGGCAGCTAGAAATTGATTGTAGAATTTATTTTTTTGGCTGACAATAATCTCAACTGCTGACCTTGTTAAGAACTAGAAGATGGTGTACAACACTTTCTTGAAGATCAACGGTGTAGCAAAGCAGTCAATCGATCAGGCAGGTGAATCTTATTGGATACAGAGAATGGCACATAATAATCTCAAAAGAACTACCATGATAGGTAACACAGGTGAAGATCGAAGAAATACGATAATATTTTCCTTGGCATATTTTAATTTAGAGGAATGTAATTATTTATTTTAGTTAATTTGTGTAAGCTTAGTTATTTCATAAGTCTTAGAAATTATTATTGCTTGGTTGGGTTGTTTACTAGTTCTATTTATTAGGGCATCATCATCTATTGTCTATATGTATTAATGTATTCCCCATAAGTTTATCTAGGTCTACAATCATTGATTAATCTGGTTGGGAAACGCTACAAGTAGTGGTTTTCTATGGTTGAATTAGCGTTAGTATCTTTTTTCACGATAATTTTATGATCAGCAATCAATTGTTTTGCTTTTCCAGTCTTTCCTTCAATGCAAATGACTCCATAAGATTTGCCACCTGTCCTGAGTATGAGATTGATTTAGCATCTCCCATCCTTCCAATAAGTAAAAAACTGCAACCTGAGCCGGTTCCTTACGCAGTTAATATTCCTTAGTTAGCACCACACTTAGAGAACATCATACAGTTGCAATAACTTTTGGGCACTACACATTGTACACGTAATTGTTATGTTATGCTAATGATGATGTTAATGTATCGCTTGGAAAATATTGGATATACAACTTATAAGGGGGAACATTCTGAGGTCGAAAGTTGGTTGATTTTGAGGACCAAAGGGACAATGTTATCTACCAAACCTTACAATAGAACAAGAAAAACTCCTTCGGTTACTGGTGTTGAGAAGGTTGATATCAAAGAGGAGCATATATTTGTGGAAGAGAAGCCAGTTTTCATGCCTGATTTGGTTCACATTCAGTTTATCACTCTGAAACCACTTGACATTAAAGAAAATGTTGTTAAAAAAGTTATATTATCAATGACAAGCATGTTGACTTTGTCATTTCAGAGGCTTTCCTTGTACCACTATTCAGCAAACAGTTAATTCTTATATTCTGCCTTTTCAGAAAACTAGGTTTCAACTGTTCCGGTTTTCTCCAACAATGAAATAATAATGGGGAAAACAAATGAAGACTCTTAAGTTTATATTTATCTCAAAATATTTTAGTTTAGAAGAAAAAGATGTAATTATGTCAGGAATAGAGTCTAATATTCTGTAGTCTATGTTCCTTAAGTGGTGGCACTGTAGTTACAGTGTGGCCTAGTGTAGGATGTCTTTATTTTGTTATTCTGTCTTATTCTAACAAGTACAATAAATAGTGGTGGAATGAAATGGCCGGGTATGAAAATGGATAGTTACTAAATTACTGGCATCACCTAGGTGATTCCTCTCATCCTTTTTCTGCCTTTCTCTCTATATAACTAACTTCTCTTTTCACATCCTATTTCTCTCTCAATTCTAATCCTATTTTCCGTCTCCCCCGGTAAAACCCTAATTTGTCAAGCCTCTGGCCTGAAAAATTATCCGTCTGGTATTCTTGATTAAAGATATTTTTATCTGGGATCTAACTGTGACCAATGCTCCCCACCCCACCCCTTCTGTGGTTGGGATATTGTGGAGTGATTTTTTATGTGGAAAAATCACCTTGGTTATCTATTTCTTGTTAACTTGTAGAATTTTCAATGAATTATAGTGCTGCTTCAAGTCTTGTCCCAAGTCATACATGAAATAATATGCTCCCAAAATAACTGTAATAGATATTAGAAAATTTTAAACAGGAGGATAAGAAAGATATACTAACAGCTAAAGTATGGAAAATGCCAGTTTATGACATCTTCATTCCAGTGCTTCGGCAGAAACTGTCTCATTGTCGGTAATATTGTTGCCCTATAACAGAAAGAAGTAAAATAAATGAGTTGTATAGGATGCAAAAAAGAGGCTAGTTAGAAAAATTGTTATCCAAACATTTAGTACGATCTCATGACCCGCAGGGATAGAACATACGAAAGGGCGATGATTCCAAGTACAAAGAAGTAACAAGTCATTACAGCATTGACCAGATCTTTTGACAGAAACTTGAAAAGCAAGAACAAAGACAGCAACATTGCGCTCCCAACCAACGGAAATCGCATAGCATGTTCACTAGACATGGTCTCCTTCAAAAACGAACACCTTGTTACCAGTTACTAATATATTAGGACTTAAAAATGTAAATAAATGACATATATTCCCTGGAAAGGTAGACTCTTGCTATACTTACTGACGGCGGTGTTGGCTTGACTGAACGATAGCATCCCACATAAACAGTTAGGCAAGCAGTGAGAACTACATTTAAATTTGGGTCAACTTTGACAAATAGTGGTGCTAAAGTTAAACCTGCAACAAAAGTTATAAACAGATGTAAATCACAATACTGAACGCTTCAGGAACTTGATACGACTGATGCACTGAATCACAAAAACAGAAAAATTAACACAATTTATGGAAACTTTAGACCCAACTATATGTATCCTTTCCATAACGCAATTCCTTTTAACTGGGTGGATATAATAGTCCCCCTTTTGACTAGAGATTCATCAATAGGAAAGTTAATTTACACGGTCAGAAGAACTCCCTTCCCATCTATTGGTTTTGAGTGAATGACTTTATGGAAGTATAGATGTGTCTTGGTAGCATGAAATAAAGCCATCCAACCCAATAAACATATTCATCCATTGCAGATGGTCCCATCAAAAATTATGAAAAAACCTTTCTATTAATCTGTTCAACTGCATCTATCATGGTTCATAGCACAGACGACAACACCAGAATATAACAGTAAAGCATCAAAAAATAATAAATATGAAGACATTGATATGAAATCAGACAACCAAATTTATAAATCTAATACACAAAAAACAAAAATATAGGCATATATTTAACGGGAAACGGGATGCAATAAACGGAGGAGAAGTATTGTCAGTCGTGCCTAAACTGAATCATAAAATAAAGTTCTGAGGGAATTATAGAGTATTGTTTGAAAAGAGAAACCAAAAATTCTGAAAATCATTCTGGGTTTATCCTGAAAGATGTACCATGTAGTCTATATTCTTGATTCAGAGGTTGATCAAGAGAGAGAAATGGCCTATACATGGGCCTATGGGGGTTACCTTGACATGAGTCCCATTAAAGTCTTTCACGGATTCTTGGGGGAGAAAACTCAGAAAAGGAGTACCTACAAAGTATGTAAAGAAAGCAAGAAAATGTACGACAATTGTTACATCCGGTATTTCATGGACACGTCGAAAATGGGAGACTACCGGTGTTGACACGACACAACACAAGTATGGGAGCTGCGTCAGATGGTCCTGGCAATATGGTTATCTTAACCTACCCGTTTCTATAGGGTTTAACTACTTATTTATGTTGCAAGAGTCTGGTCCATATGCAGATAACCATTCTCAACCCATTTTAGCAAATATAAACCATATACTCCATCTTGTATCGTTGATTTTGGTAAACATGGTCTTTATAATTATCGCAAAATTGGCTCTTCACCAAACAGAATAGATTGACCATTTATATTCACGTATAGTATCTCTCCCCATATACACATATATCATATATACACATATGTCAATACGTACACTTACAAATTACAAAACCCCCAACCGAAGAATTTATTAATGACACCATGTTAAATAAAGGTAACTAGCCACCATTATAGATGGTACCACTTCGACTGGCAATATTGAGTTGCAACTTGCAATGGCATTGATGATAGAAACAGACTCATAGGCATGACCAACTCAGAATAATTTGACAAAAAAATAATAAAGTTCAAGATATAAGACGCTAAAGAACAGGGAAAGAACAACTTCAATGCCGTGTTCCCCATCTGTAACTTGAAACAAATATGTCAACCCAGATTCAACAACAACAACAACAACAACAACACACATATCTGTCACTTGATACAAATATCAGGTCAACCCAGATTCAATCTATCCAAACAAATCTTATACAAAAGTTTCAGATTTGTGGGTTCTGGAATAGAACAAACCCATTATCTGTATAATTGATAATTTAACTAAAGTGACGAAGAAATCAAGACCTGTTATAAGCAGGGAAGACTTGGATGGCATTTGAATCGATCGAGACTCCATGGCAGCGGCTGAGAGTCGATGGGAATTGAGTCGGTGATTCCTTTCTTCGCTTTTGCTCCGTTTAATATATTCGATCGGAATGGATTTGATACAATCCCTGCTTAAAATCTCGCCGCGAGATCATACAAGAAGAAGAAGAAGAAACAGGTTTTATTATATTATTTTATTAGGGTTTCAATTTCACTGTAGTCCTAAGGTTTTACCAGATTTTTATTTTTTGGGTTTTACCACTTTTATCCCTCTCTCTTTTCCTTTTTTGCGGTGAGATTCTTAAATCGGAAAAAGAAATTATTACCTTTTCTAGACGTAGTTATGCATCCATATTTAGGCCTATTTAAAGTTAAAAATTAATTTGTTATTAAAGTTAAAACATATTAAATTTAAAAGTTAAAGAATATTTAGATGAAAATACCATTTAAAGATAAGAATTAAATTAATATGAAATTTGACTAAATGATACTAAGAGTTAAAGTTTTCCCTAAAATTTTACAACACAATATACACAAAAAGATAATTTTTCGTAATAATTAACAAAATATCATGAATAAAATTAATTTAAAAAAGCGGGTCCATGCGCATAACACCCTAGTTATGAAATTTGTATACTTGAAAAATTAAAAAATAGAACAATTTAAAACATTTCAATCATTACGGTATATACTTTGCATGCCTTTTTTTTTTTTTTTGCATATACTACGTATATACGAAATGTGACAATATTTTAACCAAATTTAAATATATGAAATTTTGGGTTTTTTTCAAAAGAAGATAAAGAAATCATCTAAATAACACTTAGGTCACGTTTCACATACGAGAATGTTAGTCTAGTAACGAGACTCTTATACATAGATATGAGATCTTTTGGAATGATAATTATTTATGATTACTATATCGCTCTTTGGATACATTTAGAAATGTCTGAGAATTTTTAATTTTATTTTTTTAATTTACAAATACTTATTTAATTAAAAGTTTATAACTAATGATGAAAAAATATATTTGCGTTTTTAAATAAATTAATAATTGCTGGTTATAGTAATGTTTGTAACCGCGATTGTTCCAATTTTATAGCGATAATGGTGTTGACATCAGCAACAAATGTGATTTTATAGTGGTTGTAATAATGGCGATTTTTCAGTGATAATGGCAAGGTGACGATAATAGAAGTAATAATAATGACAACAACAATGGAAGTGGTGGTGATGACGACAACAGAAAGGTCGGGGTGGCGGCAGCGGTACAGTGATAGAGGTGTTTTTTTTTATACGATTATTTAGTGATGGGAATCAAAATATCTTATGATGAGTTTCAAATTTTCATATTATACAAGTATTTTGCATTTCCATTAAACAGATTCTCAATTAAATTAATTTCTCTTAAATAAATCCAAATACGAGTATCGTAAGAATGAAAATGAGATACTGTTTCCATTTATGTATTCCCGCATACCAAATAATACAGTATGAATATATATAATTAGCCATAGAGTTGTTTTAACTACTAATTTACCATCATGCTTATTTCTAATTTTTACATGAAGCCTATAATTGACTGTAAAATTTAATTTAATTATCAATTTACCATCTTGTTTATTTCTTTCTATTACTCAAAAAGTAAAAATAGTAGTACTAGTAGTTGTTGTTATACTTATTAATAATAATAATTTTTGACATGAAGTCTATAATTGACTATAAAGTTTAATTAATTATCAAAACTAAAAATTTTAAAATAGTAGTAGTAGTTGTTACGGTAGTGGTAGTAATAATAATAATTTATTATTATTATTATTTCTTGTATCTATTTGTGTCTCCTTCACCCTTTTCGAAAAATGATTTATAAAGTTAAGAAATAACGTGTTTTATGAAAATAATTATATTACTCCTATTTTTTTTGCAAATTGCGATCAAACACCAAAAAATGTTTTTCTTAAATTTCAGTAATAATCTTTTTAAAGATTTATTTTTTTGGAAAAATGACTTCTTGAAAACAAATGGAGGCGAAAATTATGGTAAATTATTTTGCATATATGAAACAAAGAACTTGTGAATGTAGTGGAACACTAATTTCTGATTGAAAGACAATTATTCTCTGTATTTGAATTTTTGAATATAGATACAAATTACAAAGACACGAGTACTAGAAGTAATGAAACAGAACAATCCAAATGCTAGAAACATAAATGTCCAATGCACACAAGGATTATTAAAATCTGCAAAACAGCTCACCATAATTATGTAGCAGAATTTGATAATCTTCATTGTCTTTATGTCATGTCTTTAGTAGATTGGATTTCTTTGAGATACTCTAATGCAAGTAGCTTTCGAAGCTACCAACTATTCGTTGAAGCGGCTCAAAAAATAGTTGGTAGAAATATTTGAAATAAAAAAAATCTAAGAAATTATAATTATATTAATATTACCTAAAAAATATAAATGCCACCAAACAAACAAAAAAACAATTAAAAAAGTAAAAACAATAAAAGTTGTATATGTATAACATATAGATATACTAAAAGAGTTACAACTAAGAAAATATTAAAACAATATGTTTTATCTTGAATAAATTAAAAATATATAATTTATACATATAAAACGTGTTAAGTCAACCATTATGTATTTACATCGCTTATCCATACTTAATTGTTATTTAAAATTAATAATGTAATATAGTTGTTGCTTAAAATGTTGTAAAAGAACTTAAAATATGAATTTTAGGAGTAAATTTAAGTAAAACTAGATTAAGCAATGTATCTTTAAGCAAGATTGTTCATGAGCGAGTTAGGGATACATCAGACTCAAGAAACGACAAAATATTTTCAACAAAACTTATACACTTCTGAGTATGTTTGCCTATAGATGATTTAATCAAGGGTTTAATTAAGCAAAGATCTTCATAGCGGACTTCAAAGATCATTCAGCAAGGTAAATTGTTAAGCAAAATTCCATTTTGATTTTTTTGTTGAATGTGTTATCTAAAAACCTTATTCTTTTAAGTAAGTAACACTTTAAGCAAGATTTAAGAAAATATTGCTGAAAATTGTTACACTTCATATAATAAGTGATATATTTAACTCTTGTTTACAACAACCATTATTCTTTTATAAGATTTATACAAGACAAAATAACAGTTAACAAGTACAACTCTTCAATAGCTATTTTTCAAATTAGTAACGGTCATATTTTTGGAAAAATTATAAATACCAGTCATAAACTTATGATTAGTGAACAACCCATAAATTGCTCTTACAATCTGATATTCTAAACTTTCAACAAGACACAAACTTTTACAAACTTGAACAAACTGCTGATTATCTACTTAAGAAAGAGACATACTTGAAGTCAGTAAACAAGCTTATACATCTTTTTAAAAGTTTAAGTGACTTAGAAGTCTGTGTAACTTAAAAAAAGTTTCAGCAACCTATTGTATTTGGACTAAGAATCTTGGTAACTAGTTCTACGCGAACTTATTTAATGAGTGTTTTCTCTTTAAATAAAAAGAGAAAAAAAATGGATGTAAGCGTTATTTAATTACTATAAAAATTATGTCTTATCTCTTTTTTATTTTAATACAACTAATCCAGAACAAAATCAAAATAAGGGAAAATGAACATTACATACAAAATATCTCATAGCTTACATATGCTAATTACAAGATTAGGTGTAAGAGCATTTGTATTAAATTCTTCATACTCTGGATAAGGCCTTGTATTACGGAGTGGAAAAAGAATAAATATTCAAAATCACCTAAAATGAGTAGAAATATCTTGTCTTAACAATAAAAAGAAAATTTCTATCACGAAAGATTTGTTGTTCACAATTTTCATGTACAAAATTAATCAGAAATACTGGTGGTAGATAGACTTTTCGATTTTACTCGATTGGATTGGTTTTTGAAAGAATGACTGTGTATTAAGAAGATCTTGTTAGTTTTTTGTATGGACCTCGGTTCCCTCATGTAATTAAAAATATATATTAAAAAATAAAATTATATGTATATAAGAGGAGGAGTTAAGGTAATTGAACTATATCTCACATTTTAAATCTTACCTACTAGTTTTATATCTATAAATTCACAATCTATCTTAAAAATTAAACCGTATGGATTGAAAAAATATGAAAAGATAAAATAGTACCCAAAATTTTAAATTATTTCATATTGTATAACACAGGTTTTATAATTATATAAAATTTGTATATTTTTAATGAATAAGATATATTAATTTTTATATGATTATAAAAATTATGTAAAAGAGTTTTAAAAAATCTCAAAAAAATTCCATATAATTTATTTTTGCATGCTCTTTCAATCCGTATAGTTTTTTTTTCCATATATTCTGAAAATTGAAATAGATGAGTATAATTATAAAAATAAACTATAACTCAGTTCATTTTTTCCTTTAAAAGAATATTAAAACTTATAATTTAAAATGATAAGAGGAGAGAACTAAAATAGCGTTGTTCGAACCGATTGATTTTAGTTGGGGCTGTTTCAGTGATATTTCATCTATTGTTTCATATTTTCTGAAGTTTCATATTTTTAATAAAAATTTAAAAGCTTAAGGATGTACGCTGTAACTTTAAAAGAGGTCAAACAACATATAAAATATCCATCTCACATTCGTATTGTACTTATTTTGCATCTCATCATAAATATTTATTTACGCACCAGCTTACTTCGCCCGTATAAATATGACACATTTTTCGTATTGTTTTATATAATTTATTTAAAATGTGTATTTCATTTATAAATTTTTTAATCATTTAAACGTAATAACGAATTTAAAATTTGTATTGAACATAAATACTTGATTAATAAATAGTTATATGAATATTTATATTGAATATTACAATTTTTGTTTATATTTATGTAGGTTTGAGAATTTATTCATGTGAATTTTAGTTAGTAACTTTTAGAGTTATTATATTTATGATAAATGTGCTTATTAGTGGGTTTTTACTCTTTAGTTTGAATTTTGATACTATTATATTTTTGTTCATATTTTAGTTGCGTATATATGATTTTTTTTTCCTGGTTATATAGCTAATGTTTATCCATATTTTTTTTAGTTATGTATTTATTGTATAATTGTGTTGATTTTTATTTGTTAATTATTTTTTTTATAATAATTGGTGAATTGTTTGGTGATTTTTATTATATGTTGTTTTAAGGGTTTGAACTCATGACCTTTTTATATAATTATACTAAACTTGTTCCCAAAACTCGATGTACAAAAATTACTCGCGTAACTCGAGTTGAAAAAATATAGAAAAAAATCTTATGCCATAAAAGATAGAATAAAAATAGAAACTAAATTAATTAAGTCATATTAATTCGATCGATTAAATTCAAGATAAGAATGCTCATGTAGCTTTTATATATATATATAACAAACCCAGGATATCAAATGAATTGAAAACAGAATAATCACAGAATAAATTACAAAATAATTAAACACAAATTAAACATAAATAAAAGAATAAGATCAGACTTTCAGTATAAATTGTAGTGTGCTGATCAAATACAACATATAATAAATACAGAAATAATTTAAAAAAAAGACTTACAGGAGTCTTCCATTATAATTCAATAATAATTGTTGAAGGCTGGAAGGGAAGGAAACTTCTTCTTCTAATATAATAATTTACAAACTGTTTACAAACTAAAGGAAAAGATAGCTATATGCTAAGTTATTGCTTATCTCCGTTCTAAGTTCTGCTTGGAAAGAAACCCAAAGAGGGTTTTTATAGATAAAAACATCCGGATTTCAAAATAATTAATTCAAGTCCGGAGGGAAAAGCAAACCCAATAATAGAGACAACTTCTTTTTTTTTTTTTTAAAGTTGTCCTGATACAGACCGATTCCAAAAGAATCTTGACTAATACAACCCGACTACTATTACCATTTTATTAATGTCGGCTCCATTATTTTGATGTTGATGTGGAAACCTTATCTTTCTTTTTTTCCTTATCTTTAGCAAAGAGAGAGATTATCTGAAATGTACTTTATTCTGATGCACTAAATTCAGCATAGGGGTCTTGTGCATCTTCCTCTAAGCCTTCAGCCTCTTTTGATTTCATAGAAATATCATAATGAGATTTTGAGAAACTTGTTTCTTGAGACAGGCCATCCAGAATCATTGCTAAGGATTTCTGAAGAGAAGCTTTAATCTCTTCGGATGATTGAGAAGAGTCTTCTTTCTGGATAGAAGCTTTCAAGAAATTAACAATTGCCATAGGCGATAATTCTGATTGTGAACCATAATTAATCTCATTAATCTTTGGAGATTCCATAATTGACTCGTTTTGGTACTGGGTACAAATTCTTCTTACATCATTCATGGTAGTCATAATTTGAAATTTTGGCCACCATTTATAAAAATAATTAATCCCTAAATAGGAAAACTCATTTTCTTCCATAATTGCATAATATTGCCAATTCCAAATTCATGGGATTTTAAATTGGGCAATAAATAATAATAAGACTTTCTTTTGAACTTTTATAGAATAATTTTCATTCCTTAACTTTGGGTGAAGCCTAGCATAAGGAACCAAAAAATGAATTAATTCATCAGGTAGGAAGTCTTGAACAGGTCCAATCATTTCCCAATTATTAAAAAACCAGTTCGAAATTTCTTCTGAATAGAAATCATTATTGAACATGAAAAACCAAGAATGTTTTCTCTGGCTACTTTGATAAACAAAGGCATAGTGTCATGCTTCAACATAATTCCAGTAATTATAATAAAATAATTTTGTTGGAGTTTCTGGATCAATATATCTTCTATATTGTCCAAGGCTAGAACCTCATTCATTAATGGAAATAATGTTTAAAATTTTTGCTTTTGAAAAGTCAAACGAATTTTTATCATAATTATTAATGGAGTGTTGAAAGAATACTGAGCATGTTTCACTCAGAATTATTTCATATTGCATCGTTGTCTTTTGAGCACTATTTGGAAAAAAAATCCCTTGCTCAAAATATTTATTGGCGATCTTCCAAGGTTCATTAGATCACCTGCAATCAGCATCTTCAATAATCATTAAATAATCAGTAAAATCTTTTTGTTTTAAATCTTTAAACTGCTCAACAGCAGCCTTATTTGCTTCTACTGCCACATCCTTCAGAGACTTTAAATTTGAAGTGGTAACAGGATAATTTTGATCATAAGACAAAGGTGCATGCCCTTGTACCCGTGTATTTCTTGAGGTCATAATTGATCTTCCTCTTCCTCTAGGAGATTTAACATGAGGCGATCCCCTGGATGATTGGCCTCCTCTCTCAGAGGAACTTACATAATTCCCTACAAAAATTCTCTTGTCAAAAAGTCAGGTAGAGAGTTTTGATCTCCTTTAATATATTCAATAGTGAAATCAAAAACTGATAATATGGCTTGCCATCTGGCAAATATCTGTTTCGAAAAAAGATTTTTAACATCTTTTTCTATAATATCTTTGGCTGCTTTACAGTCAATTCTCAAAATAAATTCTTGATTTAATAAATCATCTTAAAATTTTGAAATGTTTTTTACAATGGAAAGCATTTCTTTCTTAATAGTAGCATAATTAATCTATGCACTATTCCATTTACTAGAAATAAAACTAATTAATTCTTCTTTTTGAATAATTGGATTTAATTGTTTTAGGATACCTCCATAACCTATGTTAGAAGTATCTGTCTTAACAATCTTTTTCCAATTATGATTAGCTAAAACTAAACAAGGGATTTTCTTAACTTTTAATTTAATCATTTGAACAGCTCTAGTGTGTTCAGATCCCCAAGCAGGAGGATTCTTTTTTAAACGATCATATAAAGGAGCACTATCCTTTGCTAAATCTTTATAAAAATTTGCTATATAATTAAGACTTCCAAAAAATCTTTGTAATTGAGTTTTATCTTTGATTTCATCGGAAAACTTATTTGCAAAATCAATAGATCTATTAATAGGAAGATAATTAGCTTCACTTATATCATGACCAAGGAATCTTACCTTGGTTTGAAATAATTTCATTTTCTTTTCAGAAAGAACTAAACCATTTTGTTGGATAATATTAATAAAAATATTCAAATGTTTAAAGTGATTTTCTAAATTAGCAGAGAGAATCAAAATATCATCAATATAAACAATAATAAATTCAGAATAAGGATAAAATATATCATTCATAATATTCTGAAATTCTGATTGAGCATTTTTTAAGCCAAAAAGCATAACATTCCATTCATAATGGCCAAAAGGAACTGTAAAAGCAGTTTTATATTTATCTTTTTCATTTATCTGAATTTGCCAATATCCAAATTTTAAATCAAATTTAGAAAAGATATATACTTCATTTAATCTTTTCAATACATCTTTTTTGTTAGGTATTGGGTACCTAACCATATTAAAGCTTTATTTAGAGGTTTATAATTAATGACTAATCTAAGCACACCTCTTTCAATTTCTGCATTTTTATTTACATAAAAAGCGGTACAACTCCAAGGAAATGTACTATCCCTAATTAAAGATTTTTCTTTTAAACCTTAAATTTATTTTTTGCAAAATTCTAATAATTCCTTATTCATTTGAATAGGTCTTGCCTTGGTTGGAATTAACCTATCATTAAAATCATTTTCATAAGGTAAATCAACAACATGCTTTTTCCTATTCCAAAAAGCAGTTGGTAACTCACTACATAAATTTTGTTTGATTTTATTTTCTATTTGAATAATTCTTTGTTTTATAGTACTATTTCTAATTGGGTCTCTATATTTTTTATTTTTAAATCATTTTCAATAAAATTCAATTGTTTTTCTTTATAAATTAGATTATCTTTTAATTCATTAATTTATTTTGTTTGAGGATTAATAATGAATTTAAAAATTATTTCTTTACCACTAAGAGTGGTAAAAATTCCTGAAGAATCAATTCTGGTTATTGGTTGAATCATGTTAAGAAAAGGTGTACCCAAAATTAACATTTGACTCAAGTTTTTAACAAGAACGAAACTAGTTTTGATACATATACCATCATTACAAATATTAACATTTGATAATTTATAATTTAAATTCATTCTAGCACCATTAGCGGTGGTTAACCTTTGTTCAGATTTAATTTTATCAAAATATTTTATAGGAACTATACATTCCTTTATACAATTTAAATCGGCTCCACTATCGATTAGAGCAATAACTTTAAAACTTACCTCATCATTAACGACAAGGGTGATATAAATATACCATTTTTGAAAAGTAAATTTATCCATAACATTTAAATAATCAGTCGATTGATCATCCTCAATTTTTATTTCCTTTCCTTTAGAAGATTTAATATCTTCTTCCTCATAAGGATAATTTTCTATGATTTCAATACGAGTTTTTAAAATCTTCATTTCAGATTTTAATTCATTAATTTCCTGTTTTAAATCATTAACAGTGATATCTTTTTTTAGATGTTTCAAATCTATTAATAATTTCTTGAAAATTATAAGTTAATTTCTTCTTATTAATAATATCAGCCCCTAGCTGTCTTTCATAATCATTTAAAAATTGTAAAAGTGTTTTTCTTCTTTCTTCTGGATTTGAAATTTTATCAAAAGTATCCAGAATCATGTTTTGAGATTTTGATAAAACATTGATAGATAATCCATTTAAATCTAAGATGGATTTATAATAATTTATCTCATTTATACAACTACAATCTTTATGATTTTCTTCAGAAACATCATTTTCTGAGTTAGTTGCAATATCATCTTCTTGTATATTATGAGTATCATTTTCTGACTCAATTTCATAATCAGGATTTAACAATATAGACATAATCTGTGATTTTAAATCATCACTGACATCTAATTCTTAGATTTTCTTTTTAACCCAACAGTTATTAGCATAATGACCTAATTTTTCACATTTATGACATGTGATATCATTCTTGAATTTATTATCATTTTTCTTAAAATTCTTTTTCTTAAAAAAAATTTCTTTCTAAAATCTTTTTCCTCATTTTGAAATTTTCTAAATTTCTTTTGAGATTTGTAAGGTTTAATATATCTTTTAGTAGATCTATTCCTTTCGGGTTTTTTAATTTTGGAGGCTGAAATGTTATAGGCAAACTGGCCACAAAATTCTCCTAATTATTTCCTACTAGTAAGCCCTTGTTTCTTTAATTGGGCTTTTAAATTCAAATCATTACACAAAACTAATCATTCAGCTGTGCATTCAGAGATCAACTCTCCATAAGTATAATTATCATAAGGAATATTATTCCCTCCATGTTTATTTCTAAGTCTAGTTTTAATTTTTCCAGAAAATAATGATGGTAAACCAGTAATAAACTTTTCTTTCCAAAAAGAAGAATTAGCATCATTTTCTAAGGGTAACCTTAGTAAGAAATACATCTTTATACCATCTAAAATGGGTTAAAGTTGGACACACGTTGCTCTTAGGAAGCAGTACTAGAGCATCTCGGGGATTGTACTAAAGTATAAATCGCATCTTTTTGCTGATAATGTTTAACTTCACTAGTACTAGGATAAACAGATTGAATAATTTTTGTTGAACTTAAAATTTCATTTTGTTGATTTTGATTTAATATATTATCCCACCAACCTTTTAATTGTCCTATGAAACCACTCACAATAATTTTAGCTATTTGAGAATCAGTATTGCCATTAATTCTGCAAGCATAGACAAACATCATCATTTTGTTAATATAATTTATAAGTTGATATTCTGACATACCATCTATATTCCATTCATAGATAGCTTTTGGATTATAATAAGATTGACCTACCAGACTATCTTCTTCAAGAGTCAAATCCACAGGAGTTGGTCTTAGATAATAGTACCTGCTGGTAGATTGAGGAATTTGAGATTTCTGAGTTCCAAAATTACCTCAAATCTTATTAATATTTAAATATTCATTAGTGAATTGTTGTTCAATTTCTTGAATATCCTCACTTTCAATTTCACTATAATTTTCTTCTTGTCTTAAAACATTAAGATTTTTATCTTTTAAATTTAAATCTTTTAACTTTTTAGTTAAAAAAATAATAAATTCATCTTCTGTTTTAGAAGTAAATTTAAAATCTTTTGGAGTCATTATAATTGATAGTTTGATTATAGGAGTTTGAATTCCTATTATTTTGTTTGAATCATTATATCTTACTAATTCTTTTTCTTCCAACTTGTCTTCAACTCTAGTAAGTTGAGATCCTATAGTTTAAAGAATTAAATTAGTATAATTATTTTGACCAAAAATTTTATTAGTATCATTATTTTGACTATTTAATTTATTAAAAGCATTAGCTTTTAAATCTTCATGAGTAATATCTGCCAGAGGAGGATGAACAGAAACAATCACTCCTTTAGAAGTATTCCATGATTTTTTATATTTTTCTAAAATTTGAATTTTTGGATCATAATTTTGTAAATACCAATCTATAAATGGTATAACAATTTTATTAATATCTATATAATTATAAAAATCATTCTTTAAATCTTGTAATTTTTCTTTAGAATGGTTTTTGAAATACCAATTTCTAAAATCTTTGTTTTCATCTTTCATAAAATTATCGTTAATATCTTTTCTATTATAAGAGAATTCTGTTTCCAAAACCATGACATCAAAATTCATGTCTGAGATTGTTGGAGACATTGGTCTCTTATCTTTGTTATAGATACCATGATGAATCTGTTGATCAGATTTTTTGATACCTTCAAATTTAATATCATTATCATTTTTCTCAGAACTAATAGAAGTTCGAAAACTTTTGTCAAATTCAGAGATATGAAAACTAGATCTTCTACCTGATCTAGCAAAGTTTATACAAACATCTCCTTCAGTTGTTTGAATTATTGATTCCACATTATTATTTTTTACAGGAATATAAGGAGAAGCAGAAGATAATAACCAGTCTGTTGGAAGATCCTTCCAAGATATGGTCTTTGGGACCATCATATTAGACTTATCTTCATTTATTTGTAATAAAGTTGTTGTTCCTTTATTAATTTTTATCTTTAATCTTGGTGTCAAAATATTCATAACTTTATAATAAACTCTGTAAGTGATAGCCATGTGTTCACTTAGATTTTTCATATCATATCCTTGTGTCTTAATATTTAAAGTTAAAACATCAATAATATTTTTATCTGTTAAAAAAACAGCAAAATCAGGAAAACAATTAAAAAATATTGGTCCATTACAAAGGCTAGTTTTCACTAATCCGAGTAATGAAGCATCAAATTGGTTATGCCTACAATCTTTTAAGGCAATCATTAAGTAAGCATTTAAACCTTCTCTTGTTAAATGTTTAATACTAATTTGGATTAATCCTATATGTAAAAAAATATAATTATCTTTATGTTTTAATATTCCTGGATCAAACATATGAATTGTTTCCAGTTGATTTATAATAGGAACAGTTCTTTATACTGTCTTGATAATTTTCTTTGATTTAAAATCAAACGTATTAATCATATACATCTCATTTGGAGATACAGCTGACATTTCCCAAACTTTGTATTTTTCAATAATTTCTTTATACTTTAATTCAGAAGAATTTTTTAATAATTCTTTGTCTAATTTAATTTTCATAGATTTTTTACTATAGGTTCTGTTAAGCATAATTACCAATTATTATTATTGATTCTAATATAATTCTTTTTCTTATATCATCCCTCGGTCAACGACTTACTGGTCTGACTACCCTTAATCCACGAGATTTACTGTTAACGCGACTAGAGAAGACTTAATAAGAGTCTAAATTATATTATAACAACAATAATTCCTTGGCTCTGATACCAAAACAAATCCAATAATATAGACAATTTTTTTTAATGCAAGTATTTAAAACAAAGATATAAACAATGACAATAATAAAAACAATAATTAAGAATAATAAAACAATAATCTAAATAAGACGAAGAAGGAAAAGTATAAGATTAGGCTTCCAGACTAACCTGTAGTGTGCTGACCAAATACAACATATAATTTAACTAACAAAATATTTAAATAGAAGACTTACATTGTCCTTCCATTATAATTGAATAACAATTGAAGTAACTCGGATTAAGCTGGAACTGCTTCTTTATATATATAAAATTGAAAATTTACAAGGGAGAGAGTTGCTAGGATTTACTATCCTTCGTTGTCTAAATTCTGCCTAATAAGGGAACTAGAACCCCTATTTATAAGAGGAAAGACGGATCTCAAGTCTGGATTTCAAATAACAAAAATAAATGAAAAGTCATAAAGAAAAGGAATCTAAAAAAGAGACTTAATACAGAGCTTCTGGACTGATAATTGAGCACATAATGGAGCAAAATAATGCATTGAGGGACCTACAACACAGGAATTCAGTCCCATCCAAAAATTTCAATTATTTTGAGGGAGACCTTGACTTTCCCTGCTCTTTCTCCTTCTGGATTAAAGAGATAATCTGTAATTTGCTAACTTCTTCCTTGTTAAAATCTTCAAAGGGATCTTGAGCATCATTCAAATGATCATCTGCTGATTTAATCGACATGGCATCCGTGGATTTTGATTTTGAGGATGCTGCTTCTGAAAATTGATCCATAATAATCATATAAGATTTTTGGAAGGAAGCCTTCACATCTTCTAAGGATTTACCAGAATCTTCTTTCTGTACTGAATCTTTTAAACATTTTAAAATCTCCATAGGAGATAATTCTAATAATTCACTAGAGTTATTCACACTTTTCTCCTTTAATTTAAGAGTTTCCATGATCTCTTCTATTTTAGAAACCATACAACTATTATTGATGATGAAAAAGACTTTCCTTATTTAGAAATTAATTATTTCTTTAAATAGTAGCCAAAATTCAAATATGGCACAATTATAAAGGATATCTGTAGTATTTGTACAGAATATCAAAATGAAAAAGGATAGTAGATCCTAGCAACTCTCTCCCTTGTAAAATTTCAATTTTATATATATAAAGAAGCAATTCCAACTTAATCCGAGTTACTTCAATTGTTATTCAATTATAATGGAAGACCAATGTAAATCTTCTAATTAAATATTTTGTTAGTTAAATTATATGTTGTATTTGGTCAGCACACTATAACTTAGTCTGAAAGCCTGATCTTATATTTTTCCTTCTTCGTCTTGTTTAGATTATTGTTTTATTATTCTTAATTATTTTTTTTATTATTGTCATTGTTTATATCTTTGTTTTAAATACTTGCATTAAATTATCCTGGGTTGAGTTTTGGCGTGAATTATTGTTGTTATAATATAATTTAGACTCTTATAAAGTTTTTTATGGTCGCGTTGACAATAAATTCCGTGGATTAAAGTCCACGGGATTGTATAGGTATTGAGGTATTGATCGGGGGTTTTTCACCCAAATAAAAAGTTAGAAAATTTAAATAAATAATTCTGCGGAAAAAATAATTTCGGTAACCAATTAGTCAAACTTTTGGGTGGATATATGGTAGTTAAGCTAGGAAAAGAACAATAGTAGCAAACGGACAGCGATGAAGACGCAATTCCCAACTGTACGAATACAAATACAAATACTTCCATTTCAATTTCAATCTGATTTCTTTCTTCTTCTGCCGTCCGCACTTGTATAATAATAATGGCTTTCTTCTACTCTATTCGCTCACTCCACTACCTTCTCTTTTCTCCTTCCACTCACCTTTCTCTTCTCTTCCTCCAATGGCTTCTTCTCATCTTCAATCCTACAATCCAACCCTCACTCTCCACCGCAGAATCTCGCCGGCCACCTTCTTCTCCGCCCGCCGATGCATCGGTTTTCTTCCATTCACACTCTCCCGCAAATTTTCTCTCAAACGACGTTGTGAGAAAATTCGAGTTCCTCGCGCCAGCATTCAGGTCGTCGATGATCCAATTGTCGAGGAAGAAGACGATGTCAAGAGCAAAAACAAAAGTAGAGCGCTTAGAGTTGGCGTCATTTGTGGAGGTCCGTCTGCCGAGCGCGGGATTTCGCTTAATTCTGCTCGATCAGTTCTCGATCACATACAGGTTTTGTTCTCTAGTTCTTAACTTGGTATTCTATTGAAACGATTTCTACTTTAGGCTGAATTCAATTCACTAGATGATTGAATGTATTTTTGACTAAACTGAACTGAACTTCAACTATGAATTGTACAAAAATGATCCGACTACTAGGCTACTTTCTTGTTTTAGCTAGTTCTAATAAATTCATATTGTAGTCAGTTCAGTGTTATTGTTGTAAAAGGTTGTACGAGGATTCCATTGTCTTTATATGTCAGGACTAATGCCCTGTCACTATCAGGAAAATATTGGTTTGGGGCTTCTGGTATATTCAGAGTGTATTACACAATAAGATATTACTCAACTAATAAGCTGATTCACCTTTTGTTGTAATAGGGGGATGATTTGCATGTAAGCTGCTATTACATTGATTCTAATCTCAACTCATTCGCAATATCATCTGCGCAGGTTGGTATGCAATTCACTGATTTCGTATCTCGCCCTTGTTGCTAGGGATCTTATCATTTTCCAATGAGTGCCTTCGTATATGCTTGCATCAGTTTAAAACTGTATTTTGGTGGTTGTCAAATATTATAAACCCCCCACCCCACTCACGCAATCCCCATCTTGTCCAGATTTCCATAACCTTGTTATTGTTTAGTCACTCGTACTTATATCTAAAAGTCCTTCATAGTCCAGCAGCATATACAGTTTGTTGATATATATTAGAGAAACAACTAAAATTATTGATGCATCACCCTGTTCTTTAATCACTCCGAGTCAAGTTTTCAATTCGTGGACAATTTATTGGCTTAGAACTTCCATCTGGGAGCTTGTATGGTTCTCCGCATTGAGACAAAATTTGTGGCTACATTTTTGAGTTTAAAGTCATTGCCTGTCAAGATGCCTAAGTTTCAGTGTCCAGACACTGAAAATGGTCGGAACTCGTATACTAAGAATGCAAATCCATTAACTCTTGAATTTTCTTACAGGTGTACTCCAACACTCCTGCAGATTTTGATTTCAAACTTGAAAGGTGAGGTATTGAATTTCATTTTGACTTCTCTGTTGTAAGTAGAACCTTTCAAATGGATTATTTGATTGGTTGCAGCCTTGCCCAAGGTTTTCAGTCTTGGTCTGACTTCGCGGAACACCTTGCTGCATCTGTGGACATAGTTTTTCCCGTTATACATGGACGTTTTGGTGAAGATGGTGGCATCCAGGTCAACATTTGCAAAACACTGGACCTGTTTAAGAATGATGGTGTCTGTAAAAATATTCATCATTTGCCTGATGTATCTGCTTTTGATGGACTTTCAGGAGCTACTCGAAAAATCAAAGATACCATTTGTTGGTACACATTCAAGTGAATGTCGTAAAGCATTTGACAAGGTACTCTCTCTTGTGTTGCTTTGAATGTTTTTAAAAAAAGTCCATATTTTTATGACAAGTATAAGGATGATAATCATAAGTAGTTAAAAGTTTTATACTCTGTTATGATGATCTAACTATAGCTGTGATAAATTTTGATTCAATACACATAAAAGAAAGTATGTACTTGTCTGGAACATACTTTTACAAATGTTACATCTAATCTTGTTTCATATGGATTAGCTGGTATTGATATTTAGAGTTGATTTATGTTGTTGGCAGTATGATGCCTCCATGGAGCTCCACAGAGAGGGGTTCATGACAGTACCTAATTTCCTGCTACAGGTTTTGCGCTATATCAATTTTCATCTTCTCAATGTGCAAAACTTTTGGCAGTTCTACTTTTGACTTATATTTTCTTATGTTTCAAAATTTTCTATTTACTTATTCCTTGGTTGAAACAAAAGTGAAGAGAGTTACATTTCAAAAAGTTCTCCAGCACTTTTGTGAATTTTTTATGTTTATGAACAAATGACTAATACTACAAATAATGGAATTCCAACAAAGATTAATCTGCATTAGATGTTAATCTTGTAGAAATCACGCAACAATTTGTATTCTAGGATTTCACAATATAGTACAATCAAATGAAATGGAACTCTTTTCATGGAGCCAAGGGAATATTTTATATTAACGTGAAAGAATCAAATTTAATGTTTCTTCAAGTCTAAATAATATAAGATATACATTGAAAATATAATCAACCTTCAAATGCAGCACAAAATGACATCATGCTGTTCTATGAGGTATAGGTTTTAGTTCAATGATCAACATCAAGGCTGCATTATCCCAACTTAGTTGGGGTCGATAATCAGTGAACCCATATGTAAAAAACAAAAGACATTGAGGAAAATCAAAAGGAAAATAGACATATGAACAATTAAAATAGATTAGTTAAAATATAAGTAATGATATCAATAACTTTGAAATAAAAAGAATTAAAGAAAATGATAAGAAGAGGAGAAAAAGAAAAAAAGGAGTTAATATGACAAGCTCTACCTACTCGAAAATGCCATCTCTGTTCCACTATGTTCTAACACATTCATCACGCCAATCAACTACCACTCTGTCAAATGTTGTGTAACAGTTACCACCTTCTCCCCAATAACTCTGACCGAGCTCTTCCTTTTTATGTTATACTCTTGCTAACAAATTTCTTTTCTTACCAGAATATCCAAAGCTCTTTGAAAAACATGCCAAAACCATATCATCTATGTTCTCTCATCTTTTCTTCGCTGGTGCTACTTCACCTTTTTGTCAAACTTCATTTCTTATCTTACTCGTTCTTGTATCCTTAACATACTTATTTCCATTACTCCCATTTTATTTCACGTTGTTTCTTTATTGGCAAACATTCAGTTTATAACATTGGTTGGTGCTACTATTATATAGTATTAGTGTTGCAGGCCTAATTGCTATGTTGCGGTAGGTCTAGGATTATGTGAAGTTCTAATATTTCGCATAGCATTCTATTAATCTAAAAATAAAAATGTTTTATCACTTTTCCTTTCTTTGAGATTTACAAATTGTGATTTTTTGTTTTTGTTCCTTTTTTTCCTTTCAATTCCTGTTTTCTAAGTCTCTAGGCTTGTTTGGTATTCATCAATCACTTTAAGCAGCAGTTCTTGCAACTAATTTGGATGAAATTTTGTTTCTTTTAATTTTTGTTTTCTAGTCTCTAGTCTTGTTTGGTATTTATCAAAATTTTGTTTTTGTTATATAATCTTCTTCTTTGTTAGATATGTGGTTGCCAATGGTGCTCCATTGGTGCTTTCAATTGATGTCTGATCACAATAACATTTATTATATTAGTACTATGTTTTCAAATTCTCTTTACTACATTAGAATTTATTTTGTTGCTATCCCCCGTTTTGCTGTTATAAATAGTTTGATTAGTGAAGTTCTGATTATTAATTTACTATTACTTCTGCTTCGCGGTTTAGTGATTTGAATTACCTTCTTTTTGCTATTGCCATGAAAAATGACTTTAGGGAAGTAAATTTGATGAATCTGGTCTGTTAGAGTGGTTTGCAAGAAATCAACTGAACTCTGATACAGGGAAAGTTGTGGTAAGGTTTTTCCCATTCTTTCTTTACTTTATATCAATCAATATTGGTAGTGAAATACTCAAGCCTCTTTAACGTTCCAGGCTTATGATAAGTGATTGCAGGTCAAACCAACTAGAGCAGGGTCAAGCATTGGAGTTACAGTTGCTTATGGTGTTGCTGATTCTCTGAAGAAAGCTAAGAAAATTATTTTGGAGGTACCTTTTGTTTTTTGGTTGCCCTTTCTTTTCTTTTTTGGTGGTATAGATTATAAAAATAGAGTCGACTCTGATGGACAACTTTATTTCCTAGAGAAAATTGGTCAAAAGAATATGGAGGTTATGCTTATAAGTTAAATCAAGTTCACTATAATGTTGTTGGAAATATTACAAAAACCAGAAAAATATATAGCAATTCAAAACTTATCATGCTCTATCTTTGTGCAAGCCGAGAGGATATTCCTACGTGTAGAAAATTTAAAAACTGGCTTTTCTAGGTCTAGGAATGTATCTCATATTCTCATGTAACTATTTGATGCAGGGAGTTGACGATAAAGTTATCGTTGAAATATTTCTTGAGGGTGGGCGTGAGTTTACAGCTATTGTCCTTGATGTTGGGTCTGGTCTTGACTCCCAACCTATTGTGCTACTTCCGACGGAGGTACATGCAATTTCTGTTGATGTGGGAGTGTATGAATGTGTATCAAATTTCACTTTTCTGTTGATTTGCTCACCTATCATAATACATTTGCCGTATTCAGTGCAATTTGGCAAACTTATTTTATTGAATATCTATTTTCTACTTTCTTCCCCCATTGACCAGGTTGATCTTGAATCCCATGGCAGTGTTGATGTAAATGAAAAGGATGCAATATTCAACTACAGGCGAAAATATCTTCCAACGCAGCAGGTGAGGTGGAGAGTGTCTAACATTCTCAGAAATATGTCTTAATTTTTTGAGTGCTTGTGCAATTCTTTACTAGGCCCTTAAATGAACACAAACTTGCTTGCGAACTGCGAAACTTGGGATGGGTTTCATAAAGACTGAGCTATGTCCTGTCCAGTATGTAAAGGATCAACTCAGGCTCAATAATAAAACTAATTTTCTACATGAGATTGGGCTTGGATCTGAATTTTCAAGCTCAAAGTCATATATTGCAATTTCTTGAGATGTGCTACTAAATTTTGCATAATTTGTTATCTAATGTTATTTTACATACTCCATGTGTCCCATAAAGAGCCTGTGAAGTACAATTTGCACTTCTTTAAGGTAAAAACAATTTAAAAAAGTGAGCTTCCCATTATACCCTTTAGAACTAGGGCCTACTTGAAGTCAATGAATACCTTTGATTGGCATGATTGCTTGTGGGTCCTCTTGCATGGGTAAGATTGTCTAATTGTTAAATTATTTTGCACATGAAAAATTATTTTCATTTCGGGTGCCATTTTTGTGATTATTATTAAACTGATCTTGTGAGGTATTTGCTTGCAAGCTCAGCCCTCGCTTTTGCATATTTGGATAAGAATTACTTTCCACCATTTTTCTGATGAAGCAAGCCTGAACATGATGAGTTTTTCAGTGAAATGCAATTTGAGTACGTACTAATTGCATGCTAGCTAGTGTAGTAATTGTCTTTTAATGTACTCCTGTCCAACTAGGCAAGTCCGTATCACCTTTTAAATTGATGGTGGTGGGGTGCTATCATCGTCATTGTTCATGCTTTGAAAGTTTCTAATCCTTCACAATTTGCAGGTTGCTTATCACACTCCACCTCGTTTCCCTTTAGATGTGATTCATTACATCCGTGAAGGAGCATCTATATTATTCAAACGCCTTGGTTTACGTGATTTTGCTAGAATTGATGGTTGGTTTTTGCCATCTTCTACTTTTGAGTTGTCTTTTTCAGAAAATAAGTTTGGAAAAGGCAAATCAGGCACAATAATATTTACTGACATTAATTTGGTGAGACATCTACATGATTTTCCACGTGTTAAATCAGAGATGGTTATTGTTCACACATTATCTCATTGTTATTTATTTATTTATCTGTCTCTTAGATTAGTGGGATGGAGCAAACCAGTTTCCTCTTTCAGCAGGCTTCCAAGGTATTGTCAATTTATATTCTTTTCTTCTATGGAATTATAGGTTTAGATATGTTGAGTAAGGTTCTTTAATGATACCCTGGGCCAAGAATGTCCTCAATTATTTAGCATTGATTTCATCTTCTTTTCCTTCAAATTAATTTACATAGTTACTTGTATTTAGTAAGTACTAACCACTATTTCCAGGTAGTCTTTTTAATGTTTATCTTATTTGTAAATGATAAGTTGGTATGCCACAACAAGAAACTCTTCATGTTGCATATATATGTTAGTTTCAGTTTTTCTTATTAGTAAATGTAGTTAAAGTCTTTATATATTTGATCCTTTTCTTGTCTACGGTGTTTTATTGCATCTCAAGGGTTTCCTCATTTATGCTAGGTTGGATTTTCACACTCTAATATTCTCCGAACTATCATTCAACATGCCTGCTTGCGGTATCACGGTCTTGCTCCGCTTAGTAGTGTATCCGGCCCTTCTAGCCGAAGATTAACGTCTTCACAAAGAATTGAAGCATTGCCAGAACACGAAAATGTTCAGAAAGCTTTTGTTATCTTTGGGGGAAACACTTCTGAACGTCAAGTATCTCTTATGAGTGGGACTAATGTTTGGCTCAATTTGCGAGCATCTTCTGATGTAAGTATTCATACTTAGAATACTTTATTTGTAACCAAAATTCCAGTGCTATCATTGGGTTACTGGTGCTACAATTTGGTGAATGGAATTGTTCGTTTTTCCAAGTAACTTTTTGTTCTTGAAGCCAATGAGCCCATTCTATGGGGAGTTTAAATTTTTTACTTTATCAAATCTGAGGTCATAATAATTGCTAAAGTGAATGTCTTACTTAACTTGTTGACCTTCTTTATCGCTATTTACGATAAAAGATTTTAGTATAAGTTCTCTATTTTCTTTCCCAGATAGCAAATTTTATTTATGAAGTTTATTGTTGAAGATTCTTTCCAAGTGTATCCGGTAATCAAGATAATTCTATAACATTTCATTGTGGATGCTAATAGACTGTGGTTATGTGGATACACATTCTCAATAGAAGTTCAAAGTTTGATGAACTATAACATTGGCTTGTTGGCTACAGCTTGAAGTTACTCCATGTCTGCTGGCCTCTTCATCAACATCAAACTCATATAAGGATCCGAGCTTGATGACTGTTTGGTCATTACCGTAAGTGTGGTTTTATATAGCTGAACATGTAATGAAGCTCATTGCTTTATATGAATATTATTGCCATATACTATTATTCTATTATCGAATGCCTGCCATGCCTCTTTGCAGTATTTCAGAACTTTTTAAAATTGTTAATATTCAGTTGACTCGTTTTTTAATCTTCTATAGAGTATTTGGTTTATATATCCTTCTTCGTTTTGGTTCAACAATAATACATTCTGAAAAGCTGAATTATGCTATCATATATTTTGGATAGAGTTGGAACTATGGCCTGATTAGAAGTTCTGTGTCATCTTATTAGCTTAAGCTATAAATATTGTGTCTCTTGGACTGGCTAGTGTAGCATTTTGCCTTCTTAGGAGAAGCTCATACGATTCTTCTATCATCAAATACTTTTTAATGGGTTTGAAACCCAAAAGCTTCTTGTACCATTCATATGTTTTTAGTATAGATAAGGTGGATGCTGATACATTTTGAGACAAGTATGTCTTGTGTCCTAGATAACTCAGGTTGGGCATATTATTAATCTGATATTTTTAACAGTAAATATATTGGGGAATGGTATGGATAACTTCTGTGAGGGTTTGATAAAGGAGGAGGATGAGAAAATAGAAGAAACGTAGGATGAGAGGCTAGAAGAAGAAAAGGGGAAATGTGAAATCAGATACAATGAGAGAGAATGAGGGAGTCACACAGTCGTGCACTCAATATTTCATAACATTC
The DNA here is from genome assembly GCA_014636745.2 of Centella asiatica. Classification (NCBI taxonomy): domain Eukaryota; kingdom Viridiplantae; phylum Streptophyta; class Magnoliopsida; order Apiales; family Apiaceae; genus Centella; species Centella asiatica. The sequence continues at coordinate 965,294 of CM025788.1, forward strand.
TCATCGATAATCTTCTGTTACATGACTGAGGTATATATGTAGATATTCATAGGCTTACTATAGCATATATAGTAACTTACGCCAACTACTTAAACTACACCAAAAACAACAAACTAAATATTAACCTATTTGATACCAGAATCCTCTATTTTATCTGAACTGCCCAATATGCTCTGGCATGACAAAAAATTGTAAAGCAAGGATAGCGGGCAAAAGGAGAAAAAAAGAGAAAGAAAGAAACGGTAAGATGTGAACATACAAAGTAAATTCGATAAGGAATATCTAGATGGAGTAAAATAGAAAGAAACCCGCATATGGAAAGATACGTAAAATGAAAACCATAGGATAAGGGAGGCAAAGAGAAACAGAAAATAAGAGACAGAAAAAGGTTGGAACACTCCATTTTGCCTCTAAATATAAGGATGGGTTTTCTCCATGCAGTCTTAATTCAAGTGCCATGTTTACGGTTATATTTTAGTCGATCAAATATGTTTAATGCACCTAAGGATATGTCATTCACCTCGTGATTGATATTGATGTATAGCAGGATCAGGTGAGAATGTCGAAGTATAAACTTTAAGCAGTTTTAGTTTATCAAGAATAACTTACTGGCTTTTTTATTTTCTTTTACTAATAATTTAAATCAATCTATTTTTGTCTATTAAATCTTGATTTTTTTTATTTTTTATTTTTCTGTTAGTAAAATGACCATGCAGGGAAATATGTCTTTTTCTATATGACATTAAGCATATAAGAAACGTATAATATACACATCATGGTGAATTCTCGAAGAGTGTGCTATGTCATTCTTTTCTCAAGTTCCTTTTATTTATTAGTGCTTTTGGAAATGTGGCTGTTCTAGTCTATTACAATGCTCCTTTATCCTTCACACGCTCTTTCCTTGTATACAGTTACTCTCTTGTCCTGAGACATACTACAGAAGAAGTTCTTGATGCATGCATAGAGGCAATTGAACCTGCTAGGGTTGAATTGACATCTATCCTGCGCAAACAAGTTATGGATGATCTTATGGAAGGTTTAAAGAAACACAGTTGGTTCACAGGCTTTGATATACCCGATGAACCACCTAGAAGATTTTCTCTGGAGGAATGGATAAAGCAAGCCAAGGAAATTCAGGCAACAGTTTTCATTGCAGGTTCAACTCCTGACACTTCCTTGCAGGGGGGTGGCATTATCTTCATGCTTTAAGTTTTCATTTGTGTTGTTTATAGATCCTGAACTAGTTATGATAATGGAGAATTGGTCATCTTTTTCTTTTCCTGTTACAGTATGGATTTTAGTCCATGATTGGAATCACAATGAACATCACATCGTCAGATTTATATTAATGTAGTTCTTGAGAGCTTTTAAAAATTCACTTTTCATTGTTACAAAATCATATAAGGGCGCATGGGTAATAGGTAGATTAATTTCATCCAGTTACTTCCCTTCTGCTTTTCTGATACCTCTGTGAACCATCAAAGTAATAACAAAATATTTCACGTTTCCTCATAACTCTATGCTTTTCTACCAATAGCTGATAATCACTAGTTAAAAGAAATATTGTCTAGAATGTTTATTGCATTTTTTCTGTAGGGACAATCAACTTAATGTGCAGCCATTCAACTTAAATTATGTGCTATATGGAGTTTTCGTTTTTAGATACATTTTGTTTATTACCATGCTCAAATTGTACAAGTGATGTTCCTTATTTGATTGACTTGTTATCCGTATATGGTTTAGTTATATTTTTGTGTACAAATTGCCTGCATTTCGCAGAAAAAGTTTTCGCCCTTGTGATCATTGTCTCTATGAACTGATACTATCTTATAGTTTAGATACTACAGGAAGAAATATAAGATAATATTGCTCAACATCAAATATGTCTAAGTTCAGTAGTTATAGCTCACAATGACTAACATTTGGAGTCGAAGGCACGTAGATGGAGCTTGTTTTCTTGAGAGTATTAATCTTTGGTAGGTGCATTGAGAAGAATCAACAAGATTTACTTAGCTTTTTGAGAACTTATGAATTCAGTTCCATGTCACTATGGCACATAATAGTATCTTAGTGGAGAACTGTATTCACGGCACCTCTCTATTCTAAGCATATGTGACACATGTGCTCATTCTGTGTTTTCATCTGAACACGTTGGTTTGTCCAGGCTTGTCTATTTCAACTTTATATTTATTAAAAAACAAGTTAAGAGACATAGCATGATAATGGAGCATACTTGAATCTTTTCTGAACATCTGTAAGGGACTTACTTTAGTTCATCTCTCAGAAGTAAGAACTAATGTTCGTCCAATTTTATGGGCAGTCCATGGAGGCATTGGCGAAGACGGCACACTTCAGTCTTTGTTAGAGGCTCAAGGAGTTCCTTACACTGGTATTTATTTAATGACATCTGGTAGTGAGACCACAGCTTATGTCAATAATCTATGATTGCTTATGCTTATCCATTAAACCTTCTTAATTAAAGGCCCTGGCGTGAAGGCTTCCAAGACATGCATGGACAAAGTGGCTACTTCCTTGTCTCTTGAAAATGTATGGTATACAGTAGTGTTGCATGACAATATTTGGTTGTGCTGATTTTCATCTGTCAATACAACTACTCAGACTATGCTTTTACTGGAATTTTATTTAGGTTCTCATTTGGAGCGATAGATGTTATTGAAGATGAAATTAGGAACCATGCTATTATTTATTAAATAAGAGTTATGTATGTATGTGAAATAAGATTGACAAATGCTCTGAAGTGGGCTCCCTCAGATTTGGTTCGTGAGTTAGGCATTGAATAAGACATTGCCTGGAACTAATCTATTTGAAGTATTAGGTGTAATTACCTTCATATCTTCTTTTTTGTTGTGGATGAATACTTAATTACAGGTTATATAACAATGGGGAGGCAGAGATATAAAATTGAGACATTGCTATCATTGTTAGCATAGTAAGGCAAAAGTTATTACGTAACGGAGGGCTGTCATTCTGTAAATCTTATTTCGTGTCATATAAGTTTCATTTAGCACTATGGCTTAAAGTGGTATTATTAATGTCTATGTAATATAGTTATAATGGATGTATATGCTGCACAAAGCAAACATATAAATCATATCCTTTTAAGTATGAAGAACACATTTTAGCATATGCCGGACTAGGACTAATCAGCCTAAATTGTACCCTTTAAGTGTCTTCTATGCTATCATAGATGTTTGGTTGTTTCCATCCGATAATTTGAGTACTTAATTATGGGTGGTATATTCAGAAATCCATCACCAATGTCAATCTTAAGTTATGTCATTAAGTTCCCTTTAAAAATATAGAATGCGATCCTATTGATGTGTATGTAAAATAGTTAAAACGGATTTTAAATGCTGCATTAATGCAATGTAAATTAATCAAGTGGAGTTAGTATGAATGAATACAGTATCTTGTTGAAGACTTTAACGTGACATTTCTCTGGATACTAAGTGAAAGGGGTGATTAAATGCCACCTAAGAATGTTATTGGTGTTTTTGTTTAGTGAAAATATGTGTTGAGGAGTTTCTTATTGTTGCTTCTGTGAGCATTTTGAACCAGTATTTGCTAGGGACTATTGCAGATAGTGTTTGTATGTATCTTGGATTAAACCTTCTCTTGGATGAACAGCTTGCGAAGTTTGGTGTTCTTACCATAAAGAAGGATGTGCGGAGAAAAGAGGCTCTTTTAAATATGCCCGTAATTGACATGTGGCACGAACTGACATCAAAGCTTCAGTGTGAAACACTTTGTGTTAAACCAGCTAGAGATGGATGCTCAACTGGAGTTGCGAGATTATGGTAAGTTTGTTCAAGTTAAATATTTGCCATTTGGTTATGCAACAGTATCCTGAGCATTTGAATTATTCATCATCTGCTTGCTCATTAGTCATAAGTAACTGATATTGGATCTTTGTCGATTACTCAATCGTATTGCAAACTTGACTTTTGATGCAGTTCTTTTGAGGACCTTGCTGTGTATGTAAAAGCTTTGGAAGATTGTGTTCTCCGAATTCCTCCTAATAGTTTATCAAAGGTATGTTGGATCACCAGTGTGTTTTCTTTGTGGCATAATCTACCATCTCTTTAAACTATATGGTTGTATATATTAATATTATTTATTTACATAACACATCAATAAATGCATAAATTATTAGTTGGATTGATCTTGTGTTCTTTTTCCTATTTATGGTATTTCAGTGCTTAATCTTTTGATATTCCAGTTTTACGTCTAACGCCAAAAATATGAAATTCGCTTGTTAACTTATTAGGCACATGGAATGATTGAGATGCCAAATCCTCCACCTGAGCTCTTGATATTTGAACCTTTTGTTGAGACCGACGAGATAATTATTTCATCCAAATCAACAAGTGAACCTGGGAATCGTCTCTTCTGGAAAGGAAATAGTAGATGGATAGAGGTAACTGTTGGTGTCATTGGGACACGTGGATCGATGCGCTCACTGACTCCCAGTATAACTGTCAAAGAAAGTGGTGATATACTATCTCTTGAAGAAAAATTCCAGGGTACATCTTTGTTCAATTAATTTTAAGAAATGCCTGGCACCTCGTTTAGTAATTTCATGTTGATATGCTTATGTTGGTGTTGTTTCTGCAAAATTTTGAAGAATTTTTCATGCACAAGAGACTTTATACATCACATTTGTTGCTCACTTATCAACTTTTTAGTGATTTTAATCACATTGGAAAGTGTCTACTTTAAAGTACCTAATCTCGTTTCAAAGATTGAATATTACTTGATTTTTTTATAAAATAATAGATCCAAAAAGGGCCTATCTTCTGATGTATTTGATAACTTTTGGCAGGTGGAACTGGCATTAATTTGACTCCACCTCCGTCAGCAATTATGAGGTTAGCTATAAACAGTTATTCTATGAATCCTAAGCTTATAAGTTGTTCAAATATTAGGCCCTACAAAGAAACAATAATTATCTTCACTACTATATAATCTAATGGCATCACCAAGGTGTAAGTTTTATTTTCCTTGTAATTTTGTCACAGAAGAAACTTAATCATTCCTGTGATCTTTTGAGAGGGACTTTTGACTTGAGCAGTTAGCTAGTGATGGACACGAGTAAATGATATATTGGTTCAAAGAGGAGTTGTTTCTTGAAAGCCTAAGCAACTTATTTTTTTTATTTTTTATTTTTAACAGTGAGACTAAAAATTCGTTTCATTGTCGTATAACATAAATGTCTTGATTATATGCAAATTGTTCTATTTTTCTCCATATTATTGTGAAATTGAAAGATCCATTCTTTAGGAGGCTTTGAGAGCAAGATGAGTTTCTCATGCTCGAGCTTTTGTAATAAAGCTTCAAGACCTGCTGGTAGATATTCCTTTTTGACTTTCTTTATATTAATGTTGGACTTCCTTGCTTGAATCAGCGATGAAGCCTTGGTGAGATGTAAACAGCGGATTGAGCTTATAGCAAACACGCTGGAATTAGAAGGTTTTTCACGTATTGACGCATTTGTTAATGCCGACAATGGCGAGGTATGTTGAATTAGACGTAGATGGATACTTGCAGTCTATTATGAAGTAAAACTTGCCACTTTCAAAGTTTCTAATGAATGTAATCAAGTTTATTACTTATATATATATATAAAGCTAATCCTTTGCCTTAGCACTAACTATAGCTCCTCCACCTGGGCTGCTGTGGGAGGGGACAAAGGAAATGATCGGAGAGGTCATATGTGTCATGTGGACTGTGATATGTCTCACCTTTTTGCAATGAATCAAAATACTTGAAATAGATTGTTAAAATATCTCTTGGGTCTCTTTTTTTCAAGTCTTCACGTCTCCCATGTTGGGACTGAAAGGAGAGCAGCTTCGTAAGTCTTTTGATGTAAATAAATTGATAAAAACTTGGGACATAACGTACAATGTCTGATGGCTTTAATTGTTCAGACGTAAGAGTAATGGTGATTTATTGATGTCAATGCTATAATAATGATCTAAGACATATTGCTCGGCGTCTGTACATGATGATCATTCATATTATTAACAGGTGTTGATTATAGAGGTGAACACTGTGCCTGGAATGACTCCATCAACCGTTTTGATCCATCAGGTATTCACTGTATTGCAAACATTTTTGTGTATTACAAACATCCAAATTGAGAAATTGTAGTAGCAAAGTCTGCAGGCCTAATTGTAGAAAGATTCCCAAATATGATTTATGATATTTTTACCTCTTCAATGCGTTGTATCATACATCTTATTTTAGGAAACTTGTACAATGACGCGGAATATTCATCATATCGGTTATTTTAGGATACTAACTTTACCTAAATTGTCTATATATATCTCAGGCTCTAGCAGAACAACCTCCCATGTATCCTCACCGGTTCTTCCGCACACTATTTGATCTGGCATCACAGAGGCTTATGTAAATTCCTTTTGTTTTTCTTTTTAATTGAAAAAAACCATCAAGGAACGTCGATTTATTCAGCTATTCAATGGGACTTGTTGTAATTATCATCTCCCCCCCTTCCCCCCCCCCCCCCCTCCCCCCCCCCTGCCCCCCCCCCCCTCTCTCTCTCTATATATATATGTGTATGTGTGTGTGTGTGTGTGTGTATGCATGATTATTCATTGTTGCTTGTCAGGAAACATTTAAAATAAAATATCAGTCCACGTTAGTGCGTCTTTGGATGTCTTCTTTTTGTGTTCGACTGTAACAAACTTCTACCGTAAATAGTTACGAATTTAGTACTTTGTATCCGCAGACTATTTTAATGCACTTTATATTATTTAGCTACAGTGATTTATTAAAGTATGCATGTTCGTTCTTGAATTTTTGGAGAAAAATAAGAAAAGAAGGAATCCTTTTATCAATTTAATGGTTATTATTTTTCGGTTACAGTACAATGATTCTCATTATATATAATGTGTATATTTACACTTGCGATACTAATTGATTCAGGAAAACAAAAGTATATTATCATATATGCATTTGTAAATCAGAGGACTTTATATTATTATATATGCATTCTACATTTAAAACTTTAGTGCAGAATGAAGGATGAGGCAGGTGGTCGGAGTAATGCATGATTGCACGTGTCTACAAAATTTTAAGTTTTTGTCTAAATTTTTATGTATTGATCCATTTAAAAACTTAAAATTTAATTTTAGAGGAAATGAAATACGGATGTAACAGATTGAACAGTTCTATGTTATATGTACAATACAAAATAAATTGGATGGTTGGTATGTTTACTTTAGAATGATGTACGTAAAGTATATTAAAAACACACAGGATTGTTCCTCATGAGTCTACAAGTCTCAGTTCAAGTGGCTCCCATTCTAAGCTCAGTATCTCATTTTGTGAAGTGCCTCTTCTAGGAGTGAGGAGGATGACTTTTACCTTTTCATAGTGGATAATATTTGTGGTTAATTATTGGGGATTGAATGAATTTATATGTCTAAGTTTAACCTCTCACTTGTGTGAGCCTTTTTTAAGATAACCTTAAGGAGAATGACCGTTATCTTTCCATAGCTTATAAACCTTAATTCAACCTCTCACTTGTGAGTTGCCTCTATTAGGACTAAGGAGAATGACCGTTATCTTTTATCTTTCCATAGCTTATAAACCTAAATTCAACCTCTCACTCGTGAGTTGCCTCTATTAGGACTAAATCGTGGGGATGATAGTCTTTACTTATCTATAGCAGACAATACTTGTGATTAACAATCGAGGTTGCATGAGTTTATAAGCTCAATACTTGTGATTAACAATCGAGGTTGCATGAGTTTATAAGCCTTAAGTTTAATTTTTCACTCGTGAGCCTTTTCTTAGACAAAAGTTTAAGGAAAATGACCTTTATCTTTATCTTTCTATTAGTAAGTAATACATCAATCGAATGGAATAAAATGTATCATCAACGCCGCTCCAATCCCATCGGCTATTGTCCAAAGACAATAGAGTTTGAGGATGAGTCATGAGATTAAAGTTTTAAAATAAAATAAGAGAAGCAAGAATAGGCAGAACAAAGGTGGCAGAGTCCGCGAGTACTCACGTCTATCTAGACATCTCCATCTGTACTGGTTACCTCTGTTTGAATGGGGACTCGACAATTTGTCGATATCTAACAAACAAAATATCAAAGGAACTCTCCAAAATATTTTAGGCTATATGCTGAATCAGAATTTAAATTTGTGTTCTACTCAGTAGCATGATACTACTTTATTACCAACTTTATTTGAACTCAAAATCAATTACCACTTTTACTTTGTCTTTTTTAGTTTACATTCCTTTTTCTCTTCTTTTTCTTTCTGTGATTACATAAAAAATTTAAGTGTATATACAGGAATAGAGTACGTCATAGACCTCCATTAGATTTAACGAACTCTCTTTTTTGCTTTTACTTTTTATAAAATGAACATAATCAACGGTGAATGATATTAATATTCTATATATGTTCCTCCATGCATGCTTTTTTTGACCATATGGGATCATTGTCTTGTTCAAATAAAAAGAAACAAGATAAATGAGGAAAACGACCAAAAGTCCTTATGATAGTCTATTCTTTCGAGATAGTCTTTATTTGGAACACAACTTTCAAATTTTAACTGTTTGAAAAAGGTGGCATGGCATGCACCTGAACTCTCTGATTGAATCCATGACTTTCTTTAATTTTGGGATTACTTTACTCCTCTTTAACAACAAGGGATATCAAAAACTCTTCTTTGACTTAGCAGGCAGCAGCTCTCTTCCTCTCGATATAATCAGCTGGTGAGAGGTCTGTTGATCTCTTGTCCTGACCTTGTTCTTTATTTAACTCATTTGTTGTAGTTTTCTTTATGATTTTATCTTCATTCTTTGTACTTCACAAATTATGGGTTTATCATGATGAACTGTAATTTATAGATAAACCATAAAGATTATTTGGACACCCATACAAAATTAAATTCCCTTCTCTCTCTCTCTCTCTCTCTCTCTCTCTCTCTCTCTCTGCTGTTGTTGAAATCTGAGTGTTGCTGTTGTTTTTATTAGATTGAAAGTTCCTTTTCTAATGTTTTCTCATGAGTTGAGCTGGAAAAGTTTAGACCATGTGGGCTTTAGTTAAATTAATATATCTTGAATTTGATCCCTTGTTCTCACCTTGCTATTAATGCTTCTGGGTATTTCTAAAAAGAGACATGAACTGGTTTAGCAATAACTCTCCTTTTCTCATTGCCAAAAATATTTGAACTTTTTCCGTTTTAAGTGATTCTATGTCTAGAAGAAATCTTGCTGCCTTCAATTCATTAGATTGAGATATACATCTGATGTTTCTAAATGAAAGGTTTCTATTTTTGGCCCTTCATATTTCTGAATATAGTTGTTCTTAATTTTCTTTATTAACTCATGCTGAGCTGACTATTACGTTGCTTAAGATTTTAATATTTCATCAGTTTTCATCCGAGATTTGCTAAATCATCTGATGTTTTTCTGATAGGCCTACAGAACTTCTGGTTTTGATCAAATTTCATATCAGGATTGATTGGAAACTTATAAGGTTGTGGTTCTCATTCTGAAGGTGAATATTTCACACTTCAAATCTTGAAAATGGTTTATGGTTTGTGAAGATTTGGAGTTATTGCCATTCACGAATAGTAAGATCCAAAGGAACAATAGAAGTTTTGTAACTCAGAGCGATGCTGATCGATAAGGAGGAAGCATCAGAGCAGTTTCAGGTAGACTCTTTATATAGTGGAACTCAGAATGGTTACAATCCAAATGGTCAAACTCCCCTTAATACTTCAACATCTAAGAAGGGTCTACTAAGTGATAGTGATCTGCAGAGAGGTGTTCAAAGTATTAGAACTCTTCCTAGTAAGTTAAGGTTCTTGAAGTTTAATTCTGGGGGAGACGGTGTTTTGGCGGCACCAACTGCTACATTTGAGCAGTTTGCAGAGAAAAGAGATGAAAAATCATTGTCTGTTTCTTCTACGGGTGGACCGAGTTTCCGAGAACAATTTAAAGGGGTTTTAAGTCAGCAAATTAATTGGAGTTCCTTGAGGAGCACCAGCAAAGAATGGATCAGAAACCCTTTGAATATGGCACTTCTACTATGGATAATCTGTGTTGTGGTCTCTGGGGCAATCCTGTTTTTTGTAATGACAGGAATGTTAAATGGAGTTTTACCAAAAAAATCTCAGAGGAATGAATGGTTTGAGGTTAATAATCAAATCATTAACGCTCTCTTCACTCTCATGTGTTTGTATCAGCACCCAAAGCGCTTCCATCACCTCGTGCTTCTGTGCCGATGGAAACAAGAAGATGTCCATAGGCTTCGAGAGATTTACTGCAAGAATGGCACTTACAAGCCCCATGAGTGGTTCCACATGTTGGTTGTCATAATTCTACTTCATGTCAATTGTTTTGCTCAATATGCCTTGTGTGGTCTTAACCTGGGGTACAGAAGATCTGAACGTCCCAGTATGGGAGTCGTTGTATGTCTCGTCGTGGCAGTTGCAACTCCAGCAATTGCTGGTCTTTACTGCATCTTTAGTCCCCTGGGAAGAGACTATGAATTGGAAGTGGACGTAGAAGCACCAGATCTTACCGTCAGAGATGGCAATAGCCAGTTGAGAGCGAAGCCTGCAGAGCGAAGATTGGTTTTTGCATTGAGATCTGATGAAATGATGATTGAGAACAAACCTAAGTGGAGAGGAGGGCCATTTGATATATGGGAAGATATAAGCCTGTCCTTTCTATCTCTTTTCTGTACTTTCTGTGTTTTTGGTTGGAATATGCAAAGACTTGGCTTTGGGAACATGTATGTTCACATTGCAACTTTTCTACTCTTTTGCATGGCACCCTTCTGGATCTTTACCTTGGCAGCAGTTAATATTGATAATGACAGTGTCAGGGCAGCTTTAGGGATAACTGGTGTTATACTTGCTTTGTTTGGTTTTCTTTATGGTGGCTTTTGGAGGATTCAAATGAGAAAGAGATTCAACTTGCCTCCTAATAACTCATGTTGTCGAAAACCAGCAATTGCAGATTGTGCACAATGGCTTTGTTGTTGCTGGTGTTCTCTTGCCCAGGAACTTCGGACATCTCTTTATTATGACATTGTGGAAGACAAATTTTTCGAAAAGCAAACAGACGAAGATGTTCAATCCCCTCTTGGTCCTTTATCTCGCGAAGATGGACTGAAATCCTTGCGGCCAGGGTCACTGTATGGAAACAAGCCCAGAAATTCTTCGGTTGACATAGAAGGCTTGTCAGGTCCAAGCAGATTTTCTAAAGATCATTCGGAAGGTTTTCAAGAACCAGTTTCGAAATATGAGATTATGAAACCACCTGTTCCGTCATTTATACAGAGGGAAGATGATTCTAATCCAAAAATTGAAGTGCTATTGCACTGACAAGGGCAACTGATTAGTATACTGACATTTTGTAGGATGCCAAGAGCTGAAGCATTTTTACTGCAGAGAAAATCTATGTAATAGTACGAGTATTTCAACCCTTTCTTTACACTTCCGAATGGCTTGATACTATTACATGTGTGTTTGTCAATGCAAATAAAATGCTTCAAATTATACTACTACAATAGACTTGCAGAAAACATCCATAATTCAGTTTCATGTACATTGTTGTACAATATACAGAAAGTAGACTTTCAAGAGGGAGTTGGAGTCATTATCCATACTATTATTGCATGCTTTACAACTAAATTAAAATTGGTATGACTTTAGTATACTTTTCAATACAACATCATATAATCATGTGATGCTCTCATTTCGGCTCATATTTTGCTGCTCTTGTTTTGGCTCAAATCTCCTCTATCAATTTTGACCTCCTCTAGTACTTGAATATTTTAAACACTCTAAGAATTCATTGTCATACCATCGCTATATGATTTCTCATGATAACATAGTAATATCAAAGTTACAAGATGCAACACTATATATATATATATATATATATATATATATATATATATATATATATATATATATATATATATATATATATGCAAAAGAGAAATGGAGAATAAATATTATAAGTACGTGGTGATATAAAATTCTGTTTTGCATCCTTTTAAAATAAGGTTTCCATTTGAGACTTGTTAATGGAGAAAATAGACATCGCTCTTTCTAAGGAGAGTAGTTGGAATAAGTAATAGTGGCTAGATAGTTCAACCAAATAAAATTTTAAAGAAAAGAAGGGAAAAATGTGTTATTAATTTACAAATTCTCATTCTAATATTTTGCAATTTAAAAGAATTAAAGGTGGTGGTTTTAAGCTAATTGAAACTCTAATTTCTTTTTCCAAGTACACGAATGATCTGCACTTATTAGATCACTAATAAGTAATTAAATGAGTCATAAAAAAATAACTAATAAAAGTATTATTAATAAATTTTTTGAACAACTCATTTGTTAGGTATATTTATTAGATAGTAAGTATGAGCCCGGGCAAGGATCGCTTGCACAAAACCCGAGGCTGGGTCTGCCACATGGTCGAGCCCAGGTGCCGGACCACCCAACTCGTGGGCCGTAAATTGGTTACTGTTAGTCTTTTATTAATGTACGGACACTTCTAGGCCGGTATGGTATAAGGATTGAAATATCCTAACAATGCACGCTAAAACTCCTTATTCATTGGAAGTGATGTTTTTTGTTTCTTCTATAATTTTACCCTTATTTTACGTAATGTTTCTATTTTAAAGCCAAATATCATAATATCAACGCTAAATATTAGACAAAACTTTTGATTTCAAATTCCAAACTAAATTAAATCAAAATTTCCTCCAAAATTTACACATTAACATCAATAAATCTAAATATATCGTCTTTATACAGTAACAAATTTCATGATGTTACTATTTAAGAAAAAATAGATTTCTTCGACCCGTAACAAATTTAAATAAATAAATTTCCTCATCCATATGCATCTCAAAGTATGAGAGAATTAAAGTATTTCATCTCAAGCAAAAGTGAGTGGTACCTCAACAATAAATTGGCACTAATGTTATTGATTCAGACAATAACAATACACATGTTACTATTTTGTCTTTCATGTCACTATTTAAAAATTGATTAAAGATACATTCCAGTGTATAATTCAAAAGTATCATACAGATCTCAACCCATCAAAGAAATAAAAAAAAGTGTAAAAGAAATACAATACTACAATACTAGCAATGACAATGACATTACTGATCAAATTGGTAATCAAACTATAGCTTTTCTCATGTTACTCTTATGACTTAATGTTAATATTTGAGAAAATGACATCAAATTGTTAAACAACATATCAGTCATATTTCTAACATTAATAATACTCATGTTACTGGTTCGAAAAAAATTCTAACTAATTTAAAACAAGTACATTATAGAAACTTTCATCAAACAAAAACTTTTATTGACAAATAAGTGGTTAAAGATTTGAACAAGAATATCAATAAAAAATTAACAAAAATATAGAAACTTAACAAACAAAAACTAATTTATAGAAACAAGTACATTATAGAAACTTTCATCAAACAAAAACTTTTATTGACAAATAAGTGGTTAAAGATTTGAACAAGAATATCAATAAAAAATTAACAAAAATATGTTACTCTTTTTCATTTTGATATTACTATTTTTCATTTTGATGTTACTATTCCATAAAATCAGTGTGGAACATACTATAATGAAATTAAAGGAGGATAACTGCTAGCAATGGAGGAGGAGGATGTAATATTCTGCAATTAAAAAATAACTACCGTTGATGTGGACGATTGAGAAAGATGAGTCAACGATATTATAGCGTAAGATGTAGTGGCGAGAGTGAAAAATCTAGAGGTGGCGGCGGTAAATCTGGCTGTGTAAGCAGATGTTAGCGGTGACAGAAGTCAGCAACGTCGTAGAATGCCGGCGACGTTGAAAGATACCGACGACAACGAAGGATGTCTATGATGATGGTGAAAATATAGATAAATACAAGTTTGGATCTAAGAAAGTAAAAGTAAAGATCTGAAAAAATAAATTTAAATTCAAAGATTAAATCATATTACAGGTGACGAGAGGTGTTGAAGATGAAAATGGTGGATGAGGAACATGGGCAACGAGAATAAAGACGATAGAACAAGAAGAAATAAGGATAATTTTGGTATTATGTAAAAAAGTACACCGCTAAGGAATATGATAAAAAAAAAAAAGAGTACAACTTTTTGGGAATTTTGACCTTTAACTCGCACCGTTCTTGAATTATCTCTTAAAGTGCTCCTCCTTCATCTGCACAACAAGCCCATTCTTCAGAGTCCATACATGAACCCAATACACGGGCTCCTTCCCAGCCCTCCACAATAACCCGGTCTCCTATCACCGTAATAGAATTGGGCCCGAACCTGAACCCATTGTAGGTGATAGGCCCGTAAGAATCTGGGTCATATAGTGGCAATTTTGTCGGCCGTGGAACCACCATTCAAGCTCACTATCTACAAGTCCAACGACTTTTCCAGTGTCGCCACAGGCCAGTGCCATGTAAAGTTTGTCGACCGTTGCTTTGTTCCCTTTTTCCCACTCCGGTCTGGCGGTGGCAGTATTTATTTGTTTTTTGTATTTTTTTAAAGAGAACTGGTTAAGGAAATGAATTGTGAAAAGGGTGACTTGTTTGAATGAATGTGTGATGGGCCAATTTTATACATCCATGTTGTTAACTCTATAGGTAAATATTATATGAGGAGTTGGGGTTGTGGGGCCCATCTACAATTGACGCAAATTTATTGTTCAATCGGAAAAGATAAGAAACGAGATAAATCTTAACTTCAATCAATTAGTTCAATTCATTTTTAATTATTAAAGCTGATGGGATTATTTTGATATAACGAATCATGCCATTTCTTTTAATAGTCAAAAGACTAGGAATTTATTGATTAGCCATGGAATTTAGTACTTCCTAATTTCTAGAAACACATCTATTGAAATTTGATTAAATTAAGATTGTAAAATTCTAAGATTTGATTCAACCTTTGTCACATTTCATATTTTCTTACTCCATAACTTTTGGGTTTGCATTTATGTACGTGTGCATCAAAATCACTTGGTCAAAATTTTGTCCACGGCTTAATATATTATTGACAATGTTGATTTTTGGTCTTGATCTACTAATTTCAAAACTCTTACGAGTGGCTTCATGACACTTTGACCAAATGTGCTTGTTTCCAAAATCCATCGGTGAGAATTAGAGTGGATACTTTAGCAGCATTCTTCTTTCGTGTCTTCTCTTTATAAGCTACAAAAGGGGGAAATAAAAAAACAATCAAGTTCAATTGGATTTTCCTAATCCTCGCTATGCAATCTTCTTCTCACTCTCTCTTTTTGTTTTTCTTTTGCTGCCATTTGCTTAATACCTTCGGTAAGTCACTTTTGCATTAATACCTTCTTCTCGCTTTTGTTCTTAATTATCCCACACTTATAATTTTTTTTTTTGATAAATTAAAGTATAATTTAGTTTTATAAAATATAATCATAAGAAATTTTATAAAATTTAGTTTTTCTGATTATAAATTATATGTATAATTTTTAAAAAATAAATTAAAACCGATCAAAATACATTTTTAAGTGACATATATTAAAAAGATGGAATAAATAAATAATATATTAGAGGATCAAAAAGTGAATGAATGATATCAGTAAAACATGTAAAAACAATATAGAAAATGAAGTTATTAATACTTTATTGAAATTTATAAATTAAAAAAAAAAGACAATTTAATATAACCCAACTCCTCAAGCATTAGAAAACTTCTCCAGCAACATTTTAATATCGAGTCAATTTTGGTTGGTACAATGAAAAATTCAAAATTTCTTAAAATTCTCATATTTTAAAATAATTCTGCATAAATTTATTTTTTTCTCATAAGTTATTATTTAATTTATTTGAAAGTTATTACTTTTTTTTAGTATATGTACTATATATTTGTAAATTATTATTTATAAATTATTATATCTATAAAAATACATTCATAAAAATACGGAATTTTGAATTTTACTGTACACCGACCCGTAATTATCCTCTGATATAAGCCTAACTCCCAAATAAGACAATTTAATTGAGCGATTGAGGAACGCGACCGAGGAACGCACCAGGAGAAACAGAGAAGAAGCTGGGGAAGAGGAGCCGTAGGCGTTGGCCGGATCCGCCGCTAACCTTCCGGCAGCTTGCTAGTTTTGCTTTTTTCCCTTGGATGTTGAGGTTTGTTTGCTAATAATCTACTTCTCCACCCTGTCTAAATAATGATGTTGGGGAATTACACAATTCTTGCACTATTGAATCCGTGAGTGAAATTTTAAGTTGATTGAAACTTTTTAGTTAATTAAAGAATACTTGTCTGGATTTTGGTTTATTTTCAATGTCCGGCGTGAGATTCGTCAATTACTTTTGTCTGTAACAACTTTTGTCTATGCTACTGTCAAAATCGATTAGATTGAAACCATCAAACATGGTATTTTTTCTCAAAAATACGGTGAAAACATGTTCTCAGCCGAGTTCAAGCTTCGTATCACCGATATATCACCGTTCTCCGCTTCCTATCGCCGACTCCCGATACAAGTCACCGATACAAGAACACATCAATAGCGGTGTAGGCTTGAATCGCCGTGAAAATCTTTATCGGTCACCGCCGATACCGATTTTTCTGGCCAATATATCTGCAGATCAGCTGATTCTTTGAACCATGCTTGATGCTTGAAAAAAAAGATGATTAGCTTGTATCTTCTCTTGTGTTGTTTAAGAAATTCAAAAGGGAATGATAGTGAGGGAAAGCGTTGGCAGAAGGGAAAATAGGAAATGATATTTATTTGCAATTAATTTATTATTTCATTAATATGCAATCAACTTTCCATGTACGTGCATTAATAGTTTGGATGATCTACATTATGTATTATTATGTATATATTTGAGGAATCGAAGAAACGCGTTTTTTTCTACATTTATGCTGACATCATGATATAACCCACACATTCAATTTTGTTTTAGATTCAGTTGAGTGATTCACATTTCTAAGTACGTCCCATTCATGCTCTAAATATTTGAACTTAACTCATCGAGTGACCAGCCAAATTGACTCAAGTGGATCTCCTCTTTTGAATTCATAGAAAATGAATAGATAGATAGATGGATAAATAAGAAACAAGTACAATAATATTTAAGTAATTGAACATGCTCTACATACTATATTTTTAAGATGATACTATGAATTGATCAAGATGCACACAATCAAATTACATAAAAATAATAAACAAAATATACGTGAATAATCCAAGTGATAAACTTTTTATATAAAACAAAAAATCGACAGCATTTGAGTGGATAAAAATAAAATAAAATAAAAAGAACGTAAAAATCATCATACTCCGAACATCTGAAGTATTTTATTTGATGTGGTATTTATATACTCCCTCCCCATAACGACACTAGATTTGTATTAGGGGGAAAGCACAAGCATCACAAATTCATTGCAAATCCCATTGGATACAAGGAAAGAACCTTGGGGGTTGTGGAAATTTCTCTGTGAAGATTTTCCTATTGCAATGGATCCTTCGATAATGAAGCTCCTCGAAGAAGACGAGGTCTACTGCAATACCTCTGCTCAATTATTGTTTTTGCGTCTAAAATTGAAGGTTTGTTTGTAATGACTGAATTTTCAACTGTTTGTTGAATTTGCAGGACGAAACAATGCATTCTGGTGCAGATGTTGAGGCATTCACAGCTGCCCTTAATAGGGATATTGAAGGCGACACATCTACATCTCAGCCTTCTGATTCTGATAGTGGTATGTCTATTGTTTTGAGTTTCTGTTTTCTAGAAATAATTTATTTAAATTGGTTATGTGGGTTCTTCGGATTCAATTTTGAATCGATGAATTTATTTTCCCCTTTTAAAACGGTTATTTTGGTGAGATTTGTTTTAGCAATTTATGAGTATGGTGTTATGTTCATGGGTTTATTTTTGGCTAGAAAAGGAAAGAAATGGATAGAAAAGTTTTCTATCCAGTTCTTGTGCTTGTAAGTTTTTGAGAGGATAGAAAATAATTGAAATGAATAGAAAAAGTTGGCACTTTTCTTGCCTAAGTTTTGTTGTCAAAAAATGACAAGATTTGGATAGAAAACAAATTTAACATTACATATCATGTTATAATGTCGATTAATCACAAAGAACTGTCATGCAAAACCTTTAAAAAATTCTGAAAGAGAAATACTCCCATATCTTAATTTGAATCTCTCATATGTTTGTGAAGTTTAAAATTGAGACAGAGAATTAAAAAGTTAGTTTGAGATACTATAAATTAAGGTTTAAATAACAATTTTGGACAAAAGCACTAAATATAAACTTAATTGTATCTTTAGTTATGTAACAACAGAACTAATGAAGTATTAGTTCTCTTCCTTTGGGACGTTGTTGCTACTACACAAATAAATAGTACACAATTTAATTATAGCCAAATGTTTTCAATTCGAAGCAGCTAACTGTATCAAAGAGTACTATTACCACAGAACATGTTCTTTAGTTGTTATGTTACCATGAAGAATTGGCACTTATCCAACTCTTTCCCCATGGTTGTTATCATTGGAATTGCCTGATTTTTACACTGCAAAGTAAGTTGTTTTGTGAATGTAATTAACTTTATGTACCAAAAAAGGGGAAGGGACTACATCCATGTGATATCAGTGAAGAGAAATAAATAGTCTCAATTTGGTTCTGAACTTCTGTTGTTATCGATAAGAGAACTACTATTGAAATCTAGGCATTATTAGAGGGCATAAATGTATCAATCTCTTTGCTTAATTATTTCAGTACACTGAACATGATAGTACATGGGACACTCTTAATCATATGTGCAATTTGATATTACAGCAGTGTTTTCTCAAGGAAGCAATCATAATTCAAACCAGTTGTTTCTGCAGTGGCAAACTTCCAGCCTTGATGAAAATGCCAGTTGCCAAAGTCAGCAAGATGTAAAGATCTCCCAGCAGCAAGAGCAGCATTCATCTGTAACAGGACTAAACCAACAGGGATCTGCTTCTGAGAAGCAGCTAGTACAAATTGACACCTCACACGAATTGAATTGCATTCCTTTACAACATAATCAATCTCAAGATAGTTTCTCACAACAGCAGAGCGAACAGAACACTGCTCGTATATCCAAGACTGTGAGTATCCAGAATTCTGAGAAGAGTCCTACTGATGGGCACGAGCCAGATAGGATGCAGGATCCAAACGGCCTATCTCAGTACCTTAGATCACAGAAGATGAATAATCAACAAGCTGGGGCAACATCGCAGGCTAACAGTGCTACAAAAAGTGGCAAACAAGTGCCTTTTGCGATGTTGCTCCCTGTCATAGAACCTCTGCTTGATAAAGACAGAGCAATGCAATTGAAAACTCTCTATATGAGGCTAAAAGTAAAATCATCAGACCAATCTCTTTGCAGCCATTTCACATCTCTTCTCGTAACTATCCTTGACATTCTAAATCTTGCTATTTCAGAAAAATGATATCTCCAAAGATGGCTTTGTAAAGCACATGAGAGGTCTTGTTGGGGATCACATGCTGAAGTTGGCAGTTGTAAGATTGCAGGAAAAGGTAAGGAGAAAAAACATATGCAGACGTACTCCATAAATCCCGAATTCGATCTTATGCTTTCCTTATGTATTGCCTAAAATTTTGCCATGTCATCTTAGCTCTTAATGTGCACTAGTATTACCATATTACCCCTTAAAAGAGGAGACTGGCTATGTGTCCAGTATAACAATGTAGGATTCTTCTAGGAGATTCTTATATTGGTTTATCTTTTGTTTTGGATGAAGAAGTGATGCAAATATAACTAATTTGATACACTATAATAGTTATGTAGTGTTTATATGAGAAGACTACCTAGGAAATTAATACAATAATGAGAATGATTTTTATTTTTGTTTTCTTTTATATTTCTAGGTTTTTATATGTATAAATTTATACATGTGCCGAATCCATGAATCCCCATCAAATGGGATTCCTCGAACTGTCGAGTCTCCATGTGACGAACCCAAATCCTTGCTTCTTAGGTCCAATATAATTCTTGGGGTTCGTTACAATTCTCATTGTTCTCTTACGTGTGAAATAATGTCTGAAGTAGTCTGTATATGCATGGTTCTTTTTGTTTGTTTAGGTAGTATTTTTAGAGTCATATTTATTTAGATTGTTTTATCAGTAATAGTTTTATATGTGTAATTTTATGTATAAATTAATAATCGTTTTAATATATGTAAAATCTAGAAGATTGTTTTAATATATTTTTATTTGTAGTTCTGTATGTTTCTATGATTTTACTTTTATAGAAAGATTCAACACTATATTATTATGAAAAAGTGTATATGCATCAAATGAAGGATTTCAATAGAAGTTAGTGGAAAATACTGAAGAGTTGCAATTATAAAATGTGAAAATTCAGAAAAGACTGAAAAATTAATTGATAGATTCCAATTGACCCTGACTATAAGAAGTATTGAGGTAAGCCAAAGGCAAGGTTCGAAGTCAAAAACAAATTGTATTTGAATTTAAACCACTAATAAATAATTTTAGCCACAATAGGAAAAGGAAAGAAAAATTGAATGGATCCAGTCAACAAACCGACTTACTAGAGTTGATTATCTCCCTAAAATGGGACTTGTCAATTAGTATGGTACAAAGCAATTTTAGTAAATAACCAAATATAATACTTGGGCTCAAAGACAAGTTGGTACTTTTTCTTACATCTCCCCCTCCCGGGGCCGAGGTTTCATATGCGCCACGAAAATAAAGAGTCTTGAATACTAGAAGAAAAACACATGTACCTAACAAGATAAAGTGAATGCCTAAAATTGTGGTCATTTTATTTCAACCTTTCCATGCATAACTGAGAAATGGAAAAGATCTTTAAAAGTTACCTGAAGATACTGAACAATTGCAATTATAAAATGTGTATATTCAGGAAAAGACAGAGAGAATTAATTGACAGATTTCAATTGACTCCAACAACAAGAAGTATTGAGCTAAGCTGAAGGAAGGTTCAAAGTCGAAACCGAATAGTATTTGGATTTAAACCAATTAAAATTATTTTTGGCAACAACAGGAAGAGGAAAGAAAAACTGAGTGGGACCAAGTCAACAAACCAAATCAGCATAGTTGACTCTGTCCCTAAAACGGGACTTCTCATTTGTCAATTAATATATAGTACTAGATAGATTGTGACTAAGTAATGAGGCTTAGATCACTGTAATGTTTCTATTTTTTCTATAAATATTTCCAGGATCCTACTCGTAGCACACAAATTGGATCCAACCAAGTTGCAGCACATTCCCAGGTTCCAGTGCAACATCATATGAAAATGCCTAAGTTCACTGATTCTCAGTCAATTGCACAACTTCATCAGAAGGGTCTCAATTCTCCTGTAGATCTATCTCAAATTCCCTCTTCAGCTGCACAAGGGTTGACTAACTCAAATAACACAACAATGGACAATAATGCCCATATATTACGTGAGATTAAGCAAGAACGCCCCTTTCCAATGCAGGGGCTTAACAAACAGCAGCAACAGCATTTGCACTTCCCCCAGACATCTTTTCCCTCTTATGGAACTAGTGGTAGTAATTATCATCCATATGCTGGAGGAAATATTAATAGTTCAGAGCAATCTCTCAAACAAAACCCTCATGATTCACAGATGAGACAAGTTTTGGTTCCTACAAGCTTTGGTACTTCTCAGGCCATGAGTATGCATAAGTTTGAGAAGCAGAATACTTTTACCGAACCAAGTAGAGTGCAGGGTGGAACCTTTACTCACTCAACAAGTCCTTCGACATTGCAACAGAACTCGGTCCATTGGCAATCAACTAGTAGTGAACAGAGTAATGTTACGCCGTCATCAGGACATTATGTGAAACAAGAACAACTTGATCAGTCAAACGAGCAACATCATATATCTCAGATTTCTTCCCAGGGCTTAACTTCTTTCTCCCCTGTACAGGAAGAGCAAGGAAATGCTGTTTCTGAAAAACTAAATGAGGGATCTTTTGAGATGCAGTCGTCTAGGATGAGATTCTCAACATCTACAAGTACAGTACCACCAAATTCAATTCAGTCATCTATGACAACCCAATTTGACTCCAATACCTTGGTACTTTTTCTTGGCCATCTTCTTTATTACATATATTAATATATTTTCTTTTGCTCTGTATTTTAAGTGAACTGTGCTGAATAAAAAGCTAAGGGAATAATGACAATTCTGAGATGAATTACTAAATTCATAGATTCATAAAAGAGATTGAATATGGGAAAATCCTTGGCATTTAAAACCAGAAGTAGAAAAATTATTTAGATACTATTGCAGCTTCCATCTGTTTGAATTATTATTATATTTTAATAATCACATTATATAAATAAGAGGACATGAGTATGCACATGGGGACATATTTTTTTAATGCAAAGGTCACTCTTTCTTAAAAACTTTTCCTTGTTTTGAAACTTCCAACTGTGTGGATTACAAGAGGGAAAATAATTAAAGGGTATGTATTTTATCATGACTGTTTATGATGTCAACATTACTAACCACGCAAAATCAATGTGTCATTTATTCTTTCTATTTTTTCTTCTTTCTGCATCCTAAAAGCACTGATTTTTGCATGGTTACAAGTAAATAAATAAATAAAAGTAGACATCACAAAAGTATTTGAAAAATATTTGTCTCGTTATGTTATATGTTTTTTGCATATTAAAAACAGTGTTTTAGATACACTGATTATATATCTTCTTTGCATTTTTTGTAACCGTGCAGAATCATCTTTCATTCAATTAGTGTTTTTTTTCTTTTAATGTAAAAAAAAAACACCTTCTAAGTCTTGATTTCTTTGTGATTATATGGTGTCTTTGGCCCTGAACAAGAAGTGCTCCAAGCAGTTCGAAGGAGTATTATAATTCTGGATAGCACCTACTCAATTAGATTGCACATGCAGGGGATAAATACTGTCCAAGTACCCAATTTTAATTAATTTATTTATTTATTTTTAAGGTTGGCAATTTTTGCATCTTTGGGGCTGAGTTGGAGGAATATCATTTAAGCAAGTTTGAACATTAGGAATTATGATCTCCTTAGGTCTGGCCTTCAGCAATCCAGAATGATCATTGATGCTAACTTGATGAAAGAATTCTTTCTTTCTTTTTTTTTCTTTTCACAGAATTGAGACGAATGTGGTTTGGTTAATGATACATCTAATCGTTTCTTTGCAAATATGAACTCCTTTATTGATTCTTCTGCGCTTATTAATAATTATGCACTTTTCAAATTTAATAGTTAAATGGTCGGTTATCTTCTACAACTGTTGGGCCTGGAATTACTGCAAAAACACCGCCAAAGAAAACTATCACTGGCCAGAAAAAACCACTGGACTCACTTGGTTCTTCGCCACCTATGTCAAGGTAATAGACTCTACATGGTTTGAAGATATTAAGCTTATATAGTTGACAATATTCCACTTATTATTTTTGTTTTGATGACCTAGCAGCAAAAAGCAAAAACTCTCTCTTTCAGATCAAAGCATTGAGCAACTCAATGATGTTACTGCTGTCAGTGGAGTTAATCTCCGGGTATATTATCTTTTGGTTGCTGTTTACCCACTTACAAGAGTTTCAAGTACACAATGTATGGATCAATATACTTGTGTTAATTATTGAACAGGAAGAGGAAGAACAACTATTTTCTGGGCCTAAGGAAGACAGTCGAGCCTCAGAAGCATCTCGTAGAGTTGTGCAAGAAGAAGAAGAAAGGTTGATTCTACAGAAAATTCCACTTCAGAAAAAATTGACAGAAATCAGTTAAGACTTCATGATATGGATCTCATATCCCGGATGGACTTCTTTATTGGTTTTTGCAAGGACTTCTGGTAGTTTTTGACCTAATTGTTGGTATTTATATTATTTTGTATTGTAGCGGCAA
Source organism: Centella asiatica (assembly GCA_014636745.2). NCBI lineage: Eukaryota > Viridiplantae > Streptophyta > Magnoliopsida > Apiales > Apiaceae > Centella > Centella asiatica. The sequence continues at coordinate 989,271 of CM025788.1, forward strand.
AATGTGGGCTGAGGAGTATAAGCAATGACGTGGAACGATGCTTGTCACTGGTAAAGCCTATAACTTTAGCTTCAGGTATACTATTTACATTTTCTTATGCTTCTAACCTTTCAGAGTGTGGAGGAACGCTTGCGTGCACTGATAGCTAATCTGGTCAGATTGTCAAAACAGGTAATTGTTGTCCCCTCAGTTATTTTTCACTTGAGACCTAGAATTTAAAATAAAAAGTTATATGGTGATTCGTCTCACAAATGATGTTTTCAGAGGGTAGATATCGAGAAGCCAAGACATCGAACAATTATCACCTCTGATGTTCGGCAGCAAATCATAACAATGAACCGCAAAGCCAGAGAAGAATGGGATAAGAAACAGGGTGACTCGGCAAAAAACCAAAGTGGGAATGAAGTGAGTTATTTTCACTCTAATGTATCTTAGTTGGGGATTATTCTGTGGATTCTATCTGTTTGACATTGGCCACTGCAGCCAGAAAGTAATTCTGGACTGGAGGGAGATAAAGAGAAGGATGAAAATCGTGCAAGATCAGTTAAGGTATAATTGATGATTTGTTGACAACTATATATTCATCATTTTCTGGTATATGATATAATTATTGTTTTGACATCATCTTCCATGTAAAGGTACACAAAGAGGAGGACGACAAGATGAGAACAACAGCTGCAAATGTTGCTGCACGAGCTGCTGTAGGAGGAGATGACATGCTGTCAAAGTGGCAATTAATGGCTGAACAGGCCCGGCAGAAACGGGAAGGAGGGGTTGATACCACTGCTTCATCTCTTCCAGGTAAAGATGTGGGCCTCAAAGTGGTACCAAATCCTGCGAGAAGTTCAAGGAATAATCTAGAAACTGAGAAAAAGAATCCATCAGTTGCTGTTTCTGCACAATCTGGTAAGTTATTATATTGATGACAATGATTCCAATATTAAGGTCCGCATCATGAAGTCCCATTTTAATTATTAATCCACAAACAATGTATTTAAGTTTTCAAATTCTCATATTCCAAAATCTCTTCTTTGTTTTTTTATACCCCTTGATGGATCAAGTGGAACCATTATTTTTGTGGACTCGATAATTTCTGCTTCTGCTTCCCGATAAATCTCGTCTTATAACCCAATTTATGCCTGTAGGAGCAACAAGGAAATTCTGGAGGAAACAAGTGATCATGTCTCAACCAGTTTTGCCCCGCAATATCTCAGTGAAGGATGTCATTGCTGTTCTAGAAAGGGAGCCCCAAACAACGAAATCAGTTTTAATACATAGATTATATGAGAAAGTGCGATCTGGTGCTGTGTTCGACTAGTTTTGAGGGTAATCTGAAATATAAGCTCTTCAGGATATTTCAAGCCTGAACTGATAGCGTTGACCAGCCGCACCAAACATGAAATAAATGACTGTAATTCTCTTCATCTTTATTTCATTATGCCGTGTACAGCAGTTGAAAAGAATGAGTGTGAGTGGGAGCTTTCTTTTGCTGCAACTTTTAATGGTAGTGAGGATAGTCCTGTACTATACATTCCTTCTGCTATCCAGATATAGGTTGTCGTTAGATAATAATATTGCACAAATATTAAGATTAATATAAATATTGTAGTAAATGACGGTACCAGACATAAAATATCTAACTTAAATCTTTATTCTCTTCATGAGCTTGGTGCAAGTGCATGAGTGAGTTGATGGAATATTTGCTTTTGCTCTTTTACATTCCAAAGCACATTAGTTGAGGCTAATACGAAATGGCATTGTTTAATCCTTCAAAATGATGGCTTCTAAAACGAACCCATTTTTGTTCTGATGGAGTATGTCTTATTTAGTGCAAATTTTTATCTACCCATCATTTTGAAGGATTAAACAATGCCATTTCGTATTAGCATTGACCTCAATTTTTACCTTTTTATGTAAGTCTCCTTAACTACGTTGGAATTATGTTGAAGACAATTATTCTCAGAAATAATAATCAATGATTACTACCAAATTTTATATGATAATACAAAATCTAATTAATTAGGAAAAAAATCTAATCAATTAAAAAAATGATTATGTAATTGAGTCGAAATCATCTATATGAAATAAATTATAATCTTAATCATTAATTAAAATTTTTTAATTAAAATAATTATGACCAACTTAATAATAAAATGTAATCATGTAATATATTAAAATTGATCGATTGTGGTAAAACCAAATTATAAAAAATGAGTCATTCACCAAATCTACTATAATAGAATAAATTTTTATTATAATTTTTATTATTACAAATTTATATATAATGTTCATGGGTTAAAAAAACTATTTTATTATTTTAATGTAGAGTTAAAATATAGATAGATTATAGCTAATCAAGTCACTTTAAGAATAATGCTAAAATTATTGAATTGATTTAGATATATAATAATAAATTTCACCAAAATTTGAAGGAAAAAAGAGAGGCTAGAGTTATGATAATTGATATAAATTAACCAAATTAAAATATTAATTTGCAACAATTATATATATATATATATAATAGGAGGGAGGCCTCGAAACTACTGCCACTTCTTTCTCATTTTATTTAATGCTTAAAGTATTTTTGTTTCTTTTATTTTAATAATATTCCATAAAATGAATAAGATTTAAGTGATAAGAAGATTTATAAGTTATTAATTTTATTCTCATAATCAAAATACTCTTATTATATTTAATCTTCTCAAACATAAATATACACACATATAACGAACAAAGAAGTTTTCGAAATTAGTATCATATTTTTTTCTTTCCTGATTCAATGTCTGTAATATTTTCTAATATCTTTCTTTAACTTCTCATCAAATTTTAAATATAAATTCTTATAAATCATTAATATTGTCCATACTGTATCTAAAAATATTTATATAAAATTAGTTTATAATTTTTAGTTGTTACAAACAACGAGCACTCTTTTATATAATATCTTTTTATTGAAAAAAATGAATTTTGTATAAAATGCGCAATATTACACATGCCTATGTATAAATTTTTTTTAAGGATTTAGTGTAGGTTATTTTTAAAAATTCTTGTAAAATATTTAACTCTTATATATAATGACGTTGTTTTACTTAATTTTTTTTAATTAAATGCATTCATAAACTTAAGTGGTTATACATATTAACTTTTTACGTTAAAATAAAATATACTATGTAATTGATATTTAAATAAATAAATAACGTCTAAATGACCCCTTTATGATAATTTGTAAACACAATTAACTTGTATATAGTTTGATTTTATAGAATAACTAATAACTTAATTCTGACGAAATTGAAGTCATTAAATAAAAGGTACAATATAGCATAGTAAATGTGAAAAAAGATTATTATCAAAAAATTAGATAATTTGAATGAAACAATAAGATAGATAACTAATTTATATCATGTCATATTTTTATGCTTTTATTTGTTTGCAAAAGATTGATATCTTACATTGATTTTTTTCTAATAATGTTTGTAATATCTTTTAGCGCCTTTCTTTAACCTCTCCTAAAATATATTGCAAAATATTTTATAGGTACCTATTATTGTCCTCACAGGTATATTGCATATAGTTAGTTAACAATTTTTAATTGTTATAAAAAATTTGAACTTTATTGTATAATATTTTCCTTATGAAAATAAGGAAAAAGTGAGCTTGTATATGAAAAAAAGCTATTTATTTTTCTTAGTGAAATTATATGCATGCATAAATTTGTGCAGTTACACATTAACTTTTATCTTAAGCTAAATTTATTTTCAATTCGATATTAAATGTGTAAATAATGTTTAAATACTCTCTTGTAATGATTTTTAGGTACAATTAACTTACATGGGTAAGTTTCATGAAATAATTAATAAGTTTGTTTTGATGAAATTAAAAACATAAACTAAGAGGATACAACATAATATAGCAGATAAAATAATATTGTCCAACAATAAATAATTTTTATAAAAAAAAGATAACTAATTTATGTTCTATCAAAATTTTATTTATTTGTTTGTTTGTAAAGACTAACATAATAAATAATATCAATTAGTCCATTATTTTTTTTGACGAAAAATATTTTAGAAGATGAAATTCGTAATAATTTTTTTAATACTATTTATATTGTTTTCTTAACATATTTAAATATATATTTTTCATAATTAATATGTATGTGATTGCACAGATCAATACTAAATACGAGTTTAAATAAAATTAAAAACAACAAATATATCATATAAAAGAAAAAAAATTTAAATATTATTTAATATTAATATAAGTTATAATTAGTTACAACTATATTCACGGGTTAAATGGTCAGTTCCATTAATTCATCGGCCGACACAGAACGGAGCAAAATAATTCATAGGCCGGATTTTCACTCCGCCGTTCAACTTCACCGGAAATTCACCATTAACAACCACTACAGCGATACACGCACACCTGTCAATCCATCTGTTCTTCCCCAAATACACTATCACTATTCATCCTTAAAACTCCAAAAACCTTTTTAATTACCCCCATAAACCCTAATTCTAGTCAATTAGGAGTTTTCTTTATCCTTATCTCGTTCTCGTGTTGCGATTAGCAGAAAGGTGATGATCTCAAAGTAAGTTGTGCAACCATGTGAAATAACAATGCTCTTATTTTTGTACATTTATCTAGGCATGACATTAGGAGAGGTACTCTCTAAAATTATACAGTCTTCTAAACTCGTCCCACTCCGAAGGTTTCTATCAAACCTGTTCTGCTTTTTAAATTTTATTTATTTATTTATTTCTTTTGAGTTTTTTTATATTATTCTCTTACAAAAATTTTTAAAATTATCTAAAATATATTTTATATATAAACGGTCGAGGTTGGAGTTAAATGAGATAAAATAGTAAATCTTATACCCTATTCTAATTTTATAGTGTTAAGATAATGGGGTCTTATTAAGGCCTAGTTAAAGTTAAATTCGGAGTTGAACGAAATATTAAATGTTCGGTTGAAATTGTAAATCCTACATTTATCTAGAACAAACGACGTTGTCTACTCCATTTTGTTGGTCCATTACTATTCGACTGTAGGGGGTTTTGTTTTGTAAGTTTGATTTATTTTATGGTTTTGAAATTGGAACATGACTTTGTACTTCAATTTTAGGGCTCTTGTTGTGTTATATTATTTGATTTGATTAGGTATTACGCTTAATTCTGGCTTAATTTTTTAACTTGAAGTTGATATGAGTGTTAAACAGTTTCTAACTTAAAAGTGTTTTAATTTATCTCCAAAATTTAAAAATTAACTTTTAAGTCATAACTAAAAATTGTGATGTGTATTTCTATTTATCATTTGTGAGAACCATATCATTTGCCAAGTGATCATCATGATTTGGATGTCAGCAATAAGAGTTATAATGGGTTGCCAAACTAGGTACATAATGTTTCTTTTCAATTTGGTTGGCTTTGTATGTATGTATGCTTCATTCCTGAGGTATTATTCCCTTTTCTGCATCTTTTTACAGCAGTAGGCAAATGGCCCATCAATTTCCAAAGTTTACAAGATGGGTTCAAGGATTTGGCTTTCATGTCAGAGAAATGTCATCAATAAGAGAATCCAATTGTAATATTATTACTCAACCCCTGAAGCCGGTGGTGAATGCTGATGAGAGACAAGACGCTACAGGGAACAAAATTGTTTTAACTCTAGTCCACAAAGTGGGAATCCCAATGTCATCAGATGCTACGGGGAACAAGACGAACACGAAGACAAATGTTGGACTGGGTAAATCCTAGTGCTGCAGCCAGGAAGCTATTTGTGTTAGCTCAGCCTCCTCAGTCTACTTTATTGGGGGTCTCTGCGTCTAAACCAGGTAAAAAAGAAAATTATGTGTGTTTCGAAGGAAGTATGTAATACTTGCAATCCCGATGCAGGGTTTCAAAAATGTCTTCCTGTGATCTAACCCAGATGCGCTGTCCACTGTGTAGTTGTGATTCCATAATTTGGAAGATTTCGGTGCATTGTCGCCTACTGCAGTGGACACCACTAACACCAGCAATGTTCTCTTCACCACCAAGTCAAAACAAAAGAAGCTACAGGCACAAACACACAAGAATATAAAAGCTGATTTTATTTGACCCTGTGTTTTCCACTTGATTACAGAACTTAGTTAAATAGACTAATAGATAACAAACTCCTGAAACTAATACCACCTCTCCCACTAAATGTTGTAACTACTTCGACACACTAATTTAGCTAACAAAATATCCCACAAAATGCTCCCTAAATTGACACATTCAATTCTCCTAAAAAAGCTGAAAACTGAAACAAAAATTATCGAGATGCATTAAATTTCAACACTCCCCCTTAGTGCATGCTTGATGACTTCACTCCAAGAGCATCCCTGAACATCTTGAACTTTACTTTTGCAAGAGGCTTTGTGAAAATGTCTGCTACTTGTTCTGAAGTATGAATATCTTCGAGGAAAATTTCTTGCCCAAGAACCATTTCTCTGATGAAATGATATTGAACTTCAATGTGCTTAGTGCGCACATGAAAAATAGGATTTTCTGCCAATTTTACTGCACCTATATTATCAAAAAAGACTGGAACAGAAAAATCAACTTCAGCATGAATGTCTCTTATTAGCCGCTTCAACCAAACACACTCTTGTGCAGCCATTGTTGCAGCTACATATACAGCCTCGGTACTTGATAACGCCACGGTAGGCTGCTAATTGCTACAACAAGAAATTGCAGCAGACCCGGTATTGAAACAATATCCAGTAGTTGATTTTCGATCGTTAACATTACCTGCCCAATCTGCATCTACGAAGCCAGTTAAAGAAAACTTCTTTTTTTTCTCATAACTTAATCCATAATCTGATGTCCCTTTGATATAGCGCAATGAGCAATGCCTGGCTTGTCCAAGTTGTGGACACATGATGGGAATGGAGCCATTATCACAGCTGATAATTCTGTTCATCCTGTTGTTAAGGAGGGCACTATAAAGTTTGAAGCTGCTTCTCCACAAGATAAAAAGATGATGTTGGAAAATGTTTATCATGTACCAGGTTTGAAAAAGAACCTAAATTTCAATTTCTCAGTTTACTGATGCTGGAAAATTTGTTCTCTTTGGCCCTAATGATGTGAAGGTGATGGATAATGTGAAAAGCTTAGGCTGATGTGGTTCTTGCTGGGAAAAGGAAAAATTCTTTGTTTGGATGCTTATGTGGAAAAGACTAGCCGAAACAATAATGCATCAATCTGGCATGCAAGAGTTGGGCACGTTCGGTATCAACACTTGCAACAAATATCTTCAAAGAAGTTGACGGTGTTCCTGCTATAAAAGATGTTCCTAAAGGTGTGATCTGTCAAGGATGCCAATATGGAAGAAAGAAGGCATCTGAGCTTGTTGATGCTGATCTGATGGGGCCAACCAGAACACCAAGTTATAGTAGTTTTCAGTACATGTTGGTCCTTGTGATGATTATTCGAGATTCTCATGGGTGTACTTTCTACATGAGAAAAGTGAGGTTTTTTCAAGAATTTTGGAGTTCGAAAGCACTGTCAACAGTAAGTTTCACTCAAAAATTGGATGTTTAAGAACCGACAGTGGAGGGGAGTTCATGTGTAAAGAGTTTTTTCAGCACTGTGAGGCTCTAGTAATAGAGCGGCAAATGACTTGGAAGAAGAAGAATGGTTCAACAATTCGTCAATGGATTGGGTAATCATACCGCTGCATCGATTATTCTACCTGTGTAAGCTCTGGCTCCTCGGTATATAGTTTAGTTCGAGGTTCGACAGGTTTGAAGGAAGTTTACAAGTTTGATTTCTCGAATCCCAAGAGTATCCTCCTATGATCCGACCCAGAAATCACGGCCACTCTGCATTTGTTCTAGGCGATGGAAAAATTTATGTATTAGGAGGCGATAAATCCATGTTTGCCGAGTTTTATGATCCAGTTTCAAATGAGTTGAACGCTTTGGCTCCACCGCTAACAACTGACTTAACAAAGTCGATTTGACCCAATTTTCACGGGTTTCTCATTGGGCGTAATAGAATTATGGTGGGTTGTCATTGTTGATGATATCGATGTTCTCATATACAATGTAGATTCAGATTCTTATGAAATTTATGGTGGTGATCAGATTGATGTTGATTTTATTAGGGATGGGATGGAATGGAAAATCTAAGTAGGGTCGGAGATGTTTTATATAGGCTTTGTCAATCTGATTTTTTACAGCCTGCGCTACTAAAAACATATGATATGAAGTCGAAACGATCATACAATTGTAGAATTAATGGATTTAGTAGGTGGAACGGTACTAGGAGAGCTGACGGCATAACGCATTTTGAGTGGCAACATCTTCTGTTTTTTCAGTACTAGTAAAAATATGCAGAGAATCTACACTCGTTGTTTGCTTCAAGTTTCAAGTCGAGTTTACAAACGTCGGCGGCGGCCATGATGAAGATGATGATCGCATAACTTCTAGATTCGGAGATAAGTTGAAGGAGAAGCTCATTGCGTTGCCTCTGGAAATGTAGTTATGATGAGTATGTTATTTTTATTTCATGGTCAGAGATATGTTTTATTTATTGATGAGTATGTCATTTCAAAATAAATTTATTCTATATGATGCAGATCATTTTTGCCATCAAACAACTCCTGTGGTAGTTCATCAGTGGTACTACTACTACAAGTCCTAACAGAGTTCGAAGTTCAAACTCTTTCAAATAGCAGCTACAAGAGAAAATGTTGCATAAGGTAGTAATCCATCCGTCTAGATTTATATGTCATTTTTGGAATCTACACACTTATTAATAAATGATATTAATATTATTATTTTACAATAAATGTTGATGTAAAATTACTTATTTACCTTTTTCTATAATAAATGCTATAAAGATTAAAAATTAAAGTTGTGCATTAAATGTGAGAGTAATATAAAAAAAAAATTTCTAAATTCTCCTTGAATTCCATATGCGACAAATTATATATAGATAAGTAAAAATGTCAAATATGACATAAAAATGAACGGAAGGTGTAACATTTTATCATTTACATATATGAAAATGATGGATTTGTATTGGGGTTTGTGAAATAACGAGAAATACTATTGGTACATAAAGTATGTGAACATAATGATATACTATCAAAGTGTTGTGTCTAGTGGTAAAAAAGTTCTCAGTGCTTTCAAATAGTGAGAGTTGGAATCTTCACACATTATTTGGTGGTGACCTTTGTCTCGTTTTCACTCATGAATGATATTATCACCTGCATTTTCGATGAGACCTTAAGTTTTAACACTAACATCTATGCTATAAAAGTCTTGTCATATATAAATCGTGAGAAACGATAAATATGATACGAGTGTTGAATTCCCAAAGTCTAGGAAGAGTAGATACCCTACCTCATTCTCCCGATGACATACTCAAATTCAAGGCATCCACTTGTGATGCGCATTTACTTTTACATTTTTTCAAGCCATCCGCTTGTTATGTATTTTGATATTTGGGTTGGGTTATCCAATTGAGGCTATAACAGAAAAATCTATGGGCTCCATACTCCACCGGGCCACTCCAAGAAAGTTTGAATTTGGACTTATGTGGGAAAGTGCTAGACATTAGTTCAGTAATGGTTGATTGATTTTGTTGAGAGTATGTGTTTTTGTATCTTTAAAGTTTATGAGGTAATAGTCTCATTTACTTTTTCACTCTGTAGGGTACGAAATACGTCAATCAACCTGAATAACTTAATTTATAGTATGAATTTTATACTTAATCATGTATTTAATTCAAGTCTGTTTGGATTGAGCTCTTTTTTTTTTTAATAATAATATCAAAAGTAAATGAAAATTAGTCGTTACTAAATGTGTACTTGAGTAAGCTTTGTCGAAACAGACAAAAAAAAAAAAAATCGATCATATTTACAACAATTAAATAAGCCTATCTATCTTAAATAACGTATCGATTTCAAACATTTTAAAGGTAATTGTTCAAGTAATGTACATATAGGGCATATATTTAATTACTAGTTACATGAAAAACAAGCAAAGAAAAAGTAAAACATCCACCTTACACCGCAGAGAGTTGAATATATATATATATGCATGCCTCCATGACTAGATCTTCTTTTAGTACTTTTGACTTTTGAGATCAGAAAAAAGGGTAAATGTTTGGTGACTGGTGAGGCAAATCTTAATTTGCCCTAGGATAATTTATGTTCAACTATATATAATCTTTTATTTAAATTAGTGGAAGTCACTCAACTTACTTTTATAACAACTCCGACAGCCCAAGTGGTTGCTATTTTTTTTTTACAGCGGAGGAAGATATATTATTCTCTTCTCCTTGTATTGTTTTCTGAAAAATTGCACTATTGGTTTGAGAAAATGGTCAAAGCTACATTAAAAATATCATTCCCTTCTGTGGAATGATATAATATATGTGTATATATTGGATGATAAGAGTATTTTATTCCGGTATGTACGTAAATTGGTTGAGATTAGATTCTCAAAATAACTTTTTAATTACTCGTTGAACCAATCATTAATAATTAATATTTTATCTGTTTCAAAATTAAAAATACATTTTACATATTTGTGAATGTTGTAATTTTATTTGTGATATAAATTTGTAAAAATATCAAAGTGTAAAAGTCGTGTTTAAGTATTTTTCATATATTTTAATGATATTTCACTTCAAATTTATTAAAAGTAAAAAGTTATATTTCAATTTTGAATTTTAGAATTTTACAAACGTAATTTATATAAACCAAAATATATTTTTAATTTTAAAACAGAAATGAGTAATTAAATTATTAATAACCTAATATGATTGGGAGTGATACTCAAGATAACAAATCTACATGCTCCTTCATATTTCAATTTCAAAAATGTTTTTGTAGCCTAAAAACGTAGGTTGAATGAGACTACTCAATTTCGACTCTATTATTGTCAAAATGTGAAGTACTAATCTCAATATAAAAATATAAGGTGAGGATCGAATAAATTAACATTATTTATATACTGGAATAACAAATCCCTTTGAATTTATCAATCCCATGTGATCATGCATCACTTCAACAGTTTTAAACTACGTTGTACTGATGAAATCAATATCTCGATAATATTAATCTAAAATATAACCAACAACATAAAATTTTCTACATTTGGACTTGGGCATACACACTTGTAAGATCAAAGTAGATATCCATTGAAAACCTCATCGCATCTTGGTGATTTACAAGCAACCAAACTTAACTTGTCAACGGTATAAATTCAAGTCAAAAACTCTTTTTTAACTTTTCGAGTTAGCTACTCCACCACCATTACCACTTTTCTCTTGTGTGCATATAAAACTAAAAAGTCATATACCATGTAAATATCACCTCATATATAATTTAACCACAAGAAAAAAAATTAAAAATATCACCACAAATTAAGAGTGCGTGTGTGTGTGTTTGTATATTGCTAATTAATTAGCCCAAAATAATGAGTAATTAATATCAATGTAATGTCTTGATTGATCGACATTATACTAATTATAAAATTATGAAAATAAATCATGGGTACAATTTTGTGAAATGATGATGATGGGTTGACATAAATGTACAATTTAATTACAAGCCAATACAATTTCTAGAGGTGGTGATGCCACCGTCCACAACAAGGTTATGACCACTTACATACTTGGATTCATCACTAGCTAGATAAAGAGCTGCCTCAGCAATATCTTTAGCCCTTAGAGTTGGACCTTTCAAATTAGCCAACCCTCTCACAAACTCCTCCATTTTCTCAACTTCTTTCCCCTTGGCCTTCTCCTCCGTCCCAAAATCCATGCTCATGCCCATTTCCAACCCCTCTTCACCATCATCACCACCACCATTCCTCCATGCATTAACCAGCATCGACGTCGCGACTCCAAACGGACAAATACAATTAACCCTAATCCCATATTTGCCAAGCTCACAAGCTACATTCTTTGTCAAACCAACAATGGCATGTTTGGATGCCGTATAGGGATGTGGGCCGAGCCCTCCCATTACTCCGGCTACACTAGCCATCGAGATTATGCAGCCCGTGGCACGAGGAATCATGGCACGGGTTGCATGTTTCATTCCTAGCGCAACACCCCTTACATTTATGCTCATCACGCGATCAAATTCATCAGCATCGAAATTAACGATACTTTTTTCGGTTTTTGATTGTTTTCCGAGAATTCCGGCATTGTTGATGAGAATATCGAGATGCCCGAATGTGGAGATTGTGAAGTTTATAAGATTTTCAATGTCTTTTTCTTTGCTAACATCACAATGTATGTAAGTAACAAAAGGTGCTAATGAGTTTGCCAGTGCATGTCCAAGTCCGTCGTTGACGTCAGCTATGACAACTTCAGCACCGTGTTTGGCAAATAGTCTTACTGTTGCCTCTCCAATGCCGTTAGCTCCGCCTGTGACAATCGCAATTTTTCCCTTCAACCTATTTTCAAATAATAAAAATAAAATGTGATTAAGCAGGAAAAGAAAAAAAAAAACTGTTGGGAATTAGAGCTTCCATTTGTATGCATATACAAATTAGAGCTTGCAGTTGTGTATTCATATATGAATTTCAAGGATATGTAATTCAAATCATTTTGATATCGTCTTAAATGACATCAAAATCGTGACATTTATTCAAAAACTTAAACCAACACAAAATCTCCTTCTTTGTACATTGCAATAAAAAGATTGTTATAAAAATGTTTGTGAGTACATACGCGAAACTAACATGAAATTAAGTTGTGGGTGTGCACATACGTGTATCTATCAAAATGAAAAGGAGAGAAAATTTATGCAAATTGAGAGAAAGATAATTATAGGTTAAAATTTTTAAAATTATTTAGCATTGCAATAACTTTCAAAATAAATATCACAACTCTGTATCTTCACTATTGATACGATCTCGAGATTTACAAGAGTTTAATCTTGAAGATATATTAACAGGTGAGATGTAATGTTGCGCTTTTTGTTACGAAGGTTATTGTGACATGTGAAGCAAAATTTTAAAATTTTTCTGTAGGAGATATATAGAGCTAATGAATGTACCTTTTGTTGGAGATTACAGAATAGCTTCCCATTCCCATGAGATGATTATCTTGCACTGTTTTATCCGCCGGAAACACTTGAGCAGGCATGCCCAAATGAATTAGAAAAGATAACACAGAAATGAAGAAATATATGGAATTCAAAGAATGGTGGTGCTTAATGAGAAAGAGGACATATATATATATATCTACCTATACACTAACTTCGTGTGTATATATATAATTGAATTTGGTGGGGGATTATTATATACTTATTTATTTATTTTTTTGCGGGGTCTGAAATGAATAAATTATAAGGAGACTTTCGAATATGTACACTACTGTCCCCATTAGTACATTCAGTAATGTGGGATTAGTATTACTTACACGTCATTAATTGGCAGCATTTGACCTTTTTCCTGCTATTCAATACGTCAAACACGGTTTCAAATTCCCATTTAACTTTATAACTACACTTTGCGAAAGAAATTGACCAAAAATATTAGTAAAATAGTATGTTGTATTTTGTCATTTTTTGCTTTGCAGAAAAAATATTATAAAAGTCAAGAAGTATTAAGTTTGCCTTTTTATTAGAACACTGGCTCCACTAATTATATCCAATTTTGTTATAATAGTAAATATAATATTTTATTAATTTTAAAATTAGAGATACGTTTTGAATTTTTCAGTCAAACAGGACGGCATAGTAAATTTTAAGATTAATGTAATATATAAAAATTTTAAATATTAATGTATTACGTTATGACAAATTTGAAATTCTGTATACCAAAGAAAAAAAATTGATATTCGCATTTAATCTTACATTTATAATTTCTTAATCTTTATTTATAAATGAGTCCAAGGTTTATGCTGATTTTAAAATTTAAAAGCTACTAAACTAACATGCTCACAATTGATATACCATTAAATATTACTGTTACTATGTGTATACAAACTTGAAAGTTTAACACTATTTTTTTGTATTTCTACATGAAACTATACATTTATACATTTTTTAAGATTATAAACAAATTATAAATTGCAGTTGCTTTTTTTCCTAAACGCCACTCAATAAGATTGGTTCAAGTTTTATTCAGGAAGTTGTTTTTATTTAAAAAAAATGTTAAAAACCAAACACAACTCTCGTTATCAAGATACCAAATCATATACCATTAAATAATAGAGTATATATACACTAAGCATCATATTCTAGCCACCCATGGAGATTTTTAATATTCTTATATATGGCATTATACAATTTATAACATTTTTATATGGCATTATATCATATGTTTTTGTATATGATATATATATATATATATATATATATATATATATATATATATAATAAAGTGTAGTCATATTCAAATAGTGGTTTCTTTTCCGTAATTTATAAATTTATATTCAATTTCAGTATTATCTAGCTTGATGTACCTTTCATGAATTAAAAAAGTGAACCACCTCCTCAAACATTGTTGACTATGATAAAGTATTATGTTTGAATGCCGATGTTATAATGCATTGACCAATAATTTCTATTAAATTGTATTCATTTCAGTTTGATGGAAAAAAATGGAGTTTATGATCTTCTTAAGTCAACTTGCCAAACATTCAATTTTAATTAATTAAAAGCGTACGTGTGTGTGTGTATTATCATTTTAGTAATTGTAATATTAACTAAAAGTAAACTATACATGCAAATGACATAGTAAAACATTTCGAAATATTCCATAGATATATTCATGTTCTGACTAGAAAGGGAAGCCATTAAAATATAAGCATATTTGCATCAGATTTTAGTAGTTATTTGTATTAACGAACTAATTTCTATGTTATTTATTAAATATAAATGAATTTTCAAATTAATATGATAAAAATTAAATGAGGGTTTTCTCTAAGCCAAACATTAATTTAATAAATGTGATATATTTAGTGAGGTTAGGGGATCAAATCTTATCAAAGTGCGACTTGAATGAAAAAGGTGAACGAGAATTGTGTTAAAATTAGGAGGAATTTCGATGATAAAAAATAATGAATATATATATATATATATATATATATATTTTTTTTTTTTTGATTTTATAACAAATATCATCCGTATTTGTATAATACTAAACCAATCGAAAATGAACATGTATATTTCTACATTCGTTTATATCTATTTTTATCCTTATAGTCAATAGAGAATTTTCTTTAGAAATATATAAAAATTAAAATTAGTTCTTTTGATATATATATATATATATATATATATATATATATATATATATATATATATCTTGAGATTATACACCATATAAGATCAATTTCCGTATCCCATCAATTTTGTTCTTCTTATGAATATATTACCTTTTACGTAAAATTTAAAATTCAATACTTCATGACAAAACAATAAACCAGCTTAGGGGGATTATGCCCTGTCTAACTTGATGTTGATCAATTCACTTCTTTTGATCCAAAAAAGCTATATTTTAAAAATAAAATTTTAATACATTTATAAGATTCTATGATCTAAATTAAGATTTTTCTTATATCTTCCCTTGATGCAATCTAGATATCATGTACGCCATCCAAATAAAAAATCTTATTATATATTAATTTACAAGAGGAGAACATATTTAAAATAATTATTTAACGTTTTTTTTTTCAATTGAACTCTTTAGAGTTAATTTTCCAACCCCAATTACAATAAAGATTACGTCCCTTATGTCTAAGTATTCTTAGTTACATTAACAATTATTATTCGCATGAATAATAACCAAATATTATTTTCAAAATTTACAAAATAAATAATAATAATAATAATCTAATCAATTTATAAAAAGAAGAATCATGCAACCGAGCATAAATAATCCATAATGAAATAATTACAATTAAACTAATTATAATATTAATCACTAATTAAACCTATTTAATTAAAATAATTATAACCAAATTTAGGGTTGTAAATAGAACCAAACTGTTTGTAATTCGCTCGGACTCGATTCGAAAATTAATCGACTCGATTCAGATTCGATACGAAAATTAACCAAACTTGATACCCTATTTAAAGTTCGATAAGTTAAACGAGTAGAATTTGAGAATATCAGTACTCGCTCGAATATACTCACGAGTAGTTCGATTATTCTCTTTATACTAAAATATCATAACATTATATATATATATATATATATATATATATATATATATATATCAATTATATCTTAATAATACATTTAAATATTATACATATTGAATAAGTTACTCTAAAATTAATGTTCATAAATAAAATAAATTAATATATATAATTTTTATCCTAAAGAAATAAAAAATTGTATTTATTATTAAAATTTTTGCTAAATTTATGTGCATGTGAGTAGTTTGTAATCGACTCAAATTCGATTAAAGTAGAATCTGAACACCAAAGTTCTATTTGACTAAATATTCGAGTTCGAATTCGAGTATCGAAAAAATTATTAGAGTAAAATCTAAGCACATTATTGTTTGCTCGAATTCAATTCGTTTACACCCCTAACCAAATTAATAAAAAACAAAACATGGCCAACATAATTATATATAATGCACCATACAAATTAAGGCAATTAAAATTATGTATAAAACGCGAGTTAAGCGATAAAATTTCTTTTATTTTCTCCTATATAATAATATAATAATATAAAATATAAATGTGTGAAACATAAGTTGTATATGTAAGATATAACTTTAGATAAATTATTTTTATTTTAATAATTCTTTGTTAATTCTTTTTTGACATTACTTAGAATAATGATAATAATAAAATGAAGAAAACGTAAACTTTTTATTTTAGTTAATTGAGAATTATATATTTGAGTAGAATATTACATCAATTTATACTATTATTACATTTCAATTGTAAAGCAATAAAATAGTAATACATAAAAATACTTCGGAAAACATGACAATGTTAAAAATAAAAATATATATATTAAAACATTATAATTAAAACTATCAAAATATTTAAAATAGTAATAATAAAAAACTCGTGCTATGTCCGGTTTCTATGCTAGTACGTATATAATCCACAAAACACTTGACGGAAGATAGGAGAGATTTTCAAGACAAACAACTTATAAAAAATGTCAAAATAAATATTTAAGATACTAATTTCTTTTTTTCCAGAAAAATATTTATTTTTAGTTATGGTTGTTAATTTATCAAAGTTGCAGCGCACACCATATCCTCAATTTTGTCTCTATCACCAATGAACTTAAGATTACGAGTTTTAACTAAAGATAGATATGAAAAATTAATAAATGTAAGATTTTTAAATGCGATTAGTAGTATTATTGTAGGCCTATCCACCTTGTAGTAGGAGAATCTAATCCATAAAAATTAAGAGCTAAAATAATTTATAAAAAACGAAACATATATATTACCTGCCATCGGAGATCTTATTTTACAAAAAAAATAATAGAAGATATATAAACATATACAAGAAGATATGATAAATAATATTTTGTTTGATTCACAAAAAGATTTAGATCTATTCGTACTAAGTTGTAAATTTTCAGTACTTAAATTATGATGTGACTTCAATAAATTATAAAGTAACTAATGTTTATATAGTTCTAGTTTTGATGTAGTTTATAAAGTTGATTATTCTACATCTAAATTTTATTAAATCTACTCGCTCTTCTTCTACATGGACACGCTATTATTATTATAGGCAATCTCGCGTTCCACATGCATGGATCAAAATCAACGAGATCTAATCCCAAGTACACCAATTAAACACATATAGAAATAGATTTCTTTTATTTTATATTTTTGTTACACATATAGAAATAGATTTAGTCCCAATAATTTTGGAGATGTGACGCACTCTTATTTAACTAATTCTTATAACTAGTTAATTTTCATGCTCGTGGAGACTTCAGTTTTTTTTTTTCGTAATATTAATTTTTTTATCTATCTATGTTTTCTATATAATTATAATTTTTTTTTAAATTTATGTAGTGCAAAAAAAATAAAACTGCAAATAAAAAGGAACGGGAAGGGAGTATATTTATGACCTCATCTGAGTCAATGATCTCTATTTCATATCTAGGAATTAGTCTTCCTAAAATCATTAATCTCATATGGTCATGCATTTTTGTGGTTGTAGGTTTGAAAAATTAGGTCATTTGCACTTTCTTACACATCAATTCAATACTGTTCTAGTAACAACAACATCCTTATAAATAAATTACATTATTTATTCAAGAAATTAAATATACCTAGCTTGTCGCTTTAATAATGAGGCCATTCTTATATTCGTGTACCACTTCACTTGTGAATTGTTTATAGCATTTCACGTTTCATATTCTATTTGCGGCTTCTTTTTTTCTTAGTTTCTTGTTTCTCTAAAACGGGAAAAGGGAAAAAGAAATTGTTAAAGTTAATGAACTAAATATTTTTATATGTTGGCTATTCTAGTTTCATCCATGTATTCTAAAAGTATTGGCTATTCTACTTTCATAACTTCCAATATTTAAAAATCAAATTTAATGGTGAAATGCAACTTAATGTTCATATTCAGATGACAATTTTGATCTCATGACGGTGAAGGACAACTTATTTGACCAAAACTATAATTCACATATATAGAATTCATTTTCCTCTTTAATCTAGTAACATTTTTGCTTCACTAACACAAATATTTTAATATAATCGCCACAAATTGAGTAAACAAACCATAAAAACTTTGTACAGATCAATAAGTGATATTATGTAGTTGAACGAAAAAGGTCTAAATAGTTAAACACTCAATTTATATAATTGCACAGTACAATTATAATAAAATAACATAATTATACCAATAAATGTTCCTTACAAGTTTTACCATTTATATTTGTTAGATTGAGAGTTTCGTCGGTCCATTAAATTAAGAGTTTGAGTCACACCAACTATTTTTCTTGTTAGAGATATTAGATAATTCATAAAAATTATGTATCAACCTTAGATTGAATAATCTAGTCTTAACTTAAATTTAAAATAAAAAAAGAGGAAGGCGACGACGACAACATAATTATACTATGCAAATATGTAATTATATGTAATTGTCAATTTAGACACAACTACCAAACATTTTCTATTGACCCAGTATAAAGTTAGCACACAAACATAAAACTCATATGCTAGATTACTGCCGACAGGTGTTTTCTGGTCTGTTATTGACTTGATATATAGATAGTCTACTTTTTACATTTTAATGTCCACATATATATACCGCCGACAGATCATTGGTATAAGATTTCAATATTTTTTTACCTTTTATATTCGTGATTATTTTTCTTTCTCAATTTTTCTCTGAATAACTAAAAAATTATTTGAATAATCTTTATACAACTAAGTATTTATTTCATAATAATTGTGGCGTATCAAATGATTATAGAGTTGGTCATCAAATAACTTTATAAAGTTGGTCATCAAGAATTATTTTTAGTGGTTAACTTATCGATTAGGTGAAATTACACGTAGTAGTAGTAGTCAACATTCCAATTGACAACTGGCGTACTTGGTCATAGAATAGTAGTTTTGTAATACTCCGTACTAAAATTCTCTATATGACAGTTCTGTTATATATATATATATAGTTTAATAATTAAATAGATCTCAAATCTATTTGTGATATTGAACATGATATTTGGCATCTTGTTAAATGTACTTTAAAAAGATGTGTATATATATATATATATTTGTGAAAAGCGACACGATATTGCTTTTGAAGACTTGTTCTGGGAAGGTACTTATTTAATTATTATAGCTGTCTTCATCTCAATATGTCACATATTATTTTGTCTTTTTTCCAAATATGAAATCACGTTAACTTCAATAATATTCAACTAATTTGTCGACCATGTACAATATCGATCATTTTTTTCTTTTTTGAATTAATTAAAATTATTGAGACTATAATGTGTATTATTTTTAAAAATTTTGTTATGTTACATATGAGATCAATAATTTATATTGTTGCGTATAATATCATAAGTTTTATATTTATAAATTTGAAAATTGTTGAATGTATTTAATTTTATTTAGATATAAGTCATTTAATAATTAGTATTATATTTTTGAAGTTGCGTTTATATTTTTAAGTTATTTTAATTATCTAAAATAATGTATATGATATAGTACTAAATATATTTTACTTTATATTAATCTAAATAATTTAATAAATTAAAATTTTCTAATTTTTAAAATTCATTTTTAGTAAGTTTATTGTGGTGCTCTATTTTTTTGTCATATAAGTTGTTGTAGATTTTTTAACTGTTGATTATCCTGTTAGCTTTTCATTCTTTAATTTTATTTTTTTCGTAGTGATATTTCATCTTTGAGATTTGTTTAATGTTTTATATATATGGTAATGGTCACTAGTTGACCTTTCATTCCGAAAATCAAATTTATAATATAATTTCTTCAATTTTTATAATTACATATGGAATAAAATTAAGAGAATAACATTATTTTTAAAAGGAAAATGGTTTTACTGAAATACTATATAATAATAAATAATAGATAATAAATGTGTATACTAACTTACTGACCTATGCAAAACACCGGTCCTTTTCTTTTTTAGATTGATTAAAATTATTGAGTCTATAATATGTGTTATTTTTTAATTTTTAATAATTTTGTTATATTAAATATGGAATCAGTAATTCATATTGTTGTGTATAAAATCATTGGTTTTATATTTCAAAAATTTAAAATTGATAGGCATATTTTATTTTTTAAAATATATGTCATTTAATAAGTTAGTATTTCATTTGATTATTTTTTTGAAATTATTTTTATATTTTAAATTTTTTAAGTTATTTAAATATATGAAATAATTTGGATGACCTAATACTAAATATATTTTACTTTATATTAATTAAAATAATATAAATCTAAAAAAATTTACTTTTTAAATGCATTTTTAGTAATTTGATTGCGGTGCTTTATTTTTATTTTTTTTATCATATAAGTTGTTGAAGATTTTACTTATTTTATTTTTTAATTGTTGATTATCTTGTTAGTTTTTTAGATTTTTATTCTTTTTTCTATGATAGTTTAATTTTGAAAGATGTACATGATTTCTTAAATGTTTTATATATGTGGTAATGATCACTTGTTGATTTTTCATTTCGATAATCATATTTGTGATAGGATTTCTTTAATTTTGATAATAAAAGATAGAATAGGATTCAAAAATAAGACTACTTGAAAACCAGTGTACAACACGAATAATTTATTAGTATTGATTTAATTATAATTTTTATTTTTTAATAGATTAGTTTATGATATAAATTATTAATTAAGCTAATCTATTCAAAAACAATACTTATGCAGTATGATAAATATAGTATTGCCATATATTGATAATGTTTGTTTTAATTTATTCTCAATTTGATCATAGTTATTTTAATCATAAAAGTTTGATTAATAATTAATTTAATTATTTTTATTATTTTTGAGTAGATTAGTTTAATTAATATTTTATATTATAATTGACTTTGCTAACATTAAATAATCATGGTAAATCATATTATTATTTGTAATTATCAATTTGATCATAGTTATCTTAATCGTATAAGTTTGATTAGTAATTATTTTTTTTATGTTATGATTAATTTAATTCTAATTTAGTCTGTAAATAAATTCATTTCAATCAATCTAATTCGTAAAATGTTAGGAATTATAGCATTTGATAATGATGTAAAAACTTAAAATTGTTAGATTTGTAATTGTACAAGTACCTGCAGTAGTGTTGTATCAAAGACTATCATCGGAGATTGTAGGAAAGTATCAGAAACTACAAAGAATGCATGTGGAAAGTTCAACAAAAGTCAAAGTTGGTCAAATCAAATTAAATACCATTGATGTTATCACGTTTTCAATTTAAAACTAAATTTGAAAGAAAGTATAAATTTAGTAATGGAAAAACCTATGAAATACCGTTGATGTTGTCACGTTTTCAATTTTTGGTCACTAACCTTTTTATTTTCTATTTTTAATCACTAATGTTATTTATTATTCTAACCCGACACATTTTGTTAAACTTTACTAATGGAGATACTTTTGTGGTAATTATTTTTCTACGTGGCAGCTTAAAAAAAATTGTAATGTGGATGACACAGTGGTTTGGCCAGGAGTATCTTGCACGTGCTCCTTATTCTTCTATAAACAAGTTCTACATGTTCATCTTCCTCAAAATTTCTAAGGTTCTTCTTTTTCTTTACAAAAACATTAAATTAAATATACTGTGAGTGATAAAAATTAGAAAGTTTTATTTTTTTGAACTACAATCATCATTCGACACTAGTCACCTCTTCATTTAGTTTCAATGGCTTCAATGTTAGGAATCTTGTAAGTGATGCAACTTGTAAAGTTGAAGAAGTAATAAGTACAACCTATGAAACTTCTGAGGAAATAAAATACGATGAGAAAATCATAAAACTGAAAGAAAAATCACATCAGAAGGAGAAGGAAATCATTAGGTGGGAGCTTGAAGCTGAGAAATTCTATAGTGAAATGAATAACTTGAGATAGAAGATGAATTTTTTTTCATACTCGAATGCATGTTTGCTTTTCATTGTAATTTTCATGTATGACAATCATTTGATGTATTTTTTTGTAGTTAAATTGAAGTTATTGCGGCCATTAATGTACTTTTTAGTAGCTAAATTAATGTTAAGAAGTTAAATTGATTTAATACTTAAATTGAAGTTATGACAACCATTGAACTTAAATTGATGTATTTTTTATTGTGATTTTTATGTATAATAATCATTGATGTGCTTTGTATTGAAGTTAAATTACTTTCTATGCTAATCTTCATTGAACAAATTGTATTCCGAGTCATGTGCAAGTTATTCCCGCACAAACCACTATGTCTTCCACGTCACCAAAAAAAAATAAATTAAGCTGCCACCTAAGAAATTAATTGTCACATAAGCATTTCGAGGTGAGTAAGAATCCACAAATGACACCGTATCGGCACCGCATCCGCAAAAACCGCACGTGGATGCAGTGCGGTTACACGATGTGGTTTTATTTTTAATATCCTCACTTTTGTGGACGTTGTTGTGGATATACTTAGTATCCGCACCGCACCGCACATATTATATAGATATATATACATAAAATTATTTAGGATTTAATTAGTTAATAATACAAATTTGTTTTTTTAATTTAGAAAAAAATAATAAAATACTATTACTAAAAAACATAAATTATAAGTCTGGGTTCTTTACTTGAGATTTGGGCCTTTTAACTTAACTTTGAGTTTGGCCCATTTGGAAGGTAAAAAAGGAACGGCGTAATACTTGCATCAATCTTATCTCTTCAAGTTCCATTATTTTCACTCTTCAGACTCTCTCAGTTCTCTCAAAGACTCAAAGTTTAGGGCTCTGTTCGTTGATACTTACTCTTGTTTTTTACTTCTCTTTTATCTTTCGATTACAAGTAATACAGTTCACCTCAACGCAAGAAACTAAGGTACATACATTGACTACTATTTGAAGATTTGGGTTCTCACATGTTATATTATGTTTATAGATGATGTTCTATATAATTTGTACCATACTGATTATGAAGTCTAAACATCTCTTGAGTCATCTAATTTTGGTTTTGATCATTATTGTGAATGATGTTATCATTTTGTTTTAAGAAATTTCAGATGGAGAGGCAGAACCCATGTTTGTTATACATTCTCGTCGGACGGTTGCAAGAGATTGATTGAAAATTTACAAGGAGGATGTAGTAAAATTGAAGAAACTCATAGTCAATCAATGAGTATCTCTTACAACGGACACATGGACTTTAAATCAGAATATTAATTACATGTGTCTTACGGTCCATTGGATAGATAGATGATGATTGGAACATTCAGAAAACAATCTTAAACTTCTGCCAAATTGGTAATCCCCAGGGCATTACAATTGGCAAGTTAGTGAATGTGTGTTTGGAGAAATGGGGGTTAGAGCGTATCTTCACTGTTACTGTAGATAACGCATCTTCTAATGATGGGGCAATTAACTTCACTAGAAGCTCTCTTGCTCCTAGAACCGTTGAAGCTTTAATTTGTACTCAAGATTGGACAAGAACATCATCCGATCAAGTCGATCTACAACAACAAGTAGATGAACTCGAAGAATGTGAGAGTAATTTAATTGGTAGTTGTTTCATTCGGTTCATTATATTTATTGTTATCTATAATATATTTATCTTTGTAGACGAATTCAAGAATTCATCAAAGCTTTTCGATACAGCGCTTCAAGATGAATAACGATGGTTGTGTTTTAGTTTGATGGTTTTTTTCTTCAAGATTATTACAATTTTGATTTTCTAGTTTGGTGTAGTTTTTAATAACAAGATCAATGGCTAAGAATTGCTAAGAAATTATATGATACTCTATGATGTGTTATTTATATCAGTTTAGCAGGAACATAAATATTTGATAGTGCTTTAACCAAGCCACAAGACTAAACCCTTGTTACCAGTGTATAATAAGTAGAATTTGCATGATATTATTGCCTATAACCTATTTTAAACTACGTACTGCAAGAGTTTTATTTAGCTTGTTTCAATGTCATATCATTGCTATGATTGCTCAATTAACGGTTTACTTTCTTGTTTAATGCAAACTAAAGTTGCTTTTTTATATTGACATTTTGTGTAGGATACTGGACTTGAATTTGGGAGAGGCTGGTGATGGTGATGAGACTCAATATTCATTTGATTATGGCTATTTAGTTTTGAAATATGACTTTTTAATTTTAGATGATAAGACTATGTTTACTGACATATTTATTTTTGTTAGATATTTGTGTGTGATGTGTCGTTGGGGATTGTATTCGTAGCTTTCACATTGATAGTTTCAATTTTTTGTTAAAGAATTAAATATAATTTTGAAAATTATTCTTTTAGTTTTTTAAAATTTTTCAGTGTGGTTTTGTAACGCCACCCCTATTTCAACCGCACCGCATCCGCACAAATCTGCATTGTTGTGGTTTTCAAATTCAATATCTGCATATTGTAGATGCGGTGAGTGTTTATATCCGCATCGCACCACGCTCACCCCTATAAGCATTTATGTTAGTGGAATTTAACGAAATGTATTGGGTTAAAATAATAAGTAACATTGGTGGTGAAAAATAGAAAATTAAAAAATTAGTAACCAATTCTGGAAAATGTGACAACATCGATGGTGTTTTTATATGTTTTGCCATTTAGTAATAGAAGGAAAGTGAAATAAAATAAAATTGTAAGACAGAAAATTGTAGTTTTGTTGACTATAATTTTTACGGCTGTGTACGATAATTAGACAGTGACCACTTTTGTAACAAAAATAAAAAAATCAACCGAAAATTTCCCCTAAAATTTAAGCTATCGTTCATTGAGCCATTTTACTTATATACATGTCCAAAGGTGTATAAAACAAACAAGAATAGTTAGTCCAGATCAGCCCATCTCTCTTTTTCCTTTGATCCATATCGCTCTTAAAGTATTGTTCTTTTCAAGCTCCAAATGGATCATCTGACCCGAAAGAAAGTAAAGAGCTCTCTTCTTATGGTAACATAAATCATAATAAAACTCACTAATGCCTTTCTTTTTTATTCTTTTACTCTATCTTTTGAATGTTGAAAAGAAAAGCTATTTTTGAATAGTAATAATCTTATAAACGACATGACATCATATTCTTAAGATCTTATAAATCACATGAAAGAGGAACAATATATAGAAGAAAATAGTGATTCAACATCGTAATTGCCGATAAAATTGGTAAAAGAAACATCATAATTTTAGTTTATATACTAGCCTATTTCATTTTAGTAAATTATGATTCTTCATATACTATGAAAAACGCAAAATATTTTAATATGTTGAAAATATTTATTTATATTTTATGATTTACGCAAAGGTCATATTGTAAGTATCACTTCAATTAACGTATTATGGATGATTTACTGGAGAAAGTTTGATTTTTTTGGTTCTCCTGTTTTCATCACTAGAAGAAAAATCAATAGAATAACTATTCTAGGATTTTGTATTTTTTATCAGAATTTCTTGATCATTTCGTATTCAATTTTTTTTTTCACTTCTTGACAATACATAATGTAATATCAAACAATTCGAATCATTTTTAAAATACAATCACTAACAAAACCACCAACTTCACAATAAAATTTTAGTGCACCAAATCACAAAAAGATCATTATTTCAAACCCTTAATACAAATAATGCAACCTCAAACAATTGAAATCATTTTAAAAATACAATCACCAACAAAATCACCAACTTCGAATCAAGTTTATGAACTAAATTGTTATGTGGTTAGTGATGTGGAGTCACATTCTCGTGTATTTAGTTTTTTTGAATTTTCCTTTGTGGTATGTCTTTCTTAAAATGAGTTTCTTAGAGAGTTTCTCTTAATTTATGTTTGATAAAACTGAATGAGTAAGTTTGTAAGATTAGCATATCTATATAATATAGAATCTCTAAATCTGAATTAAATAAATCTATTAGATAAAAAAATTATTTTAACCATCTGAATAACATTAAAATTAAAATTAAGAGGGTCATTATCACAATAAAATTAATTTTTAAATTAGTTTATATAATAAAACTTGTAATAATATTTTTACAAATTTGATGATAATATCTTTATTGAAATTCTCATTAACAGATATCTTTTAATCAATCAGCATCAACATCAGCATAAGATCCTTCTTTTGCCGGTTAAGAGATAGTAAGAGACATTCAAATATTAAAACTTGTTTTATCGAACAACCTACACCTCGTATCAATTAAGAGATCAAATTGTTAGGAAGTGTTAAGAGATAATCAAACACAACCTTATTATGAGTTTTGAAATAGTCTAAGTCTTTTGGACATTTTTTTTTTTTGGGTGAGCTTATTAACAATATTTTATTTTTTTGCTCATAAGAAAAAAAATCACCAACTTTACAATAAAAACATAGTTCACCAAATCACCATCATCAGGAAAAATAAAATTCCATACCTTATCAAAAAATATGATGATAAAAATCAAAAATCAAAACAAAAAATTACCTATCATAAAAGCTTTAATTTGAAAATCAAAGATGAAAAAAAAAATTAAAAATGAACTAGCATTAAAGGAATAATAAAATTGAAAATTTCTTTTTAAAAAAAAATAAAGATACGAGATAAAACAAAATTTCTTAAATACATAAAACAAAATTCACATGGATAAAATTAATTTCCTAAACAAAATTATTTGATGATAAAAATGCAAATGACTCCAAAAAAACACATAAATATCGACAAAAATTTTCTAATCAATATAAATATTCATATAATTATCTTTTAATCAAGTATTTAAATTTAACATAAATTTTAAGTTTGTTACTAACTCTAAAAATAAAATAAAAATTTATAAATATAATACATATTTTAAACAAATTACAATAAATTATATAAAACGACAAAAAAATGTATTCATACTTACACGTACAACGAAATTAGTTAATAATTTTTTTTTTGTAGAATTACATGTGTATATATATATATGTATGTGCGCATGCGCTCTCTCATTAGACTAATATTATAAACTTAGTTTTTTTGTCTTTTCTTTTAAAGTTAAGGCTGAAAGGTGACTTTCTAATTTAAAATTAATAATATTACAAATTATTCAATTCAAAAAGGGCTTGTAATACTCCCTCCGTTTTTATATGTGTCTTTTAACTTTTTAACACCTAAATTTAGGTGAAAACTTTTATATGTTAAATATTTTATTTAATTTAAAAAAAAATTAATAATAAAAAATATTTTAATTAAGTATTAATATAATTTTTTTTAACTAAAATAAAATATTTAACATATAAAAAAATTAGCCTAAATCTGCGTGTAAAAAAATCAAAAGACGCATAAAAATGGAGGGAGTAATATTTACCAATTATATACCAATAGTAATAATAAATACTCCATATAATTTAAACTATTGCGTCAAACGACAAGCGAATTACCGAATTAGCTAACTGGGCTTACATTTTGCAACTCACGGAGTTCAAAACCTAATATACATCCAACGCACCAACCTATGTAAAAACAAATGCATTCATGTCAACAATTATTGATGGGACATAGAAATTATAGAAAAGTCTACCCATTTTATTTTAATTTAAAATCCACAAAAAAAAAAAAGAAAAAAAAAAGAAGAAAGAGTAATGAAGTACCAGTACATATATGTATCAAAGTTTGCTTATATGAATATAGTAATTTATTTATAGTAGGAAATATTTTTTTTCTCCAATCAAGCAACAAACTTTGGTCGGCTAATGGAAACGGTTTTGATGGATAGCTACTTCCTCACCTACACTACACTTTTAGTATTGTAAGAGTAAGATTGAAATTTCAAAGCACTCCAACAATACTTAACCAAATTAACCAATCTTCAAAGCAAAGTTTGAATGATTATATCCACATATATTATATATCTACTTCTACTTCTAAGTCCCCCACAACATTATTATTTTCTTTCTTTTTTTTTTTTTGGGAATGGCACTCTTGTTGCCTATATATGCAATCTTGAAAAGTTATTCCATTATTATTTGTCTTTTGTAGCATCTTTTTGATATGATAGCTCATGCTTGTCTACCTATTATGTGTATATAGTCTGTTAATATTATATTAAGTTATAATTACAGAAAAAACAAGTGATAAGTAGTTGCTCACCTTATGATAATGAATAAAATTAAATAAGAAGAAAAAATTGGTGTATTTAGGATATAGGTCGACAAAGATAAATAAAAGAGAAGATACGGTGAAAAAAGAAAGAGAAAACAAGTAAAATAAAATTGTTGTGGGTTAGTTCAAGATCGAGATTGAACCTTGTAGAATAAAAGTTGGATATAATTTTATGGAGCAAGAGATAGGATAATATCAAGATTTTATATATTTACTAATTAAAAAAAAAAGAAATTACAGATAAATTGTACATAAAACTAAAGTGAGCAGTCACTCACTTCTCCTTTTACCAGGTTAAATATATTAACAGTTTCCTAATTTGGTTTCTTGTTTGACATGTTTTATCAACAAAAAGGTAAGGGTTAGGTAATTGTGTAAACAATGAGTTGTAAAAGCAAGACAATTTTCCTTACCTTATCCCCTAGCCTTGTGGGCATTTTACCTACCTACTCCGTTTTGTTAACGAAAAATGACATCTGTAACCAAAAGTATACTAAAATAATAATATTTTAAACTATTCTTAAACCAAAAGACAATTTTACTTTTTGTACATATACGGATTATCTATTCTTTGATTTCATCTATAACAAATTTTCTAATATATGGTATACTAAAATAATAATATTTTAAACTTTTATCTTGTATCTTTGTTAATTATTTAATTAATAGATAATATTTATTATACATTAATATAATATGTATATATATTATATATTTTTTGGTACAATCACATTTATTTATATAATAATATAATATAAAAATACCCGTATATAAAGATAATCTATTAATGCATATAATAAATCATATTGTAATATATTATAACATATAATATTAATATATTTAAATAATATAGATGTAATATTAATATATTATATATGAGTATTATATATTATAATATATTAATATATATCACATTTATTTATTATAATTATAATATTATATAGTATTCATATAACAAATTCGTATTATATACATTAATATTTTGTATTAATGTATTAATTAATCACTAGATATATGGTATTAATGAATTTAAATATAAAAAATATTACTTTTTATATTAAATTAATATATAATATATTATTATAACACTATATTAGTTTTTGTGTGTGTGTGTGCAGTGTCTTTATGTGTGTGTGCGTGTGTTTGTTTTGATATATATAGTAAAGTAGAATTATATAATAGTATAAAATAAGATGAATTAATAATATAATTTTGATGAATGTGAATAATTAAAGGTTTAATGATTCACTCTTCAAAATCATCAAATTAACTTTAATTTGTGAATACTGGTGCAACTTAATTTGTTTTTACTTTTCATCAAAATTCTCTAAATTTAAGGAATATAATTATTGAATTTAGGGAAACAAATGCTTCAAGTATTATTGTAAATCCTCAAATAAGTTTATGGCATACCTTGATTCAAAAGAATTTTCCTTCTACTTAAACTTTTTTTTTTTAAAAGGAAAAAAAAAAACTCTATAGCACGTTTCTAATATTCCTTGGGTATATAAAGAAAAATGATAGAAAATAATCGAGGAGGTGAGAAGTAGTCATATTTTTAATTCGTACGGAGTACATCTAATACAAAAGGTATATTTATTCATAAATATAGTATTATTTAAGTTTATTTGTGATGTAAATTTGTAATATATATATATATATATATATATATATATATATAAGCGTGTATATATATGTATGTATATGTATTTAAAAATAATATTTATATATTTTATAATATTTTATTTGAAAATTTCTTATTCCTCAATATTATTCAAATATATATAATATAAAATTATATTATATGTTTTATAATGTATAAAATATCTTATATTTTATGTTTAATAATTCAGATTATGAAATATAATATAATACAATAATAAATTAAATATTATATTATTTAGTATATAATAATATATGCTACATAATATAAAATAATATATATACACACACCCCATTATATACTAATAAATAATAATATATATTTATAAATATATCATGTAATATCATATACAATATTGTTTATATTATATAAATATGATGAAAGCTATATTGGTTTATATAAACTAATTATATTATGTAATTTAATATTATTTTTACTACCTTATATAATTTTTCTTGTATAATATATTATATTCTGTTATATTTTATATTTTAAATATAAAATATTTAAAATACAAAATTTTATATTTAAAAGAATTCTCTTAAATCCAAACTTTTATATTTTAATATTTCTACAAATTTATATCACAAATAAACTATAATATTCTCAAATAATACTACATTAGAAGATAAATGTATCTCTAATTTTAAAATAAAATGAATAACACTAAAAATTTAACCATCATTAAAAACTCCAATGTAAAATAATAAAAAAAAAAACCAATGATCCTAATTCTATTATGATTGAAAGTGAAAATTGGTAATTGCTTCTTCCAGAATGCGGACAAGGAGAAGCAAGAACAATTCTTTGCGCGAGCTTAATAAACAAATGTTTTTTGTCCATACAGATCATGAACAGTAATACTCGTCTTTTGGAGATTTTCTGTTTACAACTGGACTTTAGGACCTAATTTACGAAAACTGGTGTATATACATGCAATTATATGTATATACAGTTATGTATTACAATTTACACATGTATGCAATAGTTTGGAAATAATATATGTGGGTCAATACTAAGTTCTACGTATGAGTTTATCAAATCAAAATAAAAAATAAAAAATAACTGATGTCTTTGTTTGTGTGCCAAAGACAGGAATGCCGATCCCCACTCATTAGTGCCACTAGCTAGCTACCTGCCTATCCATACTTTTCTTTTCACCACATGTATACTAAAAATAATTTGAAGTTCAATCTTTAAGAGGTTGCAATTAATTTAATTATATAAATGAGTTCAAAAAAAATTTAAATATTTTAAAAATTGAAGCATCGTACCAACAAGTAAAATTATAAAAATGAACTATGTAAATATGTGTGCGTATGTATATAAAAAAAAAAGGGAAGAAAATCGAAGTGCTGTTCTTGCTCCATGCATGTAAATATGAGGAACATACATTGAAAAATGAAAATAAAATTGTTTTTAGGAATTGCAATTATAGAGCGTAACCGACTACCTACATTTACATTAATGATAAAGCACATTTTATGCCCACCTAGCTTTCATAGTCCACTTAATATAGTGCAAATCATTTATGAGCTTTATAAATGTATTATTATTATTATTATTATTATTATTATTATGCTATTTAAGGTCCTTCTTGTTTAGTTTTTTGTTTTGTTATAAAAAGGAAAAAATAGGAAAACTAAGAGAGATCTAATGCTAGAACATATCGCAAACTTTAAAATTGGTTCACAATAGTTCTTAATTACATACCAAGCCTTTTATTGAGTTCAAATCTTCTACTACGTATTATATTATTCAGCCTCCCGTATTTCGTTTCATTCTCTCATTAGTTGATATACATTGCCTTTTTAGTTTTTAATTCAAGAATTTAAAATATTAAGGAGTACAAGAGAACTCTAAGGATGAGTATCACCAAATAAAATAAGAGATCTCAGATCATGTTTCCATTTCTTCTCTTAAAATTTTCCAAACACTTTTTAACTTGTTTGGTAAGTTCTTTACATTTTTCTTCACATTTTCACAGCCACAACGTTTGTCATATTCGTTTAGGTAAGGCAGCCTAAAGATTCAAATTTGATATTTTCCGCCATAAATATTCGATTCGACTTAACTTGAATTATTAATCCAGTTAAGATCGCTTATCTTTATTTGTTAATAAATCAAATCCAGTAAAGTACTATTGTTGCTCAAGTCAATATTCAACTAATATTTTAGCAATTTTATTCTTTATATGTCTTACGTGACTCAAAAAATATTAAAATAAAAATAATATGAGTATCCGATATTCAATAAATATTAAATAATTAAAATTCGACTATTTTTAAATATTTTAATCTACTCATAAGTTTCTCGTAAATATCTCAATATACCCTTGTTATGATCAATCATGAGAACTGATGATCTATAACCATTCAACTGGACTCCAATTTAATAAAATATTTTAACAGGTCGGGTTTAAATGTGGGTCGGTTCATTTATTAAGTTTTGAACAATAAGTGAGCTGGAAGAGCATGCTTTTAGTTTTAAATTTAAATTAAGACCCTTGATATTGTTTGTTATAAGCTACGTAGTACAATAGTATTATAATGCTACAAAGTGGTGCCACCTAATTTTTTTTAATGCCAGTATTTCAACCCATATAAAATTGTATAAATTAATTTTTTATATATTTTTAAGTATGATAATGGAACGGATATGCGATACATGAACTGTTACATAATCTCCAAATCTGTCTCACTCTATTAACGTTTCTATCAAATCCGTCTATGCCTCCACCCCGTTATCCTAAATTATTATTTTTAATTTAATTAATTAATTTTTTTAAATTTTTTATATTATTCTCTTATAATTTTTTTTTTAAAATCATTATAAAATATATTTTATATATAAACAAGTTGGAGTCGGAGTTAAATTAAATAAAATAATAAATTTCATACTTTACTCTAACCATACAAAATTCAAATAATTAAATTTCACTAAAATCAAATTGGACAAAATATTCCTATATTCTTTCACGTATTTGAACTATGAAGTTTGAACGTGGATGTCTTTAAATATGGACAAAAAAATAAAATAATGGACAAAAAAATAAAATAATGGACATCAACATCTTATAATACAGTGAAGGCCATGAAGAAGCTGCGCATTCAGCCAATCACAAGCATATGGGTCCCATCAACGGTCTACGTGATAAACATAATCTCCACCGCTCATTCGCTCAGCCTTCAAACAAATTTAGCTTTTTGAATTAATTTTTCCTTTTAAAATTTTTCATTTTTAATAATATTGTTGTAAATTTTTATTGCCTACATTAATTCTTTAATCTAGATAGTCATCTGCTACTTAATATTTTACTCCGATTAATTTGATTAAACTTTTATTTAAATGGCATGCATTTTGTTTATTATTATTGTTGTTGTTGTTGTTAACAACAACAATAAGTATTTGGTCAGCATTATTTTTTCACATGATCAGTGAAATAAATAGAATAATAATCTCATATGGTCATATAACACCTTTAGATGATCAACTAATATGATTACCACTAAACGAACCTCGAAAGTATGAGATAGCACTTCAAAAAATGGTTCTTTATACTTATGAATGATAACAGTATGAAGGAGACATGGGAATGGGTAGTATCGTCTTTTGTAATTGTATGATTCGAATAATTCTAGTCTATGCTATCATATTAATCGGGAGGTAGAACAATAATACAAAGAAGACTAGAGAACAGATTTTATAAAAAAGATAAAAGAATAAATTTTGACCGGTAATTTACGTTTTAATTGTGTTAAATGTCCTCTATAAAAAAATGTTTGCTAAAGGCTCACAAATGTTATATTTCTAAGATATATGCACCATCTCTAAAATGAATCTATTGTAATATTTATTTACAGTATATTTCGGATGAATACAAGTTGTTAAAAATGTAAAAAAATATTTTAATAGTGAAAAAAATTATAAATTATGTTGTATGTTGTTACACTGCCGGAAAACTCTCATACTCCGATATATAATGGTTTCTGATATGTCATCAAACATTGACATCAATGCTAAGCAATAATATTTTGTAACTATGACTCTTCAATTGGCCATTAATATCAAGTCACTAACACAAGTTTGAACGATCGAAACTAATCATATCATTGTCGGTAAATCATCATAAAAACTTTTGTTATGAAGTTTAAAATTTTGAAAATTGATTTTCAAAGTATTTTTTTTAACGAAAATGTCCCCCAACTCCTTTCGGACATTAAGCCATTGTAAAACTTTTCAAAAGTTTTAAATTGTTATATTATGAGTAAAAAACAAAAACCGTATAAAAAAGCTATGCCTAAAATATAAAAGATCGTCAAAAATAATTTCAGATAATAACAAGTTGGTTTATGTCATAAATCAAAATTCCATTACAGTTGTACTATTTTTTAACCTGTCCCCGTAAGTGTACTTTTCTCATTATACCTACTTTGCCTCTTGCTTTATTTCTCTCTATTATTACTTTCTTTCCATCGGTATTCTTCCATGGAAGCACCAACTTCCTTCTCTTTTCTCTATGTTCACCTTCAACCGCCGCTACCACTGGTGCGCCCATCACCATCGTTGACGTCATCATCGCCATAACTTCCGATCCGAAGCAGATGATGGATGAGGGAAAAAAAAAAAAGAAGACTAAAATAATATAAACTTTAATTTGGGAGATAAACCGAAGACTCTATTTTTAAAACTCAATTGTAGTACAAATTACATCAATCCCATGGACTAATTTATAGAAGGAAAAATAACAAACTTGTTTGTCCCACAAGATGGTTTATAGAAGGGGGTGAATACAAACTACAAAATTCTTTCGAATTTTGTAAGTTTAGTGAATATACTGTATAAAAGTTGTGGAATTGCAAGAATACAATATATCACAAATGTTTTTAAAATTTTATAAATCAATGAAATATTATAAAAACTCACTGGTGTGAATAACCAGATTAAAATAACTCTATTGAAAATAAATGATTTCTAACTTCTCTCAAATTATGGACATCAATGACAAATCATGAGCTTCTTCAATAGCCACCACAATGTGGTCGAATTCAGAGATCAACGACCGCAAGATCTTTTCAACAATAATTTGTTTTTCTTACTTCTCTCCATCTAACTTCATTTGATTTGTCAAAGCCAACAGCCTAACTTACATATTTTGCTACGGACTTAGAGGACTCCATTTGTAAGCCTTCGTATTGACGCCTCAACGTTTAGAGTCTCACATTTTTCACCTTGTCAGCCCCTTTGCATGTTGTCATCAGAGTATGCCAGGCTTGCTTCCAAGTTATTTCTTCAATTTTTTCAAAAACTTCGTCAGTTGCTCCCTAATGTATGAAGTATAATGCCTTCTTATCATTTTTCTTGTATTCACGATGAACAACCTTTTATGCATCACTTGCACCTTCTCTGACTTCCTTAAAGTCATTCTCCACGATATCTAGCAACTTATGGTAATCAAATAAGACTCTCATTTGTACTGTCCATAGAATGTAATTTTTTTCATCCAGGATAAGAACAGAAATTTGGGCAGA
This sequence comes from Centella asiatica, assembly GCA_014636745.2. Taxonomy (NCBI): domain Eukaryota; kingdom Viridiplantae; phylum Streptophyta; class Magnoliopsida; order Apiales; family Apiaceae; genus Centella; species Centella asiatica. The sequence continues at coordinate 1,025,210 of CM025788.1, forward strand.
GCTGTTCATAGCCATAACTCTGATACCACTGATGGATGAGAAAAAAAAGACTAAAACAATATAAAATTTAATTTGGGAGATAAACTAAAGACTCTATTTCTAAAACTCAACTGCAGTACAAACTATATCGACTTCATGAACCAATTTATAGAAGGAAAAATAACAAACTTGACAGACCTACTAACTTGGTACTAAGCCACTAACTACTTTAACCTTAAGAATAAGAAAACATAACCAATTACTAGCACAACATACAAGCACTAAGTTATGACTACGTCAACACAAGTTAAACATCTTAAAGAATCTTGAATATTCCAAAGAATCAGGATTATACTCCAACAACGGATTCAACTTATTTTTTAAAAATTTTAGATTTGAACTTAAAAGTTGTGTAGATTTAAACTCTACTATCGTTGCCGACGCTAACCTCCATCATCACTGTCGACGCCGACCTCCATAGTCGCAACCAATGCCAGCCTCCACCGTTGTCTTAAAAGCCGACCACCATCGTCGTCATCGACACCTGCCTCTATTAATTTTAGTCTTATCTCATCTTCTCATATGTCCGTCATCCAATTCCTTTTTAAGTGATATAATTCATTTGTACCTCTTCCCCTGTTCTCAACCACATCTTCTTCTCCTAAAACTTCTTTATTCTTTTATTTTCTTAGCTTTCAAATCTATAAATTTATATCTCAAAATAGTAAAAAAAAGAAAATAATGGTTGTCACTATTACTAAAATATTATATTTGTCGTTATTTTGTATTATGTTAGATATAAATGTTGATGATGATAATTATGTATAAAAGAATAAATGTGCATCTATAAATAACTCAAGGTATTCTATAAACCTTAGTATATTTGCACAAATTTTGTATCCACTAATGGACAACTCAGTTATCAGGGATGAGCTTAACGACATTAGACAAATCATCAGTGGATACTTAAAAAGATTTGATAGTGTCAGGGGATGTCTGCTGTTACTTAAACATTTAAGTATTTTGCAAATCAGGCGTTCCAGACAAAACCAACATAACATCAGTAGTTAAAGATGTCAATATTTAAGAAGGGCATCAGTGGAGAAACCTGTCAGGGGAACTCGTTAAAGGAAGCCTAAAATACTACATCAGTGGATGACACCGACAAGGAATCCCATTAGGGGAGTCTTGAAACTCGGCATCAGGAGTGACATCGAATAAGACCAAACCATCAGGGGAAGTTCAAATATTGCATCAGGGAATAACATAGATGGAAAAACCTGTAAGGGGAACCATCAGGGGGAATGCTAAACTCTGCATCAGTGGAAGTCATCAGTGGATACAAGTAGGTCTTAACATTAGGGGATTAAGAAGCACTGATCAAGTCTCTATTAGGGCTTGTCATCAGGGGATCCCGAAGTACTGATCAAGTTAACATGAAGGCTTGTCATCAGGGGATCCAGAAGCACTAATCAAGTCAACATCAGGGCTTGTCATCAGGGGATGGTTATGGCTTAGCCCACTCGTCATCAGGACCAACACGCAAATCACTTATACTTCATGGAAACAAGGGATATAATTGGAAAGATATTCTTTGAAGTTTGGTGGTCCAATAACAACTCTTAAACATTAAATGCATGAAGTTCAAGGGATGAAAAAGAAGCAACACTAGTCGAAAGCAGTTTGACATGTTTCTCTGAAAGGACAATGATTGGACATATTGTGGCTACATTGAAAAAAGCAACATGTCTAGCATGTAGATTGTACAACTGTTCTCCTACATATAAAGAAAAAGTTGTTACACGAAAACTATTGAAACACACAACACTTACACACTAGATAGAAGTTTTGTAATAGATCTTGAGAGAAGTATTCAAACAGAAATCAGTAGCTAGTGAGTAAGAAAAAGAAGCTGTAATTATTTGCAGATTTGTAGTTGTTAATCACTTTGTGATTACACAGATTCCCAGAAAAACACCAAGTTATAATACAACTATTTTAACTTGAATGTTTATGTATTCATTTTAATTTCAGTAAAATTTTTCTGATATTTGCAGTTATTCCAGTTTTTGTGGATTAAGTTTTAAAAACCAAAAAAGTTTGTAGTGTTTGTATTTAACCATTCTTCTACAAACACTTGAACATATTTAGTTCTAACATATTATTCTTTTAAATTTTTTCAATAATGTTAGTTTTAATGTTAGTGTGATGTACTATACATTTTTGGCTTCAATTGTTTGAGATTTCTATGATTCTTTTGGATTCATTCTCTCCCTCTTCTTATGTTATGTTTCAGATCAATTTGTGAGAATAGTATCAAATAGAGAAATAGTAACATTTAAATGTTATTGTTTTTATCAATTTTGAGGTTACTATTAACATTTTATCTATTGTAAAAATCTTTCTCCATTTTCGTGATTTTTCTATGAAAGATATATTTGATTTATAAATTATAAAATGAAGTTATTTAACCAAGTGATGCTTAAAAGTAATACTAAGAATAAATATTAACATGAGTGACGTTGCTGTTAGAATATTTGGATGAAAAATGTTATTATTAATATTATTGCTGCAATCTTCTTCGTCTTCTTTTTTTCTTTATTAGAAATATACTTTAGATTAAACGAATGTCATTATTCTCAAATAGTAACTTGAAAAAAAATAGTAGCATGAAAATAGTAACACTTAAATAATAATTTAAAAAAAAATAATAACATGAAAATAATGACATATGATACACATAATAAAGTTGCACAAAATATGAGGATAATATTAATATTTTAATGTCAAATAACACTACTATGAAAGAATTAAAAAGTACCGACACCTTTATAGGATTTTATACTTTATAGTGAACTTGCCTGACATTTGCCCAAATAATTTTGAATAAACACAAAAATAATTTTCAATGAGAGTAAGACGAATAATTTTCAAACACCATATTGTTTGTGAATCACTATTTTAAAAAATCAAAAAATTTATTTATTTTACATTTGAGTATTTTTTTTAAAAACAAGAATAAACAAACATAATCACCACCACGACGAGGGTGAGTGGTGGATAGTGACAATGGTGGTGGATGAAATAGTGGCCGTGGTAGTTAGTGGTAGTAGAGATTTACTTATTTTTTATTTTTTTAATATAAAAATTTGTGATTTAATACTAAAACTATATATTTTTAGTAGCCATTTATTAAGTTTTACATCCACATATTCACTTTTCCTTAATAACTATTATGTAAGTAATTAAGAATAATAATTTTTTTAATTACATAAGATGTCACTATTTAAACATTTATGAATAGATTATATTAAAATAACGAATAGTCCGCATTTTATTTTCAAGAAGCATCATTATCATTTTAATCTCATATTTAAACTTAACCGGTATAAAAAATATGTGTCAATATAAAAAAAAATACGAAACAAAAAGTAGCAAAGAATATTAAAGAGTCAATTTTCTGTTAAGTAATTAGTAATACAAAATTCTCCGCTTAAGAAATTTGTCTTGTCAACTCTCTCCTCTCTCTCTCTACATAGCTGACCTCTCTGTTTTTGTGTGTACTGTGTTTTTGTGTGTGTGTGAACATTCATTCAATGATATCCCCAAGGCCCAAATCCCTTTAAATTCCTTTTTCAACTTTGTCTCTCTCTCTCACCTCTCTCTCTCTCTATATATATATGATGTTGTAGCTATAGATCTGCTTGAAATTTTTGTTATTCTTCTCTAATGGTGGAAATGTAGTAGAGATGAGTTGAGAGGGGAAAAAATATTCTAATTGAAGTAACTTAAACAAGTTTGATTACATTAGGGTTTTGAAATTGGTGAACAAAATGCCGATGAGTCGGTATCAGATTAGAAATGAGTACAGTTTGGCTGATCCAGAGCTTTATAGAGCAGCTGATAAGGATGACCCTGAAGCTTTGCTCGAAGGTGTTGCCATGGCCGGTCTCGTCGGTGTTTTGCGTCAATTGGGCGACCTTGCGGAGTAAGTACTCATTTATCCCCCTACTTTTGATGCACCCCTTTTAAGAATTTTTTTTTTGTTGCCTTAGTAGTGAAATTGCTTTTTTAGCTTTAAATTGTGTTTCATGCTTTTATAGTGAAATTGTTTCTTTAAGTCTTTTTCAATTTGGGAATTTAATTTTTGAGTCTAAGTTATGAGGTCGATCTTAATTTTAATTTGTCTGGTTTGGGTTTTGAAATCCAGTTTTTCAGGGAATTGTTGATGTTCACTGTTGTTTGGGTTTTGTTGTGAATATTCACTTTTCTCTTTTACTTTTGCCCTTTAATTTTCTGTTTATGGTTTATCTTTTGAATTCAATGTTGCTAACTAATATGTGTTGGGATAAGATATGCTTGTTCTTGGAATATACTGTTTGGAGTTTTCTTATGTATAAACGAAAACTGGAGACAAAGGTTTTGAATCCAAGTGATATAAATAAAGAATTATCAATGCGATTTATGATATTTTGACTTTCAGCAGATGGCAATATTCTGATCTTTAATGAACTGAAGGAATATCGAAAAGCAATGTTTATTGTCACCCTCCAAATTTCCCCTTAGATTAATTTTCCTGAAATTTCATAATCTCTGAGTCCCTTATGTACTCTTTTGAAGATTTAAAGCTCACATTATTGCAGCCCAGATGATCCCATCCTTTTCTAAGACTTCATTGTTATCATTATTATTTATTTCTGAAATGTTAAGCTTTATTGAACTATAAGAGCGAAAATGTATTGTCGTTAGAGCAGCTACACCTGAGGAAGCTACAAGACCAACCCCTCCTCACCGCACCAGGAAAAAAAAAACACACCTCCACGCATGCGTACTCTGACTCTCACCTCTTCCACTCAAAATATTTGGGGTGAGGGCAGCGGTTGGGGGACAAGAAAAGTATTTTCTATTTCTCACACAGAAATAGCCTATTTTAATTCACTTCGTTACAAGTAGATAGTAGATACATCAGTTAATAATTTGTAATACTTTGTTCCTTGTGATATATAGATTTGCTGCTGAGATATTCCATGACTTGCACGAGGAAGTGATGGCAACAGCGACAAGAGGCCACAGTCTAATAGTTCGCGTTCAACAGCTTGAGGCAGAGTTTCCTTCGATTGAGAAGGCATCTCTATCACAAACAAGTCACTCGGCATTCTTTTCCAACGCAGGTTAGACTTGATCTCCTAATTCTGGATGCACTTCTCAAGTGATCAGGGTTAGACTGGTTAGTATTATTTTCACTAACTTTCTGAGAGATGTAGTCTACATGTTGATAATATGGGTCAGTTTCTCTCATGCATCTCTTTCAAGGGCATATTGTCCTTAACATGCCAAAAGCTTTTAATTGTACGTTCATGTACTAAACAACTTTGCATTTTTTTGGGGTGAATGTGGGCCTCCTGAGTATAAGGTTTAACTAATATTTTCAGGTACTGATTGGCATCCTAGTCTGCATACAAACCAGAATTTGATAACTCAGGGAGATTTACCTCGGTTTATTATGGATTCTTACGAAGAGTGCCGTGGTCCACCTCGCTTGTTTCTTCTGGACAAGTATGACCATTATTTTTGTATTTAGGAGAAATATTTCTTAACCAATCAAAATCTTACAAACTCTGATCGTTTGTAAAGGTTTGATGTTGCTGGTGCTGGAGCATGTTTAAAGCGATATACTGATCCATCATTCTTTAAAGTGGAAGCATCGTCGTATGGACTGACAAATGCAGAGGTTCAGAGAGAGAAGAAATCTCGTAAAGCAAAGGTATATAAATGAGAGTCAAAAATTTATCATGAACATTATCGTGGTTTCCACCATTGCAAGTTAAGAAGTTAATCCTGGAAAATAGGGTGTTGGCGAGCTACACAGAGTCACAGATTAGCCTTGATGTTCTGGCAAGAGATCCATCAGATGGTGTTCTATGAATGCTAAACTACTTTTATCTTCAAGCAAGAGGGGGCATCCAATTTATCTTATACTATCTATCATTTTCATCCTAGTTGGTTCTAGAAAGTATAAACTATCAATAATCAGGTAGTCTGGATGTCATTTAAGAACATGAGGTCCATATCATATACAATGTCTAAAATGTGTGTAATCTTTTTTTGCTTGTCTTATTTAAAAGGTAAAAGGTGGGTTCATAATCTTTTGTTGTGTTCTTGTCAATGATGTTAGTTTTCTTTTTCTCTTTTTTGCTTTTTGGTGGCAGAAGAAAGGTTCACGCTGGAGGAATGGAGGAACACCAGAAATCTCACCAACATCACATGCCAAGTAGGACCTTTAATTTGGTATCTGTTAAATGTCTCTTTTGGTTGCTGCACATTGGACTCTTTTAGTCATAAGCCATTTTCATTGTAATGCTGCAGACTCCATCAGTTATTTTTGGAAGAGCGCGTTGAGAATGGTGTTAGTGATCCTGCACGTCTTGTGAAATTGAAGCGAAGACTGAATGGGTTTCCATTTGACTCGAAAACTGGGAAAAGTTATATGGAGAAGTTTATAAGCACATCCTCGCCAGAGGATAAACTGGTTCATGAAATCTCCTATAATTCGTCGCCCATGGAGGTGACATCCAAGATTACTGGTGAATTGGATATTGGACTACTTGAAAACGGTGCAGTGAGTTCTGTCGAAGAGCCAGAGCAAAGAAAAAGAAGTTTATATACATCTTCAAGTGTGGAGAGAAAACCATTAATGGACGAGGCATGTGAGAATCTCAGTGATGGGGAACTTTTGTCTGGTCTCAAAGAATATCCTCATTCTGATACAGGCACTATCTCTCCTATTCATGAGATGATAGAAGAAAAAGAGATAGCAGTTGATGAGGAAACCAAATTAGGTCGCAATAAGGATGGCTACCATTCTGATGATATTGCAAGTGAGGAAAATAACTACATGGATGCCCTTGCTACAATGGATTCAGAAATTGAAACAGACACCGAATTCAGATCCAGAAATGATGTTGGCTTGATGAGTATTGAAAAGCAGGGGATAGATTCTGATGCAAATGTAGAACTGCTTCAAGCTCAATTTTCAGATTCTCGGTCTGCATTAGATGATGGGAACAGTTCAATAAAAAAGGGAATAGAATTCAGAACCAGAAATGATGTTGAAAAGCAGGGGTCAGATTCTGATGCAAATGCTGAACTGCTTCAATCTCAATTTTCAGATTCTCGATCAACAGGAAACTCATCTGCATCAGATGATGGGAACAGTTCATTGAAAAATGGAATATCTAGCTTTTCCTGTTCTGGTACTGGAAGCACTTCAGTGGAGAATATGTCGGTAGATGATGTTTCAGCTAAAGTTTCACTATCTAATGAAATTCGTACAGAAGTAAGTAATGTATCAATAGAAAATGTATCCATCAATGAGGAGCTTACAGTGTCTCAACTTGCAAAGCATGAAAGCTCCCATAAATGGATTGAGGTTGCTGAGATCCCAAGTAATGTGTCTGAATTTGGTCAGCTTTCTTGTACTTCATGTCTTTCAGATTCAGCCCCAACACGTTTTCCTTTGAGTGAAGGAGAAATTCTGGCACTAGACACATCAAGGGGATCAGAATTGGTTGAAATGTCATTTAACCATGGTGAAATTGATAACAAATCTATCAAGACTGAAGAACATGATGATAATCAGGATGCTTATGAACCCTTGACATCCAATATTTCTGTTGTTTCTCCACAATTAAGAAATGATGATGTTCCACTTACGGAAATCATGTCTGCCGAAAACTCTCTTGTGGATAAGTTAGATGAGGAGGATCCAATTGTCCCTTTTAATGCTTCAAGTCAGTCTTTAGATAACATCTTAGAGGTGGTTCCTAAAAGGTATAGTTGTGAAAGTTCATTGGACAACGTGCTTCAAACAGAAGTTGCACAAGATACTTGTAAAAAGAATTTGCTCGACACTCAAATTAATTCACCACCTCCAGGTATTTCAGATGAAGAGGATGAACCTTCCTTACCATCCACATTGGAGTTTGAAGATCATAATTCAGATGTTCTGCCCGAGGTTATAACTTCTGTAGATCATGCAGTTCCATCAGCTAGGGAGCTAACTGTAAACTCAACTCTTGCGGCAGATGATTCCAGTGATCTTTTGTTTACTGAGCAGCAGGGAGCAGAACAGACAGATGACGTTCCTCCACTTAAATTTGGTTCAGCAGTTGGTATTTCTTATGGACAAGAGACTCCTGATGAAGTTCTTGGTAGAGCAGATATTGATGAAATGGATGGGATCACCCCCACCATAGATTTGATAGGAAGTGAAGCTACAGGGTTTATATCAATAGCAGAATCTCCGGTTATCAGAAAAGTAGATGATAATGGAACAAATGGAATTTCCCCAGGCATGAATTTCATAGTAAGTGAAGCTCTTAAGCTTGAAAATACTTCTGATTTCTCAAATCATGTAGGGCCCAGATCTCTCACTGATTTCCAAGGAGACTTGGATGAAAACAAATCTGAAAGAGGTCAAGAAGACACCATCCCGGCCTTTGTTTCAAGTTCTGATACTACTTCTGATGCAAATGATTCTTTGTCAAAAGCAAATTCACGGGCAGAATATATCCATAGTATTGAGGAGTCATATCTGAATGAATTTGAAGTCCATGAAGATTGTCTTCAACAGAGCTGTAATACATCAGGCAAGCCGAAGGAACTGATTGATTTGGAAATTGCACCACCAAATTCAGACTCTGTTCAATATGAGAGACAGTTTTCTGATCATACAAACTCGGAGTCGGTTATTTATGTTCCTGATGTATCTTTGGCTGCTGAAGCTGATAGCAGATTGCATCCTGATGAAGCTACAATATCATCCTCCTCACATTACAGTGACCAAGATTCAGAACCAAATTCCTCTCAGAAGCATAACTTTAGTGAGCCGTTTGATGATACCTTGAATTTACCTCCCTACCATGAATCCGAGGTAAGGACTTCCTTTGAACAAAAGCTTACAATAGAGGATGATCAACTTGATATTGATTACCTGCATGACGATGAAACACATACCAAGGAAATATCCCAACTGGGAGAGGCACAATCTCTGGGTCACATGGATGAAGAAAGCTGTAATACTCATTATGAACCTTGTCCTGGTGCAAGCAATCCTGTAGTTCAGGTGAACGTACAAATTAATCACCTTGATGCGGAGTCTCTGCATCAAGATGAAGCAAGTTGTAAGTTGTCTTCTAAGTTGGAAGAGGTGCAATATATAAATCACACAGATAATGGAAGGAACTCACATACTTCTCCCAAAATTTCTTCAATGCCAGATAAAACCATAGAGCCAGAAACCCCACAATTAGGTAGACTTGACATTGATGGCTCTGAGCAAGCCAGAGATCAAGTTAGTGTCTGTCCAGACTTTCCCCTACTTCCTGGAGTTTCTCAGATCAATTTGAAGGAAATGCCTCCATTGCCACCTCTACCACCAATGCAGTGGAGGATGGGGAAGCCTCAAAATGCTTCCCCACCTCCAGATAAAGATGCTATGCAAAATACTCCTGACTGCTTTCCGACAATTTTTCCATTTAAAAACAACAATAATTCTCAAATGGATTATCCAATGTTAAACCAGAACGGGTTGCTACCTCCAGTGCCGGTCTTGCCATTGTTAGCTGCCAAAGATGAGAATTATCAACATGTTAATGAGCACCTAGCAAGCAATATTGGGCATTCCAGTCCATTCTCGGCACAAATGCTTCGCACGTCTAGCAATAGAAATGACCTAGATATTTTGCATACTTCTGGCAGTGAATGTAATGACAGCCCACAACATGGTGTCCATGCTGGAGGAGTCTTGCAGTCTAATTTCAATTCATTTTTGACAGCTGAAAATAGTGGAGATGCAGCATTTACATGTTCTTCTGGGTCTCATCCCGAAATTCCAAGTCATGGTCTTCATAATTTACCACTGGAAGCAAGTCCAGAAAGCGAGAACTCTGAGCTCCCTTCCACAAGTTCGGAAGCAATGATGATAAAGTTTCCGGATACAGCATTGCCACAACCAACAGTAGCAGATGAAGCACAGAAGGATGTTTCCACAACTTCAAAGGGAGAAATTGCGTCTTCAAGTAATTCCTTATTTGCAGCTGTTGAAGATGGCATGCTAATTGGAAATCGGCCAATGAAACTTCTGAGACCTCGAAGTCCTCTCATTGACGCTGTTGCCGCTCATGACAAAAGCAAGGTAATAATTGTTTTGCCATTTATTTATATATAAGCTGATGATTAGCAATTTGTTTGTTTTGACACTGAATCATATTCAGCTGAGGAAGGTAACTGAACGGGTTCGACCTGAGATACAGAAGGTAGAGGAGAGAGATAATCTACTAGAGCAAATACGGACCAAGGTAAAAGTGATAATTCCCCCATTGTCATCTTAGTAAAAATTTAACTTAATAGTTGACATGATGTTGGTTCTTTCAGTCCTTCAACTTGAAGCCTGCAGTAGTGGCTAGACCCAGTATTCAGGGTCCTAAAACTAATTTGAGAGTTGCAGCCATATTGGAGAAAGCAAATGCTATCCGTCAGGTCTCTCTCTCTCTCTCTATATATATATGTATGTATGTATGCATGCATGTATGTATTTGTGTTTAAAGTTCTTGCACCGGAATGATGAGAATGGGTAATGCTTATATAGGCATTGGCCGGAAGCGATGAAGATGATGATGAGGATAGTTGGAGTGACTCTTAAATAATTTTGCTCTAGTATAGTTTTTCCACGCGGACTTCACTGAGCTTGCAATACAAATGGATGTGCTTCCTGGGTATATGCTCCAATGTATGGTTATTATTTCCACGAAATGGATGAGGATATTATCCTCTTTTTTGGTGAATAGACGACCGATTGATGCATTCCATATGTTGTGTTATTTTTTTCTACCCTATATACGTGTATAGATTTCATCATCCGTTCATTCCTCCCCAAATGTAGCTTGTTAGTAGTCCAGTGTCCTACACGTCCACAAATATCAAGTGGATTGAATAGTATACGATATGCAGAATGAGCGTGCAAGCGCTATACACAGTTGGCTTTTATGTAAATTCTTGGTGGGTTTTTACCGATATTTTGGTACCTCAATATATGATAATTGAGGTGCATATTAGAATACATAAAATTTGCCGTCATGTTGTCTTGTGATGGATTTTGTGATTGCAGTATTTCAGTGCTATTATTGTATGCAACATATGAATTTGGTTTCAGTTTTTGCTTGGAAGTAGGTGCTACTAGCCTTATATTTTTTCTTTATTTGGTAAGGGTGCAGATTTGTTGTTTGTGATACAATTGCAGAAAAAGTTGGGTAGCTACTCGACAGGTGAGGATATCGAAGAAGATTAAATTTTTTTGTAGTCATGTGAATTCTGCCAACACACAAACTTTGTGATGATAGCGAGGCCGAAACAAACTCTTGGGTTAGATTTGAATCTAGTAATCTTGTCTATTAATGTTTGCGTATAGGGTCACTCTCAAGAACTGAACTACCACCAATAGTTAAAGCACATGTGATACGAGTTTAGAGAACACAAAGGTTCTTGTGTAATTTTAAAAATTAATAATTACTTGGGCAACTGGGATAAAAAGAAAGAATTTCGAATTACTTCTAGATCAATTTAGAATCTTTTACCCAAAAAAAAAAGAAAGAAAGAAAAAGAATCAAAAGAATTTCGAATTAATTCTAATTTAATTTACTATCTATTTTCTATACTAATATATTAATTTATAAGAGTCATTTAAACTAAGTTGATTGAGGGCGAGGTAATCTATAAATCCAGTTTTAAATATTCTTAAGTAAACAATTACAATTAATTTAAGATAATTACCATTAAATTATTAATTAATTTAACTAAAAGTGATGAATAACAATTAAATCAATTATAATATTCACCAATAACTAAAACTAGAACTAATCAAACTTATAATAACGAACATACAAATGAAGTAATCAACTTTACGAACTAGGAAGATTTATTTTAAAATAGCATCAATTCAATCCATTTAAATCCTACAAACTACCACAATTTCTAGATTCAGTTAAAAAATTTCAAATATATATATGCCTTTTCAATTATTATTTCCATAAGGTCAAAATTGGCAAAAGCTAAAATTAAGTTAACCAGCTGAAAAAATAACTCTCTCCAAGTCCAAACATGTCGACCTTATGTTGTGGACGGAGGTGCTACCATTTGAACTGATTGAAATTTTTGGCGGGAAGGACGATGCCATTTCCACTCATCTCCAAGGCCGCCGAGATAAAATACGGCTTGATTCAAGGCTTCAATTCATTCAAACAACTCAAGCATGTTCATGGTCACCTTCTTCGCCTCGGCCTTGATCAAGACAACTATCTCCTCAACATGCTCTTGAATTCTAGCTTCAATTCTTCATTTTGATGCGCAGAAAAGACCTTTTTACCCAACAATTTCACTTTTCTTAAAGCTTCTTCGGGGCTTTTAGGTTTTGAATTAGGTTTAATGATTCATACCCTTGTGGTGAAAGCAGGGTTTGATTAGGATGTGTTTGTTAAGACTGGTTTGGTTTGTTTGTATGCAAGATGTGGGTATATGGATGATGCCCATAAGACGTTTGATGATATTCAGGACAAAAATGTTGTTTCATAGACTACGATTATAAGTGGGTATATTGGTATTCATCGGTTCAGGGAAGCTATTGATTTGTTTCGGGGTTTGTTGGAGATGAATTTAAGATCGAATAGTTTCAATCTTGTTCGGGTTTTATATGCTTGTACTCAGTTGGGGCATTTAAACACTGGGAACTGGATACATGGATATGTGTCTGACATTGGCATGGAAAAGAATGTGTTTGTGGGTACCTCATTAGTGGATATGTATGCCAAATGTGGGAACATGGAGGCAGCTCAGAGAGTTGTTGATGAGATGCCGGAGAAGGATACTGTGTCATGGAGTACTATGATTCAGGGATATGCGGCAAATGGGCTTCCGAAAGAAGTGCTGGACCTTTTATATGCAATGCAGAGAGAGAATTTGAAACCCGATTGCTATACGATGTTAGGAGTTCTTTCTGCTAATGCAAGGTTAGGGGGCACTGGAATTAGGCGACTGTGCAAGTAGCTTACTTGATAAAAATGAAATATTGTCAAACCCTGTCCTGGGAACAGCGTTGATTGACATGTACTCAATATCTGGGAAGATGGACTTTGCTTGGAGCATCTTTAAAGATATGAAGGAGAAGGACCGTGTTGTTTGGAATGTTGTAATATCTGGGCTTGCTATGAATGGTCATGTAAAAGTTGCCTTCAGTATTTTTGCCCAAGTAGGAAAATTTTTCATTGCAATGCTTCGTGGGTGTACGCATTCTGGCCTTGTTACTAATGGGCGCTAAGTACTTTTACACCATTAGTCATGTCTATGGTTTAACTCTATCGATTGAGCATCATGGACGTATAGTTGATCTTCTAAGCCTAGCTGGTTTATTAGAAGAAACCCATCAGTTGATCAAAACGATGCAATGGAAGCCAATGCCATTGTTTGGGGAGCCTTGTTAGGGCCTTGTTAGTTGGTGGTAGGCTTACACTGGGATACACAATTATGTTCTTTTGTCGAATATTTACTCTGCAAATCATAAGTGGGATGAGGCAGGGAACGTAAGGTCAATAATGAGTGAGAGATGCATCCAAAAAACACGTGGATATAGCTAGATTGAAGTTGAAGGGGTGGTTCATTTTGGAGAGAGGCATCCAAAAAACACGAGGATATAGTTGGATTGAAGTTGAAGGTCAATAATGAGTGAGAGAGGCATCCAAAAAACACGAGGCCATTGCATTTGGTTTGATCACTACTAAACCAAATGATGTGATTAGAATAGTGAAGAACCTTTGCATGTGCGGTGACTGTCATATGGCCATTAAGCTCATCTCAAAGCTTACAGGTAGGGAGATAATTGTCGGGGACACTAACCGTTTCCATCATTTTATTGATCTTATTCGTGCAAAGATTACTGGTGATGTAAGGGGTAAATCCACCCTTCTATGAGCTGACCTTTTTCGGGTGCATGCTTTCTCCGGTAAGTTCTTTTTGACAGTTTTCCATCAAAACTAACAGCCACATATACTGGGGATTTATCCAATGTTTCTAGTTGTTGATTTCGCTTATATATGTTTCCATTGTTTATTGTTGTTAACTACTTGTTACGTCCCAATCAGATGAGCAGCATGTCTATGTTTTGTGGCATTGTATTTAATGTGTTGCAATCTGCATTTATCTGCACAGATATCAAATATACTAGAGTGAAAAAATGCTAAAGAAACAGGAGGAAAACATGAGACTCTCAAAATTCGTATGATTATTTTTTGACAGATTTTCTCTCAATAATTTATTGGAGTATTCTGATTAATTAATTGCAAATACTGATATGGTAATTGGGATTCTCAAAAAGTTAAGGTTACATGTTCTGAGCTGCAGACTGCAGAATTAAGTTGATTACTTGAGGAATTATATATATTTTAGGATTACCATTTTGTAGTATATGCTACAATATCTTTTATTAATCTAAGAATCCTAGGAACCCACTTCTGACATGGCTTTTAATGTGAAACGTGCACCATTGTCACTACGTCAGTTACTAATTATAGTTTATTAGTTTATGTACTAAACCAAGGAACAATTTAGAAACCCTGTAGTTTCCTTTTTATCATGAATTATGATGACCGAATTTCATTTCTATCTCTATCGATTCAGGATTTTGGCATAAATTTGGTTTCCAGGCCTCGTCATAATATTCTTGTTGGAAATGATATGGATGTCAGTTCATCAAAATCTTCATTGTTTGGTGATGTTTATGTTTATCAACTTGTTGGAAATCCTGTTTGAAGCACAGGTATAGTACAAATTATTGTAATATAAATTATTATTTTTAAATCTAATAATTTATATTATCATAATAAATATTAAATCGAACATGAAATTATTTTTAAAAAGTAAATTTTCTAGTGTTTTCTTAGACTAGTTTATTTGTTAAATTGACTTCTTAGTAATTTTTGTGTATACAAATTAGCTTTAGAAGTATGGATTCGAGTTCGCCATACGGAGATTTGAAATATATCTAAAAATTGTGATTCGGGGATTCGGAAAATATATATAATTAATTGAAAATAATACTTATATGTATACAAACATATGTACATATATTACTTATATGTACATAATTAATCTAATATATTACTATTAAAGCAAACACATTAATTAAATTGTTATTTATATTGGTAAAATATAAGTAAATATGCTATCGATGGAGAATCGCAAAAAATCGCGAATCCCCAAAAATTGGACGGTTCGATAAGTAGTAGGAAAATTCCTGCTTCCTAGCAAATTAGTGAAATTCTTATTTAGTTTGGAACGTAGGTAATAGAATTTGAATATAATAAGATGCCAATTGGTTTTTGATGATTTATTTAAATCAGTGAATTTGTAATCACATCAAGGGATATAATTAATAGGGTAAAGGAAATTAATAGTGTAAGGAAGTCTAGATGTACGTATGGCCGTAGGTGTGTACAACCTATGCAATGTTAGAAACATCTAGGTCTAATATAGGTTTTACAAGGGGTTTGTGCAAGTACTGCCCTTTTGGTGGTTCATTTTGGTAAGTGCCCCACATTCTCTGTGGGTGTGCATGATATCTATCTTCACAGCTAGTACTTTATGGCTTTTATGCATGTCTTTGATATTCGTTGATGCAGCAAAAACGAGCTTAAAAATTGCCGTCTTTTTAGTCCTTGAGACAGTATTAAAAGTAGGGACGAACTAAATTTATTCGATCTTATTAATATTTTTATCAAATCTGCTCTGTTATATAAAATTATTTTTATTAATTTTATTTATTTATTTTTTCTCTTTGTTTTTTTATATTATTATCTTACAAAAAAATTTAAAATCATTATAAAATATGTTTTATATATAAACGGGTCAGAGTTAAATAGAGTGAGATGATAAATTTCATATCCTACCTTAACCCTATAGAATTCAAATAATCGAGTTCCGTTAGAGCTAGAATTGGGCTGATATTAACCGTTCGGTAAAATTGTTATCCCTAATTAAAACGCGAGATCTCATTGGATGCTATCATTTTTCTGGCTCATACGAAACTTAAAACGGATTTTGTCAGAGGGGAAAAAAAATTACTCCTGGGGTATAATATTTTGGGTAACTCTCAAGTCTGTTTCGAAATTTATTTCATTGTGAGTGTTCCCTTTCATTTCAGCTCCAACCAAGCTCTCAAAATATAGCGTTGCAGGATTTGCAGCTCTTAACCATCGGCCAGGATTTTCGCAAGGCGCAGAGGACTTGCGACGAAATTTTTGTCAATTATAATTATCTGTCCCCTATATTTATTTCATTATTTTGATGCCTTTATAATGTTGAATATAGATAAATCACTTGAGCTGCTGCAAAATTAAAATTCTTCTTTCCTTTCATACTATTGTTGTTATGTTGTGAATGTAGTATATACATGTGAATGTATATGGATTATAGACAGTGGATTCATCATTACGGCTGCAACTGATTTTCCGGGAAGACTAAATTAATAGCTAAATCTTAAATATTTTCTACGAGAAGCCAAACGATTCGGGATTCGCTCGGGTTCAATTCGAAAAATTAATCGACTCAACTCGAGTTCAATATGAAAACGAATCAAATTTGATATTTTATTTAAAATTTGATAAGTTAAACGAGTAGAATCTGAACATAGACTCACTCAAATTTATTTGTAAGTAGTTCAAATCCTCTTTTTATACTAAAATATTATAACATATGCCAAAATTTTAGTGACAATTTTTTCCTAATAATTTATATAAGTAAATTTATATAAGTATAATATATGATGTATAATTTATTTTAGTAGTGATGCTTGTAATTAAAATAATTATTACATATATGAAATGTGGTATACAGTATGAAAACTTATATAAATATAATTTGTATTTTGTAAAATTTAACAAATATAAATATTTGTGAGTAGTTCGTGAATAGATTAAATTCAATTAAAATAAAATCTGAGTATCAAGATAATATTCAATTTAATACTTGAGTTTTAAATTCGAATATCAAAAATTTAATTCGAATAAAATTTGAGCACACTAATATTCATTTTACACCCACACGAAACATTACATATGTCCTTAAGAAACATCAAACCCGAAGTACTTGAAAATGAGAAAATGACTTCACTCAAGTTTGCCCTGAAGGCCAATTCAAGGAAATTGACCTATTTGAATCAACTCGAGTGATGATAATTTGTATCGGATGAGTTGTTGTCCAATAACATTTACAGATTAATCACTAAAAAAAAATAATTAACAAGACTTGAACTATTAACATAATGAGATTAATCATAAAAAAAACTATTAACAAGACTTAAACTCTCAACATAATAAGAACGTTTGCTGAATCTTACTAGTTGAACCGACCTTCTTCTGCTAATTTACCTCATTGTTGATTAGATACATATTTAAAAGTTTGCAATTATTTTTAATATTGTTGAATATTAAAAGTTCATTGGGTAGGATCCTGTTTTTCTAATTGATTTGGAGTATGTATTATTGGTGTGGCGGAGACAAATCGCTCATTAAATTAATCTTTTGAGGTTGAGAATATTTGTAGCGTTGGAGCATCAAGAGAACCCTTCCCTAGTAACAGAGAACCAGGAAAGACTCCTTTCTAGTGTATAAATTTAATCTCAATATGAGTGCTTTTCTATTCCTCTCATTTATTTTATTGCAAAATAGATAGACACAAGTTTTAAGAATTGATCAGCAAATAAAACATTTATTTATAATTTAAGTTTATTGTAGTAACTCTAAAAGGTTAAATATATAAAAATACCTCAATTATAGAGTATTAGAGTTTTTTTAATTTTGTAATTAAGAGATTCACCTTTTAATTTTTTTCAATACAGTCAAAAATCTAATGACACAAAATAATTTGTTGACTTGCCGTATGTATGGCAATCAAAATTCAATTTTTGATAACAAAAAATTACAAACATTTTAACTTTTTCTCACTTATTCATTCCAAGTGTACACTTCAAAAAATTGATAATTCAAAGAAAAAGTTAAAAAGTTAATTTGTAATGTTAGCATGATACATTACTAAAGTGTAAAACTGTTGTCAGATTTCGGATTATATTGAAAAAAGATGAATTCCATAATTATAAAAATTAGAAGAACGATTCCTAAAATAAAAAATATTTTATAATTTATAGATGCTATTTTACATATTTAACCCAACCCAAAATGAAGAAGCTCTAATAATTTGTTTGTCTAAAAATTAGACTCAATTGAATTAATAACCTTACCTAGGAGTTAACTATGAATATCTAGCTCTGTTTTATCCTGGATAATAACTACTCAAAATCCTAATTTTCCTAGAGTTGACTTTGACTAATCTTACATTTCCTATTCCATTCCAAATTCTAACCACTGAAGCAAGTCAAAGTCATAATCTTACGACGTCGTTCAGCACATAGTTCAACTCATTAGGGAAAAGGAAACCTATCAAAACTTGTTCAGCAATTTCTTCCGACTACTCTATTAAATCTTTTCCACAGGGAAATTATTAATTTATTATTATTAATTGGAGTCTCTATCTCCTAGTAAAATTGTCGTCTAGTTCATGTAAAAATCACTGCCCACGACAGCCCCAGCTCAGCTTCAATAAGCTTAATGCGTCGCAGCTGCTTCTGTCAATCAATTTCCTTCATAAGCTTGAATTAACCACTTACCCACAAAGGTCAAACCCCACCCCATCTTGTTTTCCGTGCTGCCGGCGGCGAATTGAAGTGACCGGAAGTTAGATGGAGGACAGCTGCAGCGACCGGAGAAGTACGCCGCTGTCACAAGTTGTCTCGGATTGTGTGCGGCGATGGTTTCAAGATACCCTCAAGGAGGCAAAAGCAGGGGATCTTTCTATGCAGGTGTTGGTTGCTCAGATGTATTATTCTGGTTATGGTGTTCCCCCAGATGCCCAAAAGGTCAAATTTTTTATCTTGGGTTTTGAAAATTTTTTTTCCCCTTTATTTTAGAGTCATTCGTTCACATATGTAAGCTACAGGATGAAGTAACTATGGATAAGTTTAAACTGTTGGATAATTTGATGCTGTTGTTGAGTTCTTGTGGATTGCTACTTGTGTGCATTTTAAAAAAAAAAAGCTGTGTTGGAGTTTAGGGGAAACTTTAGACTGTTAATAGGGGAGAAGGAAATTGTTATGATAATTTTATGTTGGAAGCTTTCTTAAGATTTTCCAAAAATTGTTGGACACAGTAACAAATTTATTGCAATAGTATTGCATCAAGCATCATCAAGGTCAAAACTATTTCGAAATTTAAAACAGGTGAAACTCGAGGTGGTCTTAGCGGCGTTGATGTTTTGTTGCGATATTGTTGAGATAAATTTGTTGTATTGTTAATAGGGGGATGAAATGATGATAATTTAAAGTTGAGAGCTTTCTAAGATATAAGCCCCAAATATATCACTTGTAAAAAGTGGTGGTAGTTGTGATTTGCTATTGTAAAAAGAATCTAGTTGTTCAATATGAGAGCTTTCTTAAGATATAAGTCCTAAATATATCACTTGTAAAAAGTGGTGGTAGTTGTGATTTGCTATTGTAAAAAGAATCTAGTTGTTCAATATTTGTGTTATGCTGGTTTGGACAGATATAGAATTATGAATTACCATCTTTAGGATAGCAAGTTAGGTATAAGATGGATTTTGGTTATTCATCTGTTTCTCTTCAAGACGCAGATATCCAATATTAGCTAGACAGTTCATTTTCTTTCCCATATTCAGTTATTGTGTTTATTGTAGATACCGAAAGCCTTGTTCCCTTTACTTTTTAATTTAATTTATTTTATTGTTATTATTATTATTTTTGTTGTTATGCTGATTTGGTTTTTGAGAATTAGGGGAAGTTATGGATGACAAGAGCTTCTAGAGTTCGATCCTCTGTTTGGAAAGTTAGCAATAAACGCCCAGGTGATTCTGACATGTACCTCTTTGATATTGCAGATGTGCTTGGATGTTGTTACTTTTTATTTGTTTAATGGTCAATTGCTTTTGGTTGAATTTTTTCAGGTTACAATGCAAGTGATTCTGATTCTGAAGATTTGATAGGTGATTCTTGATAAATGCTAGCATCTTTGTTCAATTTAACATAAAAGTAAGTATCGTATAATGTCTCTATCCTTTGTACTTTTTCTTCAATACGTATGCTAATGCTGGATGTTTAATCACAATACTTAAACAGTAATATGGATTTACTAACTCTTTAAATTACAAGATATAATTTAGTAATTCTATTATTTATAGTATTCAGTTTTGCACCCAGTAAATTTCAATAAATTCACATCAACTTTTTTGGGATATCCTAATAGCTTAGGTAAGCCACATGTATCTCTCATTTTGGAATGGGAGTATAAAATTTGCATCATCTTTGTGCTTGTGCTTCTATTGGTTCCAGTTTTTATGATAGTTTTTTACTTTTGGTTACATGGTTTTTATAATCTTTCTAGTTATTACCTATTAGCTTATTTTCCTAGCTTGAAAAGTTTTGCAAATTTGAGAAGTTAAATGCATTGATTCAGTTGCTTATATATGCACATAAGATGACACTCCCTCCGTCCCATTTTATATGTCATTTTGTTACAATGCACACATGCTAAGAAATGTAACCAATATACCATTAAGTATATCAAATTTGATATATGATATCAATATCGCACTTCTTATAATTGATAAGAGTATAAGATAAAGTTTTGGAAACATAAGAGACAAATGGATAATACAGGAAAATACACTTAATTCTTCATTGCAATTTACAAAAGACGAATCAAATGGGACAAGAGAAACATGAGACTCACTTATAAAATTGGAACGAGGGAGTAATTTGCTTTATGGTACATAGAGTTTTTGCTGCCACGCTCACTCTCTCTCACACACATATTAAGACAGTCATATAAAATGGGAAGAGGGAGTAGTTGGCTTTGGCTTTGGCTTTGTGCAACATAGAGTTTTTGCTGCCACTCTCTCCTCCCTCCCCAACTCCTCCATCTGGTACATCCGTTCTATCTATACGTTGTGACACGGAGTGTTAAGGAGCAGTTTTTTCACAATTGTATGGCCCCTCTTGGATTTCATCTCCTTCAAAGTTCATGCTTTGTGAGACATACATTATACTTCTCTGTCTGAAAGCGGGAGGGGATTTACTATCCTGATGTTGCTTGGCCACAATGACTTTGTTTTCGACAACGTTCCTGAAGTGAATCTGTAGCAATGGACTATCTTAGTTGTTATTGACTTTCACACACCCTTATGCCATATCTTAATATCTTTTAGTAGGAGTTTGAAAGAGAACAATGTCGAACTAAAGCTATATTTCTGAGCTTTAAAAGAAAAGAGTAGAAAACTTGAAATCGAACAGAAAAGACTGAACAGAAAACTAATAATTTTCTTTTCTATTGCTTTATAAAGGAAATGACAGGAAAACTTAAGCTGTAAGTTCCATCCTCATATCAAACTTTGTTGTGTTTTTAGGATAGAGGTATTTGGATTGCTATATTACTTGTGTTGATTAGTTTACATTCAATTCCTTGTGCTTTTGACGGCAAACTTTGGCAAGAAATTCTCCAAGTTTTCTTTGTTAAAAAGCTCAGAATTAGAAGAATTAGATAATCTAAATTTTCTGGCCAATTCTTTTTTACATCGTTTTTTAAACTCAGAAAGATGGTGTATGTATGCATCTGTAGGACACTATTAGAGTAGGTGCCAGGTCTTCGAAGGCTTTATATTGTGCGGAAACTCTGGTTTTATGTTTATCAAAATATTCAAGTCACAACTTCGTGCTAATAAATATAATATTCTGAAAATGAGTTAAACGCATTTCTTTTTTTTTACAGATAGAACTTCTAGACCAGTCTATACATGTGAAGCATTGTAAAATTTGTTGTTACAATACTACTATGTATTAAGTATCATCTTTTTCCCTATCCAAGGGACATCAAACTATTCATCTTTGTTCGCATTTGTTAGTCTTTATATTGTTCTATGGAATGAATTCATGTAGCAGATGAATAAAGACTAGAGCATGTTCATATTCCAATAACTAAGAATTGTTGAGCATATATCAGAGAGAATATGTTAGAGGACACTTGGTATAGAAACAGGGAAATATTAGGGAAAAACGGAGGTGAAACGTGCAACACAGGAAGGTTCTTTTACTTTTGGGGCATACTGAAAGGTGGAGATTAGATACCATGGCCCGTTTTTCTAGTGGTGGAAGTGAAGTTTTTCAGTCAATTCTGATTAGTTTCTAATTATGAATATTGCAGTGATTTATTGGAATTCTTATATAGCCTCTACTGCAGCTACTGCTGCACCAGAGTTTACCAGATCCTTCAAAACTGAAATTGGTTCAAACCCATTAAAGCAACAATTATAACTTCCATAAGGTTAGGCTGGAGTTAGGAAGCACAAATACTCGGTTTTCTTCCTGTTCCCAACAAGTTTACCTTTTCAAGCCACTTACCCCCACTCACACATCACCACGACACACACACACACACACACGCACACACACACACTCTCCCGCTCCCCCCACCAACCCCCCTCTCCCCCCCCACCCCCACCCCCCCACCCCAGAAAAAGAAAGAAAAATAGGTAAAAAAAGGTAGTAGGAGTTGGTATTCTCTGCCTTCTTGCGTTGTTATTTGTTAAATGGTTATAATTCCATTGGCAGTTTGAGTTTTAAGATCAAATTCTGTAGTTTTATCACATAGAATATCAAATGGTGTAGAACTTTCTAATCTTTTTTTATCAGAAAATCTTACTAATTTGGAGTTCATGTAAGGTTTATGTCCGACTTGTTTTTGTTTCTCCGGCATTCCTTGAACACGAGGAAAAGGGAACTCAAAATTTCACCTTCACAAGGCCATATATCACCAGTAAATCGTAGCAAGCAGGATCTCATTAACTAATGTTTAATGAAGTAGATTTTCTTTGTATGTGGTTATATGTATGCAGTAAAATGTGGATATTATTAGTATCTATTTTTGTTTAAAGTTACTATAAGAAACATGAATATTCCAGTTTTAGTTACTCCATCTCATGCGATTGTTTATGTTGTGGCAGGGTTCATTGCTCCATTCTCATTTGCTCATATCGGCTGTACCATGACGATCTTGATACTTTTAAAACTTGAATCAATTGTTTTGTCCAGTAAATTAGAACAGAAGAATTATTGTTTCAGATGAAATCTTTGACAGAAGATTATTGTTCTTTTCCTTTGTTAGTCCCTCAATATTCTGTACTTAGAGAATCGACATTCCAATTTTAGACATCTATATATCTTTGTAAAGATGATAGAAATATTTTAATATTGTCAATGAATATTGTTTCAGTTGGTAACATTCAAACGTTCTTAACATTGTAAAAGTTAAGAGTTTTCTCAATATTTAAGTATCACTATAATACCTCCAACTTCAAGTACCGCCTCAAATCCTTTATTGAGAGCCTTTATTAACACTTTATGAGTTTATGTGAAAAAATAAAATAAATATTCTGATAATGTATTAATGATTAACCCATTAAAGGAACAATTTCAACGGTAAGGCCTATTACTGAATTACTATTTGCAGCAAAGTTAGTTATAGCATCATGTCTGATGCTGCCTAGAGGTAACTGGTTAGCTGCTTTTTATTGGCCCTGAACTAATCAAGTTAAGCACGAGCTGAGCTTAATTGGATTTTGCATGTTAACTGAATTAGGTTGAACTGGATGGGTTTTTTCCCAAGAACTTGTAGAAATTGTATTCAATCATTTTGATAATCGAGTTAAACGCGAGTGAACATTATTTTTGTGTACTTGTGCTTTTAAATTTAAAGTTGACTTAAACTGATTTTAAATAATTCAAAGCATAGATTCATGGTCGACTTGTTTAAAGTTGTCAAGATTATACAAATGCCTCCGAACTTTGGGGGATGCTACAAGTGATGAAGATACAGCAGCACAAGAAGTTATTGCAGTTACAACGGAGGAACAAAGTTAGTTCAGAGCTGCAACTGTCAGAGACAAAATGGTATGTCCAAGTTGTTTAATTTTATGCCACAATTTGTGTAGATAACAGCTCATACGGTGGTGTTGTACTATTGGTTTCGGCTTAAATTTTAGAAAATTTATATTTTGACAGTTTAAATTACATAATCAACATATATATTTTGACAGTTTAAATTACATAACCGAACTGACTGTGTAAATTACATAATTAGAATTCAGAATGTCCAGAATTGAAACTGAAACATATAGAGCCTATATATAGTGGATCTAGAGAACGAAGCTTTTCTGTAATCACTTTCATTTCATCTCTTAATAAAGACCACAATTATCAGTTGTGCATTCAAAGACTGTCTAATTTGTTGCATCTACATTTGTTCATAGGCCTTAGATCATATTTGAGCTCGTCCTCATTTCCATTAGAAATGCCCAGTCCCATAGAATGAACCATCATCATTGGAGGCTTTCTTCATCTGAGTTGGCTTCGGCTTTGTTTCTGCAGTAAGTGGCATACAAGATCAGCTGAATTAAGCCTAATCCACATCCAAAAAACCATTTGGAACCTGCACTAAACAGCTGCCATAACTTATCACTTACAGAATTTCATTCAACAAGTAGAAAACAGCTACTTACTGCTACAAAAGGGTCTTTCCCGAGCAGACCAAAGACAAACCAAGAAGTTCCACAAAGGAAAGTGCAGAAAGACAAGAAAAAAAGCATGTACTCCACGCTCTTGGTTTTGATCACCAATCTCTGCGCATTCAAAATCAAAAAATTTACACTAACAGAAAAATGACCCTCAAAGTGGGACACACTAAACCCATGAGGGGAAAAAAGTTAGTATTCTACATTGAAATTAAAGAAAAATAGAATTGTGCCTCCAATATGACGGGTGGTATATAATTTTGATTTAGAGAGTAACATAATGAAGTATATATGTATGACTAAGAGAGGAAGTTCATACCATGACAGTAACATTATGATAGAGAAAATTGCATCCACCAGACCACAAAAGACTTTCCTTTTCTGATCATGGAGGACGAGCATGGAGACCAAGGCAACGCAGCAGAAAAGTGGGGGGAGATGACAAGGAGTCCAAGAATCTTCATCTTCTCTTTCGTTGGAGAAAACATAAGGAATATCAGAACATAAATGGCCTCAATGGCTGCACCTGTTCCCATTATTACTGAACGTAGTATGTTGTTTGGTGACACAAAAGGCAGCCCATACCTATATATATGTATATTTGAAATGGTTCATTTTTTTTTAACGTGTGAGTTACATTAACTAAACAGATCAACAAAACAAGAGCGAGTCCATCCAAAGATCCCTACAAAACCAAAGATAACAGATAACAGGAAAACCACATTCACTACATCAAAAACAGACTAAATAGAATGAACTCTAAAGACTTCTAGTTGAGAAACAACGGGCTTTGCGTTTAGTTTGATGGAATTAATTGAAATGAAATTTATACTATTTGTTCGATCGTTTATGTATAAAACTCATTTATTTCCACAAAATTATGTGAATCCTAGCATCCTACATTAGATTTACTCATTCCATAACTACTTATTTTATACATAATCCACAATTTTTTCATTTCCATACTCCACCTATAATTTTTTCATCCTTGCCTTCCAACTTCATTTTTCTTCAAATTCATCCATTCCATTTAAGCAAATGCAGCCTTACAATATTCCTCATTTGGTTGAATCAAAAATCACTGGTAGAAAGAATTGAACAGTTACTCTGATTTGACACAAAATTGTCTTGATAAAAGACAAAGGTTATAAAATAAGGAACGTAGAAAAGTTCACCAAAAGAACAAAACAAATTAAAATAAAACATGCAACTCAAAAGTATGTCAATGATCAAGAGACATGAAATTAAGTGTACAATGTAACACTTCCAGTCTCAAAACAAAAAAAGAAAAAAAGAAAAAGAAAAAGAGAAAGACAATTTAAAATAATGCTAAGAATTATTTTTTGATCAAAAAGAAAACTTGAATGAACAAGAACAAGAACTTACCAGGCAGAAAGCAAGCAATTGAGAAGGGTCGTGAATACGGTACGCCAGAGAATTGCTCTGTACTTCTGTTTTCAACGATCCTCTTAAATGTAATGCTACAATTCCATCAAAATAAGAATTTACACACAAAAAACACACAGTAATTACATGAAATGTACAGAAGATGAATGTGGATGTGGATAAGTGTGTGCTCGCGCGCGCGAGAAAGAAACAGAAATTAGATATTTATACAACACATAGACACAGGCATATCACAACTTTGAAGAAGGAGATTACATGATTAAAAACAGACGGAACACATTCAAGCTGGACTTTAAAAAATAAAATGAGAGGTCAGTTTTGAAAGATATGTACATTATTAGACTCCTAGATTTCGATGAAACAGAGAGACACGAATGAATGATATAAATTTCCAACTGATACAAATGAATAAGATACACTGATAATTGAGTCATGAGTTATTAACAACAGTTTGCAGTTAGAGTGCTTACACTGGCGACAAGAAAAGGAACAAACCTGTGATATCCCCTGTTTCAGCAAAAAAAAAAAATTACAAATAGATAGGGACGAAACCCCATTAACAAAATATCACAAAAACTGGAAAAGGGCAAAATAATTATAAAAAAATAAAGAAAATGAAAACCCACCGAATATCCCAAACACGGAATGAAGAAACGTTCATCATTTTTGGCCCAAGTCTTGTTGTTGTTGATGGAACACAAATGGAGAGAGAGAGAGAGAGAGGTCAGGAATCAAGCAAATTATTTCACAGTAATAGTCCTTTAAACCATTAACATACCTTTCAACTACTGCATTTTAGCTGCCGTTACGGATGAAAGGAAGAGCTGCCGGATGCACAAGCCACGGGGACCAGATAACAGGACTGACGACTGATGAAGACAAATCACGTGCATTTTATTTGAGATTTTTTCGACCATTCTTAGTTCTTAAGACTTCAAGTATATTTTATACAATTTTTTTGAACTACATTTTTAATAATCTCCACCGGATTAAACTTGTCTTCTATATTAACCCTTTCTTTTAATTTTTTATATACACCCAATTGGTTAATAACTCATTAAATTAATAGGAGAAATGGTAAGTCATGTTAAGTTGGCTGAATTAAATGTAACTAGATTACTCTTCAAATTTATTTTTTGAATTATGACCGTTAATATTAAATTATATTGACTTCTCTTATTTCGTTAACTATGTGTTGTTCTACCAGAAGTGCACGACTGCTGGGGTTTGTGTTCTTCCATTATGTTTTTTAGTACTTAGACATAAAGAAGATTCATAACGCGAAGAGGAGCACATAAGCTGCTCATCATTCTTTTGGAATACAAATACCAAAAAATCTAACTGAGACACCTCATGTTTAAATTATGACTGTTAAACTCAATTTTGACTCAATTTCCATATAAAATTTGTCTACAAATAATTTAGTTTTACAACATAACTACAAATTGCACAAAAAATTAACAACATCTTACATCTCAAATTTATTATCTTACCATCAAAAAATCACATGAAGAAATTTATGTTTGAAAATGAGTCAACTAAATTACAAAATCATATTGACATTAATTACTATTCAAAATGGAGTGAAAATTTTAAAACACTAATGTATAGTATTACAAAAAATTTGGACATATATTACATCAAACACAATTTCTGAAAATCGTAACATTTTAATATTAATTGTACCTGACTTATCATTGATATAACACATGTTATAACCTCTCCATAAATATATCTTTTAGAATACACCAAAGTATTACAAATAAATACACTAAAATCAATAATAAAATGTCACAATATTATTATAATATCTATACAACCAACTATTATATATTGTTATGAAGAAAAAGACTTAAGTATAAATCACATAGGATACAATAATATACATAGACATTACAAAATTTCATAACACCAACAACCATGAATCTCGTGTTGGGCGGGCTGTTAGTTTATATAATTTTAACTATATGAAATTACTAGATTATGTAGAGTGTCTAAATTTTATACAATATAATAATATAAATATATTTATCTTCATAATTGAAATTTGATTTAGTTTTAATAGTGAAGATTTAATAAATTTCGATGAAATTTGGTACACCCCGTACCTTTTTTCGAGAGAAATTGGGAAAAAAAAAAGTATCTGAGAGGAGCTAAGTTCCACCAGCTTGATATCAAATTAATATATATTTATACTAATCCTAGTGATATTATTTTAATTTATCATTAAAATAACATTTAAGCATAAAAATTAAAATAATACTAAAATATTTTATTATATTTTTAAAAAATCTAACCAAATATATTAAAACAAACTTAAAAAGTAATAGAGTATACAATGTTTTATAAGTTTATATGATGTACATCATAAATTTTCTAATAATACAAGTTCAAGAATTTTTCATGAGTAAAATTTTATATAATTTTACATAGTTATAAAAATTACTCTACAAATCACTAAAAATAATGAAAATTTATATATTTTCATGTTTTGAATACTCTATTCATTCATACGATTGAATTTTATAAAAAAATTACAAAATACAAAAAGAAACTAGCACAATTTTATAAAACCCCAACACAAGACATTGGAAACAAATGAAGAAAGGGCCTGATGCATGCCTTGAAATCCATTGACTTTGCTGCAGCAAGTTAAATATTACTATTTCTTTATATTTTATAAATTTATTCGGTAGATATGCCTTTTTGTGCAGTAATATTTCTCTCCTCCGACAGCTGACAAGTGACAACAGAGTGTAAATTGTTTTAAGGGAGTTGGTAAACTGCTCTTACTAGGATTAAAAAAAAAAGAAGAGGTATTCTCACTCACATTGAGTGGTTTCCCTCCCGATGATATTCGATAGCGAATCAAATTTCGATTAATTTAAAATTGAACTAATAAAAAAGTTTTCTTATAATTAAGAGCGAGCAAAGTACAATTGAGTGTTTATTTTCAACTTTTTTTTATCATTCAACTTTTAATTTTTAGTCATAATTAAAGAAATAAAAAAATTTATTTTTTTAAAAATTTGATTTTAATTTTTTAAGAGAAATAAGTTTGACCAAATGTAAATACTACCTTTGAACAAAAATTAAAGTATATTTGGTAGTATTTATTTTAGTAATCTTTCAATTAATTTTAACAAAAAAGTCATTTTCAACTGAATATTTTTTAACTTAAATTTTTCTTAACTTCTAACTTTTAATCATAAGTTAAATTTTAACTAAAAATCATAATAAAAAATAAGGAAAAAATTAACCCCTTAGTCAAAATTTACAAGTAATTCTTACTTTTGAAAAAATAAAATTTTTAACTATTTTGTACAAGTAAATTTGATCAAATGTAAATATACGGCACCCCTCAATATGCTTAAATTATTCTTTCTTAAATGTCTGTTTTAATAATTAGTAATTTATTTTTACAAAAACATTATTCTCAACCAAACCCTTTTGCCCGACTTTAAATAAATCTTTTTTTATTTAATTTATAACTTTAAGTAAAATTCGATATAAGAACACTTTTAATTTTTAATCAATTAAATTTTAACTAAAAAGCCGTAATAAAAATGTATGAAATAAATAAGCCCTCGGAAGAAACAAGAAGAAGAAGAATGCGCGAGCAAGCAGTGACCAGCTAACAACTACGTCGAGGGTTAATCTGTGCGGTCGGATGGTGTTGGCGTTTTATGGAGGGGTTGATTTTGGAAAGAATCTCACTCGTCGAGAGTCAGAACAAAAACAATAGTTTAATTGAGTGCCACAAACTACTATTATTATAATTGAAAATTGGCATTATAAAAATGGAGATGGTTGGCATGCAAGCCGATAGTAGAGCAGGTGGTGTTGTTTCAGTTTCAGGGGGGGAAGAAAAACAACTAGAAAAAGGAGAAAAAGAAGCCGACCCAGATTCAATTATGATCACAACAGAGCCATTACTTCCCAAATCTCATCATCAACAACAAACCCCTTTTCCTTCGATTCTTCTGTCATATTTGTATATTGGCCATTTTCTTGCCAGATGGGGTGCAAGGTAGAACTTTTTATTTGATGGGTCGAGTTTAATTTCATCTAATGATTATCTTGTTATGATTTTATGGTAATATTGCTCAGTGGTTTGGTATGTTTTTGTTATTTGTTTTGAATTATGTTCTTTTTTGTACATGGTGGGGGTGTGTCATATTAGTGTTGAAAAAAAAAATGTGTTTCAATATTATGTTTTCTGGGTCTCCTTCTTTCGTGCTAATTATGTTATTCTGGGCAGCTGGGATTTCTTTTTATTTATTTTGAAAAAATTGATCATGTAGATTTCGATTTCTAGAATAATTCTACTATATATTTAAACATTTTTATTATTATTTGTTTTGCTTCTTTTTCTTATTAAGCTTCAGATAAGTTTTTAGCCACTAAGGCCTTAGTCAAGTGGTCAAGTTTGAGATTGATTTATTTCCTCAACCATGAGAGGTTAGTTTCCACCTTAATGCAATGTTAATGTGATTCATTACTATAACTTTCTCATGGTTAATATTGGTTTACTGATATTGTTGATTGTTTATGTCTTTCTTTGCGATTTGCTCCAAGATGCATGTGTCCTAGGCAATCATGTTAGGCTTGAGGTTTAACCTTGTCCATATTCATATTCCGTTCGAATATTTATCATGAGAATTCCCTTGTTTACAGAATGTGGGAATTTTCTGTTGGATTATACATGATTGATGTTTGGCCTGGTTCTTTGCTTCTAACTGCTTCTTACGGTGTGGTTGAAGCTGCCTCTACTGCATTGTTTGGTCCTCTTGTGGGAGAATGGGTGAACAAATTGACATATAAGAAGGTTTGTTGGGACGTATATCATCTTTGTCCCCATTTTCTTGGTATCCGAACTTCCGTTGTTCCATATTACTTTGAATGAGTTAGACTCCATTTTCAGAACACCAATTACAAAACTGCTGATTATTTATTTACTTATTTTTCCCACTTGCAGATGTTCTTTTAACACGCGCATGTGAATGTAACTCGATGGCAAAACTTCATGAAGATACTCTTTATGATGCAAATTTAGTGATCCAATTGCGTTTTTAGATCCTTCAAATTACAAATACATTTCTTTTAGGCTATGCCATGAAATTCCTAATATATCATCACCAAATTCTAAGTAAATTGAGTACTGTATGCTACAACTATGTCATATTAAAAATAAATTTGTTTGTAAAAAGTCATTGTTTTATAAATATATCTGCAATGTTGGAATGGATGGAATAATAATTGCTACTATTTGACACCTGAGAAATTCATTTGGGCTTTATTAATTAATCATGAAGCATATCAGGCTTTACATAGCATAAAGGTCTAGTTTGATGTTGTACTTCATATTTAAACATAGAATTTTTATTGGCAGGTTCTCCAAATTTGGCTGTTAACCCGAAGTGCTTCATTCGTGGTTGCTGGAGGATTAGTGATTGTAATTCTAATCTATTCAGAGCTGAAGTCTGAGAATTTCCTGGCATTCATTTTACTTGTCATATCAATTAATATTGCTGGAGCAATTGGCGTGCTGTCCACTGTTGCTGGAACCATCCTTATTGAAAGAGAATGGTAATTGCATACGTATAGTTTTTTCAGTAAATCATGTATATGTTAGTCACTCATCACATAGCACACGGTAATTTTTGTTTGTCATAATTAACTATTTGCATTCCTGTAACACATTTTACAGTTTTACAAAACTATTACTATCTTGTTTTGAACCTAAAATATCATAATTCTTTAGTGTTTCAAAAAGAATTCATGTTTGAAGACTTACGTTACTCGAATCATGTTTGAATTACAGGGTCGTGGTTGTATCTGAGGGTCATCCTCCTGAAATTCTGACAAATATGAATTCTGTTATAAGACGAATAGATTTAATCTGCAAGCTCTTTGCTCCTGTGGCTACTGGCTTCATCATCAGCTTTGTATCTTTGAAAGCATCAGCATTGTCTTTGACGATTTTTAATCTGTTATCGGTCTGTATAGAATATTGGCTTCTACTAACTGTATATAAAAATATATCAGCTTTAACTGAAAGGGACCAAAAGCGGAGTTCTAGGCTTGCAAGAAATATTCTGGAAGAGAGACCATCAACTTCACAGGAGAGAAGCAACTTCTCATCTGATGGGAATTACTTGGAGCTATACAATGCAAGTTGCATGGGAAGATGTATTGACAGAGTTTCTAATAATTCATATGTTAGAGCTTGGCAAGTGTATATGAGTCAAGAGGTGGTACTCCCCGGAGTAGCTCTTGCTCTGTTGTATTTTACTGTCCTCAGGTACAGCCCTCACAATGCCTTCTTTTTCTTTCTTCATGCATCTAGGTGTGGTCACTAATATATATATTGATGTCTAGAGGGGTGGGGTTGATGGATTGGAGCTACTACGTCTCCCATCCAAATATAGGCTTCTCCGCAATCTCTATATGAAATAATTTCTAATGGTTTAGTAACTCTAGTTCTTGTTCTCCTACTTTTATTTTATTTTTTTCCAATGACATCCTTTACACTCGTAGATTTGTAGCTTTTCTATATCTGAATTAGATAGAAATTCTAGAGCATAAGAGAAAAATCAATCCATATAAGCACCACCTTACATATTTTCTCCCGAAATTAATGCTATTTAAAACTTGTAGCTAATATTCTCTTTTGCAGCTTTGGATCTTTGATGACTGCGACATTGCAATGGGAAGGTATACCTACATACATTATTGGTATTGCACGCGGAATAAGTGCAACAATAGGGATATCTGCAACTTTTCTGTATCCTGTTTTACAGTCTCGCATTTCAACACTTCGAACAGGACTGTGGTCCATCTGGTCTCAGGTATAGTCTAATTATGAAATAAAGTTCCCTTATTTCTAAGTGTTTCTCTGTCTCCACTTCTTTGGTGAGGATGTCAGGTTCATGCTAAATGTAAATCACTGGGTTATGTGCTACCTTATCCTTAATCCTTGTTTTAAGTGTATTTCTGCAGTGGGCCCTTCTCTTGGTGTGTGTGGCTTCAATATGGGTCAAAAATAACATTATATCGTCATATGTGCTAATGGCCGGAGTAGCATTTTCACGCCTTGGACTTTGGATGTTTGATTTGTCTGCCATCCAATTAATGCAGGTGAGAGGGAGATTTTTTTTTGTTGTAAAATCACTAGTCAAAATCTTCTATATTCTACAACCTGTATATCTTCTAATCATGTAGGAAGTCTCAACTTCGTTCATTTCAATTGTACAGGATCTAGTTCCTGAAAATGATCGGTTGATTGTTGGTGGTGTTCAAAACTCTCTTCAATCTATGTTGGATTTGATGACTTACATCATGGGTATCATAATCTCCAATCCTCAGGTGATAAATCTTTAGTGTTTGGCTTTATCTCAGAACTTCAATTGAAATGTTTCCGAAACATGCTTATGGATTTTCCGAATCACCTCTTTATGCTGGTCTTCCTGATCTTTTCAATGACAATGCCTTCTTAAGTTATGCTGAGGAAAGAACGAATTTAAAGTTTCAGGTTCATGATTCAGATATGGCACTTCGTGAGATACCTGTCTATGTTGTAACATCATTCAGTCTATGATGCTTCGTTTAGGTTATTTTCGATTTTGGACTTCCCACTAGTTTTCTCCTCATTTCTTCTTATTTTCCACTTCAATTCAACCGGCCATTGTTTCATTTATATGAATTTCATTTTTTACTGGATTTGAGTTCACTTAAACAAGGCTTCCTAAATCCTACTACATATTTCTCCTAGACCACCATCTTAGAGGCCCATGTTATACTTGGAAAGATTATCTATATGGTCAATTTGCTCTAAAATCACCAACTAGGAAGTTGGGAAATGTTAAACACTGACCTATTAATCTTTATCTGTACATATTACCACAATATTTTCGAGGTTTAGCATCATAGCTGCAGGCAGTTTATGGCACTACCACAAGAAGTGTTATTTTCTGACGCAACATTCATTTACTTTTTTCATTCTTTCAGGATTTCTGGGAGCTGATAATCCTATCCTTTGTGCTGGTTACACTAGCTGCGACACTCTATAGCATACACGTCTACCATGTCCGGAAGCATCTCATTCACTTTGAGAAGTTGTACGTGCTTGTCAGATGGTCTCTCAGATTATCTTGAAGTCGTAGGAAATTGAGTTGTTAGTCCACCAGTTCCTTGTCTAAATAACTCTAGTAGGTAGTTCCTCATTAAAGCTTTGTGCAAGCTACAAGTTTGAGGCGCAATGGTTGCATTCAAGATGCTGTTTTGTTTGATGAAATTGTTGAGCTTTTGGATCACAGCTGGCTTGTTGGAATGCGAGCTGTTCTCTGTGACGGGAGCATGTATGCAAATTGGCTCACAAATAAAGCCATCTGTCAATCTCTCTCAGATTTTAAGTCTCCCTCGTATTCTACTGCAGGATGATTTGGCGGGAGCTTAGCTTCCACATCGTTGTAGGTTTAGTTTGTCCCGGACTGATGCCCGGACAAGCACCTGGTACGCGTGCGTGCATACACCCACAAAAAAAGGGTATCATGTAGGAATTTGTGAAAATGAAAGGAAAAAAAATAAAAATTCTTGTTGATTTTGATACTTATTTTTGGTTATGTAAGAACTGTTCTCAGTTGGCTATTCTTGCAACAAGGACGGAAAGGTATCTTCGGTCATCATTTCAAAATTAGTTATACGGATTGATTTTTTAAGTTAAATCACATCATATTAAATTTCAAAATTAATATAAATTTAGTTGATGTAATTATTCTAATTTTATTATTTATAACAATTATTACAATTTTATGGTTTATAATTTTTTTAAATCTTTAATTATAATATATTTGCACCAAACAAAGAGACGGAAATGACCAACGTTTTAACTATCTTTTAGTAATTGTGGACAGTAATGTCTAGTGTTTCCCCTGTTTATCTTCTCTTTTTTGCGTTCTATTTAACGATTTGGACCAAGTGTGGGGCTTTTTCCAAAGTTCGTACATCATTTTCGTACAGTTATTAAAGTGGTATTCATGTTGATCATTTAGTTAAAAATAATAAATGTGGGGATCATGAAAAGGGCATTAACTTTGTAACTACCCTTTATAAAGAGTATTTATGAAATCATTCGCAAAATTGTGCTCTATTCATTTTATATGACTTTATTGAGATGAAATCATATGAAATGCTATAAAATCTTGTGGTTCATACTATATTTATAAACAATTTTGATAATATTCACGACTATTTGCAAGTTTGATCCTTTTATACAAGTACGTGGTATGCATACTTTGGTGGAATAATGTGAGCAAAAAATAAAAATAAAAAAATTGGTTGTGGAAATATTACATCACTGTGTGAGTTTTTAGTAATATATTATCGATTTAATAGTACTAATTTAATTTATCTTTACATGATATATAATATAACTTCTATTTAGTTTTAGGCAAGTGGACTGTTTCTGGTGTGGTCTGCATGAATCACCACATAATCCATCTTCATACAAACAAGAATTTATCATAAAATCTACATATAAACAATTCAAGATGATTATTTTTTATAGTGATTTTTACTTTTCAATAAAATAATTATACTCACTCCATCCCAAAAAAGAACAACATTTGAGATTTGAGATTATTTCAGAAAAAAAACATCTCCATAAATTTAATTAATGTGATGATATATTTTTTTACAATTTATCGTTAAAATTTTCTTATTTTACCTGAACATTTATAATAAATTTATTTAAACAAAACTCATTATTTGATCATGTAATTATCGATCAATATGACTATCGTTATTTTTATGCGAGAGAGAGTATTAAATAATACGACATATATAGTAGAGTACTGTAGTGGTAAAACTATGAATGCAATTATAGTTAATAGCACTTAAAAGAATAGAATCATGTTCACTCAATGGATCATGAGATCAATTATTTGTATGATCGTACATTTCGTTTTGTTTAATTGATATCCATAATAATTGAGATTACAGAATAATTTTGTACATTTATGGCAATTGAGTCCTTTGGTTGGTTGACCAGCAGACTGATAAATACATTTGTCACAAATAGGAATTCTCTTAAAATAAAGAGAAGATAGACTTAGAATATGGGGAGTTTAATATAGTCGTTTGATATTTTTATAAAATATCGAGTAAATTTGGGACTTAATTCCGGACCCCAAAAATAAATTTGGGACTTAATTAATACAAAATCATTTCATAAAAATCGGGAACATCAATTATACTACCAAATATTCTCACTAGCTTATAAAAAAATTTAAGCTAGAGATAACAGAAATACTTTTTTCAATATATTATTAATATTATTATTAGAGTATTATTTAGTAGGGATATCAATTTCACACAAATCCGTTAATACCTGCACAATTCCGACCTTAATGAGATTCGATCATTTGGAGCATATAGGGTTACGGTAGGTATGCAATTCACCCTCTCAACTCATCTAACTCTGATTCCGCCGCGTTTATATATAAAACATAATTTATAATGATTTTAGAAGACTTTATATAAGAAAAATATAAAAAAAAATTAAAGGAAAAAAGAAACGTAAAATATATGACAAATCATGACTCATAATACTATATATATTATTTAATATTTTTAATATGATAAATCATTGCATTGCAATTTCCCTATTCATTTATTTGTTAAACTCTTATTGTCGTTTATTTCATAAATAATTGTGTGCTACCTTGGAATCAGGAAGACTTGGATTGCAGTCTTCAGATTTGAGAAGGTTCTTTTTCTTGTGGTCTTCTTGTTCAAGAGTCCTCTTACAAAGTCAAGAAATCATTATTCTACTTCTCGTGTTCAATATTTTGTTTTTAATTTTTTTTTTTCTGGTATACGATTTGTTCAAATTTCAAGTACGTATGAAGTTTTCAAAGTTTCTCTTTTACTTCATTTAAAAAACAATAATTATGTAACCAAAATGAGATATTATATCGAAATTTGTTATATTACTAATGTTTTTATGATATTAATTTGTTAAGCAAATAAAATTTCAGAATAGCTTTTATTGACTTTTTCATTAATCATAACCAGATAAATTTACGTATAATTTAAATTTTATTATTTTACAAAAACATTTCCTTAAGTGTGTTTAGTGGGTTGAAATGTAATGGAATGAACAATTTTTCATTATAAAATTAAAAATGCGTTTTCATTTGTTAAATCAAACGACGTTATATTAAATTTTAAAATTAATATAATTTATGACAATTTTAAATACAAATTATATTTTGATCAAAGATTTTTATTATAAATTAAGAGATTATAATAATTGTATTAACTAAAATTAAGTAAATTATCATTAATTTAAAATATAATATGTTTATTTTTTTATCTTGTCGCACAAGCACGTAAGTGCAACCACAAGGCTCTCGGCCTACTTTCTGATCGAAGTAAAATTTTCAACGCCAATAAAAACAAAAACGAAAACTAGAGGTTGTACTACAAAGATGTGGCTGCGCACATGCCTATTTTATTTTATTTTATTTTTTATTATTATTATTATATTTCTATAAATTTATGCTAGCTCACGATACGATAAAATTGTACAAATGAATAATAATCTAATATGTCAACGACTTTATTACTTTTTTGTTCTTTTTTCAATGGAGTTCAGCTTCTTCTTCTTCTTCTTTTTTTTTTTTGGTCTTCATATAAATTTATGAATTATTTTAATTTGTATGTATAAACTTATTGCACTATTATTATAATACGTCACTCAACGGTTTTTGCTTTAAAAAATCTGATATGAAAATAAGAAATTAATGTGTATATATTTTTAACTTTGAGAATTTTATCATCTACTCTCTTCGGTTTATCATAATAGACACTTTAAGAGATTTAAAATTTCATACATAGTATTATTAATTACTTTCGCATTTCAAGATAATGGATTTAATTTTGTTTCAAAATTGTTTTTAATTTCTCTCATATCTCCAATGAAGTAACTTTACCAATAAAACTAATCTTTCAATTTCAATTTCTTTTATTTATACATATAAGAGTAAAATAAATTTTTTGTTTGAAATTTGTTATTTCAATACAATAGTTATTAAATCTTTTTTTATGTACAATTTGAATTAAAGTGACTATTATTTTGAACCAAAGAGAGTAGTACCATTTTGGATGCATGTACAGATTAGTTTCAAGTAAGATGTTATACTTCGACTTCTGTTGATAAAAAATTGTTAATTTGTGAGTAATACTAAGTAGTTAAATCATTTTATTTAGCACTAAGAAAAATCAATTAATTAAACAATTATAAGTAGTTGATAAAATGATTTAGTTTAGTATGAATGAAACGGGAAAGTGGAAAAAAAGAAGATATTTGAAAAATAAAAATAAACCAGCACTACCAAGAAGTAATTTATATAGCGTATATATAAACAGAATATGAGAAGTGGAAAAATAATGAAAATAAAAAATTGTTTTCAGCTTAGACTATGTAGTTTTATCTGTCGAGTGTAGATAAAGTTGTCTAATTAAGTAACATTTTCTTTTGTAGATATAGCAAATTAGGGCGTAAACGGTCAAATTCGATCAAATAGTAGCGTCTTCAAATTTTACTCTTATAAATTTTTTGATATTCTAATTTAAACTTGAATATTTAGTCGAATAAAATTTTTGTACTCAGATTCTACTCTAGTTGAATTTGAATCGATT
Source organism: Centella asiatica (assembly GCA_014636745.2). Lineage (NCBI taxonomy): Eukaryota > Viridiplantae > Streptophyta > Magnoliopsida > Apiales > Apiaceae > Centella > Centella asiatica. Next base: position 1,064,033 of record CM025788.1, read on the forward strand.
ACGAACTACTCATGAGCACATATATTTGGTAAAATTTTTCATAATTATATAACTTTTTATTTCTTTTAGGATAAAACTTATATATAATAATTCATTTTGTTTATTAAGATTAATTTTAGAGCAACTTATTCAATATTTATAATATTTAAACGTATTATTAAGACATAATTGATTATATATTTTTGATATATATTATGATATTTTGGTATAAAAAGAGAAATCAAATTACTCGTGAGTAGAATCGAGCGAGTACTGATGTGCTTAGATTCTGATCGTTTAACTTATCAAACTTTAAATTGAGTATCAAATTTGGTTCGTTGTTATATCAAATCCTAATCTAATCGATCAATTTTCGAATTAAGTTTGAGCGAATTAGGAGGCGTTTAGTTCGATTTACTGTCTTAAGTGTAACTCCGTTTCTTAGCATTAGTCTTAACCGTAATAATGCATATAATAAAGAATAAAGGTAAATGACCAATTGAATTTTATTGATTCAAATAATTTTCAAATTGTTATTTTATTTTTCAAGAGTTGACAAGAGTTCATTAAGTTTTTATGAAAATAATTAAAACAATAACTATATATAATTGTAAAACAAATGAGATAAACGATGAATGATCATTTGAGGCATCATCCCAGAAATATAAAGTTTTACTATCATTACTATAACTTTCTGATAGTTTATAGTACCTTTTTCTCAGAAAAAAGTAAAATTCACAATTTTAAAGTAAAATAATTTTAAAAATTTTAAGGAGTTAAACGATCATGTGATCGAAGTGTGTGATATGAAATAGTATGTGTAGCGATCGGTTATACATAGCAATGACATAGAATGTGTTTTATAATTGTCAATCGAGTCCAAAAAATAATAATTTGGAGACTGCTTATAGAGCAACTCACTTATTTCCTTTTAAAATATTAAATAAAATAAATTTAAATCATTATGGTTTGGTCCAGTTTGCAGTGCACCAGATATGGTTTAAAACATATTTATCATTGTAAATTATAATAAATAACAGATTAAATTTGTCCATTGTCCCTAAAATTATACCCATTCTTTTGCTTTAGATATAAAAAAAGGTTGTTTAGTGAAATATGTCTTTTATTTCTTCTAAAAATAAAATAATTTAATTAAATAATTTTTTAAAAACAAATCTAACATAACAAATATAAAAGAAAATGTAAAATTAATATTTAAATGAAAAATCTTATTTTCCTAAACTGGGCTATATACCACCATCTAATGTATATAGTTACGCCCATAGTTTATATGTACCTTTTCCTTCCCAAAAAAAAAAAGAGTAAATTTCACATTTTTAAAGTAAAATAACTTTTAAGAATTCTCTTTTGAGCTAGATTTAATATAAAATATGATTGATCCTGAGTCATTTAAAAAAGTAAAATCGTCCCGTTCAAAGACAAAATTAAATGTCCACTTGTTTGAGACAGAGAAGATGATATATCTATGTATTAAGCGTCCTTAAGAGTAGGTTGCACCTTCTCCATTTCATAATAATAGTCATAGTCGTTTTAGAAAATACATGAATATTAAAGAGCATATTAATTAACTAAATTAATAATTTAATGTAACTTTAAATTATAATATTATTTTTACAATAATGAGTTAAATTATTTTTTTTCTAATTAATTTGCATGTTCTTCATAAATAATAAAAAATTATAGTATAGTGAATTTTTTTCATTTATTTACCTAAATTATCACAATACGTCAATTAAAAAAATTATCAATTATTTAAAATAACTATTATTATGAATCGAATGGAGTAATACAACACCTATATTTGATATTGTTACTACTACTTTTTTTTTTTTTTAAGTTACCATATTGCTAGAACTGAAGTACATTGAATTCATAAAATCTCAATTTTGGTATTGCTCTGTCATTCAGGGAAAAAAGATATTCATCTATAATAGATAAGCTAATTCCATTCTTAATAACAGAAGGTACGGACTATAAATAAATAAAAACAAAAGGTATTTATTTGTATCACAAGTAACGGAGAGACGCCAATTGAAACATTAGTCATCATTATATGCAAGCCAACAAGCTTAATAATAATAATAATAATAATCGTAATAATAATAACAATAATACATAATAAAATCCTACTGGTGCTTAATTTCTCGACTGCATTTATGTTTGGAGGTTGAAGTTGTGGGCCCAAGCCTCTATATCTCAGCCGCCAAGAAGAGAGAGAGTCAGTCAAACCTACAACCTTTGACTCTTCTACGGTCAAATCCATCTTTTTTCCTTCATAGAAAGTTGTACTATTAGTAGCTTTGACAACCTTTACAACTTCTTCATCTACAACACTACTACAAACAAATCAGTGTCTCCCAAACAATCCCTTTTCTTTTCCTTTTCCTTTGCCATTTTCATTTCATTTCATTTTTATTTTGTTTTATATCACCCCCAATAAAAAATAATTCAAGAAAATTACAGGAAAAAAAAAATGGCCTCTTCGGGCAATGGCAATTTGAACACTAGCACTGTTAGTTCTTCTCACACCAGTTTTAATTCTTTTTCATCGCAATTCATGAATTCTTCATTCAGTGATGTTCTTGCTCAACCCAACAATGAAGATTTTGGTAACAACTGGGGATTTGAAATTCCTAAGCCCAAGTCATCATCTTTTCAAGATCTTTCATTACCCTTTTCTCCTCCTCCTGTTTCTCCATCTTCTTATCTTTCTTTCTTGGAATCTCCCATTCAAGTTCCCACTTCTAATGTAAGCTTAATGATCAAAACTTTCCCATTATTCTTTTATCAGAATTTTTATTTTTTTTTTTCTTTAAATGAAATTATTGGTGAATTAACTAAATTTTCTCTTATTTCAATCTGTTTGTGTAGATTCTGACATCTTCAACTAATGGGAACTTCAATGATCAGACCTTCAAGGAAGAGAGTAAAAACTATTCTAATTTTGCTTTCCCAACTCAAACAAGGCCTTCTACAGCATCATCATCATCATCTTATGCAAACATAACCTCAGTGGTACATAATTGATCTTGTCATCTCAATGTCCATTTTTATGAATATGGAGAATTGTCTTTGTCAATTTCTTGAACTGTTTTGCATCACCAACATGAACATTTATTCATAGTTTCTAGCTTTAAATATTACTTTTTGTGACTATCTGAATTTCTTCATACTTCCCTTTTAGATTAAATTTTATATCAATAGTTTTGGGATCAGTGTTAATTATCATGGTACTAAGAAAATAATTTGACATCACAAAATTTTAGATTTTGAAAGTTGAAATTATAAATTTTGTTGGGTCTTCTGATATTTCCAAGCTTGCCTCCTTGGATGATGTGTGGTGAAAGAACAATAATTCATTAAAAAAAAAGTAGGTTTGGTGGAATTCAATATGTGCATCTTGTGATAAATTATACTACAAAGTTTTGTATAGGTGTTTGAATAAGGCCATAATGCTAGCGATTGAGCCTACAAAATTAGATTCAAATAAACCAAATGCAGAAAGTCATTTGCCACTTCATTTTGTTTTTTTTCACTTCACTTCCCATTTCTTTGTTCTAAAAACTTTCCACTTGAACAGGAAGAATCACTCAAAAGACTACAAGATGGATGGAATTACAACAAATTACAAGCCAATGAAGTTGATTTCTCTTCGGAGAAAACTATGGTGAAACCAGAACTAGGGACACTTGAAAAATTCTCATCCGAAATGTCCACAAGCCAAGAAAATGTGCAGGGTAATGCTGCTCTTCAACCTAATCAGACATTTTACACTCAATCATCTCATCAGTCTGGTAGGGAACAAAGAAGACTAAATGATGGCTACAACTGGAGGAAATATGGACAGAAACAAGTAAAAGGAAGTGAGAATCCGCGCAGTTATTACAAGTGTACATCTTTAAATTGTCCCACAAAGAAGAAGGTTGAAAGAACTTTGGATGGACATATTACTGAAATTGTATATAAAGGCAATCACAACCATCCGAAGCCTCAATCTACGAGACGATCATCTTCACAGTCTTTCCTTAATCCCTTGGGTGCCAGTTCGGATGCTTCATTGCAGCAAGGCTTGTTACATGAGAATGGTCAATCAGAGCCTGTGACAACCCCGGAAAACTCTTCACTTTCTTACGGTGAGGATGAACTCGAACAAGGGTCGTTGAGCAAATCAGGAGAGGATGATGAAAATGAACCTGAGGCTAAGAGATGGTATGCTTATTATTTTTTCAGTTTTCAGTCCAGTTATTTCTATGATCAACCATTTTGTGAAGTGTCTGATTAAAAAAAATTTCCTGTTTTTATCGATATTCAGGAAGGGCGAGTATGAGAACGAGGCTGTGTCAGCTCTTGGAAGTAGAACTGTGAGAGAACCAAGGATTGTTGTCCAAACTACAAGTGATATTGATATTCTTGATGATGGATATAGGTGGAGAAAGTATGGACAAAAAGTAGTTAAAGGCAATCCAAATCCCCGGTAAGAGCTTTATAACTTGTGAGATTAGTGGAATGCTTTAAGAGATTCAGATTTCAGACATCCATTTTAGCCTTAGAAAACTAATCTGTATATTCTTATCACTTGCAGGAGCTACTACAAGTGTACATTTGTGGGCTGCGCAGTGAGGAAGCACGTCGAGAGAGCATCTCATGATTTGAGGGCGGTGATCACTACTTACGAGGGGAAGCATAACCACGACGTGCCTGCACCACGTGGCAGTGGTAGTTATCCTACGAGTAGACCTCCAACTGACAATGCTCCCTTGGCTCAGAGGCCAACAACAAACTACCAGAATTATCTTCCTCTTCCGAATCCAAGGTTGCCAACAACAAATGTTACATCAGCATTTACCTTAGAGATGCTGCAAGGTTCTGGGACTTCTGGATTATCAGGATTTGGAAATTCAAACGACTCTTACATGCATCAAACACAACAGGCAAATGAGCAGTTTTCTGCAGCCAAACAAGAACCTGATGATGACTCCTTTTTTAACTCTTTCTTAAGCTGAAACTGCTTATTGAGAGCTCAAGAACCTAGAAAGAATCCTGCATACATATATACAACCACCATAGTTCTTTTTATTTTTCTCTCTTTCTTTTTTTTTTGTGGGGTAGGAGGGGGGTGGTGGGGAGGGTGTTTACATAATGTAGAAATGTGGGCACTTGGTTCTGTAGTGATACAAGCCCCCCAGTGAAGAAGTTAATCCCATTTGTTCATTATTTTTAGAATTGATTGGAGGGAGGAACAGTTAACACTTAACATTGGCGCTTGTAAGAAATTTTGAAGTAACCAATGAAAGTTGAATAATAATGTTCCATTTCTCTATTAATGTTTTTGATAGATTATTCCTGTATTTATCTTCATAAAAGAACTACTAAATTCTGATTTTTCCCCCAGATCTGCAAAAAGTTATGTATATGTAAGATTCTTTCCGAAAACTAGCTATATTTATTAACTGAAAAAATAAAAATAAAAAATAGTTATATTTAATTCTTGTTTTGAAGATTAACATCTTCTCACCAAGATATAATGTGCAGTCGAAGCATAATATTCTAAAAGGAGAGCAATCCCAATATTCCGAAAGGAGAGCAATAAGATAAACAAAGAGGAAAAAAACACAAAGACCTTGATATTAGGCCTACAATTTCAGTTTCTTCTTATGATACTATAGGAATAGTATCGGATCTGCTAGAATACTGTTCAATTATAGTCAGCTCATTTCATTTAAGACACAAAATTAGAATTCTTTTCTTTTTTTCTTCAGCATTGGAATAGTCTTAGATCCTAAATATTTAGAAAATAAAAATAAAAGAATAATATTGAGAAAATTATGAATTCCATCGAGTTTTCCTTATTCGATCGAACAACCAACATTCAGTTATTTTAACTATATCAAACGATCTTTCAAATTGATCAAACCCCAAGAAAAGGGCATAACTAAGACATCCATAAATTTTAGTAATAATCAGTGTTCTAAAAGTCAGTTTAGGCGGCGATGGTACCCAAAACGCATAAAATTCTATTAGGCGTCTAGTTTACTATGCGGGTTAGGCAGTTTGATTATTTTTTTTAATCATTTGAAATGAAAATAAAGTCCATCTCTTTTTCAAATTAAGTAACTAAATTATAAGTTATAATAGTTATTTTTGTTATACTTAATACGAATTGAGTAACGTAATAAACATTTATTTTGTTACATTATTGTATTTATGATGCTTTTAATTTTCCTAATAATATGGTTTTTTTCCTATTATATCAAGGTATTTTTTGTAAAATATTATTTTTAATTATTTTTTTATCATATATATGTATATGCCGCCTTGAGGACCACTGCATAGAACACTGGTAATGATTTCACCCTGTTCTCATATTTTCTTTGTGCAACATTCCAGAAAAGGTTGTCATACAACTGTTTTCAAATCAATTTTTTTCATCTATTCGTGCTAACACCATCAAATTTTAAATTTCTCTTCTTTGTGGTAGGGATAGAAGCTTGATCAACTATCCGTGATTGTGCATTTTTGAGTGGCACCTTAGAGCAATTGTAGCTGAGTCACTTTTCTTGAATCAAACTGTTTGAAGAAAATTATCCACAAAAGAATTTAAAAAGATAAGATGGCTAATGCAAAAATTAACCAAGTCACAAAATTAGTAAATTAATAAGAAAGTGATAGAAATAAAGTTTTTACGTACTTTCAAGTGATATTTGGAGACAAATGTTATTTTGGATTCAAAACGAACATACAAAAATATCCAGATAGAACTTTAATATTGTGATCTATAATCTAGATCCAGAACTTTTAAGGATAAAAAGGTGAGAATTTTCTAACTTAGGAAGGTGATTGCAGATTTTACAGGAATAGATTGGAGTTGACTGCTTGGGAGGTTGATGCATCAAATGAGAAAATTTAATTAACAGCACGATCAGAACTCGTTTAATTTATTTGGCCAAAAAAATTGACTCACTAGAGCTAGAAGATTTTTTTAGATAGATAGCTGGAACTCTAGATAACGATAACGTACAGAAACATGTACGCCGGTTTGGTGAGATAATCAGTGATTTGGTATAACTGGCCATTGGGCCATTGACAGAAAAAGAGAAGAAACGTAACAGAAGCAGAACAACAAGAGTTGTATTAAAAACATAACAGTGTGATGCAATGTGCCTTATATAAGCCAAAATTCTCTCTCCTTTACAATCTGAAATATTCACTGTTACAAGAGATATGCAACTGAATAGTACTATATCCACCTCAATATATACCGACATGGATCATAATATTGAGGTAGTCTTTTTGCGCAGAGAACGCCTTTTCTGTGTTTTCCTTACCAATAATCTCCACATGAACAAGTTCCATCCTTGAAATGGTGAAATCTCCTAACATCTCTAACAATGATTTCTCTCTCAACAACTTTTGAGATGATCTTTGTTGCAGCATGGCAGTCATTACAAACCCTTAGGTTCTTGGCTACTCGAATGGTGGTTCTAGGAGGCGTGTTGAGAATTCCAAAGGCTATTGCTAGTCTCTCACTGTGACCACAAAGTAGATTCTCCTTCTCATCCTCGTTCACATTGTGAAGAACACAAGAAGTATCTGGCACATAACCTTCCTTCTTCAATTTCTCCGACAAGGTCTCAAGGAATTCATGGAGTTTCTCACTTTGAGGGTGTGACGCATCCCCAGCCATGAACTTATGGACCTCATCCCCAAACTCAATCCAACTGCAACCAGGTTCTTTTCTTACTCCCATTTTAATCATGTTCTTTCGCACCTCCATTGCCTTCTCCCATAGCCCAGCAGATGAGTAGATATTAGAGAGTAGGACATAGTGACTGGCCACATTTGGCTCCAATTGAAGGAGATTAGTAGCTGCAACCTCCCCAAGTTCTACATTATTGTGAATACGGCAAGCACCAAGTAAACTACTCCAGGAACCTGATTTATCGTGATCACGAGGCATTGCATTTACAAATTTGTAGGCTTCCTCCAGCTGACCTCCTCGACCAAGCAAGTCAACAACACAAGCATAATGATCTGGTGTAGGTTTAATTCCATGCTCATCTTTCATTCTCTGAAATAAATCTTGGCCTTCGTTTATCATCCCAGAGTGACTACATGCTGCAAAAATAGCAATAAATGTAACCTCATTAGGTTTTACTTCCCCACCCTTGTCTCCCTCAGCAGCCAAGCTTTTGAAAAGTTCAAAAGCTTCCTCTCCTTTCCCATGCATTCCATAAGCCATGATGATGACATTCCATGTAATCACATTCCTGGTGGGCATACCATCAAAAACCCTTCTGGATAAATTAAGGCAACCACATTTGGCATACATGTCAACCAAGGCACTTCCTACGGTAACATCTGAAACTAGAGCATGTCTAATGGCATAAGCATGGATCTCCTTTCCCTTTGCTAGTGCAGCCAAGGCAGCACAACCAGGAAGAATTGTCATGAGCGTTATTGAATTTGGTTTACATGAAACTCTTCTTTCAAAAAAATTATCATTTTTCTCATTTTCTTTTTCTGTATGTTGCATGTCATGTAGTAAACTTAATGCCTCTTGATGAAATCCGCAGACCACATAACCAGTGATCATTGTATTCCAAGAAACTGTGTCTTTTAAATCCATGCTGTTAAATATATGTTTTGAAATGCTGATCTTCCCCATCCTAGAGTACATGTCCATTAGAGCATTTTGAACGTACCTGTCGCTACCAAAACCCATTTTCACCACATATCCATGCATACCTTCTTTGTCAGAAAATTCTTCACAATGCACACAAGAAGGTAAGACACTTACCATTGAGGTTGGACTAGGAAAATGTCCAGAGAACTCCACCATTTCCCAGAATAGCAGCAAAGCACTCTTATAAAGCCCATTTTGAGCATAACCAGCGAGCATAGCATTCCAAAGTGCTAGCTTCCTGTTCATGATACTATCGAAAACTCTTCGCCCACTTTCAACTTGTCGGCAATTGCAATACATGTCAACTAAAGCACTACCCACATACGAATTCCTCACCAAATCATCATTTCTCAATGCAAAAGCATGAATTTGTTGTCCAATGTCTAATAACTCCAAATGGGAGCAAGCAGGGAGAATGCTTGATATAGTAACCCCATCGGGTTTAATACCTTCAAAAATCATAAGCCGCAAGTACACCAAAGCCTCCGAAAACAGGTCATTCTGCGATAAAGCGCTTATAATGGTGTTCCATGAAACTATATCACGATCAGCAAATAACTCAAACATATTTTTGGAATCATAGACTTTTCCTAGTTTAGCATACATAGTCATTAACGCATTATTTGTAAATGTTTTGGTATCGCCTATTCTCAAACTATACCCATGAACTTGCTTTCCGAGCCATAATCCATCTCGCTTTTCTAAATTAGAGCATGCAAGAGCCACGCTAACCAACGTAAATGAGCTAGGTTCAACTCCCTCAGACAGCATCGAGCGAAACAAATCCAAAGCAAGTAGCCAGTCCTCAAACCGGCACAATGCGGCAATCATTGAATTCCAAGACACTTGATCTCTTTGAGGAATTCTATCAAACACCTTGCAAACATCACTCATATCTCCACATTTCCCATAAAAATTCAAGAGGGTATTGGCCACTGTTACAGAAGATGAATCATACCCAAGTTTTACAACGGCCGCCTGAATCTGCTTCCCGGTACTCATGTCCTGAAGGCCGGTGACAGCCTTTAGAACCGCCGGGAAAGCGAAATTGTCGGGTTGTATACCCGCCATTGTCATTTGGATGTAAGTATTGATAGCATCGCGGAAAGAATCGGAACGGGTAAGGGAACGGAGAGATTCGATCCATGAGGAGGGAGATCGTGAATCTAATTTGGATTTTAAAGCGACTGTGTTGGGTTGATGAAACGGTGGAAGTTGTTGAATTTGGTGAGGAGGAGGAGGAGGAGGAGGAGGTTGATGATGAAGAGAGAGCGGAGAAAGATTTTGTGCCCAAGAGTGCATTGCTAGAAGTTGTTACGGAGTATTTATATTAATAAAAGAAAAGTTGTATTTGCTGCGGCTCGGGGTGGTAGAGTAGCTGGGCACCTTCTTCCGCTCACTCTCACAAGTCCTCAACTGCCCGAAACACAAGGTTCTTTTATATGTGAATTGACTTATATTAGTTTTTCGAAGCGTAGAAATCACAAGGTTTTTTATTTTGCACAAGCAAGACTTTGTGCATTTCCTACTTGGACCTTGTCTTGTCCATTAAAGAATGTAGGATCTTGCGGAAAAATAAAAAAAACCTTCTCGTTGGCTAAATATTAACTAATTACCAATATATGGTAGTTTTAATGATATATACACATTAACTAGAACAAAAATTTTAGAAGAAACTATATTTATCATTTTCAAAAATTAATTTCAGTTTATGATTTTTTGACCCAAGTCTTCGTACAGTGATACTATTTGTCAATATTCTAAAGCGTTATGCAGATCACAGTGGTCAAGCGAGCATCCAGTTATTATAGGTGGTGATTATGCGAATATTATGTTGTCATTTTAGGCGGTATAAATTATTATTATTATTTAGTATTTCACAAAACTAATAAGATTAGTAATATATTTGCATACCAAATAATAATATTAAAGGATTTTATGATGCTACAAGAAAAAATGAACCAAATTTTAAGAAATGAGTGAAAAATATCTATAATATTTTTAAAATAACTATTGGAAGCATATTTGGATATTTTCTCACTTTTTATTTTTGTTTACAAGGTTCGAACAAACAATGAAATATATGCTTTATATGAATCATGTTTAAATTATTTTTAAAATTTTTAAGATTTTAAAAAATGACTTATTCAAATTGATCCGCCTATTCCCGCCTAAATCCGCCTAATGTCCATCCAAACCACCTAAACGCATAATCCAATACCTTAGATGATGTTATGTGTTTGACCTCTCGCAGCCGTCTATGCGCTTGCTTCCCGCATTTTAAAACACCGCTACTTGCATTCTCTTTTTGTAAATTCATAAATAAGGTATTATCCATCTCGGACAACTAAGTAAATTGAAAAATTCTTCTATCTTGAGAATATTCCAAGATCCTATTCTTTTTATGAGATTATATTAATGAGACTTATGAGCAAATGCATGTGTTAAAATATGTTATTGATATGAGAGCATATACAATTACATAGGATATATTATTCTTACAAATTGTTCAGAGAGTCGATGTTTGTCAAGTTGCCAATTCAAACCAAAAGCAGTTATAGATAATAAAACAAAAGCAATTATAGAAATCTTTGAAGGTGGAATTAAGGAAGATGGTGCATTATTAAGTAATTGGAATTCAAGTTTAATCTATAAAATATTATAATCAAGACATTAATTAATTTTCTATTACTTCTAAATATAAGATTTCTTGCAAATTTTGGACGTGAGTTAGCGATGAGTTCTTTTTACATAAATGCTCTTGATGATACTATGTCTTAATTAAATTTAATTATAATAATTTTTTTGTTAAATGCTCTTGATGATACTATGTCTTAATTAAATTTAATTATAATAATTTTTTTGTTTACATTGAGAAATAGATTTGCTACTGGGTTCATAAATGATAATCGAAATATTTAATATTTGTTTGTAACTGCATTCGAAAAATTGAATAATATTCATATTCGACTATAAACAAATACGAGTACATATATGATAGAACATTTATATTATTCCTCTATAGATATATGAGTTTTATTATAGCTTATCTTTGATTTTAAATTGAGAATTTATAACATAATAATGATTAAATATTAATGTGGTATTGCTTATTTTATTACGCATAAATTTATTTAATATATATTACAAAAGTAATTAAAGTATTATAATAATATATCATTTTTATGAGATCTAAAAATTCGATATTTGTATTTATATTTAATATTATCCGATAAATATTATTTTTATATGTATCCGTACTAAACGAATACAAATATGAATATAAGTATATTTGTATCTGTATTCGACCAATTACCCTATGTTTGCCACAATTTTACCATGAAATTAGTGTAACTTTATTCAATGAAATGAGATCTCGTCATATAGGATAATTTTTGTCAATGGTTAGAAGAGCTTGGTCTTAATTGTAAAAATTGTGTATCATATTGTTATATATAGTTTTGCGTTGTTATTAATTGTTTTCATTGAGAATCATGTCGGTACCAGAAATAATGTGTATCATATTGTTATATACGGAGTATAGTTTTGCGTAATTTGTTTCCCTTTTTTTCTTTCAACGTCGATGAGAGTAATATTATCATAAATTTTAAAGATGAGAATATCTTTGCTCATTCGATACAGGATTGGTTTGTATGAATTAAATTGATATGACTTTCATTATATACTGTTATATGATTATTATCTTAAATTTTGAAGATTTTATTTTATAACAATGTAATTTACATTATAAAAATGTAAAATCTCTAAAATCTATACTTCCATATAAAACGTCCAAGAGAGATCTTATCTATAATTGATTAGAATCCTATATTTTAGTTTCTTTTTTTCAAGAGGAATCTTATCCAGAATTAATAAGTAACCTATTTTTTAATTACTTTTAATGATAACAAATAAAAGACATGCAATATTATGTACTATATTAATCGAGTTTTACAAATGAACACATAGTTCATGACATTGGAATTGAACTAAAAAATAGTTTTCTACATTAACACATACCAAATAATGATGAATATGAATAGTAGATCACAAAAAACGACAATCTGTTTTGAACACAATAATAATATGGTTACAATAAACATATGATCAAAAATAATAAACTTACAAATTTACAAGTTATATTTCATTATAATAATATTAACTTATCATTACCCAACATTAGCAATAAAAAAATTTACAATTTATATATTTAAATGTCAATTAAATATACAACCTTAATATTCATCAAGAAAAAAATAAATATAAATGTTCTTAAAGAAAAAAATAATATTGATAGGTATTTAAAAAATTATAATTTATTAATAAATTAAACTTTAAAAAAGAAAAACACATATGCGCTCCTGCTGAAACGGACAGATAGTATGCTCTGGTGCTCGCCCCTGATTCAGTTCAGTAGTTTGGTTGTGCAGATCACTAATTCTACAATTTAGATCCCTTATCTAGCAGTAGATCTATGCCACGTTGGCGCTGTAAATTTATTTGTTCTCAAGATATTGAGCATCTTGATTCCCCCACAACCTGTTTGAGAAATTGCCATCAAGAAAAATAGTGATTTTGGTAGCAAAAGGATTGATTAGTTAACACTATAAATCATCGGATGGTAAGCGTTCGTTCTGTCCCCAAATATAAACAGGAACCGGTTAGGATTTTACTGCCTTATGCAGCATGGGTGAGAGTTTTTCTTTTTGTAATTTTATTTTAATGGCAGTTACTAGCTTTGTGTAGGAGCCATTAACTATGCAGATAATCAAATAACTTTGGTTTGTACGTGAAGTGCCATCCCAAAATTCACTAGCTGTGAAACTTTCTCTGTAGACAAGGAAAAAGCTTCATCATTCAGTCACTGAACTTGATGTGTGTGCGAGCGCGTATACTTGGAAGGAAAAATTAAGGAGGGGCTCGTATCGTTCGATAAAACAAGCTTTACAATCTGAGAAAAGGGTGTACGTTTATGAAACACGAGCACCACGCCTTTCGGTACCCTCAGTACAAAAATGAACAGATTTCAGAAGTAATCGACACATGTAAACGAAAAGAAAGAAACTATGAATGGCATTCCAAAAGAATGTAAGGTTGCAAGTTATATGTATGACTGGTTTGAAAGTTTATATCCGGAAATCATGGCGGACAATGCAAGGGTAATGAATGCCAAGAATTCCATGCTTATGGCTGCAGCCGAGGCGTCTGTAAATATGTTGTCTGCTCCTTCTCTCATCCTGTTTGTCAATGGCACTGCTGCTGATCCTGCTGAAATCAACAAATATGCGCTTATCTGCATTTCAACAAAATTCTCCAAATTCAGTTATTTACACCATCTATAAGCATAAAGCAACCCCCCCCCCCCACCCCCCCACCCCCCAATCTGGTCTGATGCCTAATTCCAACTAATTGCAAAATCCATTCTCAATTTCCCCAAAACTCTCTGACACTTGAATTGAGAATGAGATTTTTTTTATGTAAAGAGCTTTTTGCTTCTGTAATTGCAAGTTGTCGATAACTCATTTTATCCTTAATTGATTGGATAGTCAAGGCACTCAAGTTTTCATCCTTTTATTTCGCGAAACCTTATAAGCAACTAAACGCAAACTCTAATTATTTACGTAATTATATATCAACAGTGTAATATTTGATCTCTAAAATATACGAGAAAACTTAAACGTACAGATCGAAGAGTATAAAAAAATTACTGTAATACATTTGTGAGTTTGAATTTTTTTTCAAACTTCTTTACATAATTTTTATTTATGATCATGTAGGAATTATTGTATTTTAACAGTTCAAAAAATATTAATTTTATATGATTATAAGAATTATGATATAAAACATCAAAAAATGTGAAAATTAATATATCCATTTAATTTTTTATGTTTCTTATACAGTTGAATGGTATAATTACAAAACGGAAAAACTTTTTCAACGGTTCTGGTCCCCAAACTTTTTACGTAATTTATTTGGTGCACAAACTTTTTAAAACTTGCACAATAAGTAAATTTCGTCAATATCTCGTTAAATCTGATAGAAAATACAATAATGAGAGTTATATATTCAATTTTTAGTCTTTATTTTATTGAGAAATTCGCTTTAAATGTTACTGGCTAAATTTGCTAAGTTGATATAACTCGAGAACAGTCGAAAAAAAAGTTTACATATAATGTAAACCGACTATTTTATTTTTTGAAAATTACATGTGTTATTTGCATGAGTGTATTTTCTATTAAATTTAATGAAAGATTGATGAAATTTTTTAATTGCACAAATTTTAAAAAGTTTGTGTACCAAACGAGCTGCAAAAAAATATTCAAGACCAAATATACAAAACTGATATAGTTTAGGGACCGTAAAATAAGTTTTCACTTGCAAAAATAAAGTACAGCTAATCTCACGAAATAAGAATATGAGATGGCCTAAACAAATTCCTTTCTGTAAAAACTCAAATGCCTATCACATAAGCAATCAAAATTCAAAACTTCACAAGGACCCTATTAAAAAAAACAAAACAAAAAAATATTCCAAAAAAAAAAAATACATTCACCAAAATATTGGTCCAAACAAAATTCCTTTCCTTCGAGCTCAAATATCTTGCACATAAGCAATCAAAGCCAATCACCAAGATATATACTTCCCAGAGAACAAAACTGAAACTACTTGATCACCACTAAAATTTGACAATATTGAAACGAAAATGACCAATCAAAGCATAAGAAGAAACCAACCTGATCGGCAAAAAAGTCGAACAATGCCTGATTCCGGCGAGAATACATCTGTTTACCGGTAGAAAGCTCATGAACTTGTCGGAAAACTTGTCCTCCTGTATAAAGTGTTGATAAAATTGCTATTGCCAACACATACCTATCAAAAAAATTAATACCGAGAAACTAAATTTTCCCAAAAAAAACCCCAAATCAATAATTCGTTCAAACACAATAATTATTAAGTATATTTTAAAACCTGTATTCTTCATATTTGTGGAAATTTCTCCAATCCCCATGTTCATTACTGGCCATGACAATGAAGGCAAGCAATGAAAAAAGTAAACCGATTCCACGCAAAGCCAGTGTCCCTTTTTTATACAAGTCTTCTCTCCTCCAGCTTCTCCCAATTGCTGACACCTGGAATCCAGTTCCGGCGGTGGTTTGGGTCTCTGAATCGCCGGCCTCCGCCACCGGAGGGGCCGTCGGAGTGAGACTGTCCTTTGCCGTGGCCTTTTGGGCAGATGGGTCTTCAAGTTTTGACATTTGTGGTCCAAAAAATCAATCAATTGAGTTAATGAATGGAGAGCAAATGTTTGATGAAAATAAATGTGTTGTACTTGATCAAAAAATGACAAGAGCACTATTTGAGCACTCGAGCACTTCTTCTTTCCTAAGTTACGTTTTTTAAATAACTGTTTTTAAAAATAATTTTTATATTTTAAATATATATTTATTATCATATTATTTAATAATAATAAAATTATGATAAAAACTATCAAATAGTTTATGCAGTGAAATTAAAAAAATGTTAAACGCCTAAATGGAAATTTCATCATATTAAACGAAATTGTTTTAGAAGAGTGATTAATTAGTTTTGTATTAATATTATCATCTTCCTTAAAACGAATGTCTTAATTAGTTTTGATTTTGGGTGGCAAAATTACAATCAATAAAATTAAAAATTTTAGGAAAAGAAAAGAAGAGGAGAATGTTTAGGTGTTGGTTGATTCGTTTACAACAAGTGGCAAACTGTAAACAAGAAATTGGTTGATGGGGTACCCTCCAGGCTGTCACAGCTTCTCTGTCCTTACAAGGTTGACGGTTTGGCCTCCCTTCCAGTGAGATCCAGACGGCATCCACATCAATTAAAAGGGTAAAATATACTTACATTATTATCTCTATATTGTGTTTTTTTAAAGGGAATTTTTCAATTTTATGATCTTCCTTTTTTAAAATGTATAATTTATTTTGAATTATCAATGTCAAATTAATTAACTTTTGGCTATGAAATTTATCTATAATCTACACCGTATTTGATTTGAATAGGTTAGAATGCTTATAAAATTACTTGTCACGAGTCATTATTTTATTTTATTTTATCTCTAACGTGACATTAATAAATTTATATTTTTTTATATTTTATATTTTTAAATTATATATATACATATATGTACGATAAAACATATTATTTTAATATTCTTTTCTGCTGTAAATATTTTAGTATATTCAAATATATATATATATATATAACTTTTTGATTATTTTAGTTGTATTTAATATCTATTTGGTGTATTTTTTTTTGAATATTTTAAAAATATTTTTGAAAACTTAATATGTTTTGGTTTTATTAATACTTCAGTATTCCAATTTTAAGTCGAATTAGAAACATTTAGAGGCAAAACCGAATAGTATTTGGATTCATAAAATTACTTTTAACAATAATAAGAAAAAAATTAAGTCGATCAAGTCAATAAACTAACTCAGTAGAGTCGATTTTGTCCATAAAACAACATTTGTCAACTAATATATTGTAATATGTGTATTTTAGATTACTCCAGTAAAGTTGAGACTTTTAAATTTTATTTGGACCTATTGGGTACTTATCTTTTGAATTAAAACAATTATCATTTTTATTTTATTTTATTGTTATAAAAAAAATATCATTTGAATTGAATATAGTAATTATAGTAGTGCGTTGGACATTTAGAGATATATCCAGTGAATTTCGTATCGAGTTATTACGAAATGAGTAAAATTCAACTCCATTCAAAACAAACTTTGTGTGTGACATTTTAAAATTTTTATTCTAAACTAAATTTTATCCATTGTTTTATTCTTGTTAAAAGTAGTCAACTAACCTTAAACAAAAATAGAATCACATAGTTTGAGTAATGTTATTCTAATTAACTTATAAATATTATCAGTCTACTTACTCTACTCAATCTTCACCTTTCATTCTTGCCTTGATTGTAAAGCTCGACTCAAAACTAAAATTCAAGGAGATATTTAGTTGGTTAAATTAATATATTTGTAGACCTGAAAATTTATTTTCCTTAAAATTATATGAGAATTCTCTAAGAAGATATATTTGCAAATGGAGCATATTAAAAGACATATACAAAATATTATCAAGACATTAAATAACAATTTTGTGTCAAATTACTGCGCATGTCAAACTATAAACGTAAACGTCACGACATTCAATTCTTATACATCTCTGTCAAAATATTTTTAGAATGTGATAGAAAATTTAAGTTACTTAATTTGTCCATTTTCAGTTGTTTTACGTATTTTGTATTTATGGAATGTTACTTAATTAGTATGCTCGGTTTTAACGCGGCACAGCTGAAGGCAGTTGTAGTTATCTACAATGTATTATTTCCTTTTCGGAAAAACGTGTCTTTTTCTTTCTTGCAATTGTTTTTGAATTTATATCTTAAAAAATATCGAATTTTCTTTTTTTCTAATTCAATCTAAACTCATATGCACCAGATTTTCATTATTCATGCATAACTAAATATTAATTTAAATTCAAACGTAATTCTTAAATTGATTTCCATATCTGTTTATTTATCTATAGTTTGATTTCCAATTAAAACATTGCAAAAGAAAGAAAATTCGTACAGCCCATAAATAATTAAAAAATAAACTGCACCATATTTTTCTCTTTCCTATCTTTCTCTCTCTCTCTCTCTCCCTAATATATTCTATAATTTTTAAAGACAATAATTTTGTCATCTGTGTAATAGTGAAAATTCAAAAATAATAATGTTAAAAATGAACATTTTGTCCTCAGAAGTTAAACGAAAACGATTAAGATTTGAGATAGAAATGTAGAAAGTAATAAAAATTTCCTTTATGCCTGTATAAGCTTGCTTTACCAAGAGTACCATGAATCTTTGGTCTACGAGCGAGTTCATGGCAACTTTAACTAACGTTCAGCTCATCAGAGAATTTGTTTTTGGGAAAATAGTTCATTTTGTATAATTAGAACTATCTTTGTGTTGAATATATATAATATGAGTGACGAAATTAGGATGAAATATCGAGTAAGCGAAAGAAAGAAAATACAATCAAAAATGATGAAATACAAAAGATAATATAGAATATATAATAATATAAATTCTAAAACTTCTGGAGGGACGACCATCACTTCTTGTTGTTACCTAGTTTCACCTTCATATATTATATAGGAATTAAGGAAAGTATTAAATTTGACTTGAAAAAGCTATTAAAAAATATGAGAGTGAATCAATTTTTACAACCTTTTATGATGTCTAATGTCATTACTATAACCATTTAAATTATGAAAAATAGAGTCATCTTATATATTCATACTTTCTGTTACGCATTAGTAAAGCATGCGAAAAATTACACATTCTCATATATTTTGACGTTTTTTTCACCCTACAGTTGAATTTTACTTAAAACAACATGAATTATGAAGTATTGAAAATCTAGACATAAAAATTTATATATCGAGTTTTGTAACTCCCTTAACCTCATATATATATATATATATATATATATATATATATATATAATTTTAAAAAACTGCTCCATGCCTCTATGTAAAGTTTAAAATCTAAACCTAATATATATTTCATTAATTTTGATCGCGCAGAAGTAAAAAATTAAGAAAAATATCTCAACAAGGATTAGACTACACTTTTCAGAGTTTTATAATTCTGTAAAATTAGAACTCTATCAATTGACCCAACATAACTCTCACTGGGCCCAATCATCAGAAGAATGGGCTCAATCAACATAACTCTCAAGTATGACTTATTTGCTGCACTTGCCGAGGTAACCCATATTCATGTGATGTGTTCCAAACATGCTTCCATAAGATCCCATATTTCCTCGATTCCAGGATTCATTTTAGTTTATAAAAAATAAATTTGTGATATTTTATAATTTTAAAATTAGAGTATAATGTTTTACTTTAAGAAAATATAAGTGAAACATCATAAAATCTACAAAGAATACTTTTAATTATAAAAGTTTATACTTTGATAATTTATAAATGAGGATAAGAGAACTGAGTTATAGGTTATGTTTATTTGTGAGTTAGATTAAGTAAAATTAAGTCATTTTGATTGTCTTTTTTTTTTAAATTTTTTTAATCAAAATGACTTAGTTTTTTGACAATTCACAGACAGTAAAAAATCACTAATTATTATATTAATTTTGTATGAAATATTAAAAATAACATTATAATTTTTCAATGCACAAAAGTAACTATTTATTCTCTCTATATTAAATGTGTAACTTTTATTATATTTAATTGAGAATATTTTTGAAAATAAAACATTAAATTCTCCTTAAATAGTGTAATTGACCTATATGATGAGACATAGAAAAATAGTCTAAAAAGTCTATACAAAGAAACATAGCGAGTAATTACTCTTGTGTATTAAAAAAATACGAAATTATTTTTGACATTTTATACAAAGTTAATATAATAATTATTAATTTTTTAATATTTACGAATTGCAAAAAATACTTATATTAAATGACTGAGGGAGTAGTCCTTAGTATATGTAAATTAATATAACTTGCCCTACACGGAAGCCGAAGCAACTCTATCCAATTCCACCCAATCACGCCAGACGTTTCGGTGGGGGCACATTACCTATAAAAAACGCACAGATTGACCCCTCCACCAGCTATGCATATCCCTTTCTTTTTTCTTATTACGAGAAAACTTAATCACTCCTTTTATATCATGAAAAACATTATATTTATTTTATATTTCATTGTATTTGTGTTAAATATTAACATTATAAAAATATTTAAATGTATTAAAAAAGTTTCAAGATGACCTGATTTAGCTCAAGTCTTAGCTCTTATTATTTAAAATCTTGGGTGGCGTTAAAACTTGATCCTTTGAACATATTTATTTATGATAAATTAAAAAGTTTTTGTCTTAAAAAAATAAATTAAAAAGAAAATAGCTTATAAGTTGTTTATCATTAAGTCATTAGAATAGTAACAACTATAGAGATTTGAGATATATAAGCATGATATTTTCATGAAAAATAAATAGCTTGTTCTCACATTCTTGAATCAAATGGAATAAAATAATATTATTTATTTTTTTCATATATTTAAATGTGAATTTTGGGAAAAGGGCCCACACTTCCCACCAAATCCAAACTGTAATATACAAGAAATTAAAACTCAGAACCTTCTCGTTTGGGCACAACTACTTGTTAAAGCTAAAGAATATAATTAAAGATTATGGTAGGGTACACAAAGGATCACATTAGAGATAACGAAGTTTTAATTTCCGTTTTTAAAAATTAAAACAATTATTAAAAGTCCCTTTCATGGGCCCGTTAAAGTATACATATGATATGTTTACATGATCTTTATTCCTTTTGTTTTTATTACGTTGCTTGATTCGATTTATTTTACTTTGTCTATTTGGGACTTGATTCGTCTTCGTTATATTTTTTCTTAATTTTCTTCACTATACTCTGTACCTTATAATATCTTTATGCCAGTATTTTTTCATCTTATCTATTTGGATAAGTTACGATCAGTTAACTAATTATCTGAAATTATGTTATCCGTAAGTGTTTTTTTTCCTTCTTATTTTGTGACTATTTTGTAGTGCATGTTTCTCATAATAAATAACTTCTGAATAAATATTACTCCATAATAATATTACTAATATTATAAATAATATCCATGTAAATATTAAACATTCCTTCTTTCCATTTTATTTGACAAACTTTGAATTTCTTGATCAAATTGACTCAATTTAATATTAATTTATAGACAAATGTATTATACATTTTAATTTCAAACAAGTTGTTGATAGTATGTTAACATGTTTTTCTTATCAGTGGCAAAAGTAGGATTTTGACGATAGGAAGGGGGGAGGGGGGGGTAAAAATATGTAAGTACAGAATAAAAATATGTTCATTAATATTAAATTCATTACATAATAATAAATTAAAAATTACAACGGATTCATAACACTCCTCTACGATTCTTTATATTTTGAAAGCGTTGAATGATAGCTTCATCATCGATAGTGTTAAATATGTCTCTCTCAATGTATGTCACCAAACAATCGTTCAACCAATCATCTCACAGGAAGAATTAGTGCCAACTTCAAAAGCAAATATACAAGTAGATAGATCAAATACTTCCTTGTCTCAATCATTTTCTTAGCAAGCTCCCCAACTCCAACAAGTTCTGAAAATTTGGTATTAGAACTTACATCTATAAAGTAACTTTCAAGTTGATTATTTAGCTCCAAAAGCTCAATTGGAGAAAAGTCATTTCGATAGAATTTTGCAAATTGTATAAACTTTTCCTTATCAAATGCAGAAAATGCATTGCTTGGATTAAAACATGACATGCACAAAAAATCTCTTTGCTCGCCTCATTAAAACGATTATTTAACTCTTAAAGCTGCAAATCTATCATTCCATAAAAAATCTCAATACAATAGTAATGATGATTTGTCATTTCTTCAGCTAGGCGTCGTGATCTTCCTGCAACAACAAAATTTTCTTTCATATTAGGAATATTAATATCATATTTATTGTAAAAGAGAGAAACTTCATGCAGCAAAGACTCTCATCCACTGTCTCTCATCATTTGGAGCCGCTTCTTTGTAACATCAACAAGATCCATTGCATTTACAATATCTTGATTCTTTCTTTGTAATGCCTGTGATAAAATATTAGTGATTTCTAAAACATTCTTTAATGAATGCAATAAGAAAGCAAATTCAAAATACTGTATTTGACTCAATAGTAAATTTGTTTCTCTGCGTTATTCATTAGTTCCACCTTTCACAATAAAATGAAGCACATCAACCACCGAACAAAACAAGGAAATCAAACTCAAAATTGTATAATAGTGAGAATTCCAACGAGTGTCTCCTGCACGTTTTGTCCCGTCTCAACTTCACCACCAAAAATTCCTTCAAACAATTTTTCCACTTGTTTATCACGAATAATGTCTTTGCGCTTACACGAACCTCCAATAACATTTGACAACATACTTACCAAGCTAAAGAAAATATTGTGAAACAGCTACAAGTGTCAGCTGTAATTGATGTGCAAAACAATGAATAAAGTAAGCATATGAATTTTCTCCCATAATTAAACTTTTGAGTCCATTGAATTCACCTCGCATATTACTAGCTCCATCATATCCTTGCTCACGTAAGCTTGACGTACTTAACCCGTATTTGGCAAACATTTCTTCGATAGCTACTTTAAGTGATAAAGAAGTAGTATCACAAACATGTACCATGCCAAGAAAAAGTTCAATGATAAATCTTTGTTTATCCACGTAACATAAAACGATTGTCATTTTCTCTTTTACAGAATTATCACGAGACTCGTCAACTAAGATGGAAAATGACTCATTTTTAACATCATTAATAATCAGATTGGTTGTCTCAATTGCAGCTGCATTTGCAATCTCCTCTTGAATTGATGGTGCTATTAATTGATGATTTTCAGGAGCATTATGAAGTACAACTCCCTTAATATCCTCATTTAGTTCAGCACTGTAAGCTAGAAGCTCAAGAAAATTTCCTTTATTGCTTGAATCTTTAGACTCATCGTGCCCACGAAAAGCCAATCCTTGACGTCATAGAAATCTAATACATGTAATTGATGCAAGCAAGTAAGCACGATAATCTTTTTGAGATTGGTCAGATTGGTTAGACAAAGAAACATCTATATGTTGCTTTTGATTCATTAGGTCTTCACAAGCCTTCAAACATTTGTTATGAATACTTTTGTGATTTTCGACATGCTCCTTAAATTTTTCTAAACCTTTTTTCCAATTTGAAAATCCTCCACTAACAAATATGTCACCACTTCCTTGAAATCCGTGTTCCAATTTAAAAAGATAGCAACATAAACAAAATGCAACATCTTTAGATATGCTATACTCCAACCAACTAGCATGATCATTAGACCAAGAAGGTACAAATCTACGCTTCTTGCCTCTACATTCAGTAAAAGGAAATTTGTGATTCTTAGGTTGACAAGAACCCTTTTGTAAATAAAATCTTCAAACAATTTCTCTAACACTTGCATCAAACTCAAAAATATTTTTTCTATTTACAGGGTCAATCGGAAGCTCATCAAAATTAATGTCTTTTCCTGGAATACCTAAAGATAGACTGAGATTATTGTACGACGTTGGACTGTTGAAAATTAGATTCATTAGTAAACTCACTTCTTCTTCTTTTACTAAATTTTTTTTTCATAATTGTTAAGAAAAAAATAAAAATAAAATTCCAATTCAATGGACTCAAACAAATTATTTTCACAATTTGGGGTTTATGGAAAATTAATAATTAACCCAAATTATACAACAATGGCAAAAATCATAGTAGTCCAAATTAATTGTAATAAATAAACAAATTGCACCATAAACTAGATATTCAAAGTCTAAATACTAATTAATTGAAAAAAAAATCACCAATCTGAAATTTAATAATTCAAAATTTAAAAAGCTAACCTTAGTTAGGTCGTATCTTTAGTATTATTGTGAGTACAACTGGTGGATAGTGGACTGGTGGCTGACCAATTTAAAAATTCTTCATATTCTGGTGCATTGCGGCTAGCTAATCTTCCGTTCTTTGTATCCCCTTGTTTTGCAGCTGTCTGCTTGTCTTTGTTTTTTTCTTTTCAGCTAGTGTTTGAAACTAAAGCGAGTTTAAATGGTGTTTTCAGCTGTTTACTATGTTCTAAAAGGAGTTTAAATATTGTGGATTTTTATCTACAAAAGTGGGCCAACTTGATTAAATTATTAAAAAAAAATTGAGGAGGGGCGAGGTGCTCCTGAACCTACTGTGCATCCACCTCTGTTTCTTGTAATACTAATTTTGTGATTATATCATATAAGACTAAAAATAATTTATTAGTTAAAATTATCAACTAAAATTTTAATTGTATATCCTTCAGAATAAAGAAATATACATAAACATACGTAATAAATTATCAACTAAAATTTTAATTGTATACTCGTCAGAATTATATCGACATATTTATTTATGTATAAATTAATATATTTAACACTAATTGTACTAGTATATTTTAATCGCATGTTCTGGTGGAATATTGTTATGGGAACGTTATAGGGATATGGGCCATATGGACTGAACCACTGATTGTGGAAGCTCTAGTACTCAACAAAAGGTAGTGTAACGGTCTTCTAGTCTTAAGTGGACCACTTCTTGCTACTTTACCGGTCATACCAAAACAATAATATCACGAGTTACTTTTGCGGCGAAAGTGCATTTCAATTTCTTGTGTCTTTTCTCAACTACTAATTAAATATTTCAAATGTGTAAAAGGATATTATTACCCCGTAATAATGATGTTAGTGTAGGACTGCGTTTCGTAATACTTACTATATTTTAACGAGTTAAGAGTTAAGAATTTTAGCGTTTTCAAGTATTATATCGTTTAAATTATTTATTTAGTTTATTATTTATTTTTTAATAAATTTAATTTTATTTAATCTAATAAATTATAAAAATGAAGCTGAATGAACGAAAACTTGATAAAATAATAAAATATATTAATTTAGATATTTATGACAAAATATTAAATAAATAATTAAATTTATATTTAGATTCAGATATAAATACTTAATTTATTCAATAAATTCAAATCTAAAAAATTTATTTAGATTCAAACATTTAATAAAACAAACACAGTCTAATTAAAGTATTTAATAATATTCTTCATGTTATTCTTGAATGAGTATTTGTATAATGAGGGGTTGAATACAAATCTCAGATTTCTCGCCCAATGTAAATATCACAATATAATCTGTAAATTAATTACGGAATTATAATCACAACATATTATATCAATCAATAAAAAATGGATTTTATTAATCTTGAATCTAAAAATACAAACCGGTAATCAAAAATTATTGATACCAGATTTTTGAATTTGTTCAATGATGAATATTTACAAATCTAGAAAATAATTTTTAACTACTCAAGTTAAAAACTTACTTTTCAAAATCTCTCAAATTTTGCTGCATTATTACTTTGTTACAACTTCTATGAAATTTGTATATCTATCTCTAGTCTTCTCTTTTTTTCAATTCCAGCATCTCAAGTTATATCTCAACTTGTTGCTCTGTTCTTTTGCTTTTCAACAGCTTCTTTGTTCCTTCATAAACAATCTCACTGTTCGATTTGAACAATTTCTCATTTTTACTTTATTCTACCTTTCAATAGTTTCTCTGTTTCTTTTTGAACAACTTTACCAAATATCTTATTATGAATACTTTATTTACCGAAGAACATAATCATCTTTTAACTGATTATTTTAAGATTTATTATCTGATTATCTACTGATCTATATTTTACACTGGTGGAGGATAAATTCATTGGCCTGTCTATTATCCATTGATGAACAGCTGACATTGTTGAAGGATAATACGTAGACAAAACCAATTGCAGTTTATCTGCTGATATTTATATAATATATCAACATTTTTTAGTACAATCTCAAATCTAACAATTCTAAGTATTATACATTATCATCAAATGCTATAATTTCTAACATATTCAACTTAAATTATTTAATAATAACGTATTTTTGTTATATTAATTATGCAAATTATTCCTTTCATTTTATGAAATAGAGTGTAATTTGGATGCATGTTACAAGCATCAAATAATACTCATTAGTGAAACAGTTTTGTTTTATTGAGAAAAGTATCATTATAATTATTATAAAAAAAAATTAGTATTTGGTATTACAATAAATAAAGAAAAATAACACCTATTTTTATTGCCATATTATTTTATTTTATACAACCACATGCAAACCGATACAATGTTTTTATCAAAATATTGAAACACTAATTGTATCAGATTGTATCAATGTTGTAACTTGTTGAAATTATGGTAGATGCAGATCTAATTTAGAAGTTTGTGTACAATTATAGTCTTGTACTAGAAATTGACTAAAACATGTTGAAGTTCTGAAAGTTTCATTAATTACCTGCACTGAAACTTGTTAATGTCTTAATGCGACTCGTTACTTCTCATTTTATTATTATTATTATTTAATTTCTAATGGCATATATCTATTTAGAAATTTATTGACACTATTTAAGGGGAAAAAATGGAAAATCTATTACATTCTTAGAGAAGGGGCAACTGATCTTATTGATAGTCGTAATAAATTAATTATAGTAGTTGTTACTTGTTAGTCAATGGAGTTCTCAGATTATTTTGTATGAAAATTATTGTTGTCAGGTCAATGAAGCTCTTACATAATTCTAACTGAATATTAATAATAATTCAATTCAATAATACTACGTAATAATAAACACACACACATATATTGAACGATCAATTATTTACTTAGTCGGTTAGTCCAATTATATGTCTTATTTGATATTTTTATTTATTGAGAAATAATTATCGGATATGATATTTTAAAAAAATTTAAAAATATATCTTTCGATTTAATACACTAATTTAATTTTTAGATAGCATTTATTATTAAAAAAAAGGTGAACAAATAATTTTACATCAACATTAGTAATAAAATGATAATATTAATATCATTACTTAATATTCACGACTTATGAATACAAAACAATTAAAAGAAGAGAACTCCATGTCAAACCATCAAGTAGCTAATTTTGGTGCTGATTTTAATATAACTGAGAATTTTGGCAGAAATAATAGAAATCATGAAGTTATAAGATACTTTAGTACCAAAAGAGAAAAAAATGAAACAGAAAATGTTCCGTTTTTCTTCCTAATGTTGCTAGCTTTGTTACAATTGAAAATTATATACATATGTAATTTTGTTTAAAGATATATTGATTTATATGATGAATTCTTTTGTGGTTTAAATTTATTAACCTATGTGAGCAGATAAATATGCAGTTATAAAACTGATGTACATTTTAACTAATTAATTCGGAATACAAATTTCTCATGACACCTATGATTTCAATACTAATCGTATACTAATAGTACATTTCTGTCAATAATGATCCATACTTCTTGACCAAATTTTTTTGGAATACATATCAGAAACTCATACGAAAAGATTGATATATAAATTTTTTTAAAATAAATTAAAATTGTGTTTCTTAGGAGTTCCGACACATGTAGCTTTTTGTTTTTCACTTCTTTTTTGTTGTATTTAAAAATTTAGAATGAAGGAAAACTCTCTCAATTTAAAGTAGAAGTATATCAAAAGTTTCAAGAATATCTACGCAATACTTACAAATTACTTTGAATATGACAATAAATAAAACTCAAAATTTTAATTTTATTAAAATACTTACAGAGTCTTATAAAGTATACCTTTCAATGAGATTTGAAATATTATCTTAAAAAATTCATAATTCATAATTTTTTTGAGAAAAAAGTTCAAACAACTAATAAGATCATATACTCGGTACATTTTAGAGTATCAACTTTCAATTTAAATATTATAAATTTGAACAGCTCGATAAATTTAAATCCAACTTGTCCCAAATTTTCTATTATCGAATAAACACATGAAATACTTGTAAATGAGGGATTCAATTTGTCTGTACCATTATATGTTTCATCTCTTATAATATTTAATTAGAAGTTGACAGGTGTCGTGTTGTTAGTTTTTTAAATAAATGGAATATAAAATCATATTTGAGAAGAAATAACTCTTAGTGGGTTAAAAACAATAGATATTAGACGTATTGTATGAGGCTAACTTATTCTGTAAATGAGGGGTAATCTGGTAAATATTGGCTACTTTGTCGCATCTTCCGCCACTAAAGTTCTTAAAATGTCTTCTTCCTTTCTCCCGCACCTTGTGGAGGAGGAGTTGGTTTAATTGCGAGTTTGTATATGGTTTCAGTTAACCTAAACACTTCATATATGTAAATAAATTGATTTCAAAATTTCCTTCATATCTGCTCACATATGCATACATTTATTTATTGATACCTTTTTTTTTATTTCGACCTACTCATTTTCATTTTGTTTATTTGTCTATAAAAATGTTATTGAACTTTTAAAGATGTGTTCATGAAAATTTGTTTCTAGTTTATAATATTTTCTTAGATAGTCTTAGCTATCCCAAATTTCAACTCAAACCCTCAATATCTACGTTAATAAAAACAAATTAATATTAATTATATTAGTGACCTTGCTTAAAAATCATTTAAATCTGTAGTGAGTTTTGATATCATTCACGTATTTTAGGAAAATGAATTCATGTAATTGAATAAAACTATAATTGATAATTGCTATTTTTTATATTTTTGTCGTTACATATGTTCTAAAATATCGTTAAAATTAGTTAGCTCAATTTTATTGTACCAATATTAGTGGTCTAATATAAGTTAATATTTGCTTACACACACAAATTTATATTTATATTAGAGATAAAATTCGTATAGTGGAGCGGTTAAAAAAGATTAGAAGTCAGCAACCTGTTCATAAATATTTGAGTTTGAAAAATTTCTAGGAAAAGTTAAAATTTTATTTTAAAATTTTACTATAAATTATTTTGGTCAAATATATTTTTATAATTTTGACATTGGATACAAAATTCTACTTTTTACAAAATATACTTATTAAAAATTCTACATTAAAAAATGATTCATATCGCTAAATTACAACTCACAACACCGCATCAGTAAAGAGCATGCGATAAAGAGTGTGCCTATCATTTGGATGGACACATATAATATTATTTATAAAATATATGGTTTTATTTGTGATATAAGTTGATAAAAATATTAAAATATAATTTTTTTAAGAATATTTTCGTATAATTCATAATATTAGAACGGGGAGTATAATTGAATTTTAGTTAAAAATTATCACAATTAGTCGATTAAATTCTCATTGAACACTTTTGTTTCTTTGAACAAAAACAATATATGATAAATACAATTATGATTAAAAAGTCATAAATTTGGAAGTTTTTAAAGTTTTGTCACTCTGTCATGATAAATCCGCGTGGACCGCGTTGTTACCGACACGTCCGTTACCCACTTCCCTTTTTTTCTTCCTCCTCCTCCTCGCGTCTTCTTCTTCATATTCCTCCTAATCCCTACTGTAATTATTATTACTCGTTTCCTCATTGTTTTCTCCACCAAACCCATTTTCTCTATCCTCCATTTTCGTAATTTTTGAAGAAACCACAAACAAAAATTTGAAACCCCATCAAATCCTAAGCAAAAAATGAACCAGACGAAGAAGAAGAACAACCCCCCATGAGCTTAGCTTCATCAGATCATCACCTCTACCATGAATTCTTCCCATTTTACCACTCTCTTCCCTCTCTATTTCCAATTCTTTGCCAATCACTCCCATTCTCCCCTCATCGGCGCTAACCATACCTCTGCTCGCTTCTGTTCCCGATAATCTCTCCCCCCTTTCCAGATTTTTAGCTCTTTTAGACTTTTTCTTTTCCTCGTTCCCTTCGATTTGCACATACACAGATACACATACACACTCTATACATACATACATACATACATACTTATACTCCGCAATTGCTATTTCTACAATGGAGTCCGGTCTCGCCGGAGCAAAACTCAACATTCTCCGAAACATACTGGTTCGAGTTTTTTTAATTTCCGTTCTCTTTCTTGTCCTTCGATTCGCTTACGTTGTTACTCTCAAAGGTGAATCCTGCGATCTGGGTGACTTCTGCTTCTTCTCCTTGCCGGATTCTACTAATCTCAATCTCGTCACCGGCGCCGGCCAACTGGGTTCCTCCTTCTCCGTTGTTGTTAACGACGGGACCGCCGTGAAATCCTCCCCGTCGAAACCCAGTCACTCGGATAGGGTCGTTAAGTTCTACTCCTCCGTTTTTCAGGATCTCGTCGTCGACGGGTTTCTCTCCCCCAGTTCGAAGTCGCTTTGCCTCGATACTCCTGCCGGTGACGACGTGTTTGCTCTGAAAGAGATTGGGGTTTCGGATTCAATTGGGATTTACAAGAAAGCAGCGAAGCCATTGGTAATTTCTGGTCAGGCAATCAAGCAGCCGTTCAATGATAACATCTTTGATTTCATCTTCGCCGGCGCCGGCGTGCTAGATAATTCGGTTAAGCCGGCGGCATTCGCCGGCGAGGTCGCAAGGACGCTTAAGCCCGAAGGGTTTTTCGTCGTCCACACAGCTTCTAAAGATACGTATAGTTTCAATTCGTTCGTTGATTTGTTTAATTGCTGTAAATTAATTCGTTCTCGAGATATTGAAGGTCTTGATTCCCCCCAAACTGTTCGAGAAATTGTCATGAAAAAACATAGTGATTTTAGTAGCCAAGGATTGATTAGAGAACCCTTTGATAAATCTTCAGGTAGTAGTAAGTGCTCTGTCCCAGGTTATAAACAAGAATTGGTTAAAAAAGCTGAGCCATTGATTTTAGAAGAGCCCTTAAAACCATGGATCACATTGAAGAGGAATATCAAGAACATTAAGTATCTTTCTTCAATGGTTGATATCAATTTTAAGCAGAGATATGTTTATGTGGATGTTGGAGCTCGTAGTTATGGGTCAAGTATTGCTAGTTGGTTCAAGAAACAATACCCCAAGCAAAATAAGACATTTGATATTTATGCAATTGAGGCTGACAAGACTTTTCACGAGCAGTATCGATACAAGAAAGGAGTGACCTTATTGCCTTATGCAGCATGGGTGAGAAATGAGAGTTTGTTCTTCGAAATTAATCAGGACCCAGGTAGTAAAAATGATGTGGTGAAAGGTAGAGGAATGGGGCGGATTCAACCGGTTCAATCCGCTGCTAGTACTGTTTCTGACGTTGATAAGATCGAGGGGTTTGACTTTGCAGATTGGTTGAAGAGTACAGTGTCTGAGAAAGACTTTGTTGTGATGAAGATGGATGTGGAAGGGACTGAATTTGATTTGATTCCGAGGTTGTTCGAGACTGGGGCTATCTGTTTGATAGATGAGATCTTTCTTGAATGCCATTACAATAGGTGGCAAAAATGTTGTCCTGGTGAGAGGTCCCCCAAGTATGAGAAAACTTATGGCCAATGCTTAGACCTGTTTACTTCTCTCAGAAAAAGTGGAGTTCTTGTTCATCAATGGTGGTAACCTGCAAATCTTTATGTTTTTTCAAGCATATGTATTCCCTTCCCCACTCTACTTTATTGTCCGCTAGTAAAACAGTTCACTCTGTACCAAAAATCTGTGTTTGAATTATGCTATCAATCACTTAATTATTTTGCATGTGACATCATATGCTTCTTCTTTTCCTACTGCTCATGCGTCGTGTATTTTCTTAGCAAAGTCTTTGACCTACAAATGGAATGTATATGAGCTGTTTAAAAGAAGAAGTCCTCATTGTTTTTGTTAGGTTATTTTTATACTTTATGCAAAGTTTATTAGTTTTTATCTTGCTGTTTATGAAATGCTGTTAAAACCTTCTATGGGCTTTGGAGTTCAAGTCTGACTTATCCTTTAAGTTTCAGATTCTCTTTGCTTTCCATAAATGCTTGTCTAAATCACATTCATGTTTTGTTATGAGAGGGTATTCTTAAGTTACATCTATTTCTGTGTCATGGTGATGCACTCCGAAAGGAGTACAAGCTCCTTAAGGGGTAAAATTTCCTCAGGGGTCTAACTGAAAATTCCCAACAACCCCACACCCCACACCCCACACCCCCCCCATCCCCCATCCCCCCACCCCACACAGGTTGGTTAGAAAAAGTAATATCACAAAAAAGAAGAAGCGGACCCTTCATACCTTACTCTTATTCTGCGGATGTAGCAATTCTCTGAGAGTTGTTAAGGAAGTCAATAATAGCATATTTTCTGTTAACTAGTTCTCTTATGTCTTAACCTTCTCTTATGAGTAATATTATTCTTGACATGATGTTTTGCTAAATCTAGCATGCAGATGCCTCAAGGTCTTTGTTTCAACTCGATAGCAATGGGTAAGGGAAAGAGGCATGTTTCTCATGATATATACTTTTTATGATTTATATATCTATATGTTACTTTTGCCAAATTAATCCAATAATTACACAACTAATTTCAGATTAAGATGATCATTGACCTTATGTTTGGTGAAATGGTTACATGTAGAATGTCCTTTTTTCTGGAATTAAGCAACTTTGAGACCCCAGTTTGGAAACAGTATTGTCAATATCTGTATTTGCTAAATGGGAAAAAATGATTTGGTAGTGACATAAAGATAGAAGCTGATTAGGAAAATTTTCTGGTCACAGATGCAGAACTTGTGATGAAAAGTTTGGGGTTTTGCCAACTATTGTTGTGCTGGCTGCACATGTATTATGGCCCTCATGGGCATAGAAGTTGATGTTCTCATAAATGAGTTTGAACTTGTCTTTTATGCTCATGTGAGTTCCTTTTCTTGAAAATGCACAGAGCTAAGTCGTTTTGAGGGAAAGCCAAAAGCCCATATGATATTATGAACTGTCACTGTTTATGCAATGAATATTGTTAACCTGTCCAAAGCCCACTGCCAGCTGATCGACCAATTTTAGCTTTTATTGCTGAATTAATCAAACTTGGCTCATCTGCATTATCTTTTTCCTTTAATTTATTTCATCGCACCCTACATTTTTAATATAATTTATTTAACGTATTTTAAAATATACGGATAAATAGAACATGAAAGAAATACGAGAGTATTCAGTTTTATACTATTTAACAATATATAACAGATTCATTTTAATAGTTAAAATTTGATACAATTTAAATGATTGAGATTTAATGTTTTTTTAATTATTAAAATTGTATATTTTATATTATTAAATTGTATGAAATTTGATAATTCTTTATATTTTTTTTTCATGTTTTACTCATTTGTAGAGTTAAAATTACATAAAATAAATTTAATTTAAAATTACATAAAAACTATTCATTTATAATGATGAAATTGAATTACACTTCTAATTATGAAAGGGATGGGTTACAATATTTTATATTTTATAGAAACTATCTTTGTTATTCGTGTCAAACACGAGTTTTATTTTTTATTGTTATATATTTGTATAAGTTAATTTTGAAAATTAAATTACTTTATAATTATTTTAAATTTGTATAAGTATTTCGTTATCATTATTTTAGTACATATTTTAATAAAATTTTATTGCAATAAAAAGTTCAAAATTTTAAAAGTTTAAGAAAATTGGTTTTATTACATAAAAATTATAGTTGATTACAGATTAAATTTTAATTGAAAAAGTGGTAAATGGTGTTGAACTAAAACTAAATTAAAATAAAATTGAAAATTTTTTACGGATAAAATATTGATTTGATTTTTTGTAATTTGTTCATGATCGATTTTATTAAATGTTGAATTTCGTTGGAACGACTATAAAGTTAATTTTCAACTAATAAAGTTAATTTAAATACTTTTTAGGATGTTTTAGATAAAATCATGATTTAAAGTTGAGAGTTGAAATTTTATCGGCTACATTTGTCATGAATACGTGTGTGAGTGTATAATATATGAAACGTAACCAGTGAATTTAGCGATAGATAAATAAATGGAGTATTTAAATCAGGAATTAAAGAATTTCAACGATTTCAAAATTATACTACTCAAATAAGAGTACTACCAATCATGATAGTGATTAGTGAACAGTTTGCCTTTTATTTATTTATTTTTTTGTCTTTCTTCTAATATATTAATAAGTGACATATTTTCATCGTTGGTCATATATTTATACTTATTATATGTAAATTTTGTGACTATTTTTATCCATAGTATCTCTCATTAATATATAAAAGTGGTATATAGGTAGATTACTAGATTATTTAAAAGTTTTGTTCAAATCCTATTATATATTTAAAAGCACAAATATATTTTTTTTTATATTATGGTTCTACATTTTTTCTTTTCAATATTAATCTCTTCAAATTTCTTTTATTCCATTATTATATTTTCCTAATTCACTTTTACTTTCATCACATACTCTTAATTTGCTTCTACTTCTATTAGAACTTACGAAATACATAATAAGAGAATTTAAAATAAAATATATGAATATAATATAATAACTTTATATGCATGACTAATGAAATTATGGACGAAAAATTAAATGCGACATTTAATAATTTAATTAACATAATTATTATACCTATTTAAAATTGATTCCATGAAATAATTACAATAATTTTTAAGTGTATATTAAGTAATTTTGAAGTATATATTATCATAATAATTATTTTGAAGTATATATTATCATAATAATTATTTTGAAGTATATATAAACACATTATAAATTATACCAACAAAACCAATTTTTCAATTAAAATTATATCATTTGACTCAAACTATTATTTGTTTTATTAGTTGAGCTATTTTTGTGTAATTATTATATTTTTGGATGTACTAACATTTCTCATCATTATTTCATTATAATTATTTTATTAACATCTTCAATTATAATTGATTAAATTGTGATTTGCTTATAATATTCTTGCATTAAAGGTTAGAAAACCTGAGAAAAATAAACCACAAAGATTTGTTAGAAATAAAAAGAAATTTAGAAAATTCGTTCCTGATAAAAGGGAATTTAAATAGGGGAAAATTTTTTTTAGGAAAAATAATAATTTTAAGAAAGACATTACCTGTCATAAATGTGGTAAGATAAGTTATTATGCTAATAATTGTTAGGTTAAGAAAAAGATCCGAGAATTAGATGTAAGTGATGAGTTAAAAACACAAATAATGTCTATATTAATAAATTTTGAATTTAATAGTGATTTAGAAAATGATATTAATAATATTCAAGATAATAATGTTTATACTAGCTTAGAAAGTGAACATTCTAAGGAGAATATTAAAAATTGTACTTGTATAAATGAGATTAATTATTATAAGTCTATACTCGATTTAAATGGTTTAAGTATTAACGTATTATCAAAATCCCAGAATTTGATATTGAATATTATTGAGAAAAGTACAGATTTATAAGAAAAGAGAAAAACTCTTCTACAATTTTTAAGTGAATATGAAAAACAACCTACTGATTTTATTAAAAAAAATAAATTTACATATAATTTTCAAGAAATAATTAATAGATTTGAAACATCAAAAAAAGAGAAAATTGTTAATGATCTAAAACAAAAAATTAATGAGTTAAAATCAGAAATTAAGATTTTAAAAACAAGAATAAAGGTTTTGGAAATCTATTCTTATGATGAAGAAGAAAAGGAAGATAAAAATTCTAAAGGCAAGGAAATTGAAGCAGATGACAATAGTACTGAGATATATATATATATATATTAAATATGAATAAAAGTATACGAGATCAAATTTGAATTTACAAAATCAATTTGACTCAGTAAAATAATGAAATTAGTAATATTTGATATATGTGTTAAGTATTGTTATATTGTATGATCAAGTTAAGTTAATTCATACAAATTTGATATTAAACAATAATTAAATATACTTTATATTAATTTAAAATATATAAAATATTAAATTATAATTATTAATAAAATATTTAAATTACCCAATAAAATACAAATAACTCGTGTAGTTGCAATCTAGTAAGTTTAAATCCAGTTACTGAATTCTTATTTGTAGTCTAAATTTACCCAAACCTACAAGCACTCGTTAGAAAGGATAATATTAGGAAGATTTATATCTCCGAATGAAAGGGAGAAAAATAGAAAGAAACACAGAAAAGGGTAATGATCTCAGAGAGGGTGAGAGGTCGATTATTGAAGCAAATTGGCCATTTTGTCAATGATTTAATTTCCATTTCTTTCTTTCTTTCATTTAATTCATGATATTCCTTAAATTGAATACATTAATTTATGAATACTTCTTCATCTTCTTTCTGCTGAACAACAATAAAATGTTGTTAAATTTATAAACCAGTTGCATATATATATATATATATATAACCAAGAATTCTCGTGATTAATTGTTTTCTTGATATATAATTGTTTTTTTCTTAAAATTTCTGGGAAAACTTTGTTGGGTCTCCACCAAATTTTGACAGGTTTTCCTGTTTTTCAAATTTGAGGCATTAATTGAAAATTTTGCAACAATGGGTGCATGTTGTACATGTCAAATTAGTAGGGGGAGTCAAAGATTTGATGGGTACCAAGTTGGGGATGAGGAAGAAGAAAGGGAGATTGAAAGTGAAGGTGTTGTTGGTTATGGAGATTGTGGGGCACTTGTGA
This sequence comes from Centella asiatica, assembly GCA_014636745.2. Lineage (NCBI taxonomy): Eukaryota > Viridiplantae > Streptophyta > Magnoliopsida > Apiales > Apiaceae > Centella > Centella asiatica. Next base: position 1,100,878 of record CM025788.1, read on the forward strand.
GGCTCCATGGCTTCTCGAAATCTGTGTCAATGCATTCCCAACAAGGCAGAAAAGGGATTAATCAAGATGCTATGACAGTTTGGGAGGTAAAAAAATGACTATCATTCTGCTTCCAAAAACAATATTTCAGTTTAAAATTTTCAATTTATAAGAAAATGTTTGAGTTTTTGTTGATTTATTAATAATTTTTGTGTTTATATTTCAGTTTATTTTTTCACATATATGCTGTTTCTAGCTTTATCAATATATTTATCATTTGCTTGAATTTCAGGGTTTTAATTCTATTTGTACCCCTACCATATGGTATTGTTGGTAGTTTTCATTTATATTTTAATCTTTTACATGGTTTCATCTATGTTATGAAGTTTCGGTAGAACCCCAAAGCCCCAACATGCAAAGTCGAACCCCTTCTTTTACCGTAGAAGCTAAAGGGTCTTGGCCAAGCCTTTTAATTCACATTTCGCAATTAACATGCGATGACAATCTCACATGTGGACCATTCTATCCCCTTCACATGTGAATCCCACCATCGTTGGGAGTGCACTGAACCATGAATTGTGGGCTCTGATACTAAATGTTAGGAGTCCGGAGGAAATACAAAGGCACCTAACATACTAAATTAAACTCATCTTTGACACAAAGGCTTGAAATATTGGGTTTAGGGCACAACTTTGTAAATTAAGCATTCTAATTCGCATTTCGCGACCGATGTGTGATGGTGGTCTTCACATGTGAACCATAACAATTTGTTCAAAAATTTGTAGCCAACCTTGGTTTGGGATTAGTCAAAGTATATACTCGATATATGATTTATGTGATTGTTGAAAAACAATATATGGTGCTAATTCTTACATATTACCAGAATTTTACTGGTGACAAAGATGCAATCTTCTGTGGTGTGTTTGATGGACATGGTCCCTCAGGTCACAAGGTGGCGCAGCATGTCCGCGATATATTGCCCTCAAAACTTTCAGCAACACTAAAACCACCACCAGTTAGTACAAGTAATATTAGCAATAATGCTGATGATTCGAATAGTGAAAACAACGATGATCCTTCCAGTAAGGGTAATTTCAGCTCAATTTATTCCGTAGTAAAGGCAAGTTTGCTCGAGTCATTTAAAACTATGGACCAAGCTCTTGAATCTGAGACCACGATTGAGAGCTACTGCAGTGGCGCGACAGCAGTGACAGTACTTAAAAAGGTCTACTCATTTTTTTAAACCGATATGAAGTTAAAATAATTTCAATATATATGTCCTTTCTCATTGCTTTGAAGCTTCCTTATTTCTTTTTTTCTTGAATTTTTCAGGGTAAGCACTTGATGATTGCTAACCTGGGGGATTCCCGTGCAACTTTATGCACCAGAGGCAACCGAGATCAACTTGTTCCTGTGCAACTAACTATTGACTTGAAACCACATCTTCAAAGTAGGTGTTTTGTCTTATCGTCTTCAATATGAAAGATTTCTAAATTGAGATTCTGATACATTGATTACAATGCTACGTGTTATAGGTGAACGCGAGAGAATCATGAAATGTAAAGGTAGAGTTATGGCGTTGGAGGAGGAACCAAATATTTATAGAATATGGATGCCTGATCAGGATTGTCCTGGTCTCGCCATGGCTAGGGCATTTGGAGATTTTTGCTTAAAAGATTACGGACTCATATCTGTTCCTGATGTTTTCTACAGAAAGCTTTCGGACAAAGATGAGTTCGTGGTCCTAGCAACCGATGGGGTAAGAATATTAACAAGTATTTAGGAACGATACATATAGAATATCATCTATGAATCATCTCAAAATATGTTTTACTCATTCACATCTTTTTCCTGCTTTCAAGTAAACGGTCTCATGAGAATTACCATAAAATGTTTTTAGCTCTTTCATATTTAGTTAAGTAATTCACCAAATGAGAAATGTGTTGTAGTTTTTCGTCAATTTGAAGAAACTTCCTTTTTCCCCTTCAGATATGGGATGTCTTGTCGAACGAGGAGGTCATTAGAATAGTTGCTTCAACAAGAAAACGATCGGTAGCAGCTAAACAACTAGTACATCAAGCTGTTAGAGCATGGAAGTACAAATACCCAAATGCCAAAATCGATGATTGTGCAGCAGTTTGCTTATTCTTTAACAGCCAACGGCCTTTATTAACAAAATCCATGTCCGAGCAAGCACACCTAAGTTTGAATTACTCAGAGCTGGGAACTAATTCTCAAACTGTTAACATAGCTACAGAAGATGGTCTTGAAACTGTTCTAAATTGTGACGTCTCAAATGAACAAACTGCTCATCGAACTGGTCTAATGGTGAATCGACGTAGACCATCAAGGGAAATGGTACCCGTTGAAAATTGATCTTAGTATCTTTGTTCTGTGATGTTGCTTTCTTATGTCAAATGTTTAAGTACAAGTAATGCTGTAGATTAGAACTGAAGAGTATTTGTATATAAATTGGTACTCTTTTTTGAGGGATTATTTATTTTTGTCACAAATGGTGTACATACATAGAACCAAGTTTACTGATTATATCTCTGATTTCCGGGGGGAGAATCCATCTGTGTAGTTAAAGATGGTTTTACATTTTGTTTTTGTCTTTGGGTTTTCATTAAGGCGAAGGCAGTCTTTTTTACTCTCAAAATACACAAATAAAAACTTCATTACTGCAAGCGTGAGGGAATGCCAGACGATTGATAGTTTCTCCTCCGACCAAGATAAAAGCACGAGACATTATTGAAATATATCAACCATAAAAGTAATTAGCTTCGCAAAAAATGTTAATTCAGTTAATGAGACTCAATAAACGCTTTTAAAAGAAGACGGTGACATATTCTTATCCTGGACTAGAGCTTCACTGACTTAAACTTCACTTGGCAACGTAGAACCCAATTTTATTGTTTCTGTTAAGGATGTGCCTTAGATTGCTGTTGAATAATTAGTCAATTGATCAAGTCTTTAAGAGATATTTTTTGTTTTTATTGTTGCTTGATTCTAGGAATCAGTTAGAAGTAGTCAGGCTAGTTATGAGGAGATTTTGTTAATTTGTTTTGAATCAGCTCTATAGAAAGAGCAATGCAGAGAATAAAATATATATGCTTCCAGCAATAAACCTTGAGTTCTTTTGTCTATATTATCTACTATTATCTCTCATGCCATGAAATTATTTCTGGCCTTTTATACAAAATAACAAGTTGCTATCAGAGCTTTTTATCTTTGAGTGATCTGTGAGCTGAGTAAATCTACCTAGAAATAAAAAAACACAAAAAATCCCAAAAACAAAACCACCCTTTAGTAAATGGAAGCTCAAACAACATTTTCCAGTGTTGCTCCACCAATCTTTGATGGTGAAAACTTTCAAGCTTGAGCTATTCAAATAACAGTCCATCTTGAAGCATTGGATCTTTAGGATGCTGTAGAAAAAGACTATGATGTTCCAGAATTGCCGAAAAATCCAACCGTGGCTCAAATAAAGGCTAATAAAGAAAGGAAGACTAGAAAATCCAAAGCTAAAGCCTGCCTATTCTCTGGTGTTTCAAGCACTACATTCACAAGGATCATGAACCTGAAATCAGCAAAGGAAATATGGGACTACCTCAAAAAGGAATACTAGGGAAATGAAAGAACGAAAAGTATGCAAGTGTTCAACTTGATTAGGGAGTTTGAGATGCTGAAAATGAAGGAGACAGAAACCATCAAAGACTATTCCAATAAGTTGTTGGGCATAGTAAATAAGGTAAGGTTACTTGGTAAGGATTTTCCTGACGAACGAATTGTACAAAAAATTCTGGTTACTTTGCTGAAAAAATATGAGTGTACAATTTCTTTATTAGAAGAATCTAAAGATCTGTCAAGCATATCTTTGGCAGAATTAGTAAATGTATTGCAGGCACAAGAGCAAAGGAGAATCATGAGAAAAGAAAACTCTGTAGAGGGTGCTTTCCAAGCAAAGGCAACAACTTCAGGAGGAGGAAAATACAAGAAGAATAATGATAAGAAAACTTGCACGAATCGCAACAACAACAAAAGAAAGAATGAGAGTTATCCGCCTTGTCCACACTGCAAAAAGACAACACCATCCACAAATAAAATGCTGGTGGAGGCCTGAAGTTAAGTGCAGAAAGTGTGGTAATACTGGCCACGTGGAGTGGATTTACAAGTCTCAACAACATAAAGAGGCAAAAGCTTCTTTTGTGCAAGATGAAGAGGAACATCTTTTTGTTGCAACATGTTTCCCTACAAGTAATAGCTCTAGCGATTCATGGCTCATTGACAGTGGTTGCACAAATCATATGAGCAATGATCAAAATCTCTTTAAAGAATTGGATAAAACTATCATTTCCAAAGTAAAAATCGGGAATGGTGATTTTATATCAGTCAAAGGGAAAGGAACTGTGGCTATTGAAAGTTTAACAGGTTTGAAATATATTACTGATGTTTTATATGTGCCTAACATTGATCAAAATGTGCTAAATGTTGGGCAGCTACTTAAAAAAGGGTTGTCAGTCATATTTGAAGATAAATGGTGCTTGATCAGAGATGCAAAAGGAAGAGATGCATTCAGAATAAAAATGCGAGCAAAAAGTTTTCCATTAAATCTAATGGAGGATGGGCAAATAGCATTCTCAAGCACCATAAACAACACAGAATTATGACACAAAAGGCTCAGACATTTTCATCACAATGGACTGCTATATATGCAGAAAAATAACTTGGTGAAAGGTGTGCCATATCTGGAAAACAAAGTAGCTGATTGTGTGGCATGCCAATATGGTAAACAAGTTAGAAAGCCTTTCCTTCAAGCAACATGGCGAGCAAAACAAAAGCTGCAACTTGTACACACAGATGTTGGAGGACCTCAAAGAACATCATCTTTAAATGGTAATAAATACTATATTACATTTATCGATGATTATACCAAATTTTGTTGGATTTATTTCTTTAAATTCAAATATGAAGTTGCTACTATATTTTGGAAATATAAAACATTTGTGAAAAATCAAAGTGGTTTCAGGTTGCAGTTAATAAGGTCGGATAATGGGAAAGAATACACAAATGAGACTTTTGACAAGTTTTGTGAAGAAGCTGGTATTGAGCACCAACTTACAGTACCATATACTTCACAACAGAGTAGTGTAAGTGAAAGAAAAAATCGAAGTACCATGGAAATGGTAAGGTGTATACTACACGAGAACGAGTTGCCAAAAAAGTTATGGGCAGAAGCTACCAACACTGTTGTTTCTTGTTAAACAGGCTGCCAACTAGAGTTTTGCAGGAAAAAACTCCATTCAAAGCTTGGTTTGGTTACAAACCAGACTTACAAAATATAAAAACTTTTGGTTGTCTTTGTTTTTCCTATATACCATAGGTGAAAAGAGACAAACTTGATAAAAAGGCTGATTCGGGAGTTTTTATTGGATATAGCAGCTCTTCCAAGGTTTACAAAAATTTTCAACCACAAAATGAAAAAATTGTTGTAAGCAGGGATGTCAAGTTCATGGAGGATAGACAATGAAATTGGGTTGAATCTACAGAAAGATTGCCAAAGTTTCCAGAATACTTTGATGATGACATAGATGATATCTAAATTAGAGGTACAAGATCTTTATCTGATATTTTATGAAAGAAGCAATATTGTTGTTTTTGAGCCTGTAGAATTTAAAGAAGCTGAGAAAGATGATAAATGGATTAAAGTAATGAAAGAGGAACTCAGAATGATAGAAAAGAATGCCACTTGGGAGCTGGTAAATAATCCTGAAGATAGGAAAGTCATTGGAATTAGATGGGTTAACAAAACCAAACTTAATGCAGATGGTTCTGTAAATAAATATAAAGCCAGATTATTCATCAAAGGATATAGTCAAGTATTTGGAATGAATTTTTCTGAAACATTTGTTCTAGTAGCTTGCTTGGATACAATCAGAATGTTACTTGCCTTGACAGCACAAAAAAAATATTTTTTGTTTTTATTGTTGCTTGATTCTAGGAATCAGATAGAAGTAGTCAGACTAGTTATGAGGAGATTTTGTTAATTTTTATTGAATCAACTTTATATAAAGAGCCATGCAGAGAATAAAATATATATACTTTCAACAATAAACTTTGAGTTCTTTTGTCTATATTATCTATCATTATCTCTCCTGTCATGAAATTGTTTGAGGCCTTTTATACAAAATAACAACAGTTTCAATGAGGTACATTGTTTGTATCATCTTCTCAGATCATTACGCATATTCATTTTATAATTTTTGAACTAAAATCGTAGTAGAGAAGATGGCAATCTCATTTCCTCAAATAGTCAAATATATGCAGCACTGTCATAACTATAAGTATCTTATATATGTCTTCTATTTTTCCACCGAACTTAGTTCCTCTCCATTATCTGGCCCATTCCTCCAATTTTCCTAGATACACCTTATATTCTATAATATAATTTTACTTAATTTTAACCGTATAAATGGATAGAACATGAAAAAATATGAAAGTTTCCAAGTTTTATACAATTTAATAATATAAAACACATTCATTTTAATAGTTGAGATTTGATGATTTTTTAATTGTTATAATCATGCGTTTCACATTATTAAATTGTATGAAATTTGGGTACACCCTCATATTTTTGCATTCTATCTATTTGTACTGTTAGAATTACTTAAAATAAATTATATTCAAAATTATAAAGTGTATTGAGAAAAATTGGGGAAATAAAATAATGGAGAGGAACCAACTCATTTTGCACTATACTTTGTGACTCTTTTATTTCAATTGAACAGTAAAAATAGTTGGATTCAACCTTGATGTCCAAATATTAGTCAACTGGGACAATCATACATATCATATTACTTTAGCTATAACTAACTTTTGTTTGGGTAGGAGTAATCTTCGGCTTGTTTTTCTCATGCAGCATTTAAGGAAAACTGGTCGTGCATGAAACAATTTTTTTTTTTTAAAAAAAAAAAAAAAAACTCAATCATATTCATAGCTGAAACTAATGCTGGACATTATAGCCACATTTTTTTTCTCTGGTTTGTAATGGTTTATGAAATATTAGTTCCTTCCACCCCTTCTTTGTCATAGATATGAATCCTCATTGGGTATTCGTCGTCTTCTTTTGTCGCCAACATCAACTATTTTGGGATAACAACTGTTGTTGAGGCATGCCCATTTTCTCTTGGCAAATCAAAAATGGCAACACCAGGAAATTCATCTTTCCATCTGAACACCCATGGACCTGTATTCTGTGAGAAATTCACAATGCAAGTGATTACAAGTGGTGTTTTTTCCGGAAAAAATCCAACACAGTCAGCATTGCCCCTTCTGTTGCTACAACTTGGTTTAATCTCTCTTGTATCAGGCCTCTTGCACTTCATGTTCAAGCCTCTTGGAATGCCTAAACAAGTCACAGATATTCTTGTAATCTCTTCATCCCCTTATATATGCTTCTGTGTAATATTAACAAAACAAAACATAATATGCAACCTCACATGTGTTTGATATATACTTATTCTTATGATGATCAGAGTGGAATCATCATGGGGCCTTCATTTCTGGGACAAAACAAAAGAATCTATGACACCTTTTACACAACTAAAGGTCTAATGGTGCTCGATGTCTATGAAACGCTAAGCATGATACTGTTCAGCTTCGTAATAGGCCTCAGAACTGATCTGAATGTTATAAAAAGAGCAGGAGGATTAGCACTAGCTATGGGAATCTCATGTTCCTTTATTCCTATAGGGCTGAATACATTCGGGCTTTATGTCCTAAACAAACGGACTAAGAGAGACGAAAATGATCTTCGTGCCTCATTGTCTGTGGCAGCTGGCCTGGAAAATTTGATCAATTTTCATGTTGTTTTCACAATTCTTACAGATAACAGGATTGTCAACACAGACCTCGGGAGAACTGCACTTTCGTCTTCCATGATATCGGGGATGTGCAGTTGGATATTGATCATAGGACGAAGAGTTGTCCGTGACGCAATTGAAGGTCAAGTGCTGCTAACGGTACTAACACCCTTATGCAGACTAATCTTGATTCTCTTCATAATATACATTGTTCGGCCTATGATGTTCTGGATGATGAGTAGAATCCCAGAAGGTAAGACCTTGAAACAGTCATATGTTTGCATTATCACTCTTATAGTATTTGGAGTAGCTTTTTACTCTGAAGTGAATGGAATGCACCCTATTTTTTCTTCTATTTTCCTTGGCTTGGCTGTGCCCGATGGATCTTCGTTGCAGTCAGGATTAGTAGACAAGCTTGAGGGCTTTGTGTATGGAGTTCTTTTGCCCTCGTATATCGTGAATGTTGGCCGGAGAGTAGATGTTTATCGAGTAAATCTCAGAATTTTTGGATACATAGAGTTTCTTGTAGCATTGGCCTTCTTAGGAAAACTTGCAGGAAGTATGTTAGTTTCAACCTTTTGGAACCTTCCTGTCATGGATGCTATCTTGATAGGCCTCCTTGTGAGTTGTCAAGGAATATTCGACATTCAGTTTTTCAGCATAGCTGAGAAAACAGAAGTATGTATATGTTGTGAAAATCCTGACTACCTTCAAGAAACTTCTTTTTTCAAGTATTTGTTTGGTTAACTTTTCTCTTCAATTTTGTTTGCAGAAACTAAGTGTAGAGTGCTTCACCATAATGGTGATCATGGCAATATTTCTATCATCTATTGTCACACCTTTGGTGGGACACATTTATAATCCTACGAGACAATTCCGAAACTACCAAAAACGAAGGATTCAAGCAACTCGACACAATGTTGAGTTTGGAATTCTGGCATGTGTTCATCAAGAAGATACTGTCCCAACCTTGATCAACATCTTGGAAGCCTCCAATCCCACTAAGAAAAGCCCCATTGCAGCCTGTGTTCTTGACCTCGTCGAGCTTGTTGGCCAAACCATACCTTTATTCATCAGTCACAAGTTGAAGAGAAATCCTTCTTCTAGATCAAATAGAACTCAACGCATAATTAGAGCATTTTATCAGTACGAATCACAAAACGAAGGCTTTGTCAATGTGCAGTGTTATACCTCTGTTGCACCTTTCACTACCATCCACAATGATATTTGTGTACTTGCACTAGAAAAAAGTAAGAGACACACACTCTTCATATGTTCAAATAAAATTCATTTTGATCAGAATAACTCAAAACTGGGCAATTTATATGAACCTAAGGACTAAGGAGTATTAACTTGTGATCTTTTTGTTTTTTCAACAGGTGCGTCACTAATTATCCTTTCACAGGACATGGCTTGTGGCCCTACAATAAGGACAATGAACTTAAATGTCCTAGCAAATGCACCATGTTCGGTGGCAATTCTAGTAGACCGGAGGGCTCTGACAGAATCAAGGGCCGCACTCAGGTCATGGCTAATCTTTCATGCTTGCTTGATCTTCATAGGAGGAGCTGATGATCGGGAGGCACTCGTATATGCTAGCCGAATGTGTGAGCACGCTAGTGTCAGTCTCACCATCATACATATCACTGAGATAGATGAGCCTTCCAAGTCTTACAGTTCAACAAACAAAAAGTTGGACTTAAATGCAATGGAACAGTTTAAGGATACAAACATTTACAACAATCGCGTTTATTATAGAGTAGAAACTGTAACAGAAGGAACTGATACAGTTCGGGTGCTTCAATCTTTGAACCATGTTGATTATGATCTGTTGATGGTTGGGAGAAGGCATAATGCTGAATCAAGAACAATGTCAGGGCTAGTTGATTGGAGCGAAAAGACGACAGACTTGGGCATCATCGGAGATATATTGGTGTCTCCAGATATAAGGAGCAAGGCAGCCGTGATGATTGTGCAGGAGCACATTTCAGATCAAGAACCTGATCTATTACAAAGCCCCCCATTAACCCCAACTAGACAGTTGACTCATGTTAAAACTGTGGATGATGATTTGGCTCTGCCTCAATAGTTATAATTACTTCTTTGTAGTGGAATCAAGTAACATGTGTATTATAACATCATATAGTATTAGTTTTTATATATGTAAAGAATAGATGCTAGCTCCCAAATGTATACAATTAAACTAGTAGTTTTAGTAGTTGGAAGTTGAAACCACCTTCTATGCTGTCACTAGCTTTGGTTTTTTTGATCTTTTTAGTGATGGATTTTATTTCTACCAAGTTCTCAAACATAAAAATCTTCAAACTAGAGCTTACCAGCTGAGCTGAGATACTGCAAACGGCCTATAAATTCTTGGTTCGGGTTTTTCTTTTTCTTTTTCTAGGGGAGGAGGAGGTGAAAATCAAATATTAAACCTCTTGAATTTCAAGCGCCAGTGTGGATGGCACTACACCACTATCTAATCCTCAAACTGGGGTTTTTCAATTTAGAAGATATGGAATAGTACTTTGAAGATAATTTACAAATCTTATACTTCAATAACTATTAATGATCCCCTTGTCAATTTTTACTTAGAAATTAGTCCAAAAAATTTGTAAAAGTTGCTTCAAAGCTTGTAAGAGGGGGAATATTTACAAAACATTGTTATTGTCTGGAGTAAAAAAGTGCAGCAGTGAAAGAGGATATCACTGCTGCACCCCCACAGGCCACATGCAGAGAGAGACTGATATAAAATCTCCTTCAACATTTGACAACACAACATACTTTAAAAAACTCTCATCAATAACCTTCCCAGACATGATCCAGGCTCCAGTCAAAAAATGTAGTCTCCTCATTACACTTTTCTTTCTTTTTCTTTTGCATATCCCAACAAAAAGACAAGCAACAAAAGCAAAAAGAGACTTAAGCCTTCACATGCCACGGGACAATAAAATCATCATCCTTTCCTCGCCTAGACAGCACTTTTTTCGCCAAAGGATAATTGGTACGAAGTGAATTGACAAAATAGGCGGCATGAATTGACAAAATGACAAATCATCATCCTGCCCGCCTTGGATCGAATCCCGTGGTTATATAGTTCCACACGCACTATATTACCTGGACTTTTCGTTTTACTTTTTCATAAACTCTTTATTTTACCGACACTCAACACTTGAATAAGAGTGTATAACAAAAAAATAAGACACTCCATTTTAATATAAAGATATGTCAAATTTGAGATACACCCATATCTAATTCTTCAAAATATCTATATCTGATCGGACACTCATCTGAGTTTATGTAACTTAGACACAAGGAAAAAAAAACTCTTTTCTCCTTTCTTCATTTGCATTCTTCAGGTAAATACCATTACACTTGTTCAATTCTATTTAATCCATCCAAAGTTCATTGCGCTGACGATATCAAGACCACTTCAACCTTATCAAACACAACACTAGAAAAGCTCACTATCAGCCTACTAATAGGTAATCATAAACATGTTAGTGCTTTCATTCTTTATAACAACAATGTTCATAGGGAATGCAAAGTACTATTATGAAAGTTAATCCACTTTTCTCTTCTTCACTAAAGCATCATATAACAGACCACTTACACATTACAATATATTAGCTAGTGTTCACATCTCAAATCCAGTAACAGTAGATACAATGTCACATACCATACATTTAACAACTCACTCAAATAAAAGAAAAAAATGAAAAGAGGAAGAAAATTCATACTAAACAAAATGATCTGAATCCTACAAGGATGTAGGAGATCTGCGTACAACGTATCGATATGCAGCAACTTTTCTTCTCCGGGAGGTGGTATTGTCAACGGATAACACCAATTTTCCCGTCTCTTTCGCTGTGAATGAGTTGTGAACAGCTTCTTCTCCAGCAGCCATCCTCCTGGGCTTCTCAATGGCAATGATGTAACCACCTTCTGCATTGGGGACGAACTCCGCGCTGTATTCTAATTCCCACCCTCCCACCACTATGTCCCATGTTATCGTTGCACCGGCCTATAAGTCCCAAACAATAATGACAATGTTCAAATTACACAAACCATCATAATCTTCAGTCCATACAAAACTTTGAATTGGAATGTGTAGCTACATATATATTAGAAAATGGTTAAATTTTCAATATATAAGTATAATGGGACAGCTAAATTCAAAATGAACCTCAAGGCCTTCAATTTGTATGTTCACTTTCTCTCCTCCTTTGACAGTGAACTCTGATGCTGGTTTTGGTGGACCATTCTCCGAATCACCGGGTCGACTCAGGCCCCCATATTGAACTGGAACATCCTCTGGCCTAATGAACCTGAACAAAGTACATAAACCCCACTTCAGTTTCTTCTATGTAACAGACATAAACAAGCCATTACCAACATTTGGACAGTAAGAATTAGTTTAAAGATACAAGAAAAGTACTTGACTGTGGCAAGATTATTAGTGCAGAAATATAGTTGTACAAACAGCACACTCAGATTAACCAAAATAGGACCAAATGCATTAAAGATGGACACATAAGACAATATGAAGTATTATGTGTTAAAATTAGCAGTGCAATAAGTTTATAGCAAAAGAAAAGACATTTATATTACAAGATTATGTGCAAATTTCATCCATTTCACCTAATATAACTCTTATCTAATCCAAATGGGAAAAAAGCAGAAAGAAGGTTTAAAAACTCACTTGTAAAGGGTTTCTGTAACATTTCCTTCCTTACATATCACAAATTTGCTCTTAGTTCGCTGAGTTAAAAATGGACTGAACACTGAATACAACATACTGAAGTACCATGGCACATTGATGAAGATCTGCACTCCCAAAAAAAAAAAAATAAAGAGTTCAAATGCATAAAATTTTAATATCAAGTCGGTGAACAAAAAAGACAGAATTTCTAAAATAAAGATTCTTGAATACCTTTCGGGCAACCATTTCAGGATAATTATCTTGGAAGAGGGAGAGAATGTGATTAGAAGCAACTCTTAGCTCTCTCTTGGGCATGTCTTTGAGATCAGTAACTTGAATAATAGAGTTTATACCACCAGGCTTAAAATGCAATAACTTGATTCCTCTTTCAAGAACTTGAACCCTCCACCTCAAGAACAACTTTAATTTCTCATCATCCCCAAAAATCTTGTCATACATTTCTTTATCTCTGAAAACACCATAAGCATTATAACAAACTGGGTGTCCCTCTTTATCATACCCATTCATGTAAGCAACAAGACCTTCAAGTTCTTTAAACCCCAAATCTTCATCCACAACCCCATCAGCTCCAAAGTCTTTTCTCCAAGACAGACATTTTTGCAGCATGTGAAGAGAGTCTTGGACTCTGAAATCTCTTGCTCTGAGAAATTTCAAGAGGATCACATCAGCCTTTTCATCTCCGCCCAAAAGGGGAATTCCCCACATGGAATCTGATTCATGGGAGGCCTTGAGTTTGTCTTTGAGTTCTTGAAGTGATTTTCTTTCTGATGATTTGAGATGGGCAAGATAGTATGTGTCTTCTTTGAAGGAAGGGGTACGAAGTGTGGCAGCCTCCATGAAAGAAGTTACAAGGTTTTTCTTGAGAAGTTGGGGCTTTGGGGAGGATTCTGAAAGTAGATTTTGCTGTTGGAGGTTTTGATCCATTTTAGACATTTTTTAGAGAAGAGAAGCAAAACTTCAAATTTATAGAGAAAAAAAAGATGATAAAATGACAATATGGGTTTTATTGTATGGAGGGTGCTTTCGGCTTCCTAGTGAATGACAGTGGTGTTTCTTTGCTTGAGCGTGATTGTTGCAGGAAAAAGAGGAAGAAATTAAAAACAGAGGAAAACAAGGGAAAACAGAGAAAAGAGTGTTAGGACAGAGGGTAGTGAGAAAATTGAAGGAGAGAGAAAAGATTGGGACTTGTACAGAAATTATTGTGTTTGTGGGTGAAATGATGAATACTACCGGGATGCTGCTTTGAAGTTTTTGAAGCTTCAAACGAAAACTGCTTTTTTAAACTTCAAAAGCTCCCTAGGGGGAAAGAAGAAGAAGAAAAGCAAAACATATCTATTATTCATCTATTATCATAATTTAAAAATATAGTAGATTATATTGCGTGGATTATTGACTAATTTAATTTAATTTTTATTAAAAATAATTTTAATTTACTCAAATCTAAATAGTATTTAATTTTATTTTGAATAAATTTTTATTTTTATGTTTAAAACAAATATTATTTAGTTTTAATTTTAAACTTGTTAATAATTAAAACAATATTACCTTATTTAGTTTTGATTTTGAATGAGTTTTTATTTTCATATTTAGTACAGATAATGAAAAAAATATATTATATTGTACATATAATTACATATATAAAAGTATTATATAAAATATTTAAAAAATTATAACTCTTTTCATATTACCTAATAAAAAAAATAATAATAAACTTGTGCTATAAACAAATGTACAAACTAGTCATTAATTAAAAAAGAAGAGGTCTATAATAATATTAACTTACATTAATAATCCATCTATTTTAGGTTAATTTAAAGATTTTTTATATGTGTGTGTGTATATATATATCATTTATTATTACCTTAAAATTCACACTTTATAATATTTAAATTTGATGATTTTATTTGACTCTTTGTTAAAAAAAAAAAATTTAGTTCGGATTTTAAAAAAGTCTAATTATTTGAACCTTACATTGTTACATCGTTCAAATAGAGCAAAAATATATTTTAACTTGCTAATATTGTTATTTTTGAATTTAGGTCACTTAATTTTGAAGAAAGGATAATAACTCATTAAAATTGAATTTAAGTTTATAATATATCATTCTATCAAAATTTAACCTTTTCCGACTTGGTTGTTGGCCTGAGAGATGGTATTTTTTAAAATAATATAAAAATTATTTTCAACGTATAGGAAGTTTTTAACTATATATATATATATATATATATAACAATAACAATGACAGCAAAGATGGAGGAATTATAATTACTACTGTTTTAGTTATATAAATTTTTGTTTTCACTTATATTTTTTTAATTTACTTTAATATTTATTTTAAATAACTAAGTTTACGTTCTAACTCTCTTATTTTCAATATTTTTGAAATGTTTTCTAGAATTCTAGTCTTTGTTATAACATTGAAATGTTATATTTGTTTACAAAATTAATCTTGTATTCAAAAGATAAAACTTATGTTATCAATTATTTATATTAATATTTTAGATTTTAATATTTATAGGTGTTCTTATAGGTTTACCCTTTAAAATGATGTCATGTCATTATTTTAAATAAATAAATAAATAAATATATATATATATATATATATAAATACATATAACTTGTCACTTCATTTCTATCTCATTTAATTTTAATGGAATTATCTATTTAAAAGTTAAATTTTAGTTGAATTGGAAAAATAAAGTGTATTAAAGATATTTTGGAAAATAAGGTGTAGTTGAAAAATAAAATATATTAAAAAAGAATAAAAATTTTTGAAAATAAGTGATCGCGGATGGGAATTATAAGTTTTGAAAATAAGTGATTACTAATGGGAGTTATTTTAACATTCACTTAATTTTTATAATATTCACCAAAGTATTAATCAATAATTTTTAATAGAAAATTTATTAATCCCTATAAAATTTAGATAATTCAATATTATTAAAAAAATATAATTTTAAAAGGAGAAAAATTTAAAAATAAAGTATAAAACTTAGAGATAGTGTTGGGTTTGATGGGGGCCACAGTTGCCTGTTCCAGAGCCTAGGTGGGTCCAATTGCTCCTGAAACACGTTTCCTCCTATGTTTGAAACTTTGAATTCGTGTTTCCTTTTTTTGTCTTATTGGCACCACGGCTTTTACTTTTTAACAAATTCTGTATCGGCTGCATAGATACACACACACACACATATGTGCATACAGTTTTTTAATTTGTCTCTTGCTTTAAAATGTAATGGAGCTTCAAAAGTACTCCGTATTACTCTCTCTCCTTCCCCGTTCAATTGCAAAATTTTGTTTTTTTAGATATTACATTTATTTATAATATGGTTTTATAAAAAAAATAATCTTTAAGTAATCTAAATTATTGTTTACAACATCCTTAATTTTTACTTTTACTTTTTATGTTATTTTTACATATTTCAAATTAATTTATTATTTATTAAATTAAAAAATAATAATATAAACATTTCAATTAGATATTTTTAATAATTATAAAAATTAATTAGTGTAAATGACTTGAGACGGAGATGATTAATACTCTCCATCACACAATTTTCTCAATATCTTGCCTCTTCTTTAATTAGGCCATTTGTAAGTAGATTCTTTTAATATATTTTTTATTTTATAAATAAATAATATTTTATACTATTTCTATTTTACAAAAATAGTAACATTGAAATTTTTGACGACTTTTATTTTAACATATTTGTTTAAAAATTATGTATAACAATAATAAGTTTTTCTTATTAAATTTCTTATGAATGTCTAATTAAAGATCATATAAAAAAATTATAAAGACAAATTTTGAAAAATATGACATTATAATGAAAAAAATAATGCAAATATTGCTCTTTGTTTATAACAAAATGTATTCTGAAACGTTATTACTTTTTAAGAACGGAGGAGGGAGTACAAATTTTTTTAACATTAACTTCAAACTAACTCCACCTAATTCCTTATTATATAAACTTATAAATTAAAATAATAATTTTTTATGCTTCATATTATTATATTATTTTAGTTCACCAATAAAATTGCATATGATTAACCATTATACAATTTCATTCTAAGTATATTATATTATAATGTATATAATATGATATAATCATTTAATTTATTTTATAACTTATTAATTAAGATTTTATATCTTGTATAATATAATATATTATAACTTAATATTATATTATAATATATTATAACTTAATATTATATTATAGAAAACATTATATTGTATTATGCAAAATTATATTGTATATGCTTATAATATATATATTACAAAAGACTATAAAGTTACATAATATATTATAATAATTATCTATAATACAACAAAATCTTGATTTAACATATTATATATATATATATATATTATAATTATATATATGTATATATTACAATAAAATATGTGAATTATATAAATTATATAATATATTATAATATATAAGGTATTATAACATATTATGTCTATATTATAATATAATATAAAATTTTAGTATTATGAAATTATATAAATTTTTATACATAGTGTGTTATTATATATATATATATATATATATATATATATATATCTTATACAATATATATTGGTTTATATAATAAAATTGTACTAATATAATTAATATTAATAGTAATATAGTATATTATATATATTACTAATATTATAATATAT
>CM025788.1:1126118-1138618 GCA_014636745.2 Centella asiatica
GGAATACTTGTTATGGCAACTGTGATTGATTTTACTTGCCAGCTTTTCAAGGGAACACCTGAGTGTACTACTCGAATTTCTATTAACGATGACAAGCTGTAAAAGAACAGCAGGAACTCTTTTCTCAAGAAGTAATTCCATAGCATGAAGTTTCAATTTAATTCCACTATAATCACACAAATGATCTATTCCAAGAAAGACTGTATTCTTCCCAACCATAGCTTTTAATTGCTGGAACTTATCAGTCTTGTGTCTCACGTGCCTAGTTGAGGTAATCATAACAGGCAGAATCTTTATGATGATTGCCCTACCGGCATATTCAAGTTTCATGATACCTTCATTAAACTTGTAATCCAGCCCAAGGAATTTTTCACAAGCACATAAAAAATTGTATGCATGATCCGTTGAGCAAAAGCCTACTACATCTGCCCCTAAAATTCCTCCAAGCAGTTCTTCTGTATATGCAATACTCTGAAATGTCTCCGCAACAGGGAATGGAGTCTGAACAGAAAATATTATCTTTGATGCAATGCATCCCTTCCTAATCAAATTAGGCAGAAGCATCAATTTGTAACCCACAATCCAAATGATACTCTTAGTGTTTTTCAAGTTTAGTATTTTTCCAGCATACTCGCCGTTGGTGAAAATGTTGGAGCTCCAACCATCACTTATGGAGCGATCATCATATGGAGAGCATAGAGGGACACCATGCAGTATTGGCCACAATTGTTTGTCCATAAATTCATTTTTGATGTCAATATGGTTTTCCTTGGACATGAAGAGTGGGATATACTTATAATCAGAGAACAGTTGATCAGATATAAAGCGTTGTACCTCGCCACTAACTTCTTCCAACTCATCTATGAAGCCCACAACATACACCTCATGATTTTCTGATATCATTTTGCAAAAGTGATATATGGATGCATTTTCATCTTGTATAAACTTCCAACTATCATTTTCCTGATGAAGTTTTACAGGCAGCATGTGAACAGCTACAATAATATTAGTACTCTGTCCACAATTTGCAGCTTCCTTTGTGGTAGCCATATTGTTACCGCTACTGGACCTGCAATATATAGAAACCAATATTCTTGGTCATTCATATGATACATTAGGTAGGCGTTTATAATATGGTTTAACAAAAGTAGAAAAGAAAAACATCAAATATCGCTGTTTCAAGAAAATTTCACCCGCAATCTTATTTTCAATTAGAAAGTAATGATTACCAAACAAACAAAGTTAGGACAACATAAAAATTACTTTAAAATAGACATCTGACAACCTAACCTGCTATGCACCCATGTAAGGTTCTTTTTGGTACTATTAATTGGTAACAAAATCAGATACTAGGTTCTAACAAAAGATAAGGTAGTGTTTCTTATTCTTCTGCTTTTGTTTCGCTTTTTTCTTGTATTTTGGATATGTAGCTAAGGAAGACTATCTTCCTAAACAAATAATGCTTACAGTCCAAGCATATTCACTTTACACTGCAAACCATGCACAATATTCATATGAACTGAAAATTTGGTAAATACCACAAATTACATAGTCAAACAGTATGCTCTTAATAGTTATTTTGTCTGCAGTAAAATAGCCCTGCAGGGTTATTCCAGTCAGCACAGTTAGGGAATACATCCAGATCACTAAGTTCACAAAACTATCTTATTAATATCCTGCATGATTTTTATGAATGGCCTCTATTATTTTCGATATGACAATGCCATACAAATTTTCATTAATAAAAAAACCTAATAGTCACAAGAGCACCCAATGCAAATACTAGGCCTCAAGCATCAGATCACCAGAATCAAGGAAATAAATTCAAGCCTTTCAATCATTTAAATCACCGTGCATGAGTAATGCTGCTTGGAGCTATTGGATTCTATTCCTTGGTTGGCTGAGGTATCCATTTTAAGCAATACGATGCCCAACATGTAAAGTTCGAAACTGAAGTAACTTAACATAATTAACTTGGGAATATAACAATTAGAGAAATTGTTATCATATCATAGAATCTTCGATCAGCTTGCATGTGGAAATCTACTCAAAATGGTAAGAGAAATGCGACTTTTATTTTATTCTTTTTCTAGTTACGGTGTTAGTTTAAGGATACAAGAAAATAAAATCCACAAAGGACCTTAACTTTAACTCAGATTCTAAAAGTGTTACAAATTATACACAAAAAGTACATTTCCTGATTCAATGAATCTTAGCAATCTTAAATCTTCAATTTGTAATTCTTATAGCTGTATTCTCATTGATTTACAAATACAGATGGCTGTATACAACAATTTTGGAATTATCACTTCTACGTGGTAATACTACAAACAATATTAGAAGAGAGTAATTAACAAATCTAACGAAGCACATGGAAGATGAAAATTGCACGTAGCACTAAGAAACATAAGAACGTTTTTATTCTCATAAATGAAAGGCATACATAAACACATAAGGACAAGAATTAAAACAATAAGAAAGCTAACTCATATATACTTTCTGTAAGTGATACTACACATTCGAGATGCCTGGAGAGAATTACGTATGCACATAAAGGTGGAACAAAAACTCATGAAGATTGACCAGATTTCATTGAGTAAACTCCAAGAATTTTTATAATTTTCCTTTTTCTGACTTTTCCAGTCTATAAATTTCTTTACAGGGACATATCACTATGTAAGAGGTAAAACTAAAAAGTATACACAAGGTACATATTAGAACATCAAATGGACAACAGAAAAACAACATGAACAAAACATGGAGGAGGACAAAGCAAAGGGCTACTGGTGTGCTGCATTAACCCAATGGAATTAACAAATACCCTGTACAAAATAAGGCACTAAGAAAGTTAAAAGAGTATCAGTTTCGATACAAACACTTTCTGTTAGATTAGCATATTACACCAAAACAAACATAATATGTTGATTTCATCTAATCTATGAAGATAGGAACACAAAAATAAATCAGTAGCCCTAGTCTTCATTGCTCAAGTGTTAAATCACACAACAGTACTGCTTATGCATACATACATCAATATAGAAATTACTGCAAATACATACATACATGCGTATTTCGTGCTCGATCGAAACCAATATAAATAAATGTATACATTACCTTGGTTTCTTAAGAAGTATGAAATCTGAAAAGCTAGAGAGACGAGTAGTATAGGCTTCATCATCCATTTCTCTGTTTTTTATTTTATTTTTCGGACTAGTGCCAGTACTCAGGTAGTGTGTAATATATATATAGCGGTTATATATGTCTAATATGGTCTTTCTTTCTTCTTTTTCTCTGTCCTTTTTTACCCCTTAATTCAGACTATTCCAGAACCTGTACGAGCCAATCGGTAGCCAGCACATGTACAGTTTGTTAGAGCATCCACTCCACTATTTTGTTGTCTCACATTTTTTGAATTGCTTAAAAAATCCGTAGAGAATGCCTTAATTTGTTTATTTATTTTGATGAAGGTCAAGTGGGGAAATGTATACCAAAAAATAATTACATCTGTTTAGCTTTGTGTAGCCAGGTCAAACTCTATGTAACACCCTAACTCAAAAACGACTTTTACGAAGTAGTAACGACGATAATATAATATAATAAACTAATTTTTTATTTGAAGTAACGAATGAATTTAGAGTGTCAAATTTTTGGGGAAATGAGTATAATATTAAACAGTTAAAGATCAAACTGTGAGATACTCCGACCATTTTAAAATAAATAACATTTAAAAATAATTTTTTTAAAAAAAAATCAACATTTACATAATTGTTTCATTATAATATCATATTTGTACATATTTTTGACTTCATATTATGAATTATGCACAATAAATAGATATCGATAAATTTTCACCATGCATGGGGTTTGGGGATTTAATGGCCGAAGGTGCATGGCCATGGTAGTAGACTGATGTAATGTAAAGTAAATTAACTATCAATATAATTTCTTTTATCCGTATCTTGATTAATTTAGCATAAACATGACATTCAATATCGTCTTCAAGTAGGCCGATGGGTTTCATGTAGTTCGTACTTTCATGACGGGTGTTTACAAACAATTAAACATTACGAGTAATTTTCATGTTTTTCGTGATATTTTATTTTAAAATTATTAAAAATAAAAAATTTCACTTCAATTTTAAATTATAAGATATCGCAACCCTATTTTGCACTAAAATATATCTAATTTGGAACAAAGGTACAAACATACACACGCCATTTGCAGTGATATATATTTGAACTAGAAACTCAAATATGAGATATCCATGCAAAAGACGCAAGCTTCAAATTCAAAAGCTTTTGCACGCTAAACAGGCCCCAAGTGGGGTAAATATGTTTCTCATCTTTTGCGGGCATAATTACAAAAGCTATGGTACACAACCTATTTAACAATCATGGAAAGATACACTTCTTTTTCCTTGCAAAGATATGCAAGCTCATGCTTTGGTCCCCTACACTTTCTTACAAAGAGATCGTGAGCTGATACACACTCCATACCTAGGGAAACTGTCAATGTGAAACAATCTGCTTTTGGGGTTCTGTAGAATGGTGCAACATATGTAAATTTCTTGACTGCATCATTATCACCAAACTGTTCCGAATCCAAATAAACATACTGACAGGACTCCTGATTCACGGAAAACCGCAGCCACAGCCTGTTTTCAGGGACTACATTGTATAAGATAATCTGTAATGGTATCCCAACAGGCAATCCCGGGACATAACAAAACGGGTTTTCACAGTCATTGCCGATAACATCCAACTCTGCCTTTATGTGTTTGAGTCCTCCACATAACACAAACTGCTTCAGACAGAAAAACTCCACCAATTTCTTGAAAAGAAGTTCCCTATCAATAGATGTGCCAATTTCATGTAAAGATTTTTTAAGTTCTATCACAAATTTAGAAGGCTCAATGGATCCCTCTTCAAGGAGCAGCTCTACACATGACAATGTGGAAGGCAGCATATTCACAGTAAATTGATGGCACGAAGGCTCAAAACTAGGGAACTTCAGCAAACAAGTCACAAGCATCAGCTCCAAGAGATGCAACTCTGCTTCTTTATTCAATCCTACGAATGTATGCTTCATTTCTCTCAAGTCATTATATAACTTTCTCAATGTGATACCAAACTCTCCTGTAAACTGTGGCTTCCTTTGGGATGTAAAATGCATCCACGCCTTTCCAAGCAGCTTTACAACCTGCAGATATTTCAGTGCGAAAACTAATCTACCAATACGTTGAGGTGCTTTGATAGAAACGACTTCCAACTCTTTTTTCCAAATCCTGCATGCAAAAAGGGA
Source organism: Centella asiatica (assembly GCA_014636745.2). Taxonomy (NCBI): domain Eukaryota; kingdom Viridiplantae; phylum Streptophyta; class Magnoliopsida; order Apiales; family Apiaceae; genus Centella; species Centella asiatica. The sequence continues at coordinate 1,131,420 of CM025788.1, forward strand.
AAAACGGGAGAATTTTTAAATATGGAAGCAAGACTAGCAATATGGTACTAGTCTAAGCCAGAAGGCAAGAAAGGATTATAATGCATTCCTACAAAAGGGGCTACAGAGTGATGAAAGTCCTTTCCTCCCTCTCTATGGGGGCCAAGACATTAGTCATAACCATGCTAGACCCAAAATTAAGTCCTCCGATCAGCAATTTTGCCTACGCCTAGAGTTTTCATCCTGATTTGTCTTTTAAGCCACCAATTCATCAAATCAGACATATTCAGAAATATTTAATCAGAAAACCTACATTCACTACGACTGTTTTGTATTGATTGAGGTTTTATTGAGAAAATGTATTTTATAATTTGGATTGTCAACTGGTCCTCTTATTTTATTATGCTGTGCTTATATGTAGAGAATATGGTGTTATTACAAGTTTCACTCGTTTTTTTCCCATCTAAATCAAGCCCTTTCTAAACTAAAAATTTGGTTGGAGAAGTGGGCCATGTATTTAAAAGAATAATTACAACACAATAATAATAGACAACAAAAGTACATTTTCTGTCTATTACTTTGATTTCCATCCAGTTTACAGCTCACAGCCAATCTTAACTTGTGCAAGCAAATATGATTTGTTTAAAGGAGAGATAATATAAATAACCTTAATGTCTGGAGTACTTCAGAAATGCATCCAAATTGTACCAGTGACCAGATATTATTGACACTTGCAAGGATATGGTTCACCAAGGTTGTCCCTTCATCATTCAGCTCCAGCTGGCAGTTTCGAAGTGGAGTTGTGGTTTTAGTCAGTTCACACGATTCCTGAGAATGACTATTCGAGGCATCATTCTCTATCTGCTGCAATGGCTTCTCTCGGTTAAACAAATCCAAGGCAGAAACAAATGTGGATCTACTACAACTACACAAATACAACAGAAGAGTATTCTGGTCCATAAAATCAACTACACCACGAGATATTCTCCCCAGCAGTGTAACTGCGTAAGAAAATATTCTTGGTGGAATACTGCATAAATGCTTTTCATGTGACAGTGGAGCTGAGATGGCCAGCACAAGCAATGAAGCGGTTCTTGCACTTCCAAAACCCAACTTACCCTCGAAATATTGATCTATCTGAAACATAAATCAAACTTGTTTGAGGACTTCTGAATTGTCATAGAAGCCCTATAGCAAAAAGGGACCAGCATAATATATCTATATAGGAATTAAGGTAATTGAGCTATAGCTCACATTTCAAATCTTACCCGATAATTTTATCTGTAAATTATAATCTATTTATGAAATCCAATCGTTTGGATTGAAAGAGTATCAAAAGATATAGTATACAAATTTTCAAATCATTTCACAATGTATAGCATGATTTTTATAATTATGTAAAATTTGTATTTTTCAATGGCTAAGATATATTGATTTTTATATGATTATAAAAACTATGTAGAAGAGCTCAAAAAATTACATGTAGTTTGTTTTTGCATACTCTTTTAATCCGTATGGTTAAATTTTTCTAATATATTTTGGAAACCGAAACATAGCACGAGTGAATAGGATTATAAATATGAGTTATAGCTCAATTCCCTTTTTCCATATATATATACATATATATATAATACACGGGGTAAAAGGGATATGTTACAAGCCTAATGAGGGTAGGTTATAAATCAATCTGAAATTTGTGCCTTCTTGACATATTTCCAAAAGCTTACCACATAGATGACAATAACATAAACTAAGAAGATTTATCGATTTTTGTATGCTTCTGTGAAATGAAACCCCTTGAACAATTTTGACTTACTACACAATTTCAACAGTTATAGACTAGAACCAAAATGTAAGATACTTGTAGAATGGAGAGAGTATATAATCTCATTTATCTATTACATAGTAGTTTTTAGAAAGTGTTCCTTTTTAATTAAAGTTCCAATTAGTATAACAAATGATATGGTTGGAGTTTGGACAACACCCATCTTATATAATGTTATTAATTAACAAGACCTTCAATATAAGGCAATTAGCTCACATAGAGCACTTTATATTTTCAGAACTTATGAACTACTTGTAGGTGTATGAGTTATAACTGCAGAAAATTTTGAAAAAAAAATTTAACAAAAATTATTTGAAAAAAAAATCTAATATTTATGATTAGTAAAAGGCCTAGTACAGGAAAAGCAGAACAGAACCATGTTGGTATACAAAATTGATACAACATTTGCATATTTGAAACAGAAAACCTCATGAGAAACATCCTCGACCAAGCTAACAGCATAACTGCCATGACTTCGACCGATATTAAAAAGAACAGAAAATATATCAGCTTCGTCCTGAAATATCATGTGACAACCAGTATTAGCACTCTCAACAAATGAGACAGGGCAAAAGTAGTAACAGCAGAAAACCAAAACGGCCACACCACCCTTTAGCTCACAACATGAAGTTATTTCTACTTCTTATGCGGTGCGATTTAAAATTTTAGGGAAAAAATACTACTGCAAAAATGAACTAGCAAAACTGTATTCAAAAAGTAAAACAATAAAATACTTTTCATTTTAGATTTGAGAAGAGACCATGTTTCAGTAACAACTGACCTGTGGATTCACTTCCAGACTATTAACAAGGACACTAATGCATTGTTTGAACATAGCTGAACTATGTAGCTTAAGCATCTGAATTACTTTCATTGCTTCAGATCTTATTGGTGTAGAATTGTCATGTAGAGTGCCAAAAACCTGCAGAACCAAACCAATCATTTACCATGAGAAACTTACTTATCTAATTCACTTTTTTCAAGGAGGGAATAGTGCACTAACAATAACATATGCTGTAAAACAAAATATCCAGTTGCAAAACAATGCATGCATCCAACCAACATTACATAATAACCACTGATCAGAACAGCTACACAACATGCTAGATGAACTACTATATAGAAAGAATTAGCCAACTAAACAAATTGTACACATTAATATCTACATATCAACCTCAAGGAGCCAATTCACTGTTATTGAGCCTGGTGACAAGCTTCCGAGGAAGAATTTAAGGAAATGGTCATGGTTTCAGTAACCCAGAAAAAAGATTGTCCTTACGGAATTCTTTGTTTGTGCAGAATTCAAATATTGCCCTCAGGCATACATAAGAAATTAAGCAAAGTGAGTCAAATTGACATGACCTCCGATCCTAATGTCAGTTCAGTAAATTCAGATGGGAGTAGAAGAATATACCATGTTTAAATGATCTTCTTGCACCTGATGGCCTTGTTTTGCAATATGATGCAGTGTTTGTAGTGTTTGTAAACGGACAACTTCTGAATCATCATTCAGCAAATCCACCAATAGATTCAAGGCTTTACCAGCAAAATCAGAAGAAAGGATGGAAAGTGAACGCAAGGAAGAACAAGCAGACCCACGTACCTTCACATAAAGCAGAGGTCCCCTTAGATATTCATAAAATAAAGTTCACACTAAATGATTGAGCCAAAACAAAGTAAATAGTCACTCTGTTTAAAACTAAAGTACATTTTTTTAAAACTTTTCAAACATTGAAGTCAATTCAACTCATTCAAAAAATAAGAATTCAATAAACATCTAAATTTTGGAGTTAAGAAATAAGTCAAATTAACTTCAAAATTCAATTTTGGAAACAGAAAATAATGAAGAAAACACAGTACGTGCATATATATACATACATATGTGTGTGTGTGTGTGTGTGCATATTAACAAATGCACTTATTTACCCCATCATTCAGCATTCAGACACTGCTCTTATTAATTCAATATTATTCCAATCTTATATTCAATATTCAGCACTCTTAATGCCTAGTAAAACAAATGGAACCTTTGAGACTTTATCAAACAGTTTTGAGAGGGTTCAATGTAAATTAAAATATTTATTTTGATATTTGCTCAATGTTGATGAAATGAAAGCCTCTCCAGCAAACGTTTCATTGCAAAATTAAGACTTATTGTTAACATACACACCAAAAAAGTATATGTACATGTGTATACATGTGCATGATATGAAAGACAAAAAGATAAAGCAACACAGAGGCAATACTTTATTAAAGGGTTTCTGAAGAAAAGAGGATTGTGAATCGAACATTGTCCCATGTAAACATATGGAGTATGTTTGATACAATATATATTATTACAAAACTTGAGACAATATAGAGAGTACAAAAACGACTCAGTGCGTTAGTTACTGTCAACTTAGTGAGTCGCAAGTCCAAATTAAATATATTTTTAACTCTTATAAAGATTTGGTTGAGTCGGTTTAGGATATCAATTTTGTTACACTTTGATTTTGAAAATACTTACAGTTAGATATAACTATAAAATTGACAAAAATCTTTTTATACATAAATATGCAAGTATGCAACACTATTAGTAATTTTAATTTTTAAGGAAATAATAAGGAATTTCTAATTATTCATAATTTACTAAATTATATCACCATTACTAGATCATAATATTATAATATGCTGAAAAATATTTACCCGTTTTATGCACAAGTTTATAAGCTAATATAGGATAATGCACTTATGGTATCAAACATAACTGATAATAACATTATTATTTCTATATCTATTTATTTTTCTTACTTGGTTACTACATAAATTGATGGATTTGTTCTTTTCGGTTGGTTCTAAGAATTTTGCTACTAAAATGTGATTTTGTGATCAAAAGTCCAAGTAAAAGCCCAAAAAGAGAAGAAAGTCAAGAAACCCAAAAGAAAAGGAAAAATGAAAAGAAATGGATCCAGTCCAAATTAGAAGATGAAAGACACCTCAACATCAAGGCAAGAAGCCAAATAGCAATTATTTGTCTATTTTGATTAGCTTGGAGCCAAAGTATTTTAAGGCCATTCATATTTGCTTGAAACCAAGTTGTGAAAGACACTAAAAAGGCACGGGCTTAGTCACAAGACCCAGCAAGGCGACCCTTTGTGCCTTGCTTTGGGTGAGGTTAGGCAAGTTCAAAGAAGCACGTGCCTCATGGGCCTAGGCACAAGACACATGGCACATGAGATGATCACCTCTTCGAACTGAAGCCCAAATATGTGCAGCCAATAGATCTTGACCGTTTAAAAGGAAAAAAAGGAGCCCGAGTTGTTCAAGAAAAAAGGGGAGAGAGAGAGAGATGTATTTGCTTCAAGTCACGTGAAATCACATCTTTCACACATCAACAGAAAAAAAAATCTTGATAGAGAGAGAAGGGGTGAGTCAGAGACTCCTACCAACAGGGCTGAACGGCAACACCAGGCATGTCGACACACTAGAGGCCTAATTTAAGGTAAATTTCTTTTGACTAAAATATTGACAGAGAAAATCTCTAAAAGATACTAGCCTATATGGAACGGCTTGTGCTTGCCGGAGTCCTTAAACAACATTGTGCACTTAAAATTTTAAATTTGTATGAATTAATAACCACGAGAATAGCAATAGCCAGCCCTAACAGATTGTATAATGCTATGATTCATATAAACATATGATGTTGTATATACACTGTAGTTCCTCCCAGAATAAAAATAATGGACTATAGACATATATCATCAAGCCCAATAACAAAGAAAGCTTAACAAACTTATATCAACCGCCATTTCTTCACCCCCAACAAAAAATTTAAAAATTATACATACACACACATGACAATATAAATAACTATAATAATAAGTTAACAAGAACAATAGTAAGATGTTGATAATGATGAGATGCTATGAGGTACCTCACAATATTCATCCTCAATCCCATGAATAAAAACTCCAGCAGCACTTGATAATGGTATCTTCAGATGTGCCTCGGCTGCCTCATCTCCCTTGGCTGGCTTCTTCGAAAGGGTTTGAAGTAGAATATCCTCAGAGACCATCTCTATCTTCCCAAGGGAATCAAAAGCTTCAAATCTGACATCCACACTACTCATGTCTCTTACCATTGAACAAATCTGCAAACATGATGTTAAAACAGATAGCACAATAAGAAGACAATCTGTACCATAAGAGGATACTTCGATACGAAATGACAGAAGAAGGAAGTCCTACCATCTTTGATGTGCTATTAACAACTTGGTAATTATCTTGCAGATCTCCTAGACAAAACGTGACCCTATCAGATCAGCAACTATGTGTGTGTATGAGAGAGAGTAGGTATACATAGCATACATGTTTTTTTGTATAATCAAATCCGCATAATTAAGATTTACAGAGTGCATTGAGATATGCAAGAAGTCAAGAACCAACAAGATTCGATGGTTTTAAATGGATGTTATATTTGTTCCCCTTCCTAGTAACAATCAAGGCTGTTACTTAAATTAAGAAGTCACATGATACATGACCATGTTGTCTACTACATCAATGAAACTGTTATGAAAGTCATACAAAATATAGGAAGTCTCTGTGAATTAAAAGGAAACATCAAAATTTGAAATATGAAATTCCATGTGAAACTAAAAAATTTACCACACACATGCATATAATTCAGCAGTGTTGTACCTCATGCAAAGATAGTTGTATAGTAATACCTGTTTGAATAATGCATCTGACCAGTATTTTTTACTTTCACCTTTACTGGATACAACAAGCACTTGTCCCCATGCTCTCACCTGAAATTACAACACAATTGTATCACATGACCCATTTTCTCTTTTTCTCCAGGCATATCTCACGTTGAGGTATTAGTGGCTTCTGTATTTAATGAAATCAAAACGTTTATATCATCAAACAAACTTGCAAAGCAAGAACATGAAATGCAAATTACTGCAACAATATAACAGAAACGATCACATATAAGCAACTGCGCAAAAAGCATGCTGTTGTATGTTCTCGTAGAATGTTCAGTAGCTTAAGGCCAACTCAAGTGGAAAGAGGGCTGCCAAATCGAAACTTTATAGTATTAAAAGCAGAGCAAAGATATCAAATCCACAAAATGAAATAAAGTCATTAGCAGCTTACTGCACGAATTGCCGAACGTCTGACGCAGTCCTCCCTATCGGATAAAAGCTCAACGGCACGAACATAGCATCCCTCCATCATCCCACGATCCTCCGTAACAATGCAATTGCTCAATCCATCCAATGAAACGCTCCTGATATACGGATATGGATCCTTAGTAAAACCTAGCAAAACTGTAAGCAACAGAGACGGACGAATTGAAAGCTTTTGCACATTTAGCAAAAGATAGTGTCGAACGGCGACGCAAGGGCGGAAACAGA
>CM025788.1:1140487-1356740 GCA_014636745.2 Centella asiatica
CCGCTCATGAAACGGCTCTACTGCAATGGATGACAGAGGGTCCGTAGTACTGGAAGCACCGGAGTGATCCAGTAGCCGAGAAGGGGCCTAGAAGTGCCTACTACTACACCACACTACACTTGGCTCTACACATTTATAGAGCTAACCCTTGTCTAGTGCCTGGCAGAGCTAAGGTAAGGCCACTTTTTCAGGTTTCAATCCTTACTCTTTATTCCCATCTTCGCCCAGGCTAACGGGACCTTACTTATTCATAGGGGAGAGTGGAGCCTCTTCATTCTTAATAATAACACATAATATGTTTATTATATTGTATTATTCGTATAATAATCAGAGATGGAGGTAAAGTATGAATCTTATAACCTATAATCTAATCTAAATAATCAATTTCTAATATCAGAAGAAATTGAGATGTCATTGTCGTATCAAACATGTAATTCATACATAACAAGACTCAAAATATTGAAAGTGAAAGTTAAAATAATAAAATTAAAACTATATGAAAAGAATAAACAGTTTGTATCATTATATGGAAATTATCTTTTTGCCAAAATATTCGTGTCAAGAATTAGTCCCCAAATGTATAAATGAAATAATAAGAGAAAAAATTAAGTATAAATGTACAATGAATAAATTATAGTTATAAATTATAAGTCAACTTCTTATAATAAGTAACATTACAAAATGTTTTTCAAAAAAAAGGAAAGAAACATATCACAAAATCAGTGTGTTGAACGTGATCCGTGCCCCTTGGCTGAGGGGTGAGGGTGAGGCCGTAAATAAGTTTTGTTGGAATTTACTTCTCGTGTATAGAGATGGTTGCGAAATTTTTGTTATTTTATTTAATTCAATCGACAAAATAGAAGGATATGACCCTTGTTTGAATTTAAAATTATAAAATTTTAGATTATAAATCAAACAAATATTATATGACTTTTGTGCAATTTTAAGTACCGGCATACATAATATAATTTGGAGAAATTTATTTAACAGTTTTTGAACTATATCATTTTTGCGCATTTGATTTGCAAATATTTTTTATAACTTGTTTGGTACATAAAATTTTTAAAACATGCACAATCAGTAAATTTCGTCAATATCTCGTTAAATCTGACAGAAAATACACTAATGTGAGTTATACATTTAATTTTAAGTCTTTATTTTATTAAAAAATTCTCTTTAAAAGTTTCTGACCAAATTTGTAAAATTAATATAACTCGAAAACAGTCGAAAAAAAAGTTTGCATGAGACATAAACCGACCATTTTATCATTTGAAAATTACGTGTGATTCACACGAGTGTATTTTTTATCAAATTTAACCAGTAATTGATGAATTTTTCTGATTGCGCATATTTTAAAAAGTTTGTGTATCAAAAAAGTTGCGAAAAGAATTCAAAAACTAAATGTGCAAAATTGATATAGTTTAAGAATTGTGGAGAAGGTTTTCCTATAATTTGTGGCATACTTCAAATATTAGTAGAGATTACGAAAATACCCTCAAATATTCCGTGTTTGTATATTACTTATTTCTTATTAATCCATTGGCGTTTGCCACATTTGGTACTCAACAAGCAATTGTACTTTGAATGTAATTGTCATTTCACTATAACAATTTACAATCGTAAAATGTATTTGTTTTGGGTCTCCACAACTCAAGTAAAGCGGTCATCTAAGATTCATCACTATTTAGAGAGATAAGTTCGTAAGCACACACCTCAATTTTACGACACTCAAATAATATCTTTTGTTTTTCACTAAGAATCAAACATTTGTATTTTTCATCGGAATCATATGTATTCAATGTTTTATCTCTCAATCTCTTTTAACACTATAACAAGAAAAATTATAGTTATAATACTAATAAAAAATCTTATTTAATTTAAAATCTTCATGACAATAAACTTACTTGAGATTGTCATAAACTATTAACATGTTTTTCTGTCCAAATAAGTAACTAGTGTAACTGAGAAGATTTACCGTTGAAATCCATACTCCAACTACAACAAAGTACAATATTTTATGAATTGTGTATCTACTTAAGTTTAAGTTCATGTTCCTGTTCATACATGCAATTAATCACAAGCACAAGTCAAATACGTACATGGACAGGTATAAAAGATGTATAAAATATTTAAGTTCTATAACACATACTATGCATACATTTATACTTACATAAACAAGTAGAAGCATTCATAAATACTCGACTTTATATACATATAGAGAAATGAGAAGAAAGACGGTTGTATACATACCGGTAGTAATATAGTACGATTAATATGCGTAAGTTGAAGAAAGTCGCTAGATGCCAAAAAAGAGAAGGAGAAGGAAAAATATGCACTTTCATTTATTTATTTTTTAAAGTTTGGTATGTCTACAACAAATTATAGCTGACACTGAACACGTCCTTTATAACTTATGGCGAATGACAATTATTAAAAAAGAAATTTAACAAAAGAATAATAAAAACTCAATTGAAACATGTCCGTCATAAATCGTAGCGGATAACGATCAATAAAGAAAAAAAAATCAATTTAAACACGTTCCGTCACATATTGAACGAACGCCTAATAATTAAAATAGTTATACAGTTGTCAACCGCAATTTTTAATTAAAAAAATAGAAAAGTAGTTGTTTTAATAAGAAAAGTTAATTAATATACTCTCGTAGTCTATTTTTATTTTAAAATAGCAGTCATACCCTTATGGCATACGACTATGAATTAATGAAAAAATGAAATACACTCACAATGATCTGGAGGCATTTTTAAAATCTTTACTTACATTTTACATCCATAATAAATTGTATTATGTTCACTATAATTTGTAACGAACTAAGGCAGAAGTCATCTGGCTTTCTATGTTGTCATTGGACAATAAAAAATTAGATGAAATAAATAGTACATTTTTAGTACTCTCCCTAGATTATTTCTCTTAATTTAATTTATTAAATAGATTGAATATAAATATAACTTTAAGTCAATTTCATAAATTTGACTGAATTATAAACTTAGTCAGACTCCATTAAATTTATTTGAAGTTGCAACCGGGTAAGATTGAATCTGATTAGACTGTTCCATCTAATTTTTCATCATCTTTGATTTCATATTTTTTTTAAATTAATATTTATTCAAATATAAATGTTCAATTGCGCTCATTTATTCATTTATCTTCATACAAATATATTCAAATTGAAATTAAAATTATCAAGAAGTAGGCAACAATTTTAGAAGGAATGAAACTAAGATATATACAGTATTATTTGTCTATTTAAAATACCCTGTCTCATCGTCCGGGTAAGATTAGGGTAATTTGGGTAAAATTAATGTTATTAAAATCGAATCGGATTGGTCGGTTTAACTGAGAATCGAGCATGAGTTCGATCGGTTTGATTAAAATTAGCGGTTCAAAAGAAAATCGAAAAAAAATCGGTTGAACTGGTTAAAACCGTGTTTTTTACTTTTTTTTTTCTACTAAGTGGATTTTCTTCTTTTGTTTTTTAAAATTGTGTTTTTTGTCTTTTTGTGAACTGATAAATCGGTTTAATAAAATTTTAGAATATTTGATAAAGTTATTTTGATTATTAAAAATTTAAAACTTATAATGATGAAGTTATAAAAATATTTATAATTTATATAATATTTTTCTTAAAAAAATAATAGCCCAGGTAAATTATAAATCAATAATACGCTGGCTAAAATACAAGGCACTTTGCGGACCCAGACGAGGTGTGCCACTATTTAATATTTATAGCCGGATAGGGAGAGTGAGGAGTGAGAAAAAGGCATCTTCTAGCATTCTAGAGCGAGAGAGTAGCGCAGAAGGAGAAGAAGATGCCGTGCCTAAACATTTCGACTAACGTGAGTTTGGAGGGTGTTGAGACCTCCTCAATCCTCTCCGAAGCCACCTCCGCCATCGCCAAAATCATCGGCAAGCCCGAGGCCGTATATTCTCTCTCTCTTTTTCCTCCTTTCTCGTACTTGATTGCTTTGTAGCTATCTGTTCATTATGTTTTTCTGTTGATTATTCATCTATTAGTGATAGACATTTGATTGTTCAGTCACCTTTTTTCTGTATATTTATGTTGAATTTCATCTTAATTTTACTTTGAAAATAGAAACCCTATTTATTCATTATTTAAGCTAAATGTTATCACCCAATTTTTATGCTCGAGCCAGGCTCAATTGGGTGAAATTTATAATTTTTAAAAAATAATTTCAGATATCGTTTTCCCTTCCACCTAAATTGGGCTTGGTGGGTTAGGGAAGAAATTTGTATGTTTAATGTTGATTGTGTGCAAATTCAATTCACTCCTTGTATTTATGGAGTTAGAAATTTATTTTTCGATGTCAAATAGATTGATTGTAACTGCTGTTACACTGTTGCCGCAAGAATCTCCATCTTGTACGAATCAGTAAAGACAAATCTGATATTTTAGTTGACTGGTGTGCCCAGAAATTTGTTGCTACATTTATTATTTCTTAGTCTTCATTCGTGAGATAGATTGCTGGTTTCAGTTTGATATCTATATGCTTTTCATTTTATTGTTTTCCCATCAAATGTACATGGATTTTCCTACTGTTACCATCAAATGTACAGATTCTTGTTGCCTTACATTTTATTATGTTTTAGTCTTCGATTGTGAATTGATAGATTGATGGTTTCAATTTGATATCCATATGTTTTTCATTATATTGTTTCCCCATCAAATGTATATGGATTTTCTTGCTGTTACTTCAGAACCGAATCTGATCGATACTCATCATTCAAAACTTTTTGTGTCTATCAAACACAGTATGTGATGGTTGTGGTCAAGGGATCTGTGCCTATATCATTTGGTGGTACTGAGCAGCCAGCAGCCTATGGTGAATTGGTGTCCATTGGGGGCCTCAATGCTGATGTTAACAAGAAGCTGAGTGCTGTGATTTCTGAGATTCTTGAGACCAAGTTATCTGTTCCCAAAAACCGATTCTTCTTGAAGTTTTTTGATTCCAAGGCAAGCTATCTTAGCTTTCACAATAAACCCTATGTTGGGCCACTTCCATGCATATTTTAGTTTTCTCATTGCATTCTTCCTGCTTGTTTAGGCCAATCAAGGTCAAGAATATGCACAATGTCTACATGCTTTACACCAGTGCTAGATAATGTAAACCTTCACTTTTTGTAAACAAAGAAGTTTCTTAAGCTTGTTATTTCATTTAGTTTTCCTTCTTAAAGGATTTATTTGGGCTTACTTACCAGTCGATTCATCTATCTCTGACTAGTTTTTCCATAAACTTATCGCCTCCAGTTGTTGTTCTGATACCTTCATCTTTATTTTTCAGGGATCTTTCTTTGGATGGAATGGCTCCACCTTCTAGGCTCCTCGTTGAGTTTATTGTTGCTGTGCTATCATGAAACTGTAGTAATTTTACTCTTTTAAATTGTAACAACTTTATATCTGTCCAGTATCTAGTACTTTAACTTCCTTGTTGACATTGGAAGGACCTTGTGACTCTGTTTCACTATGAATGTTTAAAGATCATCAGATGTTCTCTCGAGTGTCTCATTTACACAAGTTGAGTGGCGTTTATAATAATCTTGAAGCCGTTTGGAGTGTTTTCTGTTTAGAGAACATTGGTCACTAGGGCATTGTGCGAATTAAACCATGTAAAGGGCTGTGTCATTTGCCTGGGTTGTGGGGTATTGAACATTGCAAGTTCGTACTTGGGTGAAGTTGTCGTACCTATAATTTATTCATCAACTCTGGAGACATTCTGGAAATGTTACTTGTAAGCATAATAGTTCCATGTTCAGCTGTCATATAATTTCTTTTCCGAGTTTATTTCATTAAATTAGTGATATCCTCATTAAACATCATAAATAGCTCGTCTTGACATGTCATTGTTGTTAGGTTAATTTCATATAAATTTAGCTTTTACCCTTAGAGGGAATGGATATGCTTTTGAACATAATTTTGGCATACATCCATGATCTCTTGGAGCACAACATTCAAGCATGTATTGCCACTCCACTGTAATTGCTTATAAGTTGCGTAAGTTTTATGAGAAATGATATTCATCCGTTCCAAAATTAGAGATATATATTTTTTAATATAATATTATTTGTACTTGATGTAATATTATTTGCAAAGGGTGTAGTTTCATTTGTGATATGAATTTGTAAAAATATTAAAATATAAATTTTTTTATTTAATAGCATTCATTGTACAATTTATGATATTTCTCTTCAAATTTATTAAAAACAAAGAATTTTACTCCAATTTTAAAAATTGTAAGATTTTACAAATATATTTTGTATAAAAATTATCTCTAAAAAATGTAAATGATTTATTTGGTGGGACAAAAAAAATTACCTAAAAGACTTATTTGATGAAACGGAGGAATTGGTTTTTTCCCCCTCCCAAATATGACCTTGCCTACGGAACATATGGACAAGTTGCTCTTTGCAACAGTCTTTCTGAATCCGGTTTTTCTTGTGTTTATTTATACATTCACACACACACAAGCTTGCTCTTGCTTACACTGTTACACATATTATATATACTTATATAGTGAAGTATTACTTTTTTTTCCTTCTTTGGTTACAGAAGTATTATTTTTGAGTTCCTTTTCTGACCATGCATTCCTTTAATATAGATTTTTTAAACCATGATATATTCATTTCGGTGAATATCGGCAGCCTAAATATTCGAGAAGAAGTGCTTATTTTGAGAAGACAAATTAATATTAACATCAATTTTGTTTTTTTAATAGGGAAATCGAGCTTTGTAGCTGGAATCTTGAAGAATTTTTATTTGTTCATTTCAACCTTTTATGGTTCTGAATTGTCAACAATAATCCAATTAAATATTAGGATTCTCTTGCAGTGTTGATGGTGACGCAACGAAATAGTCGTTTGGATTTAACACCGCAAATAAACGTGAAATAATTCCACAAAATTCTTTCAAACCCACATAGAAGATATCCCAAAACACAAAATTGTATTGATAATATGTTAAGAGTTTATTACCATAACATAAAAGTATTTATAATCTAGAACAACTCTAGTTGAAAAATGAATGAAAAATTATTTGAACAAACGTAGGAAAATTAAACGAGCGCTGAATGTGGGTATGGTCGTAGGCACAGTCATACTCCTGTCCGTGCTCATTCTTGGTAATTTCAGCGTGAGTGAAAGTGTCATCATGCATGTGATCGTGCATAAAATTTAGAATGTTTCTTGACCTATATCTTTCGAATTTTCTGTTGTATCAAACTCTCCTTCTTAGAAAAGATCCGCTCTATAATCTTGAAGTGTAGAAGGATCACGTAAGCAAAAACATCTCAAATAACTTTCGTTCAACCAATTTAGCACGCTTTAATATATCAATATAAACCTTGGGGAGAACATAAGTATAAGCAATACATTGTTAGGAATTTGCATTTCAAGATATTCTTTTGGTATAACAAATTTCAACATTCTCAAACATATGTATAGAAACAGTTTCATGAACTTGAATTATCGGACTCACGATGATCCCATTGTTGATATTTTTCTTTCCTATTTGGAATTAAAAATAATTAATGGTTAATTCTTGTTTTTGGATTTCACGAGAAGATAGGAAATAAGAACCCTAAATGAGGTTGATTTGTAATCTTGTAGATACACAAATAATCAGAGAGCAATCATCATAAAACAAAAGAAAGAGTAAAATTCATAACTTTCTATCAGCACGATACAACAATCTTACTTTTGCGTTTTCTGAAATTTGGACGATCGGATCGTTTTGATTTTTGGACAACGGCTTCGCAACGTCTGGTTTTTGATTCTGAACGATGGAGATCGATTTTGGGGGCTCAGAAGTGTGTGATTTTGGGGTACAAACAGGCTGCCTGTTTTAGGTATATTCTCTGATTTTGTCTCTGTTTTTATTATATATTTCTTGACGTTTATTTCAAGAAGTGTAATGATATATCCTAAACGTTTATTCCAAGAAGTGTAACAATATATTCTAAACGTTTATTCCAAGAAGTGTAACAATATATTCTAAACGTTTATTCCAAGAAGTGTAACGATATTTTCTGAACGTTTATTTCAAGAAGTGTGACGATATATTCTGAACGTTTATTCCAAGAAGTGTGACGATATATTCTGAATTTGTATGCCTCTAGTTTAACTAGGGAAGACTAAGTGTATTGCCCAATTATTTGTGATAGTATAATTTTTGGGTGGACTACGGTACCGTAATAATTTTTGGGTAGACTACGGTCCCGTGGTGTTTACTCCTCATCTTTGGACGGTTTTCTACGTATAATTCTTGTGTGTCTTATGACTTGTATTTTACAAGTTATCTTTTTATTCTTTCTGTACTTAATTATTTTCTCAAAGGTTTATAAGTTTAGGAAAAATTATTATTCCTCTGTAGTCAATTTTTCCCAACACCCATTCTCCTCCAATTATGAAACAATTTCAATAACATTAATTGTAGAAACACCCTTATCTTTTGCCATCACAAATTTGGCTTCCTTCTCTCCTTCTTGAATTGGAGTTTGCTTATTCATACTGAATTCGGTTGTAGGCTGAGTTCTCTCTATAACATGCCTTCTGTGAACTTCTAAATTTGACGTTTTCTCGATTTGTGATGATCCAATGACGTTAGTGTTGGAATTGTAGTATATGTGCAGATCATAATTCATAGATTTTGAATTACAGTTTTTCGTATAATATGTACTTCCCAAGTACGTCAAAGGACTCCTTGGTAGCAAAATCTCAAACTGATCCCTTTGACATGACTTTGCAGGCACAAATGTTTTGATGGAATACATAGTCCGGCTCTGAAGTCAATTGATTTTTTACGGAATGTATCGAATTAGAAATGTTGATTGATTTTTGACGGAATGTATCGGATTAGAAATGTTGATGTGGTAAAATAGAAAAACAAAAGTTGAGTGTTGTATTCAGGAAAACGTGCCAACATGAATAACGTTTTTGTAGGTTTTGTCTTTTTTAATTTATAAGGTTATATATGAGATGAATCTGCGTAACGTTGGAATATGATTTTTGTAAAAATCAGCTATAACTTATTTCTAATGTATATGCGTGTCTACACAAAGTAACAAACTTTATGAATATGACATGCAACACACTTGTGTGGAATTTCCAGATTATATTCGGTTTGATGATAGAGAAAACAATTGGCAACCATAACCACCATAGAAACTCATCACGCCATCAACCATTACTACACCTTATTACATTTCCACACCCTACACTAGCTGCAATTCCTTTTGAAACACCATCGACGTTGACTTTAATCTAACCTTCTAAAGGGAACTGCCATTTATTTTCAAACATTTAAAAGAAATCATTGATTAACATATCTCTTGGTGTCTTGGTTATTTTAATCTCAATATCATTTTAGAAGTTTATACACATTAATGAATCATTAAATGTGTAAATTCAAATAAAATATCAAAATAAACGTTTCATGTGTCCAATGCATATAGTTTATTATTTGTTCTCTCTCCATTAAATGTCTAATTTTTATTTAGTTAACCTAAAATAAAATAGAACAGTTTATTTGAAACAAAAAGCATTAGAATTAATGAAAACTTTGCAATCTCCTATTCAATATTGTTTAACAACATCACCAACCTAAACTTAAGTCAAAGATATAGAGAGTTAAATACTAGCACTTAGATATTTGGTACGTTACGGGACATCCCGGGTCGTTCAGCCCATCATGTAACGTTCTATACTATTAATGTCGTACTTTTTTTATAATATCAAGAATTGCATAATATTATGAATAACTCATATTTGACTCATTTATAACCCTTGAGTTATCTATTTAACTTATTACCATTTATGACTCATTAAGTGTTTTTTAAATAAATATTATTGAGAAATTCAATTATCTATTACAAATGGGGAGAGAGTTTTGTACATTGGTCTATTGTCAATGGAATGATGAGCTTTCTTATGTTAGCTAATGCTCATTAAGTTAAATGCGTCACCAAACATATTAAAATTATCCAATCGCATTTTTATCATATAAGATGTCTTCCATTTTGACTGGTGAAGCTCAACGCCAAAATTTATTATTGTGAAGACTTCCAATGAGAGATTTATCATTTTGTATGTTGTAAAGGATAAAATTATTAACAGAGAGCTTTCAATTTTGATCAATCATGACACTTACCTCCAAAACTTTTAAAATAATTAATATAGTTTTAAATTCTTCCAAATCGGAATTATATGCAATTTTACTTACGGTGTACAAGAAAAAGTAATAATCCATTGCCAAGGTGTTGCCCAAAATTTTCAGATGTTGTTATTGCCTTTTATCTTATAAAGGATAAGTCCATTCAAAAACTTTGAATTTAGATGTTGTTTGCATTGTGAGCGTGAGGAGTATAGAGATTCATTACCATGATTTATCATTCTAGGATTTTTGCAAGATTGAGAGCTTCAACAGACACCCAAGAAATTTTTTGAACACCGCATTTGATATGTAATCACACTAAGCCTTTGAAACGAACCAGAGATTTAATATTCTTCCACATAGATTCATATACGAATATCATATAAAGCCTCCTCAACAATCTTCTGATGCCATTGTTGAGAAATTGAAGATGTAGATAGTTAGATCGCATGAAAATGAATGTTTCAAATTTCAAATAGTCGAGAAGTCTCTCTCTTCCATATAGTTAACCCTAATCGCGGGAAGATGAATGACAAGAATTTTGTTAAACTGTGGGAAATCTCACCAATATTGTTAAATGGATGGAAATGAACTCAATTGACCTAAAAAAAAACTAAAAACAAAGATGGATCGAAAGCATCCGAAAGAAAAGTATTGTATCATTGATTAAATCAAACTTTAATCAACTAGCATTGTCTGGTATCAGGAAGTTTGACTTTGTTTAACAATGATGAGATGCTAATAATATGAACAATTGTTTGGTAACATATTGTCATAAAATAATTTGAACATTCTGTCCCGAACACCATGTTCATCCCTCTTCCATATACCTCGTAAACTGATATTATATCAAAAGTTATAAATAATAGCTTGGACTACACTTTTACCAGTCAAAATTAGATTTAGAAAAGTGAGTATCTATAGGTAGTTTTATCTAAACCATTGAAATTCATGATATATTTATCTATGGTTAAATTTGCATGTTTATTTTTGGATATCGATTGTTATACTCATTACACATGACTATGGATATTGGATAACCCGTCAGTACCCTAATTGTATGGGTAATCCGTCGATATCCTAATTGTACATAGTTCAAAATATTTAATGTATTTTTTATAAAAGTTTCTTATAAAAGTTATAATCCTTAAATTTGTTGGAGAATTGTATAGAAAACGTGTTTTTTTTAAACTTATTTAGTATTGATAAGAAAAGGCTCAAGACGTTGTTTATTATCAAACTTAATAGCTACAAAAATTTAAATAAAGAACAACACAATTTTAATCATCAAACCGAATAAGCTCGCCTTCTTATTATCCAAAAGTAAATCGTATGTGTCAATGAGGTTTTAACTCAATGGTTAAAATTGAGGTGTTCTAATCAAGAGATTACAAGTCCAATTCTCACTGACACCACCGGTTAAGACTTTATGCCCCTTAGAGCTCCCTTTAATGTAATATAATTCATCTTCCCCTTATTAGAGTCTAATTCAACTCCCCCTTATTAGATTATTAAAGTGGGATTTCCTCTCCATGGAGTTAACTCATCTTATATGATTCACATTGTGTGATTCTCATCTTATATGATTCACATTGTGTAATTCATCTCCCCCTAATTAGATTATTAGAGAAAGATTTTCTTTCCTTTATGGAGCCTTTATCTCTCTTTAATGTAAAATAAAAAAAAAAGTAAATCATACGTTTGGTGCTTACAACTCTAAGTTCAATCACAATATAAGAATCAGTAAATTATTTAAAAATTTGAATGCTAATAATAAACATCGAAAATCATCGCCATACGTCTCTACACCATGAAATGAAAACATAATGTATCACTCGAACTTATTTCTATATTCTTTTATGTTGGTCAGATGTCTTTTATTGGAATTAAGTATTTAGTTTGTTTTTAGTAAAAGTATAAACTTAAAACACAAAAATATAAATATAAAAAATAAAATGGGTAATCCATAGGTTGAATCAAAAAGTAGCGAGTAAATACATACTTAGATAATATTACTCATTTATTTTGTGTTTCAATATTTGATACTCGTTACCTATATTTTTTTTAGATATCCATGAGTGTGGGTACAAATTTTTAGGGTCTAGTTAAAATACACAATTTCCAATTTTAAAATATAAAAGTTGGATAATTATATCCACAAATAACTGTATAAGGCACATATATTAGCTACAATTAGATTTGATAAATCTATTTGATTCCATTGTAACCCACTCAATTTTTACCCTAACCCAATAAAAGTTGGATAATTATATCCACAAATAACTGTATAAGGCACATATATTAGCTACAATTAGATTTGATAAATCTATTTGATTCCATTGTAACCCACTCAATTTTTACCCTAACCCAATTATTTAAATATTATTAGGTTAGGGTGAGTATGAGATATTACTTTCTAACTTCGTCTTCCCTATCTTCGGTCGGATTACATATAAATTATAATTTATTTTTAATTTTAAGAGATTTTATAAAAGAAAGATATAAAAAAGTAAATCAAAGAAGATATAAGTTTAACATAAAAATTTTCAAAATATATAATTTAGGGTAATAGAATGGAAGCGTCCCGAAAGGGAGGTGAGAGACTTTATACACATAAAACTTATCAAACTAGTGAACTAATTAATTTAATATTATTCTAATTTAAATATAATATATATATATATATATATATATATGAACAAAGTCTCTCATATTCCTTTTTCTCATATACATGTGTGTGTGTGTGTGTGTGAAAAAAAATGAGTTTAAACTTATATTTTGAACTCCTAACAATTAATTTTATATTTATAAATTCATATCTTATTTTTAAAAGAATATAAAAAATTATACCAGTAAATAAACTTTTCACATTTTTACGGAGTATATTGTATATTATGATTTTTATAAATATGTAAATGTAGAAGTTGTTAAGATATATTAATTTTTATATGATTATAATTATAAAAATAAATTTGAGAAAATTCACATAATGTGTTATTTTGATATACTCTTTAAAATAAAATGGTTAGATTATTACTCCATCATTCTTAAAATTGATATACATTTACTAAAACGAATTTTAGAAGACAAAATTTAAGTTTCAAATATACTTATACTAATATGTTATTTGGGATAATAATAAAGGTAAGTATGATATAGACAACTGAGTAATAAATACAGTGGAGCTAGTTAGAGCAGTCAAATAGTAGAATGACTTTTAAAGAATTTTAAAAAATTTTATAGTCTAAAATAATAATATCTATTATTATATATTAATTAACAAACTATTTTTCAGAGACAAAGTCAATTTTACTAAGTTAATTATGGACTCAGTTAATTTTTAGTTATTTTTTCCTTTTCCTATTGTTACTAAAACTAATTTTAATCGATTCAAATCAAAATAATAATTAGTTTGACATTGAATGAGTTTCTGTTTTCATATTTAGAACAAACACTATGTTTTCCCAGTGAGATGACCTAGAACTTGTAGAAGGGGGGTTGAATACAAGTTCTCACAACTTTTTTGATTTCTTGTTCTTTAAAAAATTAAACTTTTCTGCGAAATATAAAGAACAAGATCAAAACTTTATAAACAATTGCTTTTATTGATTTAACAATTGATTACAAGTTTTCTAACAATCAAGACAAGCTTTGATCGTCAGCTTCTATTCTGTATATTTAGAAAAATACAACTCTTTCAATTCTATACAGTTTCGTATTACTATTCTGTAATTTTTTATAATTACAGCTTCTTAAAAACTAAGTTTACCAAAAACCTAGCTTCCTTATTCAAATCAAATACAATCTTTCCAATTGAAAGATTTCTAACAAGTTTCCTTGTCAACTACGTCTTCAATAAAGTCTACGTGTGCATGGAAGACTTTCCTTATTTGATTTGAACTCTAACTCCATCAGTGATTAAGTCCTCGACTAATCTCCGATGACTTCTTTCATTAGTCCCTGATCACTTCGAGTAATCTCCGATACTTTACTTCGAGTAATCTCTGATGCTGTGGCTTTAATCTCTGGTGATGTCAGCTTTTAATGACTAATTTACAAACAAATGAAATAAATCTATCTCTTTATTATAATGACTAATTTACAAACAAGAGATACTACTGCTAGCTACAAAATTAAAGTGTTACAACCCAACACTTTTCTGTACATTTGTATTCCTAAGTATTATAAAGACAATTATCATCAAATGTTCATAAAACCTAACACACTATTTGGTTTGATTTTAAACATGTTAATAGTTAAAAAAATATATTATCTTTTACATATAATTACATATATAAAAATATTAGAAATAAAAGAATTTAAAAGATTACAATTCTCTTAATATTACCTAAAAAAATAAAAATACCCTAGTATCTCTAATTTTAAAATTAAAAAAGAAATAAATATGATATATTTATGTACACAACTAAATTTACACCAATTTTCACATTGTCAATTATATTGTTTTATTTGTACTGTTCTAAAATTTTAATTTGAGAATGTGCAATTTTTAGTGAGCCATATTAGAAAAATAATAAAATTTATCATCACTTGTAAAAATAAGTGTGAATTTATCTGTGTAAATAGATTTTTTCGATAAATATCTCTAATTTTAAAATATATAAATATTATATATTTTAAAAACCAAAATATAATACGAATGAATATAATTATAATGATGAACTATAACACATTAATCTTTTAATATCTACACATTTTCGCCGATGAAAAAAATCGCTACTGGCAATTTGGTAAGGTAGAAAAAATATGATTGGCTATCAGAATTAACGAGATCCACCGACAAAATATCTCCCTCGTTTTTCTCCCCTTTCAAAATCGCTTCAATATATATACAACAAATACGATCCCCTTTTTTAAATCTCTCCGACTCAATCCGATAATGGCTTCCCAGTCACAACCGGCAAATCTTCCGATGGTACAAGCCCAACCCACCACCACCTCCGGCGGCGGTTCCGCCGAGTCCCAACCTCCCGTTGCCACCCCTGCATTTCGCGCATTCATCACCCACATCATCGAAACAGTCCGCAACGGCCTCGCCGCCCGCCGCCCTTGGTCGGAACTCATGGACCGCACCGCCCTCTCGAAACCTGAGTCCCTCTCCGAGGCCACCGCTCGGATCCGGAAGAACTACGCGTACTTCCGCATCAATTACCTCTCTCTCGTCGCCGTCGTGATGGCTTTCTCTCTCCTCACAAACCCTCTCTCGCTGCTCCTCCTCCTCGGGCTTCTCACCGCTTGGCTGTTCCTCTACCTCTTCCGCCCATCTGATCCGCCAATCGTCATCTTTGGCCGCACATTTACCGAGAGAGAAACCCTAGGCATGCTCGTCCTCTCAACAATTGTGATTATTTTTCTCACAAGTGTTGGATCTGTTCTCATATCCGCTCTAATGGTCGGAATGGCCGTTGTTTGCGCTCATGGAGCCTTCAGAACTCCTGAAGATCTCTTCCTCGATGAGCAGGACAATCCCGCCACCGGATTCCTATCTTTTCTAACCGGCGCCGCCTCCAATGTTTCTACCGTACCGGCCCCTGTTGTCCCAGTTCGCGTCTAAGGATTACGATTGTATAGAGGCTCCTCGCCAATGTGCATATTATGGGTTAAAATGCAAATGATGATGTTTTATTGAATGATGATAGACACAATTTGTTAGGGAAAATAACTATACAATAAGAATGATCTCAAGATAGATTACCATTTCTATATACATTTGTAGGATCACTTTACAAGCCTTCTTATACTGAGAAATTGGAACTTTCTTTATGAATTTCAGATTTGTGAATTTTTTATGTTTTGTTCTATGCTATATTTACCTGATACAGTTCTTCTTTAGATTGATTGCTAGAGAATTTGAGATCGTATATGGTCTTGGTTGTGTTTTTACTTGGTTAAAGCATTGATGAATTATGTAAGATTAAGACTTGAATGGCCAATTATAAGAAAAATCAAATGAGAAGTAAATAATTTACTGCAATGAATGTTTATATCGGTATTGATCAATTCTACGATATACATTATTTGTCACTGTGGTCTTTTGGTATTTCTTATACGAAATGTACAAAACGATGAAACTTCTTTGAGTTTTTGAGGGTTAATCAATTACTGCTATATTTATCGTAGATGCAGAACTTCGATTGTGGTAATTTAAAATAGAAAATTATATATGGTTGACTTGTATACATAAGAAGATAGTCCAGAAGCACTTTCAGGATTCAGGAGGCTGGTGATGAACAAGCTATGTCGATACATTTTTTAGTTTTGCTTCTTTTCCAGAAGTTCATGAACCAAGCACACCAATGCCTGTAAGTATTGCAAAGTATCATCACTGACGAGAGTTCACAAGTTATGACATGTATAATATTATGATTCCAAATTGCCACTTCAGCAAGCATTTATAATTTATCGACTAGGATTTGGCATCTCTTGCTTGCTCTCAGTTCAGTACATGGGATGCATGAAGTCGTTAAATTTGTAAACAAACAGCTTAACTTTGACTTGATTATTTATCGTAACTATAAGTTTGTTGCATTGCATCTACATATATATACAACGTGTTTTGTTCTATGGTCTTCGATATAGCTTGTTATGTTTAGCGATTGAGATTCATAAGTGATGTATCCCTTGGAATGTTGTTCAGGTTGAATTTGCCGTAAGAGTCCATGATTTACTTTGAAGGGTACTAATATCTTGAGAAGTTAAGAGTGGCTGACTTATGGTGCAGAACAGTGTTAGGTTTCTACGTGTTTCTTGTGTGGAAACTTTAGTAATTCTTATCCTAGTTAGAGATTAGAGGTTTGAACCAAAAACAGTGAAAAGAATGAGATTACAATCTGCAACTTAAATGCGAATTTATCAACCTATGGTTGCTGGATTGATGTATAGAAATGTGTTCTCTAGAGCAGAACGCATCATCACCTGTTAGTATGATTCTATATTTAGGCACGAGGTGCTGAATTCAGTTTTGGGCTTACTCAGTTGCATCGAGTCATTCAGATATAGTTTGGGTTTAATCTGTGTTCTGTGAAGGTTAAAAATCTAGTACCAAAAAATATAGAGCTTAAATCTAGTAAACTGTGGTGTTACTTGTTTCATTATTTGTAATGTTTACTTTTACAGGAAATAATTGTTTTACGATAATTATTGATTTTTGAACTTGGATCTGTTGTTATCTTGGATTTTACTCTACTTTTTGATTTCTCCATAATGCAAAATTGCAAACCCATTGTTTGGCGATACATCCTTCCTAACGTGGATCTCACACAGGTAAGAATTTATTGTTATTGATTCCGAATGCATCCTTGATATTTAAAGTGTATTTATAAGGTAATCTTGTTTTGTGTTCACGTTGTTATATATAACCTTCTTCTCCCTTCCCCAGTTTACCATCCAAAGCAGGCTGTATTGACAATGGAGTATAGCCAAGTGGTAATGAACCTATCAAAATGTTATGCAGCAGGATTGGTACATTGCCTCAGTTATGTAATGAACCTATTATGATCATTCATTTGTAAGCAACTTGTTGGCAGAAAACATACATATGCTGAGCTGTGGAAAGCAGAAATTGCCAGTCAAAAGTTGTTCTGAGAAAACGATAGATCCCCTATCAATCACTTGGCATGGTCCCCTCCCTGTGTTCTTAATTTTCTTTATCATGGGAATGATTAAGATCTTACGGTATGTGGAAACAAAAAAGGGAGAAAAGCAAACGGAAAAAGTCACTGGCAACTGTTTGAACAACCAGAAGTACAGGAAACATGAAGTAGAGATGATGAAAAGTGCCATTAGTACTTGTATACACAATCCAAAAGTTTCAGAATTTAATATACCCGAACCTCGTGTAGTTCCCTTCTTGCGCAAAATACTCTAATGAATTTTCATGGGGCAACTACTTAAACTGCTGTTGTAAGCTTTTGTCAATTGAGATTGATACATACAAGACCATATTTATTTTGAAAAGTAAAAGTAGCAAACATAACTCAAATAAAACGAATAGTAAATCTACCATCTTAAATTATAGTTTTAAAAGTCCTTTTAAAAAAAATAATATGGAGTTTTACTTTTTTGTTTTATATTTAAGGGTATGTCGCAATTCCCACGTTAATTGCTCATTTATCACGAATTTTTAAAAACTGTTATTTTTAAACTATGAACGTCATGATAAAGTGATTATATTTTTCGTTGCAAAAATAATAGTAATATATACATTACATAAAAAGAAACACTTTATTGTTATAGGGAGTGGCGGGTTAAGATTGAAGAGAAGAAAAGGTCAAGGATATAACGGTCAAACTGAAGCTGACACTTTATGAACATATATAATAATGTAATTTTTGCTCACACCTACGAAATAGAGCCGTTGGAGTCCATGACAATAAGACATGTGATTACAAGAATTATGAGGTGAAAATAGCCGTTGGTCACAACAACGTAAACGAAGACCTTTGAACTCTTCTGTCTCTCAAAACTCTAAGATTCCCTTCTTCCTTCACATTCTCTCTCTAATTCTAAGATTCTCACATGCTCACTGTCAGTCACTCACCTCTCCATCTCCCCCACCTCTACCCCATCTCTCTCTTATTTATCTTCCATAGATTTTTCTGTACTACCTGCAGAGCTACTAGCTTCAAAAAGCTTACTACAAAATAAAGTTGGGAAACACCAGAAAGATCAGATCTTTAATATACCCAACTCAAATCTTTCACATTTCAATCATCTCAGTCACATTGTTGACCCTTTTGCAAATGTTTATGGAAAACCAATCCAAGAATTGGTTTCGGTTTCTTCACATCAAGAACAAGAATTTGAATAGTTTTTTATGTCATTCTAATGTTTTTCTGAGTATCTTTCTTCTGATTTTTTGTTTTCATTTTGTTTCAGGTAAAACAGGGGAGGATGGGGTGGTTGTAACCCAAGAGGATTATCAAGCACTCAAGGCTATCAAGCACGAATTGGTCGATTTTCGCGGTGTCTTGAGGAGCTGGAATGACAGTGGGCGTGGAGCTTGTTCAGGTGGATGGCTAGGAATCAAGTGTGTTAAAGGACAAGTGATTGCAATTCAGCTTCCATATAAAGGATTAGGTGGGAGAATCTCGGAGAAAATCGGGCAACTTCAAGCGCTTCGCAGGCTTAGTCTTCATGACAATTTTCTTGGAGGTCCAGTGCCTAATTCTCTTGGATTTCTTCCAAATCTCAGAGGTGTTTTTTTGTTCAACAATCGGCTTTCGGGGTCGATTCCTCCATCAATTGGTAACTGCCCGCTTCTTCAGAATCTTGATCTTAGTAACAATCAGCTCACTGGTACCATTCCTCCTAGTCTTGCAAATTCTACCAGGATTTATAGACTTAATCTGAGTTTCAATGCAATTTCTGGTTCAATCCCAGTTAGTTTCACTTACTTTCCTTCTCTTAAGTTTCTTGCCCTCCAACACAACAATTTGTCTGGTTCTATTCCAGACACTTGGGGTTCAAAAGTAAATGGTACTTACCAACTTCAATCTATGACTCTTGATCACAATTTTCTTTCTGGAACCATTCCACATTCTTTGAGTAATATGGGTAGCCTTCAAATTCTGGATTTATCAAACAATGCCATAAATGGAACCTTCCCTGCCAGTCTCTCCAATCTTACATCCCTTGTTTCATTAAATCTGAAAAACAACCATCTGGATAATGAAATCCTAGAAACTGTTGCTAGATTGCATAATCTTACTGTACTGAATCTGAAGAACAATCAGTTCAGCGGTGACATTCCAGCTAGTATTGGAAACTTGTCTAGCATAACCCAACTTGATTTATCACAAAATAGTTTCAGTGGGCAAATCCCCAATTCACTAGCCAATCTGCCAAAGCTGACTTCTTTTAATGTTTCAAACAACAATCTTTCTGGGATTGTTCCCTCTCACCTGTTAGACAAGTTCAATTCAAGTTCTTTTGTTGGAAACATACAATTGTGTGGATACAGTGCCTCATCACCATGCCCTTCTCCCCCACCTCAAGAACAAGTTCCACCTCCATCATCACAGGCGTCGAAGAACCGAAAAGGCAAAGGCCACAAGACCAAAAACATCATTCTTATAGCAGCTGGTGTGCTTTTAGTTGTCCTACTTGTTCTGTGCTGCATATTGCTCTGCTGTTTGATCAGGAAAAGGACTAAATCAAAGGCCAGAGAGAGAAAAACAGGTGTTCAGGCTGGTGCAAAATCTGTTCCAGCAATGGGAACTGAAGTTGAACCTGACACAGGTGGAAAATTAGTTCATTTTGATGGTCCATTTGTGTTTACAGCCGATGATTTACTCTGCGCGACAGCTGAGATAATGGGGAAGAGCACGTATGGGACGTCTTACAAGGCGACATTGGAGGATGGCAATCAAGTGGCCGTGAAAAGGCTTAGGGAAAAAATTGCTAAGGGTCAGAAGGATTTTGAAGCTGAGGTTGCTGCACTTGGAAAAATTCGACACCAGAATATCTTGGCTCTTAGGGCTTATTATATGGGACCTAAAGGAGAGAAGCTTCTTGTTTTTGATTACATGCCTAATGGGAGTCTTGCTTCTTACCTCCATGGTAAGTTTACTTAATAATCTCTTGGCATTTTCATTATTATTATAAAATTTTCTCATGTTGGTTTGAAGTATTGAGCTGTTATTATGATGATTAATGTGATCAATTTGGTAACAATGAATCTTGTATATGCAGCTCGAGGGCCTGAAACTGCGATCCCATGGGCAACAAGGATGAACATAGCTATGGGAATCACAAAAGGACTTTGTTTTCTCCACACTCAAGAGAACATAATTCATGGGAATCTCACATCAAGTAACATATTACTTGATGAACACAACACTCCAGCCATTGCAGATGTTGGCCTTTCGAGGCTGATGACAAATGCTGCCAATACTAACGTGATTGCCACCGCTGGTACACAAGGCTATTGTGCACCAGAACTGTCCAAGCTCAAAAACGCCAGCACGAAAACCGATGTCTACAGCCTCGGGGTGATCATGCTGGAGCTCTTGACAGGAAAATCGCCTAGCGAGGGCACGGATGGCCTTGATTTGCCACAGTGGGTGGCATCAATTGTGAAGGAAGAATGGACTAATGAAGTGTTTGATTTGGAACTTATGGGGGATGCATCCAACTCCAATGTGAGTGATGAATTACTTAACACACTGAAATTAGCCCTGCATTGTGTTGATCCTTCGCCTGCAGCGCGTCCAGAAGCCCAAGAAGTTCTTCAGAAACTGGATGAAATTAAGCCGGAGCTGGCAATCACCAGTGCTACTACTACTACTGGTGATGATGGTGCTGGTGCTGGAACTCCATCAAAAACTGAATGAAAGGATGTCACAAAATGATACTATATAATATATAGAAGCATACTTGTATTATAATATAGATACAGATCATAATATTTACCTACAAATACATGTACATACAAGTGATCTGAGTGTGAATGTGTGATATTATTTCATTTGTTCAATTGTTTTAAGTTGTTGACATAATAAAGGCATATATATTCTTTTTCTATCAATATTCTTTTTCAAGATTATCTTTTGTTGCAAACCTAATTTTATTAGTAATTAGAGCGGTAAACAAGTCGAATCGAGTCAAACTTATTTATTAAACGAGTCGAGTCAAATATGTATTATTTAACGAATAAAATATTGTATTCGAGAGTCAAATTGAGTTGAGCTTTTCAAATTTGAACTGAATTGAACCTAAATTGTTATACAGATAGAAAACTGTATTCAAACTCAATTCGTTTAACAACTCGAATTGAGCTGAGTCGAATTTTAAACAAATTAAATTAAATAAAGCTTGATTCATTTAAGAGCTAATCGTAACGATTTATGCTAAATTTAGAAAGCAAAAAGTGTACTAATTTGATGAAAGGAATGCAAGGAAAGGATATCCCCCAATCTAGTTTTGAGCTAAGATACTCTCCAACTGTACCTCACTAATGCTAGCTACCTAAACAGAAATATTTAGCTATCAAGTGTGTGCATGCAAAACCATTTTAACAATCAAAACTCTTCTCTCTCCATCTTCCAAAACCCTAACCGCGCTATATAGAATGTATAAATATGGGTAGAGTTTTATGTGTTAATGGAGAAAATTCTCCCTAAATCTTCTTCTTTCTGTTTATTTTTGTTTAATTATTTCAAATAAAGTTGTTTTTCGAGATTTTGTTTCCACTACTTAAAATCTTTTTTTTCCAAATTTAGACTTATCTATTCTTATGAGATTTTTTTTCTGATTTAGTTTCATTATCATCGCAAGATTATGTTAATGTGTCATTATTTATAAGAACTCAGAATACGAAACTTAGTTAACTTGTTGAAATCTTCTCGAATCGGACATTTGAAGGAACAGTTCATGTAGCATTTAGCCAATTATTCTCGCCGGTTGATCAAAGTATATTTAACTTCAGTAGTTTTTAAATTAGATGATATGTGATGGTTCTGTATTTTTTTGTTCTTATTTTTTGTGTTTATTGTAATCAGATTTATTATGGTACGAAAAGATTCATCCTCTTACTTTACTTTACTTATAATTTGATTTATTTGGTGAATAAAATTTAAAAAAAAAATGTCAATGTGGAAAATAAACCTTATATTTTTAAGCAAAGTGTTAAAATTTTGTCAATGCATCAAACATGTTGAAAATTTAAGTAATTTAAATAGTTGAGATTTAAAAATTTTATAATTATTAAAAATATATTTTTTTACATTAATAAATTATATAAAATTTAGTATATTTTCACATTTTTTTACATTCTATTCATTTGGACGATAAAAATTATATAAAATAAATTATATTCAAAAATATAAATACATCAGAAAAATTTGGGCGAAACAAATAATGGAGAGAGACAAGTTCAAAAGAAATAATCACAAATCAACAAATTTTATGAGAAACCAGAGTTTGTTGTTTTCAATTTTAAATTAAAAAGTTAATTTTTAACTTTAAGTCAGAAAAAAGAAACGTGTTACTGAACGGACCTAATTTAGTTAAAAATTTAGCCAAATGGAACATAGTGGAACTTCAGTTGAGAGTTGAGTCTAATCGACTGGAGCCATCTCTCTCTCTCTCTCTCTCTCTCACACACACACACACACACACACAGCTGCATCGGGAAAAGTGAAAGAGCGGCGGCGGCCATGGACGATCTCCCCATTGACAAGATACAAATACCGGGACCCACACTCTCCTCTCTCATCCACCGCTTCTCCTCCTCCTCTGGCGACATCGTCGGCCTCCTCTTCGGCTCCGTCTCCTACCTCACCCCCTCCAATCTCTCCGACGACATTTCCTCCTCCTCCGCTGCCGCCGTTCCCACAACAATCTCCGACGAAACCTCCCCTTCTCTCTCCGCCACCGTCACCTCCTTCTTCTCATCCGCCTCCACTTGCAACTTCTACGACTCCTCCGGCCAAATCAACGTCCCCACCCTCCTCCGCCTCATCCCTCCATCCTCAACCCTAATTGGATGGTTCTCCGGTCGCCGGAAAACTCCTCTCCGCCCTTCCATGCGAGAATCCTCCGCCACTTCCTCTCTCTCCTCAAAAACTGAATTGTCCTTCCAAGTTCAAAATTCCCCAAATTCAATTACTCTCTCTCCATGTCTATTCCTCCTTCTCACCACTCCTTTCCAAAAAGACGATCAATTGTTAATCCACACTCACGATTACCGCCTCTTTCAGTTCCGATTATCCACCGATTCATTCGATCCCAAAACCCTAGACATTATCAACATTGGTCCGGCTTTTCGTGGCCATTATGGCAATTTTTCCCCTACCTCCCCTTTTCCAGCAATGCGTTGTGAATTAAGGGCTTTGAATTCGATGGTAGAAGATAATGGGAGTGAAAATGACAACCTGGGAAGGGCTTCAAAGGATCAGGCTCAATTGGATATTTGTGCCGAGGGTTTTCAAATTGCTCGTTTGAATCAATTGACGGGTTCTGCTGCCTCCGGTTACACCTCCGAATTGGAGGAATTGTACAGTAAGATGCTCGCAAAGCTCAGCGGGTTGGCCAGACTTGTTGAGAAGTCCTCGGCTAGAGTGCTTGAACAGGTAGTGTAATCTTTGCATTGTAGTATTTATGCTAATAAGTGCTTTCTTTTAGTGTCAATGAGATGAATGACGGTAATTACATTAGGTTATGGCTAGTGTTAGATTCAGGATCCGAGATGAAGTTAATGATAATTACTTGTAATTTGTCAGGAAAATCATAATATGAAGTTAAGATATAAAGTTGCAGGCCTGGAATGATTTGTTGATGGTCGAATTGCTTCCTTTCTTAAAGGTATCCTTCTTATCCCTTCTTTGCCATCATTTCAAAGAGTTTGAATTTGTATTGAAGGAAATGCAAACAAGTTGTAACATGTTGGTGCCTCATTGTACTCAACATAAGCCATTGATGAGTACAGTCTTGCCTAGTGTACCCAAATCTTATTTGCTGTAAAGCTATAACTATGAATTAATTAAACTAGGGGAATAGTTGTCTACTTCAAGGATTTTAGTTTTGTATTTTTATTCGCATCACTTCTCTGGAGAAATATATTCAAAAAGGGTATTAGTGATCCATCACTTGCTGTCATTTGTTTGGGACACTAATTCTCATCTGAATCTGATAATATCGTAATGATAAACTTTTCACTACAAGCCAGTTAGCTACTTTGAAGAAAATATGTTGATGTCACCGGTTAGAATTATAAGGTTGTTAACATGTAAGACAGACTGCATAAAATTAGTGACACTTTCTCCCTTGAATCTATTGTTCAATGTGGGGTTTGCAATAATATCCTTATGGAATCAGCTAATTATTTGACACAATTACACAAGTACCCAATTAATTAGGACTTGTTTAGTATAATATTGAGGCCAAAACAAATAATTTTTTTTGAAGTACTCATTCCTCTAGAATGAACTAAGATGATATTCATTTAATTCCCTGTGGTAGATTATTTTGACATACCAATTATTTCCTTATGTTACCTCTCCCCTGTTTTGTCCATTTTTCCCTTGACCGGTAAAGAATAATTTAATTTCAAACATTGCATGACCTGGCCTATTGACATGCATGACTGTTAAGGTTACTAATAATCTTATCAAGCTTTGTCTGACTGTGTTCTCATTTAATTCATCTGGCAATATGCCTAGATAAATGTAATATATGGTCAACTTAAAAGGTTCACAAGGTTTGCCTCAAATACTTTTGCTTTCTAATATCCTTAACATTCTGTGTGTAAGATTTGGGTATAGGTCTACAACTTTACAAAGACATAGCGGCTGAGAAAGTAAATCTGTAGTAAAAACGCAACTGAGACACCATTAAGTCAAAATGGTATCTTTAAATAGCTTACTAAATAGCGTAGTATGTTAAATAAGGATGATTTGATATAGGGCATTATTATGATAGTAGCACGAGTGACAAATTCGAGGCTGAAGTGGTGGCAGGTGTTGTGAAGTATATACCGATTTGGTAGTTATTGTTATATAATCATGGCTGTCTTTAACATTTGGCTTTTTGTTCTGTTTTTTAGATCTCAACTGTTGAGTATAAAATTTTGAAGGTTTGAAAGTAAATGCACCATAAATTTCTCTTTGATTAGTGTCATGAAACACGAGGTGTCGAGGTAGTGTTTCCTGAACAGGAAAATTCCTGCATTCATTATATTTCCTCTTCTCATTTCTACCCTGTATCCGCATAAAGAGAGTTGTTAATCTCTCTTCACATGTAAAGGTTAAAAAACAAAAAGGAAATTATGATGTCTTGTGAAAATGCAGGTCTCAAGAAGATAGAAATTTATATTGGGTGAGTATTCTTCATTCAAAAGTTATGTTTACCAAGAATCAGGATGAATAAACTGAATATCATAGTTTGGATATAATGTAGGATGAATCTACATATCTTGAACATCTAGTGCCTTTTTTGATATTTGATTAACACTTGTGTCCTACGGATTTTACTAAAGCTTTTCTAAGCCAAATGGAAGCAGTTCATATTTACATGGCATGAATTGTTAGGTCCAAATCTAGGCGTCTTTATCTTGAATTAGATGGTCACTTAAAAATGTATGTATAGATTTTTAATTTTAATTTAATTTTTAGGTGGTGGTCCTGAACCCGAAGTTGTTTGTATTTCTTGAATATGATCCTTAGACAAAATGCACTCAACGTGAGTGGTTATACTTAGTAATCAGCTCCTTGAAACTTCACATACGATTTTCTTGTGTTATATGCATGTGTTTAGTGTATCCACCAGGAATGGTGAATTTCTTTCTTATGGCAAACAAGTTCAGGTAATTCTTTACATGCTAGCATTGCCACATATTGCGTATCCCTCATCTTTTTGCTTGTTTTGCTTGTAGATTTCAGAATACTAGCAAGGGGCCACAGCACTTGTACTTGACTTGTAAAAATCCAGTAATGGCATGAAGTCTGTTATTGCCCGAATATAGACTTGGTGGTTTACGAACAAGGATATCTCATCTTTACCCTACTTGTCCATGTACATTAGCTATGTATTAGGTTCAGTAATTGTGCTTTGATCTGTAGCTGGAAAAAGGTTGATGTATGTTTTTCTAATATTGTCTGATGTTTATTCTGTAAAAGTAATTAGAAAGATCAAATGTTGATCCTTTCTCCCACCCATTTATGCCCTTTCCGATCTTTACCGGAATTCATCTTTCAACAGTTTTAGAAAGGCGTTAATGGCGTCATAAGGGAATCAATGAAAGTGTTTGTTATGTGCTGAATTATGAGTTCTGATATTGTAATCGTTAGGAAATTTTACTAGTGGATGTGTAGGGCACAATTTGGCTACTAGCCATGGTTGCTGGTGGTGTTGTAGCGTCGTCTTCTTCCGGTTGCATCTGTGCAAGGCAGACTTTTTATTTTTGTGTTTAACAGCAAGAGTAATGTTTTAATATTTTAAATACTCCGTAAGAATCTATCAAGAGAACGAAAGAAAAGGCTCTCAAAGCTCTTCTGATCTCTGCATAGCAACCAAGCCAACTACCAAACTGCGTTCCAAAACAAAAATCCGAAAAGAAAAGGTTTCTCGAAGGTCATAGTCAAGTGACCAAACGAGCTCCAGAGAAGAGAAGAGAGACGAGGAAATTATAGCAGAACGGTTCTTTAGTGTTGACGTTCTCGAAATTTCTTGCAAAAATGAAAATTCAAATAATTCCAACATTTTACTGTTATATTACCATGTATGGATATTTGTACTTCCATCCCAGAATTACTTCTTCTCATGAAATCGAAATTTAAATTAATCGAAACCATCAAAGTTGCTCGCGTACCTGATACTTATTATTGCATAAAATTAAACGAACTCTCTTGAAATTAAGATTGTATTCGGTTGGATGGAATAGAATTAAACGAACTCTCTTGAAATTAAGATTGTATTCGGTTGGATGGAATAGAATGACGTGAGAAAAATTATGGTGAAAGACGAGTATCACAAATATTATAAGAGAGTATGAGAATGGAAAATGGTAGATTGTGTGTAAAATTTTAGTTATGATGGAATGAACAAATTTTATCTTAAAGGGTGAGTTTAAAATTATACATAAATTTATGGAAAATAATGAACCTCACACATAAATTATATATAAATGAACTAACGAATAGTGTAAAATTTATTTCGTTCCTATGTCATTTTATTTCATCGAACCAAACACATCATAAGGTTGCGTTTGAATGGAATAAGAGAGAGAACGAATTTAATTATGTGTAATTATATGAGAGATCACAAAATTTTATGATCTCTATGGAGGTGGAATGAACTATTCCTCCCATATATAATTTCATTCCATACGTAAAGAGGATAAATAATAAATTCTTTTTTCTTCATTGTACTTCTTTCTCGCATTTCTCCTTATCACTCCTTTTACCACTACTTTTCACTAAATTCCTTTTAATTTTTTATCTATCCCTACTCTCATTCCATTCACTCAGTTCATACACAACCTAATAGTCATAAACATATTTAAGACTTTTGGATGATTAAAAATGATTAGAAAACTTTTAAATGAATAAAGAAGAATATAATAGAAAATTGATAAGTTTTGCAAATGGGTTGTTTTTGAGTTTAATAAAGGAAAAAAAAAAGATGAAACATTTAAATATGATATTAAATGTCTATCTTATTACAAATTTTACACTATTTATAAGGTAATTTGTTATTGATTTTATAACATGATATGTAGGGTTAACTTTGGTTTATATTTATTTCTATCTAAAATTTGTCATTTTTAACGAGAAAATTTGGGCAAGAAAAAATCAAGTTTTTCTATCCAATTCAATTATTTTCTATCCTTTAAAAAACTCAAAAACACAAGAAAAGAGTAAAAAAAAAAAAAAACTTAAGTTTCTATCGTTTTTATTTCTTTTCTAACAAAAAATAAACTCATGAATATTTAGAACATTTATTATGTACAATGTAGTATTCAGATTAACTAGAACCCGTTTACGACATTTAGGAGGTGCGCATTTATAAATTAGGGACGTACGCATATATCCGGAACAAATGAAAAGCGAAAACAGAAACCGAAAATAAAAGAGAACATATTTCCATTTCTAAATAGAGTAATGGATATAACATTTTGAGAAACTCATTAGTTTTTGTGAACATATGTTAAAATATTGCCCAAATATATATAGAAACTATGAAAATGAGTTCAAAAAAAATTAAAAAATTTACGTATCTTGTTTTTTATGTTCTTTCATTTCGTATGGTTAAAATGTCCTTAAATATTTTAAAGATGGTAATATAACACAAGTGGGGAAAATTACAAAAATAAACTATAACAAAAGGTGTGATGGTTGCTAGTTGCAGTAGTAGCAAAATTTTACTGTACCCATGAATAAATGACATTAGTGGAAGACTCATTGTTCATTTAGTATCTTTGGAGAAATTGACAACAGTAAACTGTATGAGGTTCATATGTCAATCCATTTTACAAGAACAATGCTAAACAAGATACTGAAGATATACAAGGTAAAGTACATTCACACACACACACACACACACACGTATATTAAGAATATACAAGCATCATAATGAGGTGCCACTTGCTTATGTCTCATAGAGCTTGATGTCGTCCTCCATTATTTAAGAACAATGGGGGACTGTGTTTCAGGGCCATTTCGTAATGCTTCTCAGATCATATTAATTTCTTCTTAGTAGTTAAGGTTTGTAAATTTTGATGAAAGCTGCTTGACAGAAACAAATAAATTTAATTGCCACAGCTCAAACACAGAACTCTTGACAACTGGTGCAACCATCTAAAAACCAGCCATAACAGTCATTATACCAGAATCCATCTCGGCAAGTTAAATCTACATGAGAGCAAAAACAAAGTGACAAAGCATACACATTAATCATAATGCTACTGCTACTGTATCAGAGAAGTAGATAAACATAGACACAAAAGTAACTGCCCAAAAACAAAAGATTGGATGATCAATTTGGCCTGCATAATCACATATATAGTAGTAATGCCAACTATATTCTTCTACTTTCCTCTTCCCCTCATGCATATACACTGCTTCAAGAAGCCAATTAATTCAAATCATCAAAATTCCACGGATCGTGTCTCAGATAGTTAGCTACATGATTGGCAATGTGCTCATCCACTTGTTCATCACCTTCAAAAGCCCTCCTCACAATCACCTCAACATCTTCAGTGTTGTCCAAGCTTTTGTGAACCGAAAGTTTATAATCCTTAATCTGATCACAATGGGGACAAATGTGCACTGAAAACTACATTTTAGTATCAAAAACAAATCCATCATCTGGGATTAACATCCTTCATCTCAGCAATCTGTTCTTGGTTCAGAACAATACAACCACCAGGAGTTTGTGGGTCAGTGATGACTACTGCACTTTGAACCATGATATTGCTGCTCATCACAAGAATGGACCAAAAAGACTTGTACCCTGGAAAAATGATTTCAAATTTGTTTGAAGCAAATCCACTCCCTTGGCAAACGACTGAAAGGGTCATCTTCATCATTCTCGTCTTTGATTTTGATGTTGTCGTCTTCGATTTCCATTTCTCTTACTCCTCTTTCATCCTCTGCTGCTGCCATTGCTGTTGTCATCCTCCTCACTCAAACTCACAGAAAGGTCGCCGCTCACTTCTTCGGACCCTCGTTCCAGGCTTCCACCTTCTGGGCTCTGGCTATATAGTGGTATTGCTAGGCCTAGTTACCGGTTATGCTACGGCCCTTTACATATG
The DNA here is from genome assembly GCA_014636745.2 of Centella asiatica. Taxonomy (NCBI): domain Eukaryota; kingdom Viridiplantae; phylum Streptophyta; class Magnoliopsida; order Apiales; family Apiaceae; genus Centella; species Centella asiatica. The sequence continues at coordinate 1,170,940 of CM025788.1, forward strand.
AATAGATGTTATGTGATTGATTTGTTGGGGTTTAGGGTTTAGAGAATTGTTCTATGAAATTTATACAATTTATTTACAATATGATTAAATTTCTAATTTCATCAATTCTTTGTGTTTGTTTTCTTAGTTACAATAAGGAGCAAAGCCTCATAAACTAATGTCATCATTTAAATGCAAGGTAAACATGTCTTTCTATGTGTAACCCAAAAAAGTTAAGGAAAAAAAAAGGTGTGCCTCTGGTGGAGAGTGTGTTAGTTGGAAATTAAGTACTCTCTCCATTCAACTTTATATATCATATTTAATATTATTACTTGTTTAGATATAATTGTTACACACAATATTCAAGAAGAATTTACGAGTATATTTTATTGAATTACCATCCATTTAATGTATTAATTTAATTTTCAATCACTATAGCATTTATTATAAACACAGTAAACAAGTAATTTTATCTTAACATTAATTACAAAACGATAACATTAATATCATTTTTTAATAAGTGTATAAATTCTTAGGATGACAATTAAATCTGGATTGAGGGAGTATAATTTCAACATTGGGAATCTTGGATCCACCACTTCATTAATGTCTAATTATGGTCACAATTAATTACTTCTTTCATTCAGATTTAATTGTCATAATTTGTCTTTTCTCAGTTAAATTGATTATATTTAAAATATTTTTTTTATATTTATTAAATAAAGACACATAATTATTATTTTAAGAAAATATATTAAGTACTCTATAAAAGTTAACTTCTATAATTTTTAAATATCAAATACATTTATTAAATTATAAAATTTTAAATTATAACGAATAAATCTAAACGGAACGGAGATGATATAAAAAAAGTTTCTCATTGATATAAGAATGGCTAGCCTGGTACAGCGTATTATGTATAATCACCACCAGAAATATTAGTGGATAATTTTCCTTGTTGATAATTTTAAAATTTAATTAGAAGATCTCTCGTTTATTATGATAATTTTATCTACGTGTCATCACTCACAAAAATTAATGTAAGATGATTCATTAGAAATTAGTCTATCCCACTGATATTTGTGTGAGAATATTGGGAATTTATAGAAACAAGACACTAATAATTGAGAATTAATTCTTATAAAGCATAAAAATATCAATTATTATGAATGAAACAAAACAAAATTTAGCTTGTATAATAAAAGAAAAATAATTTTTGTTTAATTTTTATATGTTTTTATTTTTTTCATGTAGTTTATGTTATTATGTTAATGTTATTATCTAAGACAACGTTACCATCTGATACATTATGTTATTACATACAGTGTAATTTTTTTCTATAGATAATAACATTAAGAATGTAGTAACATAAGTTTAAAAAAATAATTAAAATACACGAAAACTGCACAAGAATTAATTTTTTTAAAGTGTACCGGCCCGTTGCGAAACAAAATATTTGTTAGCAATTGATATCATAGCAGGCCCTTGTAGGCCCAATTTACAGTCCCAACAATGAACAGTTGTAGTTATCAACCGGAAGGAAGGGACTAGGAAGTGACCATTTTACGTGAGAGGTCAGTGACTGAGAGTGCGCAGGATGACGACAGCAATGGGAGCAATGAAAGATGAGAGAGAAGAAGAGAAACTGGAAACGAAAGATGAAGAGAAAGTGAAAATGGAAGAAAAAGAAGATCCCTTCAATCGTTTGCCAAAGGAAGTGATTCTGATGATCTTTGACAAACTTTGTTCATCAACCCAATGCATCAAAACCTTGTGCTGCTATTCCATGGTGTCCAAAAGGTTTGCTTCTCTTCTTTTCCAAACACCCATTAACACCATCACCATACCCACAAATCCCAGTGAGTCACTTACTGAGGAGAATGACATTAACCCCATCATACTCACTTCTTACCAACAAGCCCTTTACAATTTCCTCAGCAATTTCATCTCCATACAAACACTTCACCTCCAACTCTCCTACCCCACCACCATCAACAGCCACTACTATGGATGTTCTTATCCTATTGTCAAATGGAGAGCTGATATCAGACTTTTCAACTGCTATTTTATCTTTCTCTTTGCAAAAGAACGTGGACCTAGCTATTGGAGCCCAATGGCAATCGACTGCGCAACCAATTGGTGTCTCCAATTGTCTTGTCAAAAGTTTCAAGTTCTCGCTCGTGGGTATCGTTCTTTGTGGTCCATTCTCGGGAAGAACAACAAGATTATGGTTCACAGGGTTGTGATTACAGATCCACACACTCCTGGTGGCTCTATTGTCCTAGGGGAAGACCACATTGCTGAGATGAAGAATGTTTCTGTCGAGGATGCAAGCCCGCATGCTGATGGGATTCTCGAGATAAGCGCCAAGTGCTGGATTATGATGCCCGAGAGGCATCTGGAGAAGGTGGATAAACTTGTAATAATGAGGAACTGTGACAGCACAGAGGTTCTTGAGTTGATTGTAAGGAAGGCTTTTGAAGGTGAAGATGAGGATCTTGTCAATCATTTGGCTGAAATGGTGAGGCTCAAACCTACTTATGGTTTTCAGTGAGTAATGTCTTTCGATTAGAGTAATGGGTTTTAGTATATAGTTTAAATATGAGGGGGATAACAAACAAATAGCTATAACTACTATGTAAGTATGCATACTAAGTGCTTGATCAAATGTTCTTGTGGGTAGGTAATTTTCTGTAATTCTGTGTCTATGTTGTCTGAGACGGTCCAAATATGGGGAGGATGGTAAGGAATAGCTAGAGCTTGTGTGTATGCAGGTCAAACGTTTGAACATATGTTCTTTGGTGGTTGAGTTCATCCTATCCTTGTCTAATGCAGTATCATTATATTTAATGTTTATGATTACTTTTCTCACTTTTGTTGCCAGTCTACTGTAGATCCTGCTTTCCTGTTGGTAATATTAACTATGAGTTTACATATGTAGTATCATTACATTGGATATAATAATCTTTGTAGAAGTAGATTGTCATGGATGATGCGCATCTAAATGAATTCACTCTAAGTGCTGTCTTTCTTCTTTGGAGAGAAAACCTGTTCTTGATCTTAGTTGTAATATTTCATCACCTAATTAGTGAAAATCAAGTAACATGGTTGTTCCTCTGAATTTTTGATATTTTGGATGAAACTGAAACAACAGGGCATGTCTGCAACATTACTGATGAACTTTGTTGCAGCTACAATCGTTAGAGTTCAAAATGGTGAATGTTGAGTTATGGTTGGTCCATAAAACTGCACTAAAGCTCAATCAGTTCTCCCCAAGAGCAACTTCTAAAAAGCAAGTGAAACTTTTTGCTGTTTTTGTTTCTCATCATATACTAGGTTCGACCTAATCTTTATATCATCATGTTCTATAAGTTCGACTTGTCTAGTACTGCATAAATGCATAATAGATTAAGCCCAAAATGAACTCCATGTAGTAGGTTGGGGGTGTGGGGAAGGGTGGGGTAGTTTCCATTATCCAATGTTCCCTTTTCTAGTAAAAGTCATTTATGCTAAATAATAAACATTGTATCTCCTTCTCTTTGCCCGTCTTGTGGTGTTTGGCATACATGGCCAGTAGAGTTTTAAAATTACTAGGATCAAGCTGTCTTTGAGTAATCTTTCCTCCAGTTGTTTAGCTTAGCATGCTAAAGGCATCTGATTTGATGGAGGGCCTTTGAATGATAATAGTGTGGGTGAGTTGCGAATGAAGTGGTGTCAGTTGTGGTGAAATAATACCATTAAGGTGGTACCGGGTAGGAAGGATGAGCAATGACTTGGGCTGATTTGTTAGTTGGTATTACATATCGTCGTTGCTGTTCTTAAAAGTTTAGCATTGTACTGATCCAATAAAATCTCGAGCAACTTACAAATTTAAAGTTTAAAGGTTTTGAATTTGAACACAGCATAAGCTTCGTTTTGTTTTGAACATCGTAAACAGATGAGGGACTGCCTGATAAGGACTAGTTCTCTGTTTAACATATTTCTCTCCTTACTCCTATTTATACCCTGTATCTGTACAAGAATGTCGTTAATCTCTCTTCAGGTGAGAAAAATAAAACAAAAGGGAAATAGGATACTATTTTAAGTGAAAAGGTGTATGAGCCCCAAGCAGATCGAAAATGTATGACGAGTAGTCTGTGTTCATGATATTTGGTCTCAAGTGTAGATGAAACCAGGAAAGGAGATCATTAAACTGAAAATCAATTTACTGATATAACCTAGGGTACTCCATCCACATGCTTATGATCAAGGCGCCAAGGAACATGAAGTATGTCTTGAACAAGTAGTGCAGTTTTTCGTAATAAAATGAACCCTTGTCCCCTATAGATTTCGGTGAACCCCTTCATCATTTCAAAAACTATCCCATCTGTTGTGATTGCCACTTGGTGTTCTTGAATATTCTTGTTTATTTTGCTCGTCTGCTTATACATTCCCGTGTACTAGCATCATATCAAGGTAGTTGCAGACTTGCAGATCGACTTGTGAATGCATGAAACGTCAATTGTGGCTGTTACTGCTTAAATGTTTTGGAATGTTGTGGGTTCCAAGATGAGGCTGTCTCGACTCGACTCGTAGCCACTTCTAGAAAGCAAGTGATACTCTTATTCCACTTAGTCTTATACCGTTATGTTCTAATACTTAGGCTTAGAGCTAGTCCATATCAAAGGTTAAAACTGAAATGCAGTTTAAAGAAAACACAGGTTTATGAAAGTTAAGAATTTAAATATGGAAGTGGGGATTGTTGAATTTAAGCAGTAACATAAACAGATCCCATGAGGGAAACAGGCAAGGGGTCGCCATTGGTTGTCCCCGAGGGTACACACAAGAAACAGAAAGCCATCCTCCCAGCCATCCCATGGATATAGTGCATAAAGCAGCTTGTATTCACTTGTTAATGGTTGAAGAAAGATCCCACATATATAGCCTACGTAGCCAAACCGTTATCAGTTCTTGCGAAATGGGGTTGAAAACGAATTCATAAGAGTGTGAGGTACCAAATATAAGAAATCCATTGCAAGAATTAATCACCATAGGTTGGTAAAAAGGTTTCAGTTGATGTAAAGAACTTACTCTCAACTTGCTAACTGCTTCTTTCTTTGTATTTCTTGGATCATATGTGCAAAAATCTAATGGTAGTGACCTATATAAAACCTTGGAGTAATCTCGTTGCATAAAAACCACAGGCTTAGCTATATAGTAAGGTGCAATTTGGCAAAATAGGATGTTGATGACAACTCCCTCCACTGTTTACAGACCAACCTATACTTGATAACATCTTCTGCTGGTAGAAACTAAGGATATGGACCATAATTTCATCCAGAAAATTACTTGCGATCTTACAATTATCATCTTCTTCTGTGTTTTGGGCAAAAAACCAAGACAAAAGTTGTGAAATCTTCATATTGAGGTACACTTGGAAGAGAAAAAGGCTTCGGAGGAAAAAGAAAGCTATGGAATAATTTGGTTATTATTATATGTTGTGCATGTATCGTAACGAAAATAGAATCCAAATTAACTTGGGATTTGGGATAGTGAGTAATAAAAGTTGAATTTAATAAGGAGACAAGGATAAGGATACACAGATCTATCATCTATTATATATATTACTCCTTCATGGATTAAATAAATGGTTAATACATTTTTTATACGTAATTTTAAATAATATTTAATATATGTTAAATATTTAATTTAATTTAATAAAAATAATGAAATAAAATTTTAGAAGTTAAAAATTAATATCATTAAAAATTAAATTTATTTTAAATATTTAATATGTAGTAAATTTAATATAAAAGTGTATACCGTTACTATAGTTAAGCCACTCAATTTGGGATGAAAGTAGTACTATATATTAATTGGCATTAGGGGTCATAATCTACTTTGCTAATCAATTATTGACTTGATCAATTTAGTTATTTTTTATTTTTATATTGTTGCTAAAATTAATTTTAATTGAATTAAATTCAAATACTATTTAGTTTGTCTTTGAATGAGTTTCTGTTTTTATGTTTAAAATAAATACTATTTAGTTTTGAAATTGAACAGATTAATAATTAAAATAATAATTACCTTATATATATAATTACATATATAAAAATATTAGAAATAAAAAAATCTAGAAAATTATAATTCTTTTTAATATTGCTTAAGGAAGAAAAAAACCGTACTACACACGAATATACAAATAAATAATTTAACAAGCTTAAAAATCTATTCCGTTTCAATTTTCATCAAATACATGAGTTAAAAGTACTCACTCAAACTTAAAAACTTAGAATTAACATTTTCACATGATTTTAAAATAATAATAATAAACAATAATCAAACAGAGTTGATTCATCCATTCCCACATATAACCTTCCTTGATGAGCTCGGTCGTCTTAATTGGTAAGTTTATATGATAAAACTTGCTATACTTACATATCTACCATCAAAACCATCAATAAATTCGATGTAATCTTTGTAGAAGTTGATTGTTAAATTATTTGACTCTTAACTCTCGGACTGCAGTTATTCTTTTTTCATTTTTAAAAGAGAAAATTACCCCTTGATAGTAATTGTGATATTTGAACACTACCCAACTCATCTAAGTGGGTTTGTTAATCCGTAAACTTAATTTTATTTTTATTATTCTTAAAAATAATTTTAATTGGTTAAAATTCATAAACTATTTAATTTCGACTTCAAATGGTTCCTATTAGACTTAAAATTAAAATAAGGATCAATAAAATCAAAACTTGTTAAGCACCAAAAACTATTTTTAAAAATATTTGAAAAAATAATAAATAAAAGTTGTATATGTATAAGACATAGATAAATATATTTACATATACTAAAACAATTACAATTAGAAAAAATATTAAAATAATATGCTTTATCTAACATAAGTCAAAAAAAATAATTTATACATATATAATACATACACAAAAATATCCAAATATATAAATTTTATAATATTACCCAAAACAATTTTAAGAAAAAGATAAAAAAAAAAATTACACATGTATAGAGTCTAGTAATGAATATTGAATAAAGTAAAAGCATTGTTCCTCTAAATTTTCTCTTTTGGATAAAACCAAAACCACAGGCCATAACGTTTGATCTTATATTGAAAAACCAGTTCATTTTTCTTATTGATATAATTAACAAATGTATTCTTGATTTAGTTTTTGAGGAGAAATTGAAATGAGTAAACTTTTTAAGGGCAATCATGGTTACTAGGTTACCTACTCATGCACAGTATAAATTTTTTTCAACAAATTTATTTTACCTGTATAATCTATTATGTTCAACAAATGAGTAGAAGTCTGCACTTTTTCCAGAACAGCCGCTTGATATGTTGCATTGCTATTCGGCCTCTAACTAAACTTGTTATTTCTGGATCAGCATCTTGTCTTGTCTTGTCTTGTCTTGTAGACAGAATCCAAACGCCAAATTTTCTCATGTGTGCAACTCACTGCATCTCATGAATTAACTGCTGCTTTCTTATGAACAGCGTCCTCCATGGTTTCGAAGCATTGGAATTTGTGTCAAGTCAGCCAGACTTGCTGGTGGCAAGCACTTTACTAGTCCTTCTCAGACCATATTAATTTCCAAGGTCCTTCCCTTGTGCTTAACCTGAGATTTGCAAGTTTTGATGAATGCGCGATAGAAACAAACTGAATGTCATTGCCACATATCAAAACATAGGATCTTGGCACTACTATTCCAGATATTCATGCCACAGCAAGAATAAATTATTATACAAACAAACCAATTTGCAACAGAAGTTGTAAAGTAACAGGCGTTGTCAACACTATATTAATGTTTGGGTAGCCCCATTTGACAACTGAAGTAACATATAAAGGAAGGAGTTTTAAGTTGCTGTTGAAATCGAAGGAATATGGTATTGTTATCAAGCTAAAGCATCCCCGTAAGAAGATCATGGGGATTTTGAGAAATTAAAAAAAAAAAAACTTATGATGACAGAGGTGGATCTTTTACCTATAGTCCTACTGATACAAAATTAACTTCAGTCTACAGTTATATATGTGCTTAAATCCTATAATAATCAGTGTTTACCTCCAGATTCCAGCTACAACTCGCAACGACATGAAGAGATACAACCCGGACCATACACCAGCAAGACCAAAAACAGGAGCAGCAGCAAGTATGAACAGAGATGAGATAATCCCGATCAAAATCTGCTTGTCATGTGTAGGGTCAAGAAAGATGGAGGTAAAATGCAACATGAGAAAATCAAATCCTTGACATAAACAATTACCATGGAATAAGCAGCGTATTCAAAGTCTGAAACCCCGTAGTATATCCCATCGAAAACAAAAGCAAGTGCGTTCATAATTTGAGATCCTGCGACGAACTACACAAATAGAAATATGCATTTCAGAAGTGAACTACAATTAGATGATCGAGATCCTTCTATATGAATATATGATCGTTTTAAAATATTAAAAAAATGTGTGTGCGCACGCGTGTGATACACAAATAAATGGTAAGATACTCCAACTTGTATTGAAGTGTATGTTTATAGGTAACTTTCTGGGAATATATACTTTGCATGGAATTCGTGTTGGTACAGTAACTAGCTTATTATTTATGAGGAATTCACCTTTTTGGTTCATTCAAAAAGAACATATACTTTGAAACATCAAGGTTAAGTCTAGTGAAGTTTGAGTGGTATAAAACTACAAATAGTTTTCTCTAACGACAACTGTAATTAGTTTTGTGAAATAAAGTTTTCATACTTTCTCTCCAAATTGTAAGATACTCCAAATTGTAATTGTGAAATAACCATCTTTCGACAATTGTAATGAAAATGGCAAGATACTACAAAATGTAGTGTTAGTTTATGATGAGTGATGATAGGGATTTGGACAAGGGGGATAAAGTAGTGACCATGAGAAGCAGCAATAACCCCGAGGATCTTGAGGGCGCTCGTAGGTGTTATGTCAATTATTTAGTTGAGATGGTGAAACTCAGACCTTCCAATGCTTTCCAGTGAGTGAATAATATCTTTCAATTTAAGTAATGGGTTGAAGGTATTTAAGGAGATGATTTTCAGTTTTTGACATGCTAAGGACCAGAAGCATGAGCAAGAAGGAGATACTTCTGATAACAAAGAGTAACTTTTCTACATCTGAAATTCGATAGCTCAGAGGTTAAGAAGAATAATTCGCTACTTGCTCAAAAGACATTTCCTTTTGAGACTGTTTTGTTTCGTCCTCCAAACTGTACTTGCAAGTTTCCCCGCAAAAAGCTCTCCACGCCTGCTCTTCGTTTTCATCGACTACGTTCATCCAGTATTGAAGCTTTGTGGTTTATTTGCTCTTGAGAAAAATGGAGTGTTGGTTCTTTCATTACTAGAAACATATACTCATTGCTGCACTCGTTTTCATTATGAGGATTGAGAAAAGTGGTAACGAGAGCAGGACAAGGTACAAGTGAGGAACTACATTGAATTAATTTAGCCAAAAAAAAAAAACTACACTGAATTATCCACACTAACGTGTTGGAACAGTAATTACATGCAACACCTCGTTCGTTCAGAGATTTTTGCACTATAAATATGTGAGTTATCGGGTTTATGATGCGTTTGATTTGATGGGATGAAATATCGTGAGAATGAAATGAATTTTATACTATTTGCTAGATCATTTATATATAAGTGTCATTCCTTACTTTATCCATTCCCATGAGATTATCTATATTTGTAAATTTATCCTCTAAATGGAGATTGTCTATTCCATTACAATCAAAATTTTATACATAATCAACTATTTCTTTGTTCATAGACTCTCCTAATAATTTTGTGAACCTTATTTTTTACCTCTATTTTTTTCTTATCCACTCCTTTCATTTCATTCAACCAAACATAACCTAACCCTCTAATTTTGCAAACTTTGTGTTTGTGCCTTATGATTTTCCATAGCATCTTGTACTTCTTATTTTCAAATATCAGTTTGTTAAATTTAGAGTCAATATTAATTTGATACATGAAATAAAATTGACTCTAATATTGCGTTTGGTTTGATTGAATGAAATAACCCAGGAATAGAATGAATATTACGCTATTTGTTGGATCATTCAAGTGTAAAGTCCATTACTTTCTTCATTTTTCCCACGATTATATATATATTTTTAAACTCACCCTCTTAGATAAAGATTGTCAATTTCATCGTAAACAAAATTTAATATACAATCTACCATTTTTTTCATTCCCATAGTCTCCTCGTAATGTGATTATTGTCTTTCACTTCTATTTTTCTTCTTATCCATCCATTCGATTCACAAGTCATTCCATTTCATTTCATTCGGTCCAACCAAAGTTACTTATTTTTGCTCTTTGGGATTCTTCTTTCCTGCATACAGGTTGTTACATAAGATTTTGCCTTTGTATTCATTTTGTATTGCTTTGTATCCTTGGAGAAACATTGTTCAAGATTTTTCTTTGTTAAGTATTTTCTCCCAAAGCAGAAACATTGATCAAGATTATGATCTGATACTTTTATTTTCAGCAACTTGTAAGATCTATCTGGGATTTAAATTGAGAAATGCCTATATATATATGCCTTATTTGTGTGTACCACATAGGTTGTGTCTTAATATTGCTATGTACATTTCTTTAATGAGTTTTCATTTGGAACTAATAGGAAAATTTCATACAAATCACGGAAGTTAATTGTCCAATTATTCATTTTTTAGTTATAATTTAGTTGTTAATTTTGGTTCAAATTTATAATAATGATTTTACTATTATAAAATTATCTGAATCAATAATAATTAAGTTGTTAATTTTGGTTCAAAAATTTAAAATTATATGAATCAATTAATAATAGTAATACATTTCTTTATATATTTCTTCATTTGAAATGGGCCTTGGCAGCCCATGTTGGCAAGCTCAACAAGTCAAAAATTGTTGGGAATAAATGTAGATCTATTTTCAAAATCTACTCCACAAACAACTACACACAAGATTTGTGAAATTTTTGCACTTTTCTACTAATCTTCTATCTCACACCGATAGTGTGCAATTTGTGTATAGATTTGCATTATATTTGCATTCATTTTGTGTATGTTTTATTTATTGACAAGGTGTTTTTAAGATACTTTTGTGAGAATAAGTGATATAGGTAAAAATGATGAAAACAAGGGAAAATGGACTGAAAAGAGCAGGAAGAATCAAAGAAGGAGATTGACGAAAAATGAAAATAACAATACGACATGGGTATGTCGTATCCTGGACGGGACCTGCAGAAACTAAAGCAACAGTTTATTCAAAATAGACGGGCTGGACCCATACTGCAAAGATGAAAACACATGACAAAGGAAATAAAAGGCTGGAGCAAGAGATTAAAGAATCTACCAAATTAGAAAAAAGGCTGGAGCAAGAGATTAAAGAAGCTACCAAATTAGAAAAAGATTTTCTGGAAGCCAATTAGGATTAGGATTCTTTGTAGGGCAACAAATATTGTTTACATAAATAGATTAGGGCTGCAGCAATTTGGATTATCTCTGTTTTTACACAGCAGCCGCCCCTTCTATTTCTCTTACGTTCTACAGCAGATTTTTATACAGTTTTTATTATTTAGTATTATGTTTTCAAGTATGATGAACAACTAAATCCTTCTAGTCAAGGTACTTTGATTTCTAACCAAGAATACGTCGTGAGACTTTTGTTTTAAATAGTTTTATTCAAGTTCAAGTATTTATTATATTTTTGCGCTATAAACCGTTTATGTTATTATTTAATTTATTATGCAATATGGCCAGTTGTGTGATTTATTGAATGATATCTTGCTGATTAGAATAGGAAGACCGTTTGTCACTGTTCTAACAAAGTAACAAATTGATCTTAACTGATAAACGCTTCGGGTAAGATTGGTGAAATCAAATAATCTAGTTTAAATAATCTACGGGTGTCCGATTTTATTAATTAGGATAGGGATCTTTTTCATTCATAAAGCTGCCTTAGATTAAATCCTATCAGGGTGTCTGGTGGTTGTCTATTTGGTCTAGAGAAGTAATCCTATCAGGGTGTCCGGGGTTACCGATAAAATAAGAAAAGATTGGTTAAGTAGAGCGTTTGCCCTTAGCTATAACTCTATCTATTTGAATGAATAAAAATTTATCTTTCGTGTTGATGATCGAAATATTTGGCTAGATTGAAAAGTACCTTGGCTAGATTGAAAAGTACCTTGGCTAGACTTATCTCCATTAGATTTCTCATATTTTATTATTCTGCAATCTTGATTATTTACAAATTTCGTTTTTGATTGTTATTTTTAATATCTTTCATAATCAATTTCAAAAACCCATTTTTTCAAGCAAATAATTAACCGCATTAATCCCTGTGTAATCGACCTTATTCATCATTATACTGCGTAAGTATAAGAGGATAGGAACTATTATTTTTGGTGGGTTGACACCCTATCACACACAAATCTTACTCAATATGAATTATTAAAAACAACTAGATATAACCTCTATTTATATACTTCATTCTTTCTTGAATAACTATCACCTAAAAGTTTATTATGGTCAAATTGACCATATTTTGACATTAAAATTGTGCACATATATTTACAATAAAAAATTATAAAACTTAAATATTATTGTACATTGTATAAATTTTCTTATGATTATAATTTTGTTTTATATATATATATATATAACTAAATTCTTTAAGTCAAAAAATAGTCAAATTGACTAGAAAAAGTAAATAAGTGTCTATCATAAAGGAATGGAGGGAGTAATTCACAAATATAATTTCTCCAATTAATTTTGGACTTCAACATTAAATTATATTACTTTACAATTAGGAATTAGAAATTTAAATGAATAAAAACTCCTACCAAACTCATTCGAGGGGACACCATGTGAAAAGTGATAACATTAAAAATATTAGAGAGCTAAAGAAGAAGAACCTTAAAGGTAACTTGATGTATTGTTACACTAGAGTTCCTGTATTTATAGGAACAACAGAGCTAATTTACAGCTATAACTAACCTATATAATCGCTTGATATTAGTTTATCCTACAAAATCTCCTAATTACAACCACATAATGAATCTAACAAATATGTCATTACATCCTAATATCCCAAATTTACAGCATGAATCTGTCTTTGATTGATATCTGATGACACCTTGTTGATAAACATAAGCACGAGGGTGTAACGATTTGGATGACCAGTGAAAGCTCCGACAGAGTTAGCAGGAGAATAGAGAAAGTGGAGATGAATGATGATCTAAAAAAATAAAAATCAAATCCGATGATGAAGAAGAGGAAGAAGAAGACTTCTAAACGTTTGCCAAATGAGGTAATTCTAATGATTTTTACAAAACTTCCCTCATCAGCAAATGACGGTGAATCTACTACTAGTAGTAGCAGCAGCATTGTCAAATGCAGTGATTCGTCTTCACTGCATCATGGGGTCCCGATTTCAGTTTACACATAATAAGTTTTCTCCTTCTCTTGGCAGAAGACGACAAACCAGCCAATTCAACCTGGATAAGTGACCTGAATAGGTGTTATTTTGTTTCTTCTCGAAAGTTTAGAGCTCTCGTTTGTGGGTACAAGTTTTTGTTGTCTGTTGTCGAAAACAACCGCAATATTATGATTCAAAAGGCTGTAATATCAGATCCACAGACTCCTGGTGGTTCTGTTGTATTGAGTAAAGATCAGATTTCTGAGATGAAGAATGTTTGTTGCAAGGATTTGAATCCCAATGCTGATAATTTTCACGAATGTATAACGACTGAGGTCTGGTCTCTGGCTGCGACAGATGTTATTAGGACGGACTATAAACTTGTACTTATGAGAACCAAAAACAACAATGAGGAACTGGAGGTGATTCTGAGGAAGGCTTTTGAAGGTTATCAATAATTTGATGGGGATTTTGTCAATCAATTAGTCGAAATAGTCAACACACCCCTTTAGTGTTTCTCACTTTCAAAAACAGGTATAGTTCATGCACAACACGAGCTAAGATTGTTTTTCACAATAGTTGTGAATGGTTTCTTTACACTTGTATTTCTGCATTAGCATTTGGAGCATATTAAGTTATTAGCTAAGATTTTCAGGCAATCAATTACAGAGTTGAATCTTTGATGAGTTGTTAACTTGAATGTTTCTTTTATCAACCTAGAAGATGGGAGGACCTTGAATATATAGCAAGCTATGAGCTGCTGACTTTTGATTTGTTTATTTATTAGTTTCTCCTTTTCATTCTTATTGCCTATGATCTTCTCCTCTAAATGTTTAGTGTCCTTGACTGTATCTGAGGAAGTATAACTCTTATATGTCCCAAAAAAAAGAAGAAGAAGCAACATTTACATAAATTTTTTATTATGATGATATACTTTCTAATATTTGTTATTATAAACTTCTTATCTTATTATTAATTGAATATTTATAACAAATTTCATGAAAAAAGAACTTAATATTTGAATATGTAATTATTAATATAACACGCAATATTAATATCCGTCAAAAATTACAACAGAAGAATTACATAATTTTTTTTGTAAAACCGAAGAATTACATAATTTGATGATGGTCAAAAATTTTTCAGTGTTACGAAACAACTACGGTACTTACTTTTTATCTTTTATTTTTCGGTAGAGAGAGTTTTTCGATAAGTGTTCCGAATCAAATTTAATATGAAATAAATTGATTTTGATACATTCAAAGATTAGTTTTATAAATTACATATTAATTTCAACAGAATAAAAGTTTTCCTACTTAATATGTCATGATGTTATTATTTGAATTTTATGATTAGACAACCTTAATATGAATAAACATGTATCTAATTTTGTAAAATGAAAGGAGCATCGAGTTTTCTGTAGGAAAAAAAAGTTTTTGAACTAACAAGTTTACACTTTTCTTGCTATAGATAAAAAGATGGGATAGAAAAGTTGTTAACACCGTTAACGTGTTATAAACTTGTCAATAAAATTAAACTGATCAACTTAATTCTACAATTCTTTCTAAAAATGTTGGACTCTTAAATAAATTTCACTAGTTCTTTTGTTTTAGAAGTCACTAGCACGTAGGAATAATGAATGTAAGGGGAGAACACTTATCCTATTCGAACAAGAATTTCATCCCCTCCTATATATTTATATAACTTGACATGTACAATTTGATTACTGAATATAAGAGGGCTAAATAATTTCTTTCATAACACGGGACAAAATTTGAAAGTTTGTAACAGAGAATATATAATAAATTGATACAGACAAACTCATTCCAGATAAAAGTGGGCAAGGATCAAGTTTATGAGGTACTAGTTAACTGCTATATTTTATTTTATTTGTGTCTTTACTTAATAAATTAAATAACCTAATAAAATACTCGATAATTATTGGTCGGTCTACCCTAAAATCCAAAATTCTCTAAAACTTTATTTTCTACAAATGTATTCTTTATAAATGTATTTTTATAAATATAGTAACTTACAATAATAACTTGCAAACAGTAACTTACAAACTATATTGAAAATATATTAAAAAATAGTAACTTATAAATAGTTGAGAAAATGCATTACACTTCTTGTGATTTGACTCATTTAATGTTGCATCATCTGTGGTTTAAAAACCTCTAAATAACCACCTGTAATTTTAAAATTTTAACGGATTACCACTTGTAGTGCTAAAATTTTAGGTGTTAATCTGCTAATCTTTTAAAATCATGTATGGTTATCTAAGAATTTCTAAACCACATGTGGTATAATGCAAATCGGGTCAAAACACACGTGGTATAATGTATTTTACCTTAAATAGTAATTTATAAATAATAAAATATACTTATACGAAATTATTTTAAAATACGAGAGTTTTAAAAAATTTTGAATTTTTTGGTGTACTTTCCCAAGATTTAATACTCCATATATTTCTTCAACAAAATGGGCCTTAGCATGCCCCGGCCCATGTTAGCTGGGCCAACAATAACATAACATAAACGGGAAGTCGGTAACCTCTGACCAGTGTAAGCTCTGTGATGGTAAATGAGGACAGCAATGGCAGCAGCAAGAGCAAGAGATAACAGGAAAGCAGAACAAGTCGAAATGAACGATGAAAAGAAAAAGAAAATTAAATCAGATCAAGAAGAAGAACAAAACCCCTTCAATCGTTTGCCAAAGGAGGTAATTTTCATGATTTTTACAAAACTTCCCTCATCAGTCAAATGCTTGTGTTTGTGTTCTATGGTTTCCAAGAACTTTGCTTCCCTTATTTTTCAAACACCCATTAAAACTCTCACCATGATTTTACCCATTGATATCACTACTGATCTCACAAGCACAAACCCCAATGAACCCCTCCTACCCAGATCTCCTTCTTACCTCTCTACCATTTCCATCTTTCTCAGCAACTTCATCTCCATAGAAACTCTTCACCTCCAACTTTCCTACCCCAACAACAATGACTGACTATGACGATGACGATGACGATGAACCTGCTAGTAGCATTGTCAAATGGAGAGCTGATATCAGTTTATTCAACATGGGTTTTTTCTTTCTAATTGAGAAAGAAGCTGGACCAGCCTATTGGACCCCAATAACAGCTGCGTGGAAAACCCATATGTGTTATGGCGTTGCTTGTAGAAAGTTTAGAGTTGTCTTTTGTGGGTACAAGTGTTTCTCAGATGAAGAATGTTTGTATCAAGGATGTGAATCCGGGTGATGATTATTTTCGTGATATTTGTACTGAGATCTGGAGTATGGTGCCTTTGATGGATGAGCTTAAGGGGTATAGAATTGTAATCATGAGAAGCAAAGACAAAACCGAGGATCGTGAGGTCATCGTAAGGAAGGCTTTTGAAGGTGATGAACAAGTTGATAGGTATTTTGTCAATCAATTGACTGAAATAGTGAAACACAGACCTTTTAATGCTGCTCGGTGAGTGAATCATTTTCAGTTACAGATAATGGGGTTTGAGTATATAGCCTAAATATGAGGAGGATATTAGTAGGAATTAGCTACAATTACTGTCTATGGAATTATGCAGCCTCGTGTTTGAAAAGATGCTAGTAAGGGGAGTTAATTTAAATAGTCTGAATATGGGGAGGACAGGAAAATAGCCCGAAGATGATGATTGCAAGAAATAGCTATAATCACTATATATAGTGGACAAATGTCCCTTTTGGTTGATCTTCTATGACTATGTATATCTAATTTTCATCTAATGCAGTAGTACTATTTCTATCAATCTTATGATTTCTGTTCTGAATGTGGTTTTCAATCTAGTCTAGATTCTTCTCTTGTGGTGGTAATATATTTTTGCAGTTACTGAGTTACATGTTTACGAGATTGTTGAGATGAACAATGCGAATTTGGATACTTATGAGATTCATTCTTCGGACTGATGCTAATGTCTGGACTATGATGCCTAACGTGTATCCAGTTAAGGGGAAGAAACTTCTAAAGTAGAGAAGCTTAGACAACATCGAGTATCTTGAGGTGATTGTAAGGAAGGCTTTTGAAGGTGATGACAAATAGATGAGCAGTTGTCAATTACTTAGCTGAAGTTATGGAACACATAGCTGACCGTATGTGGTTTCAAAATATAACCTAAATGTGAAGAGAATAGCAATAGATAGCAATACGAATATAACTCACTACAACATGCTTGCAAAATGTTCTTTTATTTCATCATATTCATGATTAATGTTTTTGACTTGTTCTCAGTTTTCAATCTTCTCTAGATCTGCTCTCCTGATGGTAATATTGATTGTTATTGATATAAATTATTTATTAGTCAAATGCTCATCATTTCCTCACTTTTTTGTTTACAAGAAAAGTGAAACTGCAATGTATCTTCAGCAGGTGGACAGCATACAAACTCCATTCACAAGAATGCATATCTTTGTTTCAAGTGAAAAAGTATTTTTAGTTATCTGTGTTTCTATGGTTACTTACAAATTTGAGTGTTTTCCCATCACCCTCGAAGATGGCAGGTCTTGCACAAATTTTCTTTTTCTTTTTTTTTTTCCTAATCCTGGATCTGTGGAAGTAGACCATTGCAGGATCGATCTTTTTTTTTTTTTTTTTTCGTTTACTCTGTTTTATTTTTAGTGCAATTGGGATTCTTCATTCGCATTTAGAGCGTATAATTTATTGCCTAAGTTTTTTACTTGGAATTTACTTGCACTGCTTGGGGCATATTGATCAAAATTAGGATCTGATAATTTATGGTCAGCAACTTGTAAGATTTATACCAGAAATTGAATATGAAACATGCATATATGTGTGGTGTAATACCACGTAGGTTCTACATATGCCTTGGAGGAAGGATGCCACAAATATGTGACAATGGGGAATGGTGAAACTTGGTTTTTTGCTCAGTAAACAAAGCTTTTAGTCCAGTGTCTAACCAGAAGAAACTCCATATTTCAGCAATGTCATCCTTAAGTTTTGCTCATTCTTAACAATATCACCTACACCGCACTACAGTATATCTGAATATCATTAAAAATCTTT
Organism: Centella asiatica; assembly: GCA_014636745.2. Classification (NCBI taxonomy): domain Eukaryota; kingdom Viridiplantae; phylum Streptophyta; class Magnoliopsida; order Apiales; family Apiaceae; genus Centella; species Centella asiatica. The sequence continues at coordinate 1,189,401 of CM025788.1, forward strand.
CCCAACATATCACCTAATACTACACATTGCTGAAATTACACCAGAATTTAATAACTCATTCCAAACTATTAGAAATCAATTATACTAACAGCTTACAACATTCAAGATAAATGGACTACGTGAACTAGGGACAAGAAATCAAAAAACGCTCACATTGCACACACACTGGAAATGAAGAGAACTGATAATGGAAAAATCTTTCAGAACGTCCGTGGGAAGGAATTTACGGGTGTGCGTGACACAGTTGGATGCAATTACGGAATATAACCGCGATTGTTAGTTTAATTTGGTTTCAGTTATTATTATTGCAGCTACGGTTATTTCGTTTATTTTCAATTTTATGTCAAAATTTTACTCCTACTCCGTTAGATTCTTTAAATTCCGTAGATGGCGTAGTTACCGAGACCCTGCAGTCAATTATGTCTCTCGGTTAGTTACTTTTCATTTTGTTCTAGGATTCCGTAGGTCACACGGGAAGGACTCGTGGAGCTACGGATTGACAATTAATGTAGAGAAGAGAATCGACGGTCTCTTCTCACCCCTAGAAATGAGCAAAACCCCATTAAAGATGAAATTTAAATATTTGTTAAATTATTTTATGGCTCTGAACTTTGATTTGACCAAGTATATATTATTTTGTGACACTGGATACTATCATTTAAAGGGTTTCTCTTCTAGATGTTAACAACATAAATATCTCAATAAAATTTTATAGATAATAATTATTTGTGGGACAAGAACATAGACTACAATATACTATATTATTTAAAACTGATATTAGCATCCCATATTTAATGGGCCTTGGCAACCCATATTAGCAGGCCCATGAACTGATACGGTGTTATATAGAAACATAAATGTGGTACAGCAACGATCAAGAAAGTGAGTAACCGGTGAAAGTTCTGTGGGTGTGAGTGAGGACAGCAATATCAGCAACCGGAGTGAAAGAGAACTGGAACAAGTCGAAATGGATGATGAAAAAAGAAAGAAAACCAAATCTGATGGTGAAGAAGAAGACCCCTTTAACCATTTTGCCTAGGGAGGTAATTCTTGTGATCTTTACCAAACTTCTTTCATCAGCCAAATGCTTGTGTTTGTGTTCCATGGTGTCCAAGAAGTTTGCTTCCCTTATTTTTCAAACACCCATTGAAACTCTCACCCTGATTGTACCCACTGATTTCGCCACTGTTCTCACGGGCACAAATCCCAATGAGCCCCTCATACCCAAATCTCCTTACCTGCCTACCATTTCCAAGTTTCTCAGCAAGTTCATCTCTTTAGAAACACTTCACTTCCAAATTTCCTACCCCAACAACTACAACAATGGCAATGGATGTACTTGAAGTAGGATTGTTAAATGGAGGGCTGATTTCGGTGAGTACAACATGGGTGTTCTCATTCTCTTTGAAGAAGAAGCTGGACCAACCTATTGGACCCCAATTTCAATGGAGTGCGCAATCTAGAGGTGTATTTGGGTGTCTGCTCAAAAGCTTAGAGTTCTGTTGCTTGGGTGCAGGTTTTTGTGTTCTATTCTTGAGAACAACCACGATATTATGATTCAAAAGGCTGTAATTACAGACCCACACACTCCTGGTGGCTCTTTTACTCTAAATGAAGACCAGATCTCTGAGATGAAGAGTGTTTCTAGCATGGATGTGAACTCGGATGACGATGATGATTCTTTTGAGGATGATTCTCTTGTCTGGATCTGATGACTAAGAAAGATATGCTCAAGGGCTATAAATTTGTAATCTTAAGAAGCGGAGACAATGCTGTGGATCTGGAGGTGATTGTAGGAAAGGCTTTTGAAGGTGATGAACAATTTGATGGAGCTTTTGTTGATCAATTAGCTAATATTGTCAAGCTCAATCCTTCTAGGGGGATTTATAATATAGCCTAAATATTGAGGATATTAGTAGGTACTAGCTACAACTACTATGTAAGGAAGTGTATAATTCAAGTGTTTGATCAAATGTTCTTTTGGGGAGACAATTTTCAGTGTTTGTGTTAGGTCAAAACAGCCTAAATATGGGGAGGATAGCAAGAAATAGCTATAACTACTATTGTCCAGGATGTTCTTTATGGTGGCTAATTGTATGTGACTATGTCTTATATGACTTTCATCTAATGCAACAGTATTATTATGATTAAGAAACTATGATTTCTTTTCTCCCTTTGTTTCCAATCCTATAGATCATCCTCTCATGGTGGTAGTATCATTTGCAGTCATTGAGCTACATATTTTATAGTTTATACGTTTAGTATTTATCTTTGGAGAAATTGATTGTCATGGATGATGTGCATATAATTTATATCACTCAAGTATTCATTGTTACCCTATGTCTCTTAATTATCAGAAAAGTGAAAATGCCAATGAAAATGATCGTTACGAGAACATGGTACAAACTTATTCACTAGAATGCATTTGTATTTGTAGCAAGCTATGAACTACTGCCTTCATATTTAAGTATGTATTTTGTTTCTCCTTTCCATTGCTACAAGCTATTATCTTTTCTTATATTCTCTTAATCTTTAGTTTCCTTAATTGGATCTGGGGCAGTAGACCGTTACAAGATTTGGTTTTTTCTTGTTCCTGTGTTTTGAATTTTGTTGGCAATCAGGAAAGATTGTATGGTATTCACTTTTTGGATTCTTCCCTCGTGTATAGCGCGTATAACTTGTTAGCTGAAATGTCTCTTCGAACTCATTTATATTGCTTAATATACTTGATAGCAACTGGTAAGATTTATCAAGGACACTTGGAATGAAACATGTCTCTATGTCTATAAAACCAGGCTAGCAAGCTTGACATCATTCAGTGAGCCAAAATTGGAAAAAGATGTATAAATTATAGACCTACAATACAATATGGCATTTCTTTCTACCACATACTTGCACTAGAAATAGGGAGAGCGCAGTAACTGGAGATTTTATAATTTTATGCTAGTTGTGCAAATATGTTCCTTCTGAAATGCTATAATTCAATTTATAGTAGGTTCTTACCAAGGTTCCAGATCTAGCGATTTCCAGAACTTCCGAATCATTGGTAAATAAGCTAGAGATGACTCCAAACCCAAGGAACAAGATCATAGTCAAGGAAATACCAGCTGTTGCACCAAGCTGATGAAATTGAATACAAACAAGATGCAAGTAGATCAGTTTTTGCTGTTTTCTCACTAAAATTGAAGGTAACTCAGAACTTTAGAAGGAAAATGCTAAAGAACAACAAGGTTAACCTGTAGAACTCTGTAAATCACTTGGCGTGCTTGATCATAGTTCCCTTGGGAGTAATCACTAGCAAGAAGAGCCTAAACGAAATCAAGAAATGGAGAAGACAGAGAATCAATTAATATTATTACAAGATATGTTTTTAGTGCCAATCAGTTACACAAATTGTAACAAGAGCGTAAATGCTAAATGGCTTCAGAGAAAGCAAGGCTCGTCAAGATGAGGAATGTGCAACTACAATAACATTCTTCCAATTATGGATTTATATGTTGCCAGAGCATCTCCAGGTAACCAATTTCCCAAGTTTTCAGAAGGTAACAATCGTTCATTTCCCACTGATGCATTTGATGAGTTATGAGGAGGGGAAACAAAGGATTCCACAGTAAGAGTCCGAAAGTTTCTAATGACTATAACGAAACCATATCCTCAAGTTTCAAAGAAAAACACCATCACCATGGCACTCCTAAAAAATCAATCGTTAATTTTCAGATGCTTTTGGAAGAAACTATTCGAGAAATTTACATATGGAACTCTTTTTGTGGAATAAATGGAATAACATTTTCAAAACTTTTGGCTTTTAAATGTGTACTTCCTGATGCTTCTCAGTTTAGCATATTAATCCATTTTCTGAAACAATAACGAAGATATCTACCACAGTTTCATGTTAAGATACCTTAAACTTGTTCTTACAAAATACTCCCAAGCAATTGGAAGGACCGCTCAGTTTATTGCAGAGTGATAAATGTATCCCAAGAGTGGAGTTACCAAAAGTCTCAAAATAAGAATTAAAAAACCACAAAGGAGCTATCACAAAATCGTATTTCAAGATGTTTCTTTGCTCTTCCAAATGATTTAATGTTTAAGCCAGTCAAATGGAACTTGTCTTGGTTGAAGTCTTAAAGAATACAAGGGTTTACCTGGCCAGCGAGTGCTAAAGCATCATTAAGCAAAGATAAAGCCAACCAGACTTGCAAGCAGATCTGATAACCAGCCATAGGTACCGGGCCCTCCCTTGCAGCCATAGATGTCGCTAGTGTCATAGTTACGAGCACCGCTAAGGTCCTTCCAATTAGAAATCCACCTAAAAATAAATTAAATAACGTTCATGTATAAGAGGAAGTATGCATCTCATACAAGTTATGGCATCCCATGATAGAATATCCATTCTTCCTGGTTACATAAACAAATACAGATCAAGTATCATCTCCAAATATTTAAAGCTTCTTTAAAAATCTCATAATACAAATAACCAGATAAAAGAAAAATATATTCATAAACACATACATACATACATACTTGCATGCATACACACACATACATACATACATAAACCAAGTAATTTCATTAAGTAGCCTTAGCCAAGCTTGGCCAAGGCATGCCTTAGATATCTTTTCCTAAGCCAAACTATATGTATATAGTTCTAAGAATCCTAAGCATAGAGAACTATTGCCCTCTAGGATGACAGCTGCCAATCCATGGTACTGCAAAAACAAGTGGCAGTAATAAAACAAAAACTGAAAACTTCAGACATAGCTTTTGTGGGTAAAGTATTAGGAGGTGTTGAATAGTGGTTTTGCTTTTACAACATCTTATATCATAGCAGAGTTGGATATATATAGAATCAAACATTATTGTTTGATCTGATACTTGCAGTAATAAATTTTATGCATGACAGAAAATTATACCTTATTACAAACATTTCATGGATACTCATGTACTAGACCTTGTACCACTCTCTCTGTCAAGATACATAATCCATATTAATTGTTCAATCTTCAACCTATTACTATTATTCTTCTCTTTTAGCATCAACAGGACAACTTTTTGCCTAAAAGTGACAAATATAAACACCAAAATCATTAATGTTCAAAAGAGGAGGCGTACCAGATTTCAAATATTGAATAACTTTTGTTGCATTGAACTTTGGAGAAAGGAGTAGTACTTTATCATTCAGCTTCCATAGTAGAATAAAAGCTATCAAGTACCTGACATAGGGAAGTTCCCAGAAATTAAGGAGAATATATCAAAATAAATCAGAGATAATTGAGGTAATCTCAAATATGTGGAAGGCAATATACATCTTAATTATACCACATCAATGGACGTACTCAGAAATCACAGTAGCCATCGCAGCACCACTAATGCCAAGACCAAGCAGAAATATAAAAATTGGATCCAATAACGCATTCAGTAAGTTGCCGGCACCTGAATCCATAATATTTTTGTGTTAGATTGGACAGCTAATCTCAACAAAACAAAGATGGCATGATTACATCTCTGGATAACTCTCAGTTACTGGATATTAGGGAATTATTGTGGTTCTAAATTGATTGACTTATGGACTTATTATAGATTAGAGTCTGATGTAGAGCTTATATTTAGTACTGGACCTACTAAGTTTTATTGTATTGTGGTGGGCTATTTCATAGCCTTTGTTGTTTTAGTTTTACTAGAAATTTTGGGGTTGTAAAATGTCAATCCATCAATTGCACAATTATCTTAGGATTTTGATTTAAAGCTTTGTAGACTATAATGCTTTCAGAGGATCTTGATGGGTTCATCAAAATATTGCCAAGGTAAAGTTATTTAGACAAACATAATCATATCTTCTTTGTTATCCTATCTATAGACTTACGTAGTTTCTTACATTTTCTACTGGCAATAATTAGTATATAGAGTCGAGTAGAAAGGGAACAAAAACGAAAGAAGAAAGGTACTGAGAAATCAGACTCTGCCTAACTGAAGAAGAAACTTTAGGAAAGCCAGAAAGGACAAACTGCCTTCCTTTAGTCCAGGAAAATAAGCTTAGCTTTAGCAATCCACTACCTCCAATTTAATAATTCATTTCTTCAAAACAATCGTAGAACACATAGAAGTACTTTCAAAGGATAATTTGCAAGTAGTTGAACTTTTCGATATAAATATGCATATTTATTCAGATTTATACCTAGGTAGGGTGTCTTCTGGTTTTCTGTTTACCTTTATCATACTTTTTAAGTTTATTAGTAACTGAGCATGAGATAAGCTTGAGATGAGTTCCACTAGTAGAACTTTCTTGTAGGCTCCGCCATAACTACATTTTATTATAGGCTCAAATTGGCATGCACTGGAATTCAGAAAATCACTATATCCTGCTAAAGTAAACCATACGTAAATGCTGATTGCTTCTTGTTGACATCAATCGGAAGAGAAATTACAGTGACACTAACAGGACTTGTTTTTATAAGTGAAGAATATTTCTCCCAACTTCTTGTTGCGAATGAGCTAAATATATACTTACCCACAGCATATAGAGGTGTCTTAGTATCCTTAAATCCACCAAAAGTGCCTTGAGCAGCCAGCGCAATTACAATTGGTGGAGCACCGAAGGCCCTCAGTGCAAGAAATTGCTCAATTGGCAAGCGGAGTGGGGAATCCTGTCAAACAAAAGTAAGAAAAAAGTTGATCCAATTACATGACAAAGTAGCATGCCCAATGGAAGGGATGTTTCCCCAAAAACATCATAAACTTATATAATATATAATGCATGGATTGTCAGTTTTTCCCAAACAATCCTCCATGTGGAGCTTTATTATCTGAATCAAAGGTATGACAACTGACGAAGGCTTCCGTACTTGTGGATATAACATTATGAACATGGCTTTGCTTTCTATGTTCACTTGTCCAAGCACAGTCACTATATGAAGGACAACCCACCAAATCAAGTTCAAAAGCCTAATTGTTTTGGAAGAAAGGCGGATGTGAAAATCTCTAACAAAGTTTGCTTTCTTCTAGGTTGTATGAACAATTTCAAATGAGCATAGTACTAGACTGTGTAGAAGGAGATTCTTATCTGTTAATTTGTTGAGGACTAGCTTCCCTTTTTCTTATCCTGCATCCCTTTGATGTTTTCGGATGTAGGAGTATCTGTGTGACTGAAATGAGATTTGTTCAGAGAGCGGTTGGCAACAATTTCTTAAGTGCTCTACTTGAACTCCAATTATTAACTGCTATTTCAGTGATGGTGGACTTCTTTGTCACTCATGTTTAATTTCACCCTTTGTATTCAACTTCTAAAATTTCTCCAGTTTTTTATTTACAAACTGAACATAGGATATCAGTTAGGTAGACAGCCGTTGTAAATCGTCTCTGCCAATTGCTTGAAGTCTTGGTCATATGTCAATGTATTACATCGAAGTCCATCTTGTTGACACTCAAGGAAGGGAAAATAGGAATAGGTACTTCATGCAGTTCTACGTCCACAACAACGATAATAATACAAGGCGAAGGCAAGAAAATCAAAAGTGAAGCAACTTAAGGCATGCCCATCTTTATTACATTGGAAATTTAAGCTGAAACATGTTAGTGACTAAATAACTGGAAATAATTTTTTAAATTTACTTTACTAATTCTTCAGTTTTTTCATGATTACCGAAGAGAAAGTAAAATAAATTATGATCAAAATAAAATGGACTAGAATAGCCTTTTAAGCATGATCTAAGTCATTAGATAAGTATCACATACAAAGGGTATACCCATGGCATTTAGTATGAAACCAGCGCCCACTGAAAGTGCTAAAGCTTCTGCAATGCCAATGGTAGCAGCTAGAGCCAAAGAAGTCGACACTGAAGGGAGAAAAGCCTTGTCTTGGAGATCACCCTGGCAATCTCAATAAAGGGTAAAAGAACCAGACTTCATTAGACAAATTAGAAAGCTATTCTACTAATTCATGTAACCGTAAACGATGAAAGCTATGAACCATACTTTGGTCAATGTAGATACTCTCATCCTCTTCCTTGGTAAGTAATGCCTGCTCCTCGGCGACAAAGGAGGTTGTGATATTAAGCAAAGGAACATTAAACAACTTAGATACGAGATTAAACACTGAAGCTGAAACACCAACAGCTGCCAATTCAACGGATCCTACAGAAACACTGAATAATTAAAGAAAAAGGGTATACAGGTGTATGTTCCATATTAAAGAAATTAATGGAAGGGGACATAAGTATGTAGATAAGGCGATAGAGATTATTAACTATATTATTATTACTGAAGACATCAACATCCCAATCTATGCATCTTAAGATTATTAGTTACATTGACTTGCATCTATAAGTTTATCATGATGTCCAAAATATATTGCTCAGATTTTACATTAAGCACCACCACATGAGCATGCTCCAACTATAAATCTGAAATAATAGTCATCATGATTTGTAAATAGCTCAAATCAATATGTATAGTTTTATTTAATCAAATCATTTTACTTTTCTTCACTCGAGTATTTATTTATTTTTTTAAGAATTTGATCAGTGAAAAAATAAAATTTTATTAAAAAGCTAACCTGTAAATAAAAGAGATGTCTAAAATATTTTAAACTACATCAAAACCATGGAAAGAAAACTCTCCAAAAGATTCATCTTGGCCCATACCTTAGAAAAAGACCCACCAAAACCTAAAGGAAATGCCAAAACCAAATACCAGAAACAGGTGACTCAGCTTCACTAACCAAATAACAACTGGTTTCGGGATTTGATTTGAATGTGAAAGCCTAGTCCCCATATATCCTTATACGGTATATACTTCATGCTTGCCTTAAACACCATCACTGCACTGCATAAGCATACGTACTGCTGAGTATAAACCTTGATACTTTGTGCATGATAACATTTTTGTAAAGGTGTCCCAAGCCTTATAAAACCCTGAGATTGTAACTCTTGAAGTGAAATGTTTGGTTTATGGCAAGGATGGTTTGGCTAAATCACCACCATGATGCTAACTTTCCTGAGATCTGATCTGCTCATTAAGTGCACCAACATATTGTAGCACTAGTTCAACTCCAATACTCATAATGCAAGGATCAGAAGGAGGCATCCCTTTTTGAATATTTTCTTAATAACATCAAAGATAATTGATCAGAAGCTCAGAATATCTGGGATCAGAATCTGAAAATTACACGGAGTAAATAGACGACGAGCATCACCGAAGTCAGCACCAACAGGTACCAACTCCTTCACCAGATGGATTGCTGACTTCCAACTCAATCAAAATCCACAAAAATATTAATACACTTCTACATTACAACCCACTTCGTGATACTTGATTTATCCATCACCTGATCCCTAGAGTTTTCTCATATTATTATCTTCTTCTCACCATTTACTTGAACCACCAAGATAAAGACAATGAAACCTCCATTGGTAATCCAAGGGGAAAATATCAACCAAGAGTGAACCTTCCATAAAGAATATCATTCCAGCCATAGGTGGAAATCCCCTGCATTCCACCGATCTCACAACACTTGACATCTCATCATTAGATTGGACCCTAACTACAATGTTCGATTTTGCTACTTTTTCAATCATCCTTTGTATCATTTCATCTCTTACCTCTGTTTTCCAAAGGGATAAGAAAACAGAACTTACCCTAAGGCCTTAGCAAACATTGTCTTCGAATTAATCACTTCACTATTACAAATTTCCTCCATGTCCTCTTTTGTTTACCTTCTAGCCGAGATAAGCCAAACCATTGTTAACCATATGTCACGTATCTTAGCACTTACAACTTCCCTTTTCTCTGGTATTTTTATCCCTTTTGGGTTACTAATATTTCTGATGGATGAGAATCTACCCATGTTTATTAGAAGGCATCCACCCTGAAAATAGTTCCAATTTCTCTTATGAATAGGAAGTAACCCACAGTACAACACTTACCATGAAAACAATTAAATAGCAGATCATCAACCAAACCTCATTAACTTAGCAGCGAAAATGTGTAAAAACAGAAAATTAAAAGAACATATATAGCCAACAAAATTTGAATATTTGAAACTAAATTACTATCATATGATTCATATCAAAATTCAGAAAGAACAATATAGTAACATACCCAAATGACCAACAAAAGCAGTATCAACCAAAGAAGTGATGGGGTCAGCAGCAAGAGCCAATGCAGCAGGTAATACAATTGACAGAATCTCCCATCCAAGATCATCCAACTTCAACCGTTCTCTGTAATCCAAACAAAAAATTTATAAATTAACACAAAATATTCTCAATCCGAACCAACCCCAAATCACCAAAACCAAGAAAAATGAGTTTACCTCAGATTAGAAAGAACTAAAGATAGTGAACTGAACTCAGATGAATCCGAACCCGGTTTCTCAACCCGACTGGATGGAACTGGGATTTCAGAATCTTCAACTGGGGTTTCAACTGGGGTACTAGAACTTTCATTGGAAGATGACTTTAGGATTGCTTTCACGCGATTTGAGCAACTGGGATGGCGGAAGAATGGTAGAGGAGATTTGCACGGCGGAGGGACCACGGAGTAAGAGGAACCAGGGCGGCCATGAATGAACTCAAAAGATGAATCAATGGAGAGGAAGTAATGATAATGGCGAGAAATCAGAAAATCACTTCTCATGGTTGCTGATTTCTACTTTCCTGCAGGAAATTGATGAGTTTTTTATGAAGATGACCGTAAAATTTCTGGGAACGTCGTGATCTCGGTTCTCTGTTATCAACTAATTTAACGGCTCTAATGCGGAGCTACGAAAATATCTGCATTTTTCAAATTTTCATTTTCATCTATTACTCCTTCCATCCCATTAACCGAATTCATTTCAACTTTTTATTTCAATTGTAAACGATCAATTATGATATGATAGCTTACAAGATTATAATCTTTAATTACTGACGAAGATTATAATTGATTTAATTATAATTATTTCATTACAAATATTTTCGACGCAATTACATGATTTTTTTTAAGAAATTGATTAGATTCATCATCATAATTGATTATATTTATTATACAAAATTAGTAGTCTTTGATTTATTATTTACAAGAATAATTATTTTTAATATATTTAAAGAGACTTGAAATAAGGGTGAAGTCTATTGTTATAATTTAATTAGAGTCGAGAGATTGAATAACTAAAGAGTTCTCTTAAAAAGTTCTCATATACTTAAATTTTTCATGTGAATTAATATATAAAAACTTAATTAACAAAACATAACATAAGAGGTGGAATACGTTGTTGTAATTAGAGTCGAGAGATAACGACTAAATAGTACTCTTATACATAAATTAACTAGAATGTAAACGATTGAATACAGATATAAATATACTTATATATGTATTCGTATCCGTTTAGTTCGAATATGAGTACAAGCATCGAATTTTCAAAAATCATATAAATCATATTTATTGTAATATTTTAATAAATTTTGTGATATTCAATAAACATATTTATGCTTAACAAACTAAGCAAAATATTACATTAATATTTAATAGTTATTGTGTTTATAAATTCTTAATTTAATTTGACATAAATGTAAAGATAAGTTGCAATAAAATTCAAATATTTATAGAAGAATAACAAATGTTCTATAGAATTTACTATAAATAATAATTATAATCGGTAACGGATATTATAGATACGAATATACATATATTTGTATATGTATCAATTTATAATTTGATACGAGTACAATCTGCTCTTTTTAATACGGATACGAATGAATATTGAATATTTCAATTATAATTTATATGCTTAATAATAACTACCTATACTTATATATTAAAGAAGTAATGGACGAAATATATAGCACATAAGTACGCAAAATTTTAAAAAATAAAAATAATAAATGGTAAAATCTCAAACTTTAAAATAATTTCATAATAGAGTTCCAATAGAATTCTAATTTCATAATAGAGTGAATGCTATATTAAATTTATCTTATAATCCCAAATCCTAAAATAATTTCATAATATAGTTGCAAGAGAATTCTAATTTCATAATAGAGTGAATAATATATTTATTTTGTCCTACAATAATTTTAACCAACTAATTTATCCAAATAATTTATGTATGATGTAATAAGATATACATATTTATAATCAAATTATATTTTTCTATGATATTTATATTCAACTTTAATAATTTGAATTCAAATTTTAATTAACTAAAAAACATATAAACATATGATTAATTAACAGAATATCTTCCATTCTAAAATATATTATCTATATACTTAATTAATGCAATATCTTCCCTTCTAAGATATATTATCTATATATTTAAAAAAAGTCAGAAAAAATTAATTTGTTAAAAAATATTCAAATTAATGTACTCGTGTTGTGACGGCTCCAAAAATCTCATACTGGACTTCAGGCACCGTCAATAATTGACAAAAGAACAACACTAATATCCAAACATACATATCATTTAATTAAGAGAATTAATTGTAAATCTCTATTACAATATCCAAAATGAATAAATGTCTAACAGCAGAAGTCTATGAGGGGCGCACACAGCCTTACAATCTAAACTTTTCTATAACATCCTCACATTTCACTCTTCCCCTGAATGTCATCCATAATAGGATGATCAGTAAGCGTTCATCATGCCATTCTCGCATTGTCTTTGTCAGACAATTCGGCCTTCTTGCCATAACCTATAAAACATTGGATAATAGTACTATGAGCGATTTACGCTTGCAAATATATAAACAAGTATTGGGCAAGTTTTGAAAGAGAGGTAATTTAGTGAGCGTAAGTGTTTATGAGGTATAACGGAAACGAAGTCAATACCTCTTAATATCTTGAAAGAATGGATTTTAGGGTTCCCCAATGATAACGAGGGGTTTGACTCTTTACTTAGAAGAATAAAGAATACCTTTATGCGCCTTATAACCATGTCTGTTTGGCGCACGTGCCCTTAGGAACTCGTATCAAACAGTTTATCAGCTGGCCAGCCTGACCACCATCTGACTTCATCATAATGACATACATAGTCGATGCAGAAACCTTTTGTTTGCGAGGGTCCGGTTACCGATGCCTCGGTTCCCGTTCCCTATAAATCTTAGGCCTGGGATGCCAGGCAGATACATCCCACTAGCCTTTAGTTACCCACACGAATATACTTTACAAGTATAGGGTGAAGAATAACCTTTCTACATCCGTATAGGATTTTCTTTGGCTTGTTAGCGGAATTTAAATGGCTAACAACCGCCCAAAGAGTATTTGATTTCAATACAACATTTTGCACATACATCGGATCAAGGGATCGTATGTTACTTAACTTTGAAGAAATTAAATCATGAATATTGACACAATAATATCTTGGATGCATTACGTATACCGAAAGAATGATCATACGTATTAATTGAAAGAAAGTAGAGTGAGTATATACTTGCCTTTAGTCCTTAGTGATAATTTAACACTTGCATAAAAAAGATTCTGTAAAACATTTACATGAAATAACATGAGGAATTTCAACTTAAATACACATGCGGATACACATGCGAAGTGTCTGTGAAAGTCTTAAGTCCGTGATTGACTAATTGAATCATCAGTCGTTGAATTGGGATTCGGTTAGAACCAAATCGGAGTCTGAGAGATTTGTGGACTTAATAAAACGTCGCTCGAAGGTTCTTGATAATTTAAATTTAATTATTAGAGGCCTTAGATTAATTAATATTAATCGATCAATTTTTGGCTTAAATGATTTTTATTAATCATTTAACATTTATTAAAATTTTGTTCCTTAATTATTGTTTAATTGTTTTAATTAAACAGTAATAGTTTCTTAATAAAAGATTTATAGATCTTTTATCAATTATTAAACATTTATTCTTAAATTATTATTTAATTGATTTAATTAAATAATAATTATCGATCATTGAAGTAATTTATTTTCTTAATTACCTTTAAATTAAATGATTTATTGATCATTTAATACTCATGTAAAATTTATTCATTAATTGTTTTAATTAAATAATAATTGGTCTTGAATTCTTAATTTAATTAATTAAGAATTATTCCTCAATTAATCTTAGCTTGAATGATTTATTTAATTATTTAATATCATTTTAGAGTTTATTCTTTAATTATTATTTAATTGTTTTAATTAAATAATAATTATTTATGAATTAGTGACTCGTCACTTAATTGTGGTAATTAAGAGACTCTAACATCATAAATTATTCTTATTCTTAAATCATAAAATTTTAGTCATGTAAATGTTTATTTACATGTCAAAATAATTACTCAAAAGTCATTTATTGAATAATTAAAAGGTATAAGTATTTTGATTTATTTTATTTTATTTTTTAAATTTAGATTGGGTCAAAAATGAAATAAATCGGATTGGGCTGGTTCCGAGTCGGATCAGGTCACTGATCAGAACCGGGTCGGAATTGGGTCAGGGTCACGGGTCAAAACCAGGTCGATTCGACCTGACCCGTCACCATCTTCCTTTCCCTAGGGTTTCTGCAGATTAGGTTAGCAGCAGTCGTGGCTGCTGCCGACAGGCCGCAAGCTTCTCTTCCCGTTTCGCACGCACACACGCACCGATTGGAGGTGTGGACACTGCCATGGCATTTGCTATAGGCGAATGTACCCGTAGCCACCGTGTCGAGACCTAAAAACCACCGTAGCAACAGTTCGTGGATCGCCAGAGGTAGAAACCTTCATGAACGCCGGCGAGACCTTCTAGTTTAGCCTTTCATGGCCTTCTCGTAGCTATTTTCGTCGATTCATGTATAGAAATGAATCTAGAGGTTTCCAGAAACCCATCCAAACAACCAATTTCTATTTTTAACAACTCAGATGCAAGAAAATTCAGAATGAATCATTCGGGTTTTTCCGAAGCTTCGGTCGGACTTGAAGACGTGCAATACCAGCTCATTTTTGAAATTTTTTGAGGGAAAACGAAGCTAACAACATCAGGAATGAAACTATAAAATCAATTCGAACAAATATATAAGAATCTGGCCGAAAAAATGAGTCGAAAAATCTAGGGTTCATACGGGTTTGAATATGTTCTTGAATTTATATTTATTTTTTGTTCAAACTTTAAAAAATTAATAACTCACAAACCATAAATGCTATAAACATGTGTTATATATGAAAATGATACTGAAAAAAATATTCTACACAATGGCATAAACAGAAATAGCTATAAATGTAAAAATATGAGAGCAGTGTGAATATCTCTATAAAGTTTTAATGGAAATAAATGCTCAAAAGTTTAATAAATGCTCAAATCCGAAATGTAATTTTTGTTTAGTGAAAATGCTGGAAATATTTGACTGATGGAGGCTAGGGTTAGTGAATAAGATGTATATATATAACTTGTAAATCATTTTTGGCCATTTGATTGATTTTTGAAAACTTTACTTGGATTGGAAAGATTTTTCCTTGAATTGAAAACACTTCCTTGTTTTGCCACTTTGAGAAAATGCTTAAATTTGAAGCAATTAGTGTTTAATTTAAATTATTTATTCACTAATTACAATTTAAAATGGTTAACATTGATTAAATGTATAAACCGAAAAGTTTAACCGTATAGGTGAGATAAAAAAAATGATTATGAAATTCTTGACATGGTTTGTGCCTCATAAATATTAAAATATCAAGTTCGTTATGATTTATCGATAGTGGACGTGCGCACATCGATTTGCGTGATTTGAGTGCAGATTAAAACGTAAAATCTATCGGTCATTTAAAAAGAACGAAAACTTGATAAATAACAAATTTAATATTCGTACATTTTATTTGAATTTCCGATTTCTCACACGTGTTGTGCATGAGCTCTGTAGCTTAATAATTATTCCAACCCGAAAATGTTCGTTATCATCATTCAATCACTACATTTAAGAATTTGATAAAAATTCAAATTGAAAACTAGATAATAAAGTATTTTGTCACACAACTAACTACAAAACATTGTAAGTAATTTTTAATTTGTTTAAAAATGTGTAAATTTAAAACAAAAATAAAAATATTTAATAATACAACTCATATTATGTGTGGATTTATTAGCTAGTATTAATATACAAGAGTACATAATTAATGCAATCCCTCGAAATGGAATAAAAAAATTCACGCAAACAAATAAACACTTAGCAGCTAAAATAGAGTAATAAGCAAGTAAAGCAACTTAATTGCAACCGTTTAAACGAATCTGCTTTTAGTATTTTTGTTAATGTTAAGCACAAGTAAATATGTGTTTCACTTGAATGAATTCTGTTCAATTTAAGGTCGGTCGTTTGCGTGATAAAAGGGTTAAAGAGTCCTTTCACTAGCCTTTTTTTTTAATACTAGTAAAAAATTACATAGCATTCCAAGCTACGTAGGTCAATTTAAATCAGATAATTCTAAAGTCCAAAATTTCATAACAGTCATCCTCCTTTCTAATATTTCTAGTATTTAGGCATTCTCACTTTTTAAAGTCATAAAATTTTGAAAAGAGATTGATTGTCTTAAAATTATTCTTGAATCTGATTCCTTGAATTTGATAAACTATCTACAATATCCAAAAATACTATTATATTTCTCATGCTAAATACGCGTGTAGTGTACAACTTCGTTTCATAAAATTAAATCAAAATTATATTTCTACATAGAAATATAATATTTTTAGATGTGTGTCCTTATTAATTTATAAAAAATTTTGTTATGTATTTTAAAATTGAATATTTCATCATTATATCAAAATTAATAATGTATCTGTAATATTGGAAATAGAGAAATTTTTTTTTAGTGATTGTTTAGAGTAATAACCAATTATAAAATATCTCTTAATTTATATTCATCAATCAATAAATAAAACATAAAGATGTAAATTTTCAACTCTTATTACATTATTTTTCAACAATTCTCTCGATTAACCACATTACGACGCTATATTATATTCTTTTCATGTTATTGGAAAAAAAATTATATTTCATCGCCCCCATCATTTCCATCGTAATCGCTAGATCTATCCCGGTCGTAGCCGGATCTAATGTTACCTACATTTCGTGGACGTCTATGAGGATATTAGTGACATAGAAATGAGTCTCAAGGTCAAGAATGTAATTGTACTAATATGTTAGTTACACAGTCCTTGAATGACGGAAGAATTAGTTGAGTTAGTTCTATCAACTCTGTACATCTCTCTCTCTCCCTCTCTCTCTCTCTATATATATATATATATTCTCAATGTAACAGTGAAGTATTCAAGAAGATAATAAGATTTCGTTCTCTCTCTGTCAATCACCATTGATTCTTTCATGATACATCTTTTCCTCAATCGCGAAGCATCTTTCATGATTCTCTTGTTTGATTTGAAAAAATAATTTAGAAATATTTGAATCATGGTTTTGGTGAATAGTAACATCAAGAATTAATAGTAATATGAATAGTGTTAATGTCTAAAATACTAAGATGAAAGTTGATACCATTAATATTAACT
This sequence comes from Centella asiatica, assembly GCA_014636745.2. Lineage (NCBI taxonomy): Eukaryota > Viridiplantae > Streptophyta > Magnoliopsida > Apiales > Apiaceae > Centella > Centella asiatica. Next base: position 1,206,853 of record CM025788.1, read on the forward strand.
TTTTAAAATTTTTAAATCATCTTCTTTCCTCTTTGTTTGGAGTACATTTTAACACACTTTTTCTATTAACCGAATGTCTTTCTCTCAAATAGTAATTTTAAATGAATAATAATATGAAAATAGCAACACCAACAACGAAAATATAGAGTAATATAAATATTTTAACGAGCACAAATATATCTTATATTACTACAGAATTTCAGATTTTACAATAAATCAACCTAAAATTTGGACAATTTAAAACCGAAACTATTTAAGTAATGAATATACCTACAATAGTTCATTCGGAATTGAGTTTTACAACTATACTAGTCCAATAGAAAAATCAATAGTCGATTGTGATAGTTAACCAATCGTGAGCAACAAAAACCACAGAATCAATTGCTTTGGTAGTTTGTAAGAGCAAGTAAGAACGAATCATGTGAAAAGTTGCTGACGTCGGCCCAATAACGTCGAAGTTCAAAAGTAATGTCGATCAACACATAATTTTAATCGGACCAGATTGATCGGTCTCGGTTAGACTGCGTAACAGGGCTTAAACCGGACCAGTTCGTAAATAATGCGAAACAAACAAAAATATCGGAACGAATTGAATGAATTGGACAATTTTCTCAAAAACCGAAAAACCTGTGAATTGGACAAGTTTTTCAAAAAGATGGACCGACTTTTTTAAATGACAACAATAATTTTTTTAATAGGACTAAACACGTAATTCACATATTAACAGTACCATATATTCATTAGAAATATGAATTAGGGTTTAAAACATAATTTTTGGGATAAATGAATAATAATATCAAAATTATTTTATTTTATCTTGTTAACTGTTGTACTAATTAATTTGTGTGGCAAATAATTATAAAAAATAGTTATTAAGCTCATTTATGTATTTAAAATATAATTATAATTTAATTTTGATAGAGTAAATTAACAATTGAAGTATATAAAAATATTTTTGTATATATAATAATATAAATCTGACTCAAACATTTTAATCACTAGTTTAATTAGTTGAACCACTAAATTATTGAATAAGTACCTCAACTGATTTCGATGTCCAATCTGATTTTGAAAATTATAGAACAATGAGAACACGTTTTTATAAGGAACATAAAAATCCAACTTGATCCTAGGAAGCTCTCAAGTATTAAAAGAATATATTTCAAACTATATCTAGATAATGTGTAGGGTGGGCAAAAAATATATAAAGGCACAATTATAAAGATGAAATAATGTGCGAGTAAGTATGCATATATTTTTAGCAAGTAAACAATTTGTAATAAAAATAAAATAAATAAATAGCACAAATAAGAAAACAAGCAAGTAATATAACAAGTAATGTGAATGGGTCATTGTGGAAGCTAAGAAGATGAGGAAGGTGACAGCAAAGTAGACCTAAGTCGGCTAGAAAAAGGATGGCAGACTATTCGGCTCGTTCGTTTATTATTTATGTCTTATAAATTACAGTAAAAATTTTTATTTATTATTTAAAGTTTAAAAGTGTTTCGTTGAAAAAAAAATTGAAGTCAAAAGTTAGTGAAAGTTCTAACTAAAATCTAAAAAATAACAAATAATTAAGTTTTAGATTTTGAATTAAGTTAATAAATAAGAAGGAAAAAAAAACACTCTAAATGATAATTTTAATCTGAAAAATAATTTTTGATAAAAAAAAAAGGAGGAAACGAAGACCGCACCCTCTATAAGTTGGCCGAAATAATAAAAGTAATGTCCTTTTTTAATAAAACTTATATTATAAATATAAAATTAAAGATAGGATAATAAAATTGTACTTGTAAATTAAAAATTATATCATAATAATTAAAGAAAGATATACAAATGTGCTTATTTTATGAAATAAAATTTATTATTAAATGAACTCTTTTTGTGGAATTTTTTTAAAGTAATCTTTTTAGGACAAAGAAAGTACTACTTCCATCTAAAAATAAGTAATTATTTAGGAGATAATTTGTCTATAAATATGTGTCATCACATCTCATTATTATTTTCATGAATTAATTAATATATTTTCCTATTTTAACCTCAACTAATATACGTTTATCATTATACCATTTAATGTTCATAAGTGAGATATAAAACTAAATAAAGAGTATTTTAAGTATAACCTAACTATATTAAATATTATTTACATCAACTTTAATATATACATAAAATAAAAAATACTTCTCATATCTCCAAAAGGGTGTCTCGACTCTTAAGTACACTTAAAAGTTGTCCTAAAAGATATATAAGAGTTCATATTTTACATTTAATTTCTCTCTTACCCTCTATTTTATTTATTTTTTTGGTATCACTCTTTTTTCTCTTTGTAATATGCGTGTTTTAGTGTACTTCAAGTATCATTTTAAAGACGGAGATAATAACACTTATGAACATAAGGTGTATAAACTTAAGTTTCGTTTAATGCAAGAAAAAAAATTTAAGAAAAATATTTTCACCCATTTTCTATTGTTTGGAAATGGAAAATATTTTCCTGAAAAATATTTTTTAATGTTTATTGTATAATGAAAAATTCAAAATTAAAAATAATATTTTCCACATATTTTATATATTTTTAAAAAATAACTTACAAAATAAGAAGAAAAAAACACTTTTCGTGTATGAAACGAAGAGTTGGTCTCTAATGGATTGTATCTTTGTAATGAAAACGGCTTATGGTCGATAGAACGTGGAAAAGTTGGAAATGGTCAATCGAGAAAGTGAGAGTAGCGACAATGTGAGCGAGATTACCGATTGAATCGTAATTTATACGTAACTTAACAACTAGTCAAAAATTCATTCCCCCATACTACCTAATTACCATGCTCCTTCTGTCACACTACATAAGCCTTTTTTTGATAATGTAAAAATATTAATAAATTATTCATTATTATATTAAATTTATATGTTAAGTTAAGAATAAGTTTATGTTTTCAGACTAAAGTTGTATTTATTTAGCTCTTAATTACTCTTAACATTTTTAACAAGTTCAAATGTATCATTCAGACAGTTGGTTTAATATATCACTAAACTCTTAATAGTTTTTATTTTATGTGAATTCAATCACTAATATAAAGTTGAATGAATGTTAAAACAATAAAGGAAAATATTAAACAAACAATAAATTTTATATTAAATTCATGCATAAATGCTTAACTAATTTAGCAAATTTAAAATATGATAAAACTAACACTTAATGAAACAAACATGACATAAGTTTTTTTTTCTTTTTATTAAGTGACTAAATTTTATTAAATATTGTTGAGAATATTACAAAAAATGAACTATCAAATTCTTTCTAAAAAAATATAAAGAATGAACTTATACGATATGATTAAGAAAAACTTCCAAAATACTTTATATATTTGATGAGTTGATGGAGGACAATTTACTGTTGTTTGAAACGAAGTTAAAAATAAGTTTATATTAAGTTAAAAATAAGTTTATGTTTTCAGACTAAAGTTATATTTATTTATCTCTTAATTCCTCTTAACATTTTTAACAACTTCAGATGCATCATTCAGACAATTCATTTAATATATCATTAAACTCTTAATAGTTTTCATTTTATGTGAATTCAGTCACTAATATAAAGTTGAATGAATGATAAAATAATAAAATAAATTAATTCAAATATATAAAGGAAAATATTAAACAAATAATAAATTTTATATTAAATTCAGGCATAAATGCTTAACTAATTTAGCAAATTTAAAATATGATAAAACTATTTATATTTAGACACTTAATGTAACACATGACTTAAGTTTTTTTTCTTTTTATTAAATGACTAAATTTTATTAAATATTGTTGAGAATATTACAAAAAATGAATTATCAAATTCTTTTTAAAAAATATAAATAATTAACTTATACGATAAAATTAAGAAAAACTTCCAAAATACTTTATTTATTTGATGATTTGATGGAGGACAATTTACCGTTGTTTGATCTTGTTTGAACTACCTCTTTAAAGACTAGACCTAAACTTTCTTCTGCCTATTTATAAAATAATATAAAGAGGACAATCACCTATTCTTTATTAAAAAGTTGGATTTTATTTTTCACCAAGTGCATAAAAGTAATATGACTATATAATATAATCATATGTGAATTCTCGTACAGTGATCTCTTATATAATGGTTGATCCGATTTAAAATAATAATTCTTTTAATTCAAAATACACATATTAAGGAATTTAATAATTATTCCATTAGAATAGCAAATATTAGATAAAAATTTCAATTTACCATCCTAGAATATATATATATATATATATATATATATATATATATAAATTAAAAAAAAAGAAAAATAGAAGGATTAATTTCATTGGAGAAATTGAAGTCAAGTTTGGAAAAAATTTAAATCCATGCATTATCATAGAATATAAAAATGACTATTAATATGAAATTGGCAAAACCATTAAATACCTAACTGAAATTGGCAGATTTTCCTTAATATACCATCAAAGCTTTAGAATTCTATTTTACCGCATTAAGGTTACTTAAAATTTTCACCCGACACATTCTATTAAAAAAACCCAAATAGAGTTGCTGATTTGGCATAAATTACCAGACATGTCATAAGAAAAAGAAAATTAAAAACATAATTTTAAAATTGTGGCAAAATGATATCATGCGATCTTCAACATTTTAAAGTGAGGACAATAGAATTCTTTAAAGGAAAGGCAATTTGGTTATCGTCAAATGCACAGATCTAAAATCTTTCCCGAATTTTTTGAAAATTTCGGTAACTATTTTTAAATTTTGATGATCCGAAGCGGATAACAAATATATTGTTACATGGCACTTCATGATTTGTTTAAAACAATCTATAATTTCTAGGTCATTAATTTTGTAAATAATTGCTGCATGCCACATCATTAATTAAAAGCCATCTCAGCATATATCTAAGGGCAAAATTTAACGGAATGGATCGAGGACATTGAATTTTTAGGTAACGTTATTGGGGTGAAATAGAATTTTAAAAGTTTGCTAGTGTATCTAGGAAGGTATTTTATAGTCTCGCTATGTGAAATTTTAAACTTTTTCTAAAGAATCTATCACTATAAACGAACAAGAGGGAGTAAAATAAAATTATATTCAACTCATATTTGCTTTGAATTAATCTAAGGGAGAATTCTCACTCGATCCTATGTTATCAAAATAATATTTTTTAGCAAGTTTCATTAAGTTTATATTAATATGTTACTATATACAATGTTATTATCTTTTTAATAAAATTACAATGTGAATAATAGAATAATAGTATAGAGAGTAACATGGCAACATAGTAACATCCATGATAACATAAACTGCATAAAAAAAAATTAAAATTATCTCAATTTGAACTAAAAATATTTATAAAAAAAAGTGTATTGGCCGGTAATTTTCTGTTAATCTAATCCCACGTACCGTACGAATAATTATGAAACGAATTTTATCCCTTTCTAATTTTCTTTACTTAACCCGACCATTTTATAATTTAAGGACTATTTTGAAGAAAGGAGTATGGAGGGGAGCATTATGTAGTCCCTATGAAACATGTACAAGAGAACAAAGCTAGAAAATGTATGTGATTAGCTCTACTTGTTTGTCAATTAAAGAAGATTTCCACCGCCAACAATCACAATAGAAACATCACATGAAACACTAATATATTGCTAACTTCTACTTCATTTGGTTTACATTTTTGGACTTTTCTCCTTTTTTTCTACTTACCAAACTTTATCAACTAATTCAAGCACAATTTGTGAGGATTGTGGATACATAATTAATTAATTAAAAGCTATTTATATATTACCAAACAAAAGAATTAAACATTACAAGCATCGTATATGCATTTACCAACACTATACCTACGCATTTCTTATACTCTTATAATCCGTATATATAATTTCGTAATATGCACTTCTTAATCAATGTGTAGAAACCTTAAACGGACTTTAATTTTTTTTTTTTTAAGAAGAAAGCAGATCGAGTATTTAAAATATATTTGTGTCATTGTTCAGTCGTTCACTAATGTAATAACAATATCATTGAGAAACTAAATACTGAATTCAGAAAAATCAGTATTTTTTTTTTCTATTTTTGTTTAATACGTAGATGATATAAATCCAGAAATGGAAAAAAAGAGAGGAATAATGTATGTTCATAAGGAGAACCATGAGAATCAATTAATTACCCAGTAAATCTTGGTTTTTTAAGAAGGAAATACTCCAGTAATATAGCGTATCATGAATGATAATGGTACATTCTTTTTTATAAAAACAGATTCAATGAATAAAATTGGAAATTAATTAGTAGACTTACCTACCATAACAAATTAATGTTAGCAGGGCCTAGCATATATAGCTAGCTTTTATGGTGGGATGATATTCCATATTCCATATACAGCTTCAATGGATGAAGAGTATGGAAAAACCTAGGAAACTCAGGATGGATAGCGCAACAGATCCATTACACTGTGCGCGCATATATATATATATATATATATATATATATGTGATTTCGTTTATTTCAATTTAATTTTTAGAGACCATAAATTCTTGCAGTTTTAATTACACTGCAAAAAATTACATTATCTAAAATCTAAGTTGAAACATACAACATATACACACATATATATACATTTACATGTATATATCCATGGCGCTATGTGTATATCTCCATGGCGCTATCCCTCCTGAGCTTAACAGATTTTACATACTAATTAAACTTCAATACACTAATAAGATAAAGAAATGTTTGATGGCAGAGGAGATGAGAAAAAATATAACCAGATAAACGGTGAGTGAGAGAGGATATATGTTGTGAGAAAGAGGGTTGTATTTATAGCAGCTGGTTGGTAATTAGTAGAGAGAGAGAGAGAGAGAGAGAGAGAGGAGAAGGTTAAAAGACATGTTATTAAATGTTTTTGTCTAAATTAATCTTTTATTTAAGTGCGAAACACAAGAAAGTTTTAAATTTTATAGGTTACATAAAAATATTTAAAATAATTGATATAGATATATGAGTGAATGTTCGAATGTGTAAACCGGAATACTTTATATTTGATATTTTTATTTGTACAGATATATTTGTCGCGCGCAATATTTAAAAGGAAAATTTTAAAAGGATAATTATTTATAGTATTAATTATAGATAAGGATAAATATATAGTTTTACATTTATATTTATTGCAAAATGATAATATTAATATTATTTTTTAATAAGTGTATAGATCTTAAAACGACATATAAATTTAGACGAGGGATTAGTATATGTAACCTAAGAAAAACTAATTTTCGCCTATTTTTTATTAATCAAAGCTTTAACGGAAAGATCATATATTATTTTAGTCGGCCTAAATCTGCTCTTCTTTTTTTTCAGTAAACAAGGATAATTAAGGAGATAAATTAATTAGAATAGCACGTAGAAGAACGTGGAAAAAAGTATAGTCACGTACATAAGGCGTCATCATTCAGACATGAGAAGCTTTGACCAAGTTTTTTTTTTTAAATTTTAGTTACTCCATTGTATTTTTATTTAATATATCCCTGATTAATTCCTTCTCGAATTAATTAATTAACTCCAATTTCTCAGTTCTTTGATTATGGTGATTACTGGTACAGTAACTGGAGTATTTATTATGGGTCAAGATATTCTGCTTCATTTGATATTTTATTTTATTTTTCATCATTTTTTATAATTGATTTATAAAAGATTTTACTTTTTCTATTGAAAGATATAAAATTCTAAGACAACGGAATAATCTTGTAATGAATAAGTTTCAAGATAAAGTAGGAAAGGGATAAAGAATTTCAAATCATTTCTTATGCGAGCAAATGCATTCAACAATGGGTAGGGCATCTGTTGTTTTTTTTTCTTTAGCTAATTGCTGTTATGAATTGATCTCACAATGTCTACGTTAATAAGACAAATTAATACTCTATCGTTTCAAAATTATATATATATATATATATATATATATATATATATATTAATACAATACCATCTTTAAGAATGTCGAAGTAAAAATGTTTATATTTAAAAGTAATTTTTTATATTTTATGATATTTTATTTTAAAAATTTTACTTCAATATAAAATTATAAAAAATCATAAATTCATTTTGTATGAAGTGAAATTTATCTTTAATTTTAAAATAGGTGAAATATTAACCGACCAAATAATATCGAGTAAAAACGCTAACTTAAAACTTAACTATTATCATTAGTATCATTAAATTTACGTATAAAAAAATTAAATGATAATTATTATAAACATCGAGGAGTCCTACATTAATACTTAACTTTTCAAATACGTATTCATTTATATCGAGAAAACTACAAAATAATAAGTAATCAAATATCTAGGTTTTAATTATAATGAATATGCGTGTTGTGTATAACGATGTGTCAAAAGTATGAGACGTTGTAATGAGTACAAGTATAAAAATAGTACAACTTTTACAACTTGCCACGAGTTTAATTGCATTGCACCTGCCGACTACGTCGCCTTCTGTCTTGAAAATTGAAATACGGTACGGTGTTGGGTGGCATGTCATAAAAATATAAACTTATACTCCCTCCACTCTCTTTTACGTGCGAAAACACGATTATTAAGAAATATATTAATTTTATATTTAATCGATTAAAATATAAAAATTTAATATTATTTTTTAAAAATTTATTAAAAATAATGTAAGTCAAATAAATTAATATTAAATATAAGGATAATATAAAAAATTAAACAATTAATATTTCATTATAACTTAAAAATGGCATGTAAAAGAGAAATTCTCTAAAAAGATATATAAATATAAATAGAGGGAGTATTCTTTTAGTTCAAAAATAATTATTAATGTGCATATTTTTAAAAGACATTTAAATATAATTTAGATATTTTATTTTATTTAATAAAAGTTAAAGTTTAAACTATTTTAGTGAAAAGTTTATATAAATAAAAATTAAAATTATATAAAATATTTAAATATATTAAATATCACTTAAAAATATGTACAACAATAATTATTTTTAGACAGACAGATAAAAAGAAATAACAATAATAATAATAATAATAATGTGTAATGATTTCTGCAAGCTTCCATCTCGAAAACTGATTCTACAATCTACATTCCAATTTTACATGTTTGCCCTTATTTTCCCTATTTTTTGTTTCGTATACCCTTTATGTGGTAAAAATGCCAATGGTACGGGGAAAGGGTAGAAATGAATATTAACATCTTCGCAATCGTATGATTCGTGAAATATATTAATCGAGACGAGTGGCGAGAGATATTTTTGAAGCGAGAATTCATGTTTTGTAACTTACTTTAGGTTAAATGTAATGATAAAAATAATTACTAAGAATATGTGTGATAAAAATATTACCTCCGTCCATTTTTATTTGTTATATTGAAATTTTTATTTATCATAAAAATTTAAACTCTAAAATATCATTTATTATAAAACTAAAAGAGTATTAATCAATATATGAGTCAATACTCTAATAAAAATATATCAAATTTGAAACGGATGAATTGATTACAAGTACTTCCTCCTTTTTATAATAAGAGACATTCTAGTGTAATGAAAGTAATGATCGTAAATTTTTTTACATTAAAATTGATTTTATAATTGAATATACTTTGGGGGATATTTTTGTTGTTATTTCTTAAAACAACATTATTATCTTTTATTTCTCTTTATTTGTGCAATATTTTCTCATTTTATATAATTTTCTCTTTTTTATAATTTATTCAAATTATCACAATTGAAAATAGTTGTAGTATCACTTGTTATAAATGGAAGAGAGTAAAGACCGAGAAGATGATATTCATAGGCTTATAGGGGCAGGCATGTAAAGTTATGATTAGCGAGTTTCCTAAAAGTTCGGTGAATGTCTAGGGAACCTAATTAATCACATTTCATCCACAAGCTCAGCTCAGGCATGAAAATTCAACTTCATGATAACAAATTGATCGCCAGACAAAACCTGGATTCTTCGGTCTCTTTCTTTAACATTTATTAATATTACGTCGATTAAATTTTAAAAATTATAAATTATCACAAAATTTATATGATTAAATTTTAAAATTTAATTAAATATAAACACCGTCTAAAACTACTCTTATCATTGTTGATGATCATTGCCACAATATATATATATACATAATATAGACAAATGAATAAAAAACTACTATAGTATCCTTACTAATTGTTTACGTGACACACGCGTACTAATTGAAAATAGTAACAATTTAACTAATTATTATAAACATAATTTTATAATTTGAAGTTATATTTCATCAATAATTTAACTAATTAACGTATTTTTTTTATATTCATAAATTTCTCTAAAACGGTTATTTTTGTAATTAGAAAGAGTAAAAATTGAAATTATATAAACATTTAATGTTTATTAAATTTTATTTAAAATAATTGAAAAGCTGTACATTTTGAAAAGGAAAGAATAACAATATTCCGTCAATGAAATACGGAGTACCAGAGAATCAGAGAGCGGCTTTGGAAGTTTGAGCCGTAATATACTCTCTCACCTCATTTTCCATCCCGTTAGTGGCCCGCATTCCCAAACATTTCACGACACCCGAGGTACATTCTCCCGTAATGACTTGACCCTTCCGAGTTCGGAGATGTACCAGACTACCCGGTGGAGCCGGAAATGGTAACGGAAGTAAATGATAGATAATACAAGATATTCTATATCCATTTACATTTGTATTTAAAAAATTGGATAATATTTATACCTGATTTTAAGTAAATAAGAATATATATATATATATATATATATATATATCTGTATTTAAAATATCCGTTATTAATTATATCTGTTATTTATAATATATTTTATTCAATATTTGAATTATTTGTCATTATATAATATTTTTTTTATTCTATACAATTATTTATATCAAAATCTAATTTAAAATATATAGAAAAATGAATAGTATTACTAATATGATATTTTATTTGTGTTTTTCAAGCGAATTTTATTTAATATGTATCACAAAAGTTATTAAATTTTTTAAAATTATTTTATTTAAACTGTAACAAATAATTTGATTTATATTCATATTCAATTTAATTAAGCAGATATTAACTATATTCATATTTGTAATTATACCTGAAAAACAGGCGCGCTGTGTTGAGAAATGACCCAGTTTCATATGGAGTATGTAATAGAAGCCTGTGGCCCAAGGTGGCCTGGCTGGCCTAGCTCGGGGGCTTTAGTTAATCGATCAAAAAAAAAAAACATATACCATATGAAATTGATAGGAGAGTTACAATTCTTTAATTAGATAGGAGAGAGAGATGTAAAAGCAATTTGAAAAAAAATAAAAAAGTAACTGATTTGTTTTATATCAGTGGTTGCGGTTAACACCACCATCCTTATCATATATTTATTTATTCCCTCACCTAATAAATACTAAAGGTTATTAAAAGACTCAACCTCTTAATATAATATATATATATATATATATATATATATATATATATATATATATATTTATTTATTTATTTATAGAATCGAAAACCATAAAGAAGTTGAAAAGTATTGAGTAATAGTTAACACAATTATCAACCTCGTAAACATATCTAATATTTCATTTGTTTCATAATAATTGGTATTTTAATTATTTGTACATATATTAAGCAAATTAAAATTTACGATAACATTTTGATAGGTTAACAATTTTATGCCATCATTAATTAATATAATAGTATGTCAAGGAGTGTGTGTGTGTTGTGTTGTAGTATTACACAAAAAAAGAGAGAATGAGAGATAGTAATTTATTAAAGGATAATTTTAAAAATATAAGAGATAAATTTCTATGAAAATGTAAGATACTATTTATTGTGAAAAAAAAATTAGATTTTAAAATATCAATTATTATGAAACGAATAAACACAAGAATTATAAACAAAACTTAGAAAATGACAAATATCGGCTTTACCAGAGATAAAACCAAATGAAACTATCACATTAAGTATGCTCCAAAGCTTGAATTTCAGTCAAGTGACTCACTTTATTTTGAAAGCCAAGTGGTGTAATAAGAAAATTTTACTGGCTTCTTTTATAAATGTGATCCTAAATAATTTAAACTTATTGTAAGAACTTATTAAAGAATTATTTTTCTATAATTTTGACAGACAGCACAAAATAATCCAAATGGACGTGTCTAAAGTTAGAAGACTTATTGTTTGACAAACTGTACGTAAGACGGGCAACAGCAGCAGGTCCAGTTGTAAATTTTAATGAAATAAAATTGGTGATTGTAATGACTAATGAGAGTCAGGGCCAATTCAATTCTTATAAATGCGCCACGTGGGGTATAAATATGGAGTACTTATACCAAAAGTCACACTTCTGATCCATGTGGAAATGTTGATTGTTTTTTGAATCATTTATAATTAATTATTTTTGTTAAATAAATATTCAATTTTTATTTATCTAGTTATTTTTATTTGCAATGAAAATTAATATAAAGTTGAAACGATATATTCTAATTACTATACGATATATATTGCATTATACGATAAACAATGTCCTTACGATAGATATCATCTTAACCTATCAACTAGATTCGAACTAAATCTTAAAATCTAACTTTTCCCCACTTAATCTACTTGATATCGATTCTGTGACTATAATAAACTAAAATTTTCATATATATTTTACATTATATTTTATATTTCACCCATTTCAATCGTATTTTCTTTTTCTCCACTTTTTCGATTTACCATTCTAATTCCGTGTCTGTCCATGTATGTTGTAGGTGGAAATTTGGAATTGAGCTTTTGGGGAGTTGGTATATACTAATGGTGATAGGTGGGCACATGAAACGCGAGTCCAATATGATCCGGCAACTCGGCAAGTAAAATCGTATATTTGTATTATTATCAGACTCGTATTTTGGTACATTGTCAGTGGGAGGAGTAATGCAGCCAACGGCAGACCCGGATCAGGCGCTCTTCCCCCTGTCCCAAATTAAAGAGCACATTTGGACTTCAATCCAATTCATACTCCTCACTATTTATGGGTCCTTCCATATTTTAAATTTTAGTAATTTATTCGTATAAGTCTAATGAAAATATATGTAAATTCAAAATTTTCAATATTTATTTGGTCGAAAGTTTTTTTGTTTGTAGAATATTGAGTGAGTTTAGCATGTGTAATATATTTATAAATATGTTCGATTAAATTATTTAATCAAAAGTAATTTATAAGCTTGCATTGTCTCATTCATTAAAAAAAATTTATGAATTGCTCTATGAAATTCAATTAACATTTTTATTTGGAGATTAATATTTCACATTTTTAACCTCGAAACAAAAATAAAGACTAAAATTTAATGGACTCATTCAACTTACACTACTTGTAGACTACAAAAATACATTTTTGGTTACAAATCTGGTAAATGTTTTAATTAACATTTATAATGTGTTTGATTCAATGCAACAAAATGAATTTACACAAATACTATTTGTGTTGGAAATCTTCTGTATGCAGCACCAATAAAACTGATATATATAAGTACCCAATTGAAAATTAGAAAGAATAAAAGGACTTATATTGAGTCGTCAATCCCTAGAAAATGATTGAATGTTCTTGAAAAAGTATACGCCTTACTTACGTTACAATGGGTTGTTGCAAGTTTTCTTTCAGGATAAAATAACACAACACAACACATATATGGTGCAATTCAATATCAGTGCATAACAATTATAACATCAGTTCACCATAGTAAAATCTAGCTATTACAGTTTCATAATTTGTAAGGAAATGAATTCACTTGTATGTTTTGAGTTCACTTTCAATTCAGTGAGTATCGACATACAACATTCTGAGTATTTTAAAACATTTATGTAGTTAATAGTTTCAAGTAACGTTTTCTTAAAATACTCATTGTAATGTCTGCCCATAATCAGTAATTAATGGGCCAATACAAAATGGGTAACACTCAATTAGATTAAAATTAAAATACATAATTATTATCTGAGTCTGATAATAATACTTAAATTTAATTTGAATAAGGTTGACCGTTTGAAATAAACTTCCATACATGATTTAACTGTAAGTGCAAAAAAATTATAGACAACGAAGCGGAAGTAAGAAAAATAGCAATTTAAAATTTTTTTGCAATCCTAGTAATCACCTTATACGATATTATTAATTGAGGAAAGATTAAAATCATATCGTTGTAAATTCGATGACGTTGATGTAGAATCTTTACGCACGAATTAACACCGCAATCTTTACCTTTCACGCTCCAGTCAATCCCCTTGATCCGTCTTGCAATTTATTCCACGTTCTTGATTGTTTCACTAGATCCAACGTTTACTACTCAAGTGTGTAGTACTCTAAAGGTGATCTACCAGAAAATTTTGATTATGAAGAATATTGGATTTCTCTCACAATATTTTGGTGATAAATATTATGGAGGCTACCAATTATTTTTTTTAATTGGGATTTAATTTATGATAAGTCTCCTTATATAGAAAACCCCTAAACTAATTAATAAACCATTTAAGAATTGGTTATTTATTAAATAATAATAAAACTCTATTATCTAATTCCTAAACCATTTAGAAATTGGATTCTTTATTATTAAATAATAACACAACTTTTTAATCTAATTCCTAGACTACTTATGAATTGGATTATTTATTAAATAATAATAATATAAGAATAATTTTTATTTATTTATAATTAGTATTTCTAAAATACTAAATTATAAATATTAAGCTATTTAATTTATTCCACCATGGTACAAATTAAATTACTTAATTATTATTATTTTCCAATATTTTCATAATTTATTATTTCCTTTTTATGGTGTGACCCTTTAGGTTCAATATCAAGCCGGTTGTAGAAATAAATTAAATTAGAACTATTCTAATTTTATTTATACGAATTAAACACTTTAATTCATTAAATATAATTAATTATATTAATTATACTTATTCTACATCATGAGAGATACCTCTCAGTATATCATGACTATTTGGATAATATGAAATCAACGTTTAATCACAAAGAACCTATTCAGTGAATAGTTACTGTACAATTCAATCATTTTACCGTACAATTCAATCCTTCTACCACACAATGTTCCGATTAAATATAAGAAATGAAATTACTGTCAAGTCTTTTTTTATTTAATCATATGCATTCCGATTCATAGATGCACAACTCAATATAATGTCAATTAGAAACACATTCTAATTATCATTCCACTATGGCCAGAGATTCCCAAGTTGTCACTAATAGAATCACATAGGACATTCTCTCCCTTTACTGGAAGCGGTAGATCCTTTGTTGATCATTCACATATCTCCATGTACACTTTATTATACTCGAACATACACTTATATACACTGCTTGAGTTTAGATATATGACAAAGTATAATTTAGTGTACACAAGATAACCGCAACGATCTCAAGTCTAAGGATCACTTATACAACTATCACTAGATGAACTCCTATTGACAAGCAGGTAAAACTCCATTAGGTGTTCATATAAGCGAGTCACGTTTAGTGAATTTATTCTCTAATAAGCACATACATACTTGATTTAATGTCGTCACACAAATAATTATGAGATCAATCATCATCTTGTTAAGAGCAAGCACAGTATGTACTAATCTTTCCGGATTCACTAACTCCCTTATTAGTGATCATATGATTAGAAACATTTTTAGTTTCGAGTTAACATATTTTAGATCTCATTAGCACGGTCTCATCATGATCCTAAATTATAACTCTAAATTATGAGTTAATATATTTAACAACTTAAACATATAAATAAACGTCTTTGAATAAAAAATTCTTTTATTATTAAATGAATAAGATTACAAAATAAATATTCTATCATGTCTAACGTAATTGGATTGAGGGCATATTACTTTCATTAACATCATCTGATAGCAGATTATTCCTGATGAAAAATTATCATCAAATGGAAAAATATCTGCTAATGAACAATGATCATTCGATGAATTATTTTAGATGGTCAAATTATCTGCTGATGACCATTATCCTCTGAAGACCATATTAACGATTGATGACCATATCCTCCAACAGGCAAATTATCTGCTGATGACTAAATGTCATCGGTAGATAACCATATCAGCAGGTAATTCTTTCAGTGGATAACCTTATCAATAGATAATTACATCTTTTGAAGAACACTTTAGCATATAATTCTATCAGTGGATAAACATGCCGCAATATCACTGACACATGTAGTCTAAATTTAACCGCATACTGGAAGTTATTTTTCACGCATTTATCTATGAATTTTACTAAGAAAATGTTTTACATCCAATAACTGCTATATATGTTAGATTTTAGCAGGAACTATCATTAGAAACTATTTTAAATAGATTCTAAACATCCCATTTTCTAACAATTTGTTAGGTCATTTATATTTAAAACTCATTTGTCATTTTATTCATTTTCACAAAAATACGTGCACAACTTTAATCTTAACCTCATACATAAAGTTTGTCCATCTTAACATAATAACATAACTAAAATTTTATATAAAATTCACCATTTTTTAATTCTCATACTTTCCATAATTTTTTGTCTATTGTATCTATATATATTTTTCTTCTTAATTACTAATTTTGTTCTCATATCATGTAGTTTCATGTAGATTCACTTCATATATATAAGATACATTGGAGTACAAGCTCTTAAGTGGGCTTTTTGTTAAAACATGCTGGAGAATGAACCCAATGCCTTGGTTGATGGTAACAATTGTGATCAATAGTTTGGACTATCATGGAATTGAATCTTGGGTTAATACATGAACATGCAAAAAGTCGGATAAATAGAATGTTTTTGATATTGTGACACTTCTAGGCCAATATATTCTTAAGTTCAAAATTCTCCATCAGTAGTACCTAAAATTTATTCTTCCTTAAAAGTGATATTTTTACAGAAGATACCATAAATACCCTCATGTATATTGACGCTAACTGTTTGTTCAATTAACAGTGATATTATCAATAACAATATTGCTTGTTCATATTAGTATTTAGATAGTAGCATCACTCGTGTTTTTGCTAGTCTTCACTCAAGTAATATGATAAAAACAATAACAATGAAATTAACAATATCGTACTTAATGTCACTATTTCGTCGCTTGATGTTACACTTTTTTTTGCTTTATTACTATTTAAAAAACGACGTGAGCAGAACTTAGATGGTAGTGGTGCAGTCGACGTCAACGGCTATATAGGTAAATTTGATAAAGACAACAATAGATCTAACAATGACGATAGTAGATTCGATTTTGGTGATAGTTAATCCGACGATAACGATAAAAAAATATGAAGTAAAATCAATGATTGCGAAAGTGGACAAGATAAAGGAGATGAAGTAAAAATCAATGGCCAACGGTAATAGAGGGGACTGAATAGGCCAGGTTTTGGGCACGGGTGACCAGGACGACTATTCAGGACCCAATACGAGAGAAGAGACTCAATCTGAATTCTTACTTATTAAAAAAATAATAATAAGTGATATTAATGAGAAAAAAAAGTGATATTAATGAGAAACGTGACTTGTAGGAGTAAATAAGGAAGTTGTCTATTTGCTTTCAAAACATTTTATCTGACATAACTCTTCATCTTTCATCTTTCCAATAAGAGAGAGAGCAAACCTTGATAAAAAAAAATTTGTTAATAAAAAATAGTTATTTATATATTAAAGTTATAGGGCTCTTATTTTCATTTTGTCCGAGGAATTCAGAAGTGGGTCTTCTGGGGCTGATGGTGACAAAGTAGGCTGACGGTGATGGAAGAGGCCAACATCCATTCAGATCTATAAATTTTAGCTCAGATCTAAAAGATTGGAAGTTTAGATCTAAAGATGTGCTCAATATTATTGTCACTGTCGATGATGACGACGGTGGATTTATAATGGCGATGGTTATGGTATGGTGGCAGTGATACTAATGGTGGTTCAAGGTGAAGATCGTTAATGGTGAAACAGAGGGAAAAGAATGAAGAAGATGAGAGTTGCAACAACCATGGACAATTTTGGCAATAATAAAAAATATATCACTTCTTGGGAAGAGTTGGAAAACAAGGTAACAATTAGGAAATTTTTGTATATTGAAAATACCGACAAATAATTATCTCTTTGATAATTTCAATGATTAAAGAAAAATCCAAGTATATTAAACAAATTTTTTTTAAGGTAATAGTAAAAAATCTTTTATAAGCATCTTGTACTAGGGTATGCTCCCTAACTGACGGAATTAAAACAAAATTAGAGTAGAAGCCCATCAAAACAAAACTAGAGTAGAAGCCCGTGCACAACACGGGCTATAATGACTTGAATTTTTTTTTTCTTTCTTTGGTAATCTTGGTGTATGTACTTTGGGCCGATTTTTTTGTTTACGCTTGTCTCCTATTTGGAAATGCTCGTGATTATATACATTTTGTCGTAGTTTTGTTGTTGGTGTGTTTTCCCCTTTTACTCGGGTTTTTAGGTTTATTGATGTGCGTTGTCTTCACATATTCCCTTCTATTTTATTTCATGTTTTTGTTGGTGTTGTGTTGTTGTTCATGTGGAGATCGGGCGAAGATCGTTTCCCCCCTATTGGGTATTTGCTTCCTTTCTAACTATCGATTTCATGGTTAGGGTTCCATTTATATCGTTGGGTTTGTCATTTTGTAGAATATTTTGTGATAAAAATTTATATTTTGTCGTTTTGAATAGCTTCTATTGAATTTCGTTTCTGTGTTAAAGTCTATGTTCTGTTCTTGTTGTCTGTAAGCTTAGTTCAATATGTTATTTCAAGTTTTTTTATATTCCACTTTTTCATTTTTATTTAACTTGTCCGAATTAATTTTATTGATGATTATATAATTAGGTCATACTGGGTTTTTATTATTTTGCAACTATAGAGGATAATCTTATTTTTATATAGCGATAAACACACACTTGTAACAATTACAACGTCTGGATCATATGGTTCCTTTCAAGCCTTTCTTTAAATCCATCTGAATTTTCTCGTTAAAGTGTCGCATGCATTTTGACATTCCTATGACATAGATGTACTCGGACCTTATTTTGTAACATAAATTTGCTCAGACCTTATTTTGTAACTACTCATTTTTTATGACAACGTATTTTTATTCAAAATCTAATTACGTTGTATGAGTTAATGACGCCTAATACTTTTCTTAAAAAATTTATTATTATTATTTTTAATTACATAGGAGGTTAATGGTTCAAAATCTTGACCTCCTTATTTTTTAGAAGAGATAGCCTACCAATGAGTTCAATAGCCAGAACTCTTAAAAAATTTATTTAACCACTATTTAAGTACATTTATATTTTATTGTTTTATCTCTTATAGTGTCATATGATTAAATCTTAATCATACATTCCTAATCGTTATACAGTGCTGAAGTTTTTCAAATTATTTTTCTATTATAGACATTATCATCTACAATGTGTTACAGTACTATTTTATCCACTCTAAAAAATAGAGTTATATTTAAAAAAAATTATTTTAAAAAAGAGTTACAATTGAATTTTTTTTTATTATTATGTTATAAATTTAAAAACTTTCGATTACAAACTTATAAATCTCACTATAACTTAAACATTCATAACAAATTTCATAAGAAAAACTTATTATTTGTAAATTTAATTCTTTGTTAAATATACAAAATTAATAATCGTCAAATGTCTAAACACGGAAGATGTGTGGAGACTCCTTGAACAAAAAAGATTTTTCTAAATCTAAAGGATTGGCTCATGGACTATGTACTTGTTCAAGTAGGCACAATAGGTAAAGAAAATAAGTTATATCTAACATATCTTTGTGGCTAAAATCAACAGTAGCATACAATGGTTGCTTTCCTTTCCAATATCAACATATCTTCTTCGGCAAAAATCAACACTAGCCTACAATGGTTCCTTTCTTATGTCGTTCCAATCATATTTATCCAATCCTATTTAGGTTAGGAATAGGACCCAACTCCATTCCTTTTCAAAGTTGTCTGCTTTATTCTACCTATTTTTTTGGTAGGTTAATGTAATGAATGAATGTGAAAATATTTTGATTTCGTATCTAATTATGAAGCAGTGCGGTGCTTTGTTTTCCAATGAGTTACTTTGATCTTCTAAAAAGTTAAGATGTAGAGGTTTTTTTTTTTGTGGAACGGAGAGAGTTTAACTTTTAGTTATACTGTTTGTGTTAACTTATTGTCATAATTCTATGCATGTCTCATTATTAAATGAATAGATATCGTGTTGTTCCACCTTTGCATTTTCATGTATTACTGGTTAATGCTTGCAACTGCAAATCTTCTATACGTATACATTCAGTAATTTCAATTAATTTAAGTTACTCTATTTTTTCAACATTTCGAAAAGCATATATGTGTGGGTTACCATTGACTCTTTTTAAGGTCATATATTACATTTCTGTCCCTTTTATTTTAAAATTTAAGTTTCCCAATAAATATTTAGTGTCTGACTGCAGTGAAATATTGACTAAAATTATACAATTTGCTCAATTACACATTCGAATCACATAGAAGCAAACAAATAAATCGAAAATCACATTCCATAATAAACAAAAATGAATTCGGATATCCAAAATTTATAAATCAACATAGAGAATAATATACCTAGATAAAATTCATGACTGCAGTGAAATATTGACTATATATTGATTGATTACAGAGATCCATATATTTATGGGAAATTGTTTGTGCGTGTCCCTTTTATTTCGAGTTTTGTTATTATTATTATTATGTTTGGGTTTGCTCATAAGCAAATTAAGTAGGATTTATACTTTTCCTTTTATTCCCTTAATTGGTTTAAACAATACTTCATTTGTTCCACAAAAAAAAAAAAAAAAAAAACTCTTGAAAACTATTAATTTTATAACTTTGACCAAGAATTAAAATTTTTTATTAAATTTGTTATGACTCTTTAAATTATTATGGGATTTATAAATTTGTAATTGAAATATTTTAATTTATCACAAAATAAAAAAAATTAATACAATTATTTTTTGGAATAATTTATTTTTAATTTTTTTTTTTTTTGAGATGAAGGAAGTAGGTTCATTGTTGTTCAGTAATATACCTAAGAGCATCACAATACATATGCGTACGAGGAAAATGTCTAGTACGACTATGCCAATCATTAAAATGAGTGCATCAATTAAATAAAATAATACTAAATATGTCAATTAACATTTTAATTGGATTGAGAATTTGAGTTTTGTTTGTTTTATTACTTAACAAATAACTATAAATACAATTTTAAGTTCTAAAGAGACATGTGATATGTTCTGATATTAAACGGTAGAATCTCCCATAAACTTAAACTTATTATACCCCTAAATCTTTACTTTTAAGTTTTATTTAATGCAGCAAGTATTTTTATACGCCTACAAAATAGTATTATTTCTTGACAAAAATTATCAGTGGATAAACTATCAGGGGATAACTTTTTCATCAAAAGATAATTTCTTTATTAAGGAAAATCATCAGGGGATGATTTGTAGTATGAGTTCAACAGTGGATAATGTCAGTTACAAGTATAACACATCATCAGAGGATGTTATTCACTCAAAATACAATGTCTCTACAAGGAATAATGGTCTATAGTTTATCGAAGATTAAGGATTAGTTTATCGGAGACTAAGGATTAGTTTATCAGAGACTAATGTTTATTCCATCAGAGACTATTGTCGAAACTGCACAAACATTCATAATATGCATTAGACACTAAATGATCATCAGAGACTAACTTATCATAGTGTAAATGGTACAAAGGATAAAGATCATCATCAGAAATTGAAGATGACATATGGTTGACTGCATAGTCCACTAACTCAAGTTGAGGCGGTGAAATTACAATAAAGATAGTGGTCCAATAAGTAGAGATTGACTATCAGAAAAGTTTCAAGGAAGATAAGTTACACATACGCACACATACGTATAAAGCTGTAAATGTGAAAACTGCAATAAAACTACAAGCTGCAAGTGTAAAAACTACAAGCCGCAAAGTAAACTGATAACTTATAGAAATTTGAAGGAGAAAAAAATGGAAACTAGTCCAATAAAAATCAGAGAAGCTCATAGAGATAAGTTATATGTTATAGAGATAACTTATTTTGGGAACTCCAAAAAGAAAATAAGGGAGTTGGTGCAATAAGAAGAGAGTATACACCAGAAAAGTAACATAACATGTTGACATGCAAGGAAGGTCATGAAAAAAAGAAGTTATGTGACAGAGCTGCAAATACCAATGTACATCAGAGATATTTTTGGACGCAGATCAAAGTATAATTTTGAAGGACAATGGAGTTGTGTCTATAAATAGAAACATAGAGTAGTTGAGAAAATGAGACATCTCTAAAATATAAAACAATCTTAAAATAAAACTCAGTACTTCCATATACACAGAGAGATAGTAGCTGCAATCAAATTACATAAAAGTAGCAAATAAAGGTGCCTGAGTCTTTCATTACTCCTTCGGATTAACGGATGGTGAAAATCTACTAAAAAATAATCAGTAGGCGATGGAGTTATGATTCCTTAGATACCATTTGGCTAGGTCTCTAGAAGGATTATCAATTTAAAGTTCGAATGGACGGTACCTTGTAAACAAGTTGGCACAAGATGAGGTGAAAATTTTATTCTACAATAAATCTGGAGATGCATCTCAGAGAATTGACAATGTATGGTTATCATTCCCTATGTATCCTATGTGCATATAATGTGGATTGAAATGGTAATTACTTTATATGTTTTATTATTGCTATCCACATATTGTTGTTACATTATTTATATATTGTTATCATTGCACCACATTTATATTACACTCATACTATTGTCATCATATTTTACATCATATTATCTCCTACTTAGATTTTCCTAACCCCTTTCATGTTTTATATCATGTAAGTTGAAACTGTGTGGAGTAACCGAGTTCTTCTAGATTGTGAGGGGATAATTTTGGGAGTTTTTGAGGTGTAGCCTCTTTGTAACTAGTCTTTTGTTTTTATTAACCTTCTTATCTTTGGTAGTTATTGTATATAGCCTTAGAGGCTTGAGATATGTATGACTAGACTTATAGTTTGTAACTTATATTTTGTAAACTTATGATGTTGATATTATAATTGTTTAGTGAATGACTATGTTTATTTTCATTATTTTTATTTTACAAAAGTTTTAAAATATTGTATTTTTATAAATTATAAATATTATTGATACAATAGTGTGTTACATTCAGATATCAAATATAGTTCGATAGACTATGGAGTCAAGGTGTAACACAAGAGTGTATATTTTGGATGAGTAAAGATTAAAAGAATGGCACGGAAATTCGTGCAAGTTTTTTATTTTATTTAATTCACTTTGTAAGAATACCACTGTCAACAGTCACACCTTTCCAATCACACCAAAAAAAACAAATCACATGTATAAGGGCAAAGGGCAAAACAAACTTAAAAAGAAAATAAAAAGAAAACTGTGTAGCATATTAGTTTTGTATGTATATACAATTACAAATAAATTCAAAAAAATAAAAAATAAATAAGCCTTAATTATACATATTAATATAGAATAATTTGAAAATAATAATAATATCCACTTCATAGACACAGACATATATAACTAAAAAAAAATTTACAACTAAATTTTACAAAATCTTTCTAAAAAATTAACATAACACTCGTCAAATTATACAGATCACCAAAAAATTACAATTATTAAGGAAAACATTGTTAAAAAAATTAATCATACTGTACACCGGCCTCATAGCTAGTAATATTTAATTCAATAGTGAATTCGCAAAATCATAAGATAAAAAAAAATGGATCAAATTTCAAGTAATCATCGATTCTTTATTGACATAGGTGACCAGTTCTATAGAGTTAGATATTCTTTTTGGGTTAAAAAAAAAACAAAATTCGAATGGAATTGGAAGATTGCGCTTACAATTTATATATACTCGCATCACTTATTACCAAAAAACTTAATCCAAGTTAGGAAGCTACTCGATATAATTCTACTCGATACAACGCACCAAATATAAATTCTACTCGATAAATAAATGAGAAAAAGCTGCAAACAACTTAATAAAAATTCAAATAATACTTCATAAAGTTATAAATGCATAAAAATCTATTATTATATATTAATTGACGAATAATATTTTAAGGACAGTCGATTCTGCTGAGTCAGTTGTCAATTCGGTCAATTTAGTTATATTTGCATTTTTCTATTGTTACTAAAAGTAATTTTTATTGACTCAAATCCAAATATTATTTGATTTTACTTTGAATTCAGATCAAATAGTTATAAAAATATTACTTTATACATGTAGTTATATTTATAAAAATATTACAAATTAAAAAATCAAAAAAATTGTGAGTATGTTAATATTACCTATAAAAACAAAAAGACTTGTGTATAACAGAGACATACAAACAAGTAAATATATAACTAAACAACGTTAAAATAATTGATTTAACTAACAATATTATATAACATATTACTACAAATAATAATATTTGTCACTCAAGTTAAACAATTTTTTTAAAAAAAAACACAAGTTCTTTTCAAGTAAAAAAAAGTCAATTTGATGTAAAGTGAACCCCATCAAAACGACAAATTGATCGTATGTCCCGTATAATGCAACAAGGGGCATCTTACGTGCACAAATTCATAGCCTAGCCAAGGGAAAAATACCTAAACGCCAAACGGAATACCTATGTGCCCAAAATCGAAGGGCATATTTATAAGGTTTTTATTAATTCTTTTGTTCTTTTGTTTAGGTTGGTAATTTGCTGAGCTTTATTAATTAAATAAATAAACTTTATTAGTTAGTATTCTATTTATTTTAAAATTAGAGATATATTTCAGTTCACACAAAAAATTTATAAGATTCTATAACTCTAAATTGAAGTGAAATTTTTTATTTTTAATAATTTGAAGTTAAATATAATGAAACACATGAAAAGTGCTCATTAATTTATATTTTAATAATTTTACAAATTCATATCACTAATAAATTTATAAAATTTACCAATTTGAAACATATGAGAATTATCTATCACCGATGCTATCTAAAGTATATAGTGTTTTACCATAGAAAAAAGAAAAGAAAGAAAGGGACATTTGAAGTGGTTAGTGTTATGTGGTAATAGTATAAATGATATTACCTATAAAACTGTGGTTATTCTTGAGTCTTGATACAATGTACTTATTTGCTCCGGTGAAAATTTATGAGATTATAGATTTTGACAATATAATTTATATTATTAAAATTTAAAATCTAATAATTTTAAACTTAAATAAACAGGTCAATGTCATATCTCGCACAAGAATATCATTCTTATTTGTGCTTTCAGTTCCATTTTCGCATCTGTTACTTCATGATTTGTTGCCCACATTGATTGCCAGTAAACACATTAAATAATTTCATTACTTTCATATTTCTAAGTTGTTAAAACAAGTACATTTCAAAAAGTAATTATCATATTTTATTCTATATTTCCATACATATAATTATAGATGTTATTACATTACAAAGATAAAAAAAAAAACTATACGGAGTTATTGTTCTTATATATCTATAGGTATATGCGTATGCATGTACCCTGATATCTTGCATATGATTTCAATGGAGGCCATGATCGTCTGCAGCCTACTTGCATGGAAGCCCACAATGGGAGTAATTTAGATAATATTTTTTATATATTAAATATTTTATTAATTTTGAAAAACTTAATAATAATAAATAATAAAAAGTTGAAACTACAATTACTGTATACATTTGTAAACTTTTGACCGCATATAACAGAAGATTAAACATACAACAGAGTGAGGAAATTAAACCCACCCACCCCGTCCTTTTCCTCTCTTTAGATATAGCAAATATATACCGACTTAATTAGCAAAAAAATAGATATATACATATACCGAGTATCTGTATTATTACAGCCTAGCCCAATCTGTCATATAATTATACCCGATTTAGATAGAACTCGTTTCTAAAAATAAAACATATAATTTCAGGCCAATCTAGTATAACGACTAAAATTTTCAAACAGTGACACGATATCTATCCTTCCCTAGAAATATTTTACGAATAATAACATAAACAGATAAACAATAATATTAACTATAAATATTACTATTTTTATCAATTTTAACAAGATAAAACAGTAACATGAAAATGAAAATAGTAACATAAGACACAACTAGTAAATTTACCGAGTTAATGTGGACTAATGTTCATTTTTAACATCAATTCCTAGAGTGTATCTAATGAGTATAATGTTTCACACATCTTGGCCCATAATAAGAGGGGCCGGTCTTAATTATTTTAATGGACACCAATAACTTGTACAAATATATGTGATAAATTATTAATTATTAAAATTTTAATTGTGCGTTAAACAGAATTCACTAATCTCCTATAAGATTTAGTCACATCAATTTGTGCATATTTATTAATATATAAATTAATATACATAACACTACTTTAATAAATAACAATAGCCTCCCACTTTCCGACTTCATCAACAAAAAACACACTTAAGAAATTGTCGAAAATAACTAGTACTATTATCATGGGCGAATCCAGTGTAGGATGAGAGGAATACTCTGCTCTCGTTGGATTTTTTTTTAATATTATATCTAGAGTATTTTCATCGTTCCAAAATTAAAAATA
Source organism: Centella asiatica (assembly GCA_014636745.2). Taxonomy (NCBI): domain Eukaryota; kingdom Viridiplantae; phylum Streptophyta; class Magnoliopsida; order Apiales; family Apiaceae; genus Centella; species Centella asiatica. The sequence continues at coordinate 1,233,583 of CM025788.1, forward strand.
CACTTTTTTTATTTTAAAAAAGTTCAATTTGAAATTGATACATTTGTGTAATATTTTATTATAAAGATATTAATTTTAGAATTTATTAATACAATACTCTTATGTTATCATTAATTGAATATTACAAATAAATTTCTCTTAAAAAATTAATCTTTTGTAAAATAAATTTTAATAGTTTTGAAGTGAATATTATGAAATGCGTAAATATTATTGTTATGTATAAATTTGTATATCTTTATAATATAATAGATCTTCTAATTTTAGAATAATATTATATTTTAAAACATAGAACATTATAATTTAATAAATTTTGGACCAAAAACTGAAGAATAGTAGAACAATATTGTGAATCTTTTGAATTTAATAATTTCTTTTTAATAATAATACATTAACACATTAACAAATTCATTTTTATTGCACATTAAAATTATTTTGATACCCCTAAACTAAAATTCTACCCACTAACTATTATGAAATTTTAGACATTAAAATGAACCGACCTAAAATTTGCCGAAAATAAAATGACATATTTTGTAACAATTCATCTTCCAATCCATGTTACATTAAGCCTAATCGAGTCATGTGTACAAATAAAAATGAGTGATAATAGAGTGCCAAACCACGGAAATATTTCATACTACTCGACCATATATAGTCCGACATGTTAAAGTTAAACCGAACATATTTTGCCTATCACAAAATATTTTGCCAATACAAATCTCCACAAAGAAATTAAAAACGTCAAAAATTAAACAAAAAGGGCAAAATAACGGGCCATATATTGCAGATCATAATATCCACCTCAAAAATCACAAGGGCCATAAAATAATTTCATACGAAATTAACAAAAAGAAAAGGATAATAATAATAATACATTAACAGGCTGTTATGGAGATCGTATCAACATCATAATATTTTTAACAAACTAACAACTATTCCTACATAATCATCTAACAAAATCATCTCCAGTAGCCATGAAAATTTGAAAATCTAACCTCGGAAACATCGTCAACATCTTCACAACGCACAAAATAGTTGTAATCACATAAACATATAAACAAAATAAACCAAAACACAAAAAGAAAACACAAATACAACAATGTGTTGTTACCGGTGATGATTGATTGTGGATCGACTTTCCCCCAAATTTTATCACTCTGTACTGAAAAAAAAATTGTGGGTATTGATTTTTTCATGATGAATTTCGCCGGGATTGCTTCTCGGCGATCTGGGTTAGTGATTGGAGATTACATTTCACGATTGTATCGACGAAAACGCAGGTTTCTTCTTTAGTATTGCCGGGAGGTATGTCGACGACGTATGATTCGACGACTACAGTGCCGTTTCCGGCGGGTGAAGGGTGGAGGGTGGTGACGGATCGGTAATTAGCAAGGCGGTGATCGCCACCGACGACGCTGAAGCTGATGACGTGTTGTTCGTCGTCGAGGATCTCGAGGCGTTCGGTGCTGCAGGCGGCGGGTAAGCCGGAGACGACGTGGACTTGCCGGAGGCTGCCGACGTTGCCGTCACCGACGAGGAGGTGGCAGCTCTTGACGAAGTGTTTGTAGGCTTGTGGGTTGTCGAATCGGCGGACGACGGACCATACGGTGGAGAGTGGTGCTGCGATTTCTTGGATCACAGCGGAGCAACACTGGTTGGGGCCGAGGGGGTGGTGGGTGTGGTAGATGGCGACGGAGTCCGGGACTTGTGCGGCGGAAGGCGGTGGAGTCCGGAGGGGCATGGTGGGGGTGGCGTTGATTCTTTGAAGTAGAAGGGATGATGATCTTTGTGGATTAGAAGGCATTGTTTGGATGGATTGATTTGATTTGGGCAAACTCTTGAAGAGAAAGTGTCTTGTTAGTATTTTATTTCATTTAATTTTGAGAGGTTTAATTGGGTTTTGTGGGGGGATGGGTATTAATATAGAGTTGTGTTGGTCACTTTCTTAGTTGTTTTATTTATATTTATTTAATGGAGAGGGCTTGCGGCTGATGATGCATTTATAAGGACAATGAAAGGGATTTGGTTCTTTGTTAGTTTGTGTTGAAAGTTTTCGAAGTTTGCAGAAGAAGGTGATGAAGAAGATGGGTTCAATGGAAACTCATGTGAGACGCGCATATAATAGGTCCAAGTTGGTACAACTAAATTTACCAGTTAGCCCTTGTACAAATTTTGAGTTTGTTTAGAAGGTTATGTCCACTTCTTGCACAAAAATATGGGGCCGATTTTACTGTTACAAATTATAGTATATTGTTTGATTCTAGTGGACGGTGAGCAGAGTTTTAAATGAATCGACGTATTCGTTTATCGAGTTTGGTTTATTTGTATAAATGAGTTGATTTTAAATATAAGTTTTTATTCGTCTAAATTTTAAGTTTAAAAGTTTGAGTAAATTCAATTTATCTATAATATTTAGTTTGTTGGACTATTTAAACGAATTAATATAAAATATAATTTTTTACTCGTTAAATAAAATATGTTCGATTCGATTAGATCAATTAAGAGCACCACTCCTTGCATATTCATAGAAGACCCTAATAGATAGGTAAATTTTTAAATAATAAACTTGAAAAAACTCAAGTAGACTCTTTTATAATCTTATAATGACCATTAAATGTTTGTTGAAGAAATAATTCATTTGTATACGTTTTATTATCCTCAGACATAATGTTCAATCTTAGTATCTTGATATTTAAAATTATTGTAAATTCTCAAGTTTTTAACATATTTGACGTGTTTTGATCTAACTTGGGAATTAGTCTCAACTTAAATTTTTTTATAAGGAAATTTTTATTTCTCTCGGATTTTGTGTCACATGCCCTTTAGAATTATTATATCATCTTTATGTTATGTTTGGTTTGATGTTATGAAATGAATTGAATTAAATTTTACAATATCTACTAAATTTTATTTGTAAATGTTGAGTCAAGAATCTGTATAAACGGCTGGAATACTTAAATTCTTGGCCAACGATGCTTGAACAGGACTAAAGGGCCGCATGTTAGATTACTCGAGACTTCTCTGATGTAAAATGAGCAAATTGCTCGAGATTTCTAGTGAGATGTAGGTTTAGAAAGAGAAAGATTTATTATCTTTTGAAGACGGTGGAGTCTCATATTTAAGTAAGGGTTGACATGTGTCTTGCATGTGAGTAGTGGACTCTCAAGGTGGATTGGTGACAACAAAAATGTCAATTATGTTATAGGAAAAGTGACTTATCTCTAAAAAGGAAAGTCACATTTTTATCTTTTTCATACTGACCAAAGCGGATGTGACACGTATGATGTTCCCACACATGGATTGTTACATTAACGTCTTCTAAGATGTTTTAGAGTTTTTAAGTATGGACCTGACTATTTTTTTTTAATAGGTCACGAGTCAAGCACGTGGTCTTGAGTCCCATAAATAAGACTTATTAATTACTTCATTCATTCATAGAAAATTATGTGTAATTTTAATTTAACCTCTCCCTATAAAAAGTTTGTTCATTCAATCACAATTGATATTTTATATATACCATTTATCTATTATTTATTTCCATGTATCTCATAATTTTATCATTATTGTCTTTTATAATTTTTTTTTACCTACCTATAGCATTGTTATGTAATTCTATTTTATTGAATCAAATATAATTTTATAATTTAAATAATTTAATAGAAAATTTTAAAATAATTATGTATTAATTATAAACGTGAATATTAAATGAGACAAAAATTTGAACGGATAAATACGAGGGATAAAGAAGACATTCCATATTTCATGGGGAATTGGAATCAACCTTTCTCCAACTTGACAAAAAAGAACTGCGAAATAGTGTAAATAAAGTAGCCATAGCCCATAGTTCAACTGCTCCCCAAAAAAAACAAACCATAAAAAATAGGCATATAATTATTCAACTAGAGAGTTGAGAGAGGCGTAAGCCGGAGGATAAGATCAGCATCCTCCTTTCTTTCATTCCACACCAAATTCACAAATTACAAAATTATAGTCAAGTGACTCCACTAGACTAACTTTTATTTTCAAAAATAAATTATACACACACACACACGTGTGTGTGTGTGTGTGATATCATGCATCATTCAAGGTTTCCATACAAGTCCCTTTCAATTCTTACCACTTATTTTCTAACTCTTTTTTGTTTCTTTCTATTTTTTGTCCTATGCTACTAATGTTCTATTTATACCCGTACAATATTGTATTCTTTTGCTAAATGATATACTCAACATGGTCAATATAGAAAACCTATCTTATCCTTATAGTCTATCCAATGACGATATAGCTAGCAAGACTTTTATTTTTATTTTTTTAAAAACTTTTGTAAAGGACTATTTGATAAAAGTAGAGGAGAATATTTGAATATATGCGTATCATACTATGCGTAGGGCCTCTAAGGGATGCCTTTGTTTTCTCTCTTATTTTGTTTAACTTAAATTATAAAAGACGAAATTTTTTATTAAACTGAAAAATTTTGATTCCAAAACTTTGGAATTAAAGAAAAATACACTGCAAAACACCTCAAGTAGTTGGTCAACCCTCAAAAGAAAGCATCATATAGTTTATGAAAGTTTGATACGCAATTAATCATTATTAATCACATTTGTTTCAATTTATTTTTTTAGAGATTTTATTAAAATACAGAATCTAAAAAAAAATTGAAATAAACAAGATCATTATTCTTAATAAATAATGGAGGCTGAAAGCTTATTGCCAAATATCGTGATAAATTACTCTGCCTTGATACTCGTTTGATTTTCACGTTATTTTTGACTCATAATGTAAAGTCATTTTATACTCGTTTGATTTTCGCTTTATTTTTGACTCATAATGGTCATTTTTTAGGAGCGAAATTTCAATAATTTTCTACTTTAAGAAGTTCCAGAAGAATTGAGATATAATTATTTGGAAATAAAATTTTTGCTAAGATAATATAAGCCCTTACTATTTGCATTTTACATGCACGAATAATTTGAGGTTCAAGTACACTTTTTTGAAATTGTGAAAATGCGAGAGAAGTGTTGTCAAGGGATATACCGATTCTATATTGGTTTGGACACTTCAATATCTTAGTTGCATTAATTATGTTTAAGATAGTGATTGATGGAGTCCGTTACATGTAACTGTCGTTTGTATGAATTTTTTATACCAGTTTCGTTCCTTACTTTAGCGACACTTAATTTAATTTAATGTAGAATTTAGTATATGTTAAATATTTAAAGTAGTTTAAATTTTTTTTATAATATTAATTTTCAAACTCTTATATTTTCATTTTATAATTCTTTTATTAAATAATATAACGTATTTAATATTTGACAAATTGCACTTAAAAATATGTGTAAAAAGTGAGTTAAGACATACTTTTGCGGACGGAGGGAGTACATAGTTTTAAGTAAAAAATTTTATATGCTAAATACTTTATTTTAGTTAAAATTTATATTAATATTGATTCTTATTTAATATATATTTTTTAAGATAAAATAAAATATTTAGTATATAAATTTTTTACCTAAACTGATGTGTAAAACAACAATTATATAAAACGAAGGGAGTATATTACATCTATTAAGATTTATTTATTTCATTTTGTGTTTAGCTTATTGCTACTCTTAACCAAATGCTATAAGTTTATTTAAATTTTTTAATTTCTAAGAAAATAAATAATGTGAAAACAGAAATATTCAACCTGTTATCTAAATTAAGTAAATTATGTCAAATTGTTATCCTATTTAAAAGATATTTTAAGAGATATATTTATTTAAATTTGTGGACACGTATAGAAAGAAAAGTTATTGTATACTAGTAGCATTCAAAATTAAAATGGTCATCGCAATCAAAACTGTTAATTAATTTAATTGGTATGGTTTTATCAATTTTGAGTTTAAAATTAATTTTATGTTCATCCCTATGTCAAATGCCCCATTTCTGTCTCTATCTCAAATTGTTATTTTGGGCTTATCATGAAATCCCATCTATATTATTCTAGTCATATTAATACATCATATTACCGAAAATATCCTCAATTAATCTCTTTCAATGCATTTATTACAAATCATTTAGAAATATTTTAAGGACAATTAGACAGCATCATATGATGATTAATTAAGAAAACACCAGAATAATAATATTTCTTAATTAATAAAAATGCAAAAACTTTAAACTACTCAAAAAAATTTTCGTCAACTCGTACTTCGAATTCATGGAATTCATGGTTCACGGAAGAGGTGTAGCCGTTCAAGTCAGAACATAATGGGAGCGAATGAATAAAATTCTGAGAATTAATTTACACTCTTAATTTTGTGGCTTGTGTTTGTGTTCACCAGCCCTTCTCATGAAGTTGTATTTGGTCAATAGACTCACCAGCTCCCTCGCAATCTTCCAAAAACTAGTAGTTGTAGTTAAGACAAAAAATAAAAATAAAAATGGCACCATCTTTATTATTATTAGTATCAAGTTGACAAATTGACATTTAACATGAAGCAGAGAAAACAAACAAGTGGTGAATGGTCATCATCATCTACATATTTCAGACCAGTTCCCAATTGTCTTCTTTGGTCAGATCGACATCACACTTGAGCTTTAACAATTGTGTGGTGTTACATAAATTTGTGTTTGTACAATTATAATTAATGCCATAGCGAATAAGTTAAAGATAACACTGTAATATTATTTTATAGTATTATATTTATGTGATATTTGTATTTAATTTAGTTATATTAAATTGTTAAGTTTTGTGACCTGATCATTGGTCTAACTGTTCATCGACTATCTCCTCAAAAAAGTGAGAGGGCCAAGATTTGGAACTTCGTTTGCTAATAAAAAACCTTGCAAACTAGTTAATGAGTGTGTGAGTATTTAGTAAATGCAACATAAGAACTACATTAGTCGAATATGAATATGAACTAGTTGGTATGAATTTTAAAGTAAGTTATTCTGTTATAATGAGTACTGATAGACCCATTAAATTTACTTATAATATTTTGTAATGAACTACTATTAATATTTCCTATAATATTGACCTTTTATATATTTTTTTAGTTAATTGAACATAAAATTAATACTCTCCTTAATAAGTGTGATTTTCTTCTTCCAAAACAACATGTAAAAGAGAATGGAGAGAATATGTATTTAATGAATTATTTTTCACATAACTTCTCTTGATGTTTGTCCCACAAGATGGTTTATAAAAAGAGGTTGAATACAAATCACAAAATTCTTTCGAACTTTGTGAGCTGAGTGAATATACTGTATTGAAAGTTACGGAATTGAAAGAATACAATATCTCAACAATACTTCTAAACTTTTATTAATCAATGAAAGATTACAAAATCTCACTAATGTAGATGACTAGCTTCTAAAAATTTTGTTCAAGGAAGAACATCTGTAGTCTAAAAAATGATTTCTAGTTTCTCAAGTCTCTAAGAGCTTGCTACTCTTTTTGTAAATTGATTACAATTGTTGTCTCTCTATGTGTATATGGAAGTAATGAGTTGTATTATGAGATTGTTATATATTTGAGATATATCTTTTTCTCAGTTGCTCTGTCTTTATTTCTAGACACAACTCCCTGTCCTTCAAACTTTTTCTTTGAGCTGTCTTTAAAAGTATCTTTGATTTTCTTGGTAACTGTAGTTCTGTCACATAACTTTAGTTTTTGTATAACCTTCAATGCATGTCAACCTATTATGTAACTTCCTCTGGCGTCTTCTCTTTTCTTTATTGCACCAATTCCCTTATTTTCTTCTTGGAGTTCCCAAGATAAGTCATCTCTGCAGCATACTAGTCTCAATATATTATTGTTGTCCCACTAACAATATTACTCGACTAAGCACATTTAAGAATAATGATATATAACATACTTATATGATCTCATATTAAAGTCACATACTTGAATCCATATAATTAGTATCATTCTTCTAAAGACATTTATTATGTTAACATTTATATAATGCAGTAAATAAAACATAATAAAGAAAATTACATTTAACCAAAGTATAACATAAATATAGTGTCACAATCGTTACATAATTGACCACTAAGACATACACTCCAACATATATGTAAGTGTGTGTATGTATAACTTATCTTCCTTGAAGTTTCTCTGGTAACTAATCTCTACTTATTGGTCCACCATCTTTATTTTAATTTCACCGCCTTAACTTCAATCAGTCATATGTCATCCCATATGTTATCTTTAGTTTCTGGTAGTTTATCCCCTAATGAAAAGACTTTGGTGCTAAGCAAAATGACTTTGACAATAGTTATCTTTAAGTTTGATGTTATGTGGAACTTTGTTGCTGGTTTTGGTGATCGACATTTATCTCCTGATGACTTAATCATCAATGAGTATTTTATTCCCTAACATTTTATTCATTAGTGAATATTTATCCCCTGACGAGTCTTTTGTTCATCAGTGGATATTTATCTCTTAACGACTAGTTCATTCATTAGTGAATATTTATCCCCCTGATGATTCTTTTGTTCATCAGTGGATATTTATCTCTTAACGACTAGTTCACTGCATCCCTTGACCACTCTTCAATGACATAGAGAGTTTCTGCCTTAATCTCTGATAGTTTCAACAATCATCTCTGCTAGTGCAATCCTTAGTCTCTACTAGTGCAATCCTTAGTCTCTGCTAGTGCAATCCTTAGTCTCCGATAGGCTAAATCCTTAGTATCCGATAGGCCAAATCCTTAGTCTCCGATAAGCTATATCCTTAGTCTCTGATAGTGCAATCCTTAGTCTCCGATAGGTTAAATCCTTAGTCTCCGATAGGCTAAATCCTTAGTCTCCGATAGGCTAAATCCTTAGTCTCCGATAGACTAAATTTTTAGTCTCCGATATGTCAAATATTAGTCTCTGATAGACTAATTCTTAGTTTTCGATAGACTGAATATTAATTTTTAATATGCTAATTCTCCAATAGGCTAAACTGCTTGACTAACTTTAACTTTTGTTGAACTCTCCAAATGTATTCTTTATAGTCTCTGATGATCACATGCAGTCTTTGATGGTAGTCTCTGATAGCACACTATTGCAGGTTCTAGTACAATTATAAAATCTAACAATTTTATGTTTTATACATCATCATCAAAAACTATAATTCCTAACAATCTTCTCCTATTTATAATTATCAATGATGAATATAAATCAAGGTTTGATAATGATGTCAAAATGCAACCTTATAACAACACAACTTATAATTGAAATTAAACATGTGAAACCATAATTGTACATGAGCTTAATAGTGATGACTTCATAGTCTTTATTGTTGTAGTTTCTTAATACTCAGCCATCAATATGCTAAAATAATACTTTAAAAAATATGAAATGCTTATATTTTAAGATTAAATACTCCATATATTATGTGCACATTTTGAAGTATCTTTTTAAAAGAAAAACAATATTTTTCTTTCCGAATGTTGATAACTTTGAACAATGTCAAAAAATATTTTTATATTCTAATTGGCTTTTGGCTATTTCTGTAATAATTCTAATTTTTATTTTTTTGGCCAAGTTTTGTAGTTTTTTATTTTTCATGTACTTTCTAGCATTTCATTTTTCAGTTGAATTTTATTTAAAATTAAAATAAATCAAATTAATTTTTAATTTGATTTAACTTAAACAATAATTTGAACTAGAGTGGAGTACCTTTTAATATTTCCATTAAAAGAATTATTTTAGATTAAAATAATAATGTTCCTTATATTATTATTATTTAAACTTTTAATATATGTGAATAAGTAACTGCTAAGATTATTATACACTTTTACATCATTAATTAATTAGAATTAAAAAAGACAAAAAGAAACAAGAGTCCATTTAATTAAATAAATATTGTCAAGTTAGCATTATTAAATAGATTTTTTAAATCCATGTCAACTTCAAAATATGAGTCGTCCAAAATATGGACGAATTTGAAAGTTAAAAATAAGTGGAGGGACCATTATTATAATTAAGAAGTACATGAATTAAAATGAAATCAAATTTATAGTATAAGGATTATTTTATTAGTTTTGCCAATAAGTTTTATTACATAAGAATTATTGTTGGTTGTAAATTAAATTTTAATTAAAAAATAATAAGTAATATTGAGCCAAATTAAATGAAATTCGAGAATTTTTAAGGATAGAATCTTGGTTTGACATTTTATATATAAAAAAGATTCTGATAATATATTTTTGTGGTTTAGTTAAATTTCGTATATAATAGAATCGTCATTGTGAGACATGAATTTGGTTAATTTATAGAATGTGTTACTAGTCCTTAGATACAACTCTTAAGGCATATACTTTGAAAAAAATGCACATCATAAATTAAAGAAAAATAAAGATAACGTTTATCAGAAAGAGTGTAATTAAAAAATTTCATGTGTATAAAGCAACATCATCGATACGTAATATGTTTAGACAATAGTCTCGTTCGTTTCGTTTTAAATTTTAAAAATTTAAATTTTAATAATATAATTTACACCATTAAAATTTAAAAATTTTAAAAGTTTCTGTTAAAACAAACAAAACCTATATCAATACATATCGTCATTAAAAATCAGGCGAAAATATATTTTAAGCCATCATCATTGTTGTCTTTTTCGGTTTAGGTAATTTAACTATTAAAACTCTGTAACAACCCACTGGACTAAAAATAAAAATTGGTTTAAGTCATTCCATTAAATTTTATCGGATTCCGTCAAGTAATATTGAGTTTGCTTTATTTAAAAATAATACTCACCCTATTCCAATATTAGAGGTACATTTCATTTATTATAAAGTAGGATTACAAAATCTTATAATTCAAAATTAAGCGAAACTTTTTTTACTTTTAGTAAATTTGAAGTGAAATACCATAAAATATATGAAAAATAGTCTTAAGTACAAAATTTTATACTTTGATATTTTTACAAATTAATATCACAAATTAAATTATAATATTTTTAAACAGTACTACATTAAAATAAAATATTTCAAAATTTTAATCGGATGTAGTAATAAATTACATTTCCATAGCAAGTTGATGATGTGCATTTAAAAAATAAAAAACTCATCTTGAGTTAGACAAATATATTTAATTTTAAAAATTATTCAAACAAATTAAGCAATAGCATATTAAAAATTTAAATATTTTAATTTGGAGTTGGCTGAAAAAACCTTTACAACCCTATGATATATATATATATATATATATATATATATATATATATATGTATGTATATGTATATTTGTTATTATTATTAACTATCTAAACTAAAGTTAGTTTAAATAATAAGCAATTAAGTTATAATAAAAATACTAAACCATTTATTAAATAAAATACTGGAATTGAGAAAAAAAATGTAAAAATAGAAGATCCTAATATATTAAAAATCATTATATGTAAAATTTAAAACCAAAAAATAAAATAAAATAGAAAACCACATGTGATTGGTCAACTCTAAAATTTTAAACTTTTTCCATTATTCGTATACTAGTTTAAATTAGTTTTAATTATACAATAAAATTAATACCAACTTTTTTTTTGGTCTTATATGTAATGGTAATATCTTAGGGTAAGAGTCACTTGACGTTGTTAAGAGTTTTTTTTTTTTTTTAAATTCACATCAACTTGTTATGTCATTTTCACGTGATTTATTTTTATTGTTAAATAAAATTAATTCAATATTTAATTGATGCAATCCATTAGAATTTAAAGGAATGACTTAAAATAATTTTTATTTTTAGTTTAATTGCTTATTATAAAATTTTAAAAGTTAAGTTACCTAAATCAAAAAAGATGACAATGACAATGGCTTAAAACATATTTTTATCTTAAAAATAATTTAAAGTGTTCTAAATGTGGCAGTTCGTTTATACAATAAATCAAAATTTCAGCGTCTTGTTAAAATTTGTTGACCCCGTGCAATTGATTATATTTCCTGTTTCTATAAAGGGCAATGGCTGGTTTTCACTCTCATCCCATGTTTCTCTTATGCAATCAAGGATTTTAACATTGTGTATAAGACTATTTGTTATATGATTGGTTATACAACTGTTGCCCCAAACTCTCGAATTCGAATTCAAGTATTTAGTCGAATAAAATTTTGGTGCTCACATTATATTCTAATTGAATTTGAGTCGATTACGAATTACTTACAAGCATATAAATTTCGCAAAATTTTCGTAATAATACAATCTTTTATTTTTTTAGGATATAAATTATATATAATAATTCATTTTATATATGGACATTAATTTTAGAGTAATTTATTCAGTTTGTATAATATTTAAACCCATTATTAAGATATAATTAATTATATATTTGTGATATATGTTATGATAATTTAGTATAAAGATATGAATTTAACTATTTACGAGTATAATTGAGCAAATACTAATGTGCTCAAATTCTATTCGTTTAACTTATCAAATTTTAAATTAAGTATCAAGTTTGACTTATTTATGTATCGAATCTAAATTGAGTTGATTAATTTTCAAATCGAGTTCGAGTAAATTATGAGTCGTTTGTATATTGCAGATTACATAATAGAAATTGAAGTTGAGGTTGTGGAATGTGTATTTCTGTAAAAATTTGATGGAAGAATCCCCATTTTAGGTCTGATATTATTCTCATACTGATACATTTATTAAATTTGGGTTCTGTACCCATCTACCTGTATTGTTGTCGTTACTGAGAAACATGTCACCTAGCTAGGTACTGTACCTAATCTCTTCGGCCTTTATTATTACATTAATCAAGGATCCATTAATACTCCTTTTTGGTTTGGTTCATTGAATATCAACTAAGTCTTTGTAAGTGGCATACACATTGAAGAAAAGATACTCAGTACTTTGTAGTATATTTACTTTATCGTACGTCAAATTCACGAATTTAGAATTAAGGTTGTACTCTTCCTAGATTTTGACTAACTTTAATTATGAATTAAATACATTTGACTGCCTGCAAGAGAAAATGTTGTGGTTTTTTGGGAGTAGTTCAGTACTTTGAAAAATCCTTTGAACTCTTTCTAGATTTTGACAAACTTTGATGAGAAAATGTTTCAAAAATCGTAGAATTCAACTTTTTGGGAGGAGTTCAACCCTTTACAAAAGAAAATGTTTTAAGAACCATGTGATTCAACGTTTTGGAAGGAGTTCATTCCATTGGAAGGTCTTTTGGCGTGTCTTAAATATTTCAAGAACCGTGGGTTCAACTTTTTGTGAGGAGTTTAGCCTTTTGAAAGATTCTCCGGTGTGTCTTAAATGTTCCAAGAACCGTGAAATTCAACATTTTCAACCTTTTGGGAGGAGTTGTGTCTTAAATGTTCCAAAAATAGTGGAGTTCAACCTTTTGGGAGGAGCTCAGCCTTTTGGAAGATCCTATTGCCTTTTGGAAGATCTTCTGATGATCCTCTGATGTGTCTATGTGTCTATTATTAAGAGTTGAACTCCTCCGGTGTGTCTATTAGTAAGAGCTCGAGGTGAAATATGCGAATATTGTATAATAGAACCATGTGGAGCTCGAGGTGAAATATGCGAATATTGTATAATAGAACCATGTGGTCCAACCTTTTGGGAGGAGTTCAGCCCTTTGAAAGATCCTATACGAATATTGTATAATAGAATTACGTACCTGATATCGTGTCATCTATCATTTATTTATGCACACTTGAGATAAAGGAGTCCCCTCATATTAGTATGTATTTTGGAGGTTATCACATATATCTCTACTATCTTTTAAATAGATATCGTGTTTATTCGATCTCTATTTGCTCAATAACTCAACTTTATCTTAGATTCATCGAATATAGATCCATAAATAACTATGAATCTCTTTGATGCTATTATACATGGTACATTAATACCCAATTAACATTTTAATAGATCCAAGGTTATTTTCTTCACCCATATCACGTTATTTACCTTCATTCGTAAAGGTATCTATCTCTTCAAGCTGCTGCATATACTCAATATATTATCTTGAAAGTACTGCACCAGCCCCCCAGAAACAAAATCTAGAAAGGATAAGACCACCAACGAAAACTCTTTAAGTGATCGAACACATTAACACGCTTATCCTTAGAATATATATACTATACTATGCATCTTCTGCGTGATTTTCTTCTCTTTGTGAATTATACCATGCCTTTAGCTAATAGTTTAGTAATACTTAATAACATGGGCTTCCATTTTTCTTGCAAAAGTAAAAAGTAGCAGTAGACCAACTTTTTGTATGCATCATTGTATTCCTGAGCCTATGATGACTACTGCCTCAAACTTTTCTTGTTCTGATGTTGAGGGTAAAATCCTTTGTATCAAGAGATGAGATGAGTTTACTTGTAGGACAATTTTGAATGTGTTGTATGCATGTATATCACATGTATACATCGTTCCAAGTCTTCTGTCCCCTAATAATCAATTGTATTGTGTCCTTGCTGCATATGCAATAATTTTATTTTATGGGGAGGTGAAACGAAAATGAAAATAACTATGCCTAAGTTCAACTTCTTTTAAGAGATGATGCCAAATTTTGTTTAAGAGATGACAACCACATCCATGTACGTCAGCGCATGGGATGGGCTACTTGTATAAAAAGAGAAAACGGTCTGTAACCAAAAAAGAAAAGAAAACGGTCAAGCTGCTCTGGTCGACATACTTGCTTCCTTGTTTTTTTTTGGTAGTGCTTCTTTGTTTCTTTTTTTAGGCTTTTGACTTTTTGGTTATCACTTTGGTTTTAACAGTCAACCTCCCTTTGGTTTTAACAGTCAACCTCACTTTGGTTTTAACAGTCGACCTCTTGTGTCTTTCCTTTTTCTTTTTTTTTTTTTTTAAGGGACAAGTTATGCAATGGTTCTTTCAACCAAGAATCCTTTCTGTGGAACCCTGCTTAAGCAGATTTTAAGATCAACAAGGCTAAGGAATTTAAGTAAAAGACTACTTAAGATTTTACCTTGACTCCTGGGTAATAGCAAAGATTTTCTAAGCAAGACTACTCATTTTAAGCAAGGTTTTGGGAAAATCTTACTGAAGTTGGTTTAAGTAAGGTTTAGGGAAAGCCTTATTGAAGTTGGTCTACTCTTCCGAAGAAAAAAATGTGATTTTTGGATGCTTGTTTAAAACAGTTGTTAATTTTCTAGATGATTATTACAAAATAAAATAACAGCTAACAATTACAAATTTCTAAAAGTACAACTTTTCAATTACTAGAAATTACAATTCCTAAATAGTTTTTTTGTCAAATTAACAACAGTCATATTTTTAGAAGAAATATAAATACTAGCGATAAATTTTATTTACGACTAGTGAACTAAAAAAAAAACACTTTGACACAATTTGACATTTTAAACTTTCACGACTTAGAAAAGTCTTTATTTATGACTAGTGAACTACAAAAAAAAACACTCTAACACAATCTGACATTCTAAACTTTCATGATTTTGAAAAGTTTGTGTGACTTAAAAAAGATCTAAGTGACCCATTGTATTTTGAATTAAGTGTCCTGCTCTACTTTGTTTTATGTGAATATTTTTAGTGAGTGTTTTCTCTTAGTAAAGAGAGAATTAGAGTGAAGTAGGCATCATTGAAACACTACTCTCACATTTTACTTATTTTTATTTTCTGCTTATTCGTTATCTTGTTTAAATAATGCTTGTTTAGTCTCTTATACTTAAAAGGAGATTTCTTATTGTACTTCCCTCAAAATTTCTAAATAAATATTTCTTAAATCCTGCGTAAGTAAGAGTCTAAGAAATAAATACGTTTTCAGTAAAAAAGTTTTTAAGTAAAGTTAAAATTTTAAAATCTCTATTCAACTTCTTTTCTAATATTTTTCCTTTGGGACGCAAGAGATATGATGAGAAAATTGTATAAAAGTTTTTCAAAAATATAACAGCATGATAAAAAATAATATAGAGATGTAACATTTAACACGGTCAAGCTGCTCTTGGTCGACATGCTAGCTTCCTTTTTTTGTGGTACTATTTTTTTTTTTTTTTTTTTTTTTGGTGCTTCTTTGTTTTTTTGTTTAAGCTTTTGACTTTTTGGTTATTACTTTGGTTTTAACGGTCATCCTCTTGTTTCGTTTTTCTTGTTTTTTTGGTTGATGATATAATGAGAAGATTTTATAATTTTTTCAAAAATATAACAACATAATAAAAATAATATACAAATGTAATAATATTTCTAAAATAAATGTTATTTTTAAACGTAATTACTTTTTTGAATGGGTAAATAGTATATATGTATATGATGGAAACGGGAGTTACACAACTCTGAGTAGTTACTTATATCATGACAAAAAATCAAATTTAATAAATCTAAATACATCATACATGTTTTAAAATAATGAATGCACAAATATAGACAACAATAACAAGAAGAAAGAATATAATTTTAATAAGAAAATATTGAGATGAAATTTAAAATAAAATAATTTCGATGCTTGTCTACTACATAAAATAAAATAGATATAGTAATAATAGCATATAATACAATAACAGACATATAGTAAAATTATGAAAAAAGAAAAATAGAAGGAAAGAAGATAATATATGAGAGCATCATTATTAAAATTAAAATTAAATAGATCAGAGTATTGAGTTATAATTTAGATAAAATAATTTAATTTTTAAACTATGAACAATATTAATTGTCCAATTTTAAAATAATTTAGCGGTACCATATTTTGTTTTAAAATTATAAATATATTTTAATATTTTAAATTAAATGACATATTAAAATTTAAATTAATATCAATATTCAGTTGATTTTTGCTAATACAATTATATAATTTCATGAAATCTTATGATACTATAATTTAAGTTTGGAATTTTTAATTTGATATTTAATAAGTCGTGGTTAAAGCGAAGGAAATAACAAGGAAACCTACGCGCGTAGGATGTGGGGCAGCCTAGTAATAAAATAAAAAATAAAAAATTACTCAATAGAAGCCTAGAACAAAGGAAAAGTCCATATTACCCTTTGTCATTTACCTTGGTATCTTCAAACTCTACCTGGCTTCTCAAGCAGTATATAAACATGACAGTCACAGCTCACTAAACCCTTCCCGAGTGTAATTCACAGCAATACAGTTCAAAACCCTAAACCCTTTCTTCACATCCACTTAATATTTTCATTTGCTTGGATTTACAGGTTCACCTGAGGATTTTTCTGCAAAACCCGCGTCGGCGGAGCTGATAGGTAATTAAAGATTTTCTTTTCGCTGTTGATTTGCTGTCTTTGATAAGATGATGGATTTGGTTGCATTTGTATTTGAAAATGAGCTAAATTCATGTTTTAATATGGTTTGAAATGAAAATTAGGCATCTGGGGTATGGTCTGTGTGTTGGGGAATGCTTATGATTCTAATATTTTGTTCAATGGGTTGGGGGTATGACCACTTGCACTGGGTAGAGGTTGCTGTTTCTTGTTATTGGATATTTAGCGTGACAACCTTCAATGAAATTGGGGCGAATTAAGCAATACATATTAGCAAAACCCAAAGGCAAATTGTCACAAATGAAGCTCTTGTTCGATCTAAGAGGTTGAGCCTTCTTACCCTTCAACAGGTGGGAGGTTCCTTCTTGTCTGAGGAAGTAGCATTCCCATATCCTATCGCCTTGGGGTGATGTAGAGCCTCTGCAATTGCCTCTTTGGACAGGCCATGGGAAGAACATTCTTTTGTGCACTTAGCAATTTTTTTTATTATCCTAATACATGTCATTTTTAGCAAGTTTGATTGATGATCTTGTGCATCAAATTTTCGTAATTCTTTTTTGTATACTCATATCATATAGATGGGTTATGGTAACCAGAGATACTGTACTGACTCAAGTCTTAGTTGACTCACGGCAACTGGCATTGGGATATGCAAAGGTTACAGTTTCTCCTTTCTGGATTATCTATTGTGACGATTTACAATGAACTTGGGGCGAAGTAAGCAACATATTCGCAAAGCCGAAAGACAAGTTGTCACAGAAAAATCTCTCCTTTGATGTAAAAGAGGTTGAGCCTTCTACCCTTTCAATGGGTGGGGGGTTCCTTCTTGTCAAAGGAAGGGACATTCTCATATCGTATCGCCTTGGGGTGATGCAGAATCTCTGCAATTGCCTCGTTGGACAGGCCATGAGAAAAACATTCTTTTGTGCATGTATACACATTCTGCATCCTTCCAAGCTACATGTCATTTTTAGCACTTTTTGATTGATGAATTTGGTGCATCGATTATTTGTTTGTCATTCTCACAGTATTTTTTTTTTTCAAATATATTTTCTTCACTCTGCTTTACAGAATTAAAAATTTTGTATCTTTGTTATGATGTAGAAAATGGCTTTTTATTCAATGTCATTGAGATGAGTCGTAATGATGATAGTTTGATTATTATCTTCAATTTTATTTTGATTCCATTTTCTGGTCTACTGGTGCGCATCTGAATCTGATTTTTCTCCACAACCTGCAACTTCGACAGTGTATATGCATATGAAATATTTAGAAGATATACGGTTAAGAAAGATTTAATCAGTGTTTTAAAAGGTTATGTGGACAATCGACCTTATATGTGGAAATTATGCAGCGGTTTTAGGTAACCAGCCACCCGCCTAGGCATTGGGCTTTAATAGATTTGGATGCAGAACGCTATTTAGAATAACGTGGTTGTAGCTTCTCTAGGGCTGTTCCTGATCTTTTAACTGTTTGGGTTATGTATGCATTAAAATCTGTATACAACTTTCAGTGGCTGCAGGTTTCCATTTGATATAAAACAAATATTACTGCTATTAATTACTACAAGAATTACTGTGACAAATTGCAGGTGATTTGAAATTATAAATTACTATGTTCAGTAATCACTTACATTAGAAACTCAGTGATGATGCACATTAGAAACGCCGCAGCACTAGCAATTTGAACCTTCAGCACCATTACAAATTTACGATTTTCATTTTTGACACAAATGTAGTTTCATGATCTACCTTGCTGAAAAATGACAAGGAACCCCAGAGAGAGAGAGGGGGAAGACCCTTACTGTATAATTTATTTTACTTCGCTATCATAGGTTTATCTAAATTTTGGAATAAACTTTTTGCGTTTCCAAATGAAAGATATATTAATGATTGTAAAATTCAAAATTGAAGTGAATTTTTTTGTTTTTGGTAACTTTGAAGTGAAACATTATGTAGTATATAAAAATTTCCCTTAAATACAACGTTTATATTTTAATAGTTTTATAAATTTATGCCACAAATAAAATTATAATCGATTATAAGATGTACAACTAAGTGTGAATAGGTTCATGAAATTTTATAATTCAATTTTTTTTTTTTTTTTGCTTTTAGTGACTTTGGAGAAAAATATTATGTAATACATAAAAATTACTCTTAATTAATTTGTATACTTTAATATTTTTATAAATTCATGTCACAAATAAAATTATAAAATTTATAAGTAGTATCACATTAAAAAGAGATTCCTCCAATTTTACCAAGTGTTATAACGAATGTATAATTTTACAAAGCGTCTAAGCACATTTCACTCGCGTCGATTAATAAAGAGGCTCACCACTACTTACGGTTACACGCTTCATACATGCCTTCTCTTCTTAAGAAAATCATAACACTTGTTGCATGTTGCTAATAATGTTGACCACGTGAGCTGAGAAAATTCTTATAAGAAACAGAACAAAATACGTACTATCTAATTTACAACGCCGGTCTCAAGTTACGATGTTTTCTTCTTTTCCTAGTATTTATAAAGTTGTTTTTTCGGTGCAATTAAGGTTTCAAATGTGGTCATTCGATATCTAATGAACAATATGGTAATAATTAAGGTGCCAATCTCTTTTTTATATATTTTGATATTTTGATGGTGGCCGTCATTTATCTCATTTTCACATAAAATTAGCATTGCTATAAAATCTCTAAATATTAGTTTTTTCTTTTCAACAATTTTTTATTAAATAATAAAATACAAAAGTACGTAATTATATGTCCAAATTAGTATTTGGAGAAACCAATAAATTACATCGGTTCTAGTTTCAAGCTAAAGCAATAAAAAACTGTGGACTTTGTTTTGCACCAAAAAGAAAGAAAAATTAATAACATGTACATTAGATGATTATCGTACAGTAGAGGAGTTAGGATTTAAGTTCAATGAGTGCACAAAATTTAGTAGGATTAGGGATAGTGCCCTAAAAAAAATCCCCTCACCCCCCAACAGCAATTTTTATTATATATATGTTAAAAATCAAGAATATAAACATGAAAGAAAAATACTATTTAATTTTAAATAATAATATCCAAAAATTTTAAGAAAGTACAAAAGATTAGTAGAGTGATTACAAAAGTATCTTGCGACATTTTATTTGTTGAAAACATTGCATAATGTCCTCATCTAGGATATCTAGGTTTTAATAAGTCATTCAAATGTCTTTATTACCCTTATTTTAAGAGGCAAAGAGAAAAAAAAGATTAAGAGCCAATATTATTGTTGGAAAATTTTGAATTGAATATCGTAGGTTCTAATATGAGCCATATTTACGTAAAAGGCGAAAAAAAAAAGGAAAAAGAAAAATAAAGAATCAATAGTATTGCATGAAAATTTTGAATCTAGAACATTCATATACCAAATATACAAGTTTACCACTAAATTGCTACTTTACTTTGTGTTCTTATTTGTATACACCATCTCTATAGTAAATCTGCGTCCACTGTTGTATAAGAACATTTCAAAAAAAAAAAGAAAAGAAAAAAAAAGTGTAGTAAATGAAGACTATGAAGGCTTTTTATTTCAATGGAGGAAAATTATTATAAATAAATAAATTATATATTACAGGCTTGACATTAAAAAGAGAAGAAGATAAAATTACATCAATATACATATTTCAAACCAGTTCCCAGTAGTCTTCTTTTGGTCAGATTGGCATCATACATAAGCGGTGAGCCTAAAGGCAGTTGCAATTGAAGTATATTTTCTTAACGATATCTGATTTTATAGATAAAAAGTATAAACTTTGACATTTAACAAATTTTCTATTTATCAATAACTCAATCTCATTTGATATAACAATAGTATTACATAACAATTTTCTATATTTTATAGTACTAAAGGAGTAGGAGTAATTCTTTATTTATTTTAAAAAATCATGTATTAAATACGATTTATTATACATTGTTGTAGTAAAATTGCACCCATAAAAAAGAAGGCCACTTTTTGAATTTTATACATGAAGGCGGCCAAAGAGAGTAAGGCGTGGAGTAATTGGTGCACAAATGAGAATTGTTTATAATATTGAAAATATGTGGCTGCAAACTCTAGTCCTTGTCACGTGTGAACATATATCAAATTTGGGTGATTCCTTCATAACTTTGATATAGACATTGGTGGAATATCTCCTTCAAATGCCATAAAGTTATAGATAAGGCACGAGTCCGCCACACGCCAGTACACAAGCCCAATCACAACCGTCCAATTGTCGCACCATCCAATGGCCCAAAATGACTCCTCTGCAAATTGAACTCCCTAGAACCCCTCTCCTCCATTTCTTTCTAGTAGTATAAATTTCAACAGATCCTCACCACTGATCTCACACACCCCCTCCATTTTTTCTTTCTCAGATTCATCTTCCACATCCACAGTTTCATCTTCAATCTCTCTGCAATCATGTTTTCTGCTGTTTCATTTTCTGCCATTGAAGGGGCAAATCTTGGAACTTTGTTTGGCTCAAAGTCTAGATCTTTGTCGTCTTTATCTTCCTGTTCTTCTTTTTTCACATCTGCCATGAATGAGAAACCAAGAAACCCAACTGGGTTTTCGGTTTCGGCTGCGGCGGAAGCTGGTGATGGTGGTAGTTTGTCACTTGCTGGGGTGGCGTTTCAGCCATTCGAGGAGGTGAAAAATGAGGCTTTTATGGTCCCAATTGTTCCCAATGTTTCTCTTGCCCGTCAAAGATACGTGGATGATTGTGAATCAGCAATCAATGAGCAAATCAAGTGAGTCCTGCCCACTTTTCCTCTGTTTCCCCCCCTTTTTTATAGTATGTTCTAAGAATTCTAATGATATTAGTTGAACTATTATTCCTGTATTTAGATTAGCTGGTTACAGTATCTACTTTCTCATGGAGTGTGGGACCCACTTAATATTAGCGATAAGGAGACCTTGGCTTATGGAGCTAACACTAACAATCCCTTTTAATTTGATTCATATTCTTACATTTGTGGAAGTTGCTGAGAGTTTTTGTTTTTAGTCCAGATCCCAGAATTTTTATTTTTATTTTTTTCACAATAAATAATTTTTCATTTTGCGTTCCAACTATATTCTTGTTGACATTCATAGATTTGATTTTATTCTTTTGCTTGTTTATGTCACAGTGTGGAGTACAATGTCTCCTATGTGTACCATGCCATGTTTGCCTACTTCGACAGAGACAACGTTGCTCTTAAGGGACTTGCCAAGTAACAACTGAAAAATCCGAAAACTATGTATTTTTTGAAGTTCAGTCATTAATCTGTATGAACTAATGTATTATTGTGAAACAATCAGATTTTTTAAGGAATCAAGTGAAGAAGAAAGAGACCATGCTGAGAAGCTAATGAAATATCAGGTGATTCTAAGAGTAATTTTGTTCTCATAACAGAAAAGGGAATTAGTAGCAGTTGCTTTGTCTTTATGCAAATCAACATATAGTAATCCCTATTTATCTTTGAGTGAAAAACAGAACATGCGCGGAGGAAGGGTACTTCTGCATTCCATAGTGATGCCCCTTTCCGAGTTTGATCATGTTGAGAAGGGTGATGCATTGTATGGTATGTGTATGTTTATGTTTATATATTCCATGATACTATAGGCTCTAAGTTTGTACTTGTTAGGCTCTGGAAAGATTTGACATTCTACGTTCTGATTTTGTTAGCGATGGAACTAGCATTATCCATGGAGAAGCTTGTTAACGAGAAACTTCTAAGCTTACACAGCGTAAACTTTCTTACTATTTACTAAAAAAATTAAATTAAATTAAATCAGTTCTTTGCAAGTTAAATTTAAATTTTTTGGTTTGCTTTTGAGATATATTTTGTTCTTTTGTCGATAATAGGTGGCTGGACGATGCAATGATCCTCAACTGGCAGACTTTGTTGAGAGCGAATTTTTAGAAGAACAGGTAATCAGGATATAATCCTTCTCTTATCTTACTTACTGCCTGTTTTTGAAGTTTTATTTAATGTTAAAAAATGTGCTAAAGCATGCAAGTTCATACCTTTTTATATAGCAAACAATAGTAAGGTTGTGGCAATTAGTGAAAACAACCATCTTGACTTTGTGTCATTGCCCCATTATACCGTTTTTGCGTTTTTGAAAATCGTTCATTGAGTTAATGGGGACTTTTATACTTTAAGCTTTATTACAAGAGAGAGAATTACAGTTTGAAAAATCAAAAGGTACAATACATAGAGTTAACATGATTTATTTGTTTTGATCTTTGAGGTAAGAAATATGAGAAGTAATGATCAAATGTAATTGCAGATCGTAGAATGTAGATCATTAGACAAAATGCTTTTACTGCTCTTTTGAAGTCCCTAATTCAGTATCTATTTTTGTTTGCCAGGTTGAAGCCATCAAGAAAATAGCAGAATATGTTAGTCAATTGAGGAGGGTTGGAAAAGGACATGGTAAAGCTTATATTTGAAGAACCCTAGATTTGCTTTTTTGTTTTGGTTCTGCGACTATTACGTATTTCTTATCTAATCATATTGCAAACAAACTGCAGGTGTGTGGCACTTTGATCAGAGTCTCTTGCATGAGGAGGGTGCTGCTGCACCATAAGCAGCTTCAAATGCTGTTTTATCTCATTATAATATTAGTCGTGTTATTGCTATATATAAGATATGTGTAGTGATTTAGTTCAAGTATGAAATTTTATTAAGGCATGAGTTGGAACTTCAGTCCTAGGTTTATTATGTTTGGAGTAGTAATCAGTGTAGCAGACTTATGAGTTGCCAATAAATCTAGTAGTGCAGGTAGCAGTTATGAGTGAGAACCTAAACTTGCTAGCTCAGAGAGCTTATGTTTTTATTATTCAGTGGAAGATGTGTGATGGAAGATGTATTTAATTGAATGCTTGAAGGTTTTAATCTAATCACTTTTTCAATTTGTTTCTTAGGAATTGAGAAAGCATCAGACTAAAAAATATGACAGGTGAAATCTATAAACCTGTAGTCCATAAATTTGTGTTGGATCAAAGAAATACTGGTGGAAGCTATTTTATACACTCATCTGTTGCATTTTACATAACATCAATATTCTAATATAATAAACAGGGAAAGGGAAAGATGGATTTTTATTGAAGACTAAGAGTAAAAAAAAAAAAAAGATGCATCTCTTAAACAAGGACAGACCATTTAAGTTTTGAGGTGAAATCTCCAGTGGGGAAACATTTTCCTGGTTTTAGTGTTGTGTCCTGTGGGAAGTGATGAAGAATGAACCATCTCCCACATCACCTGTATATCTGCATAGCCTGCACAAGCCTCCATGTCCTTGTAAAGATTCACCATTCCATTTCTTTTTCCTGCAATCATATATCATATGTTAGAGATAGATATTTGTGAGTGTGTGGGTGTGTGGGTGTGTGTGTGTGTGTGTGTGTGAGAGAGAGAGAGAGAGAGAGAGAGAGAGAGAGAGAGAGTAATGTTAATGATTTAAGTATACCTTTGGTCTTGTGTCTGAGGCTTGAAATGACCTTTAAAAGTATGCCTTTTGATGGAAGGAGAAATGAGTTCTTGAAGTTGGATAACCAGCCCTTCCAATTCTCCATATATCTCCACAGGGTCCAATTCTACAACACTTATATACTACAATTTATATTCTCATTTAACAATGTCCAGCCCTTCTTCCAGAACTAATAAACTAATGTTTCAAATGCTAAAATACAAATGCATTCAACAAAATAGAGACACTCATGGGGACACATAAGTCCTTATATTATGTTCTCAAAATGTGTTGATGCAATTATACAATGAAACAAAGTCAAAAAATCAGAATAGAATGTTAAATGTCTAATGGGGTCAGTCCAATCACACACACACACAGACACAAAGGTCCAATCGTTTCATTCTCTATGAAAAAACAAAGCCTGATCAAAACATTATTAAAAGTAGGCTAAGGTCATGTATGATATAGGAGATATCTTTTAATTGGAAAACACTGGAAGCAAAAAAATAAAAATAAAGGTGATTTATAAGAGACAATGAAAGTGATTAACATGAAGAAAGTTGTGGTAGAGACTAGAAAAGAGAAAAGGTTAATGGGAATAAAGGGACAATTTAATTAGGAAGAGTTTCTTTGGACTTAGCTTTTTCCACTTATTCCTTAACAAAAGATTCTCATTTTCTAAATAATTGAGGCAGGAGCTAATGGGGTCTCTGGTCAAACGGTTGGTTTGGTTTTTCTTGAAGTAGCTTTCTGCTTGTATACTCTCATCTCACACACAGTCAAGTAGTGATGTAACTAAATTAATGAAAAATATCAGTGTCAGCATTAAGCATAGGATACTCAATTGCACCCAAAAAAAAAAAAGAGAAGCAATTCATAAAATAAATGCGTAAAGCTGCATAATTTGCATATTTCAAGAACTAATTTGAGAAAACAGAAACATCATTGAAAAAATTTGTTATCCAATTACTCTTTGTTAAACACACTCTTGCCCTTGTTTGCAAAAAGAGCCAGTTTCTGGTTTAATCAACTTTGTTTCTACACGACTGAAAGTGTTTAGAAGTAGGGCTTTGGCATGTGCTCTCTAACTAATACTGGTAGTGGTGTGTTTATTACCAACTGTTGTTTGTCTTGCACTTCACCAACTCTCACTAGTCAATCCAGAGTTCTCAACTTCTTTTGTTTTTTGTTTCTTGAGGGGAGAATGTTGGAAGGGGACGATAACAAAGGTTCATTTGAAAAGAAAATCTTGTACATGCACAGCTACCATGGTTACTTTTTGTATTTCTTTCTTTTAT
This sequence comes from Centella asiatica, assembly GCA_014636745.2. Classification (NCBI taxonomy): domain Eukaryota; kingdom Viridiplantae; phylum Streptophyta; class Magnoliopsida; order Apiales; family Apiaceae; genus Centella; species Centella asiatica. The sequence continues at coordinate 1,259,546 of CM025788.1, forward strand.
TTTTTATTATTATTTTTTTCTTGTGCGCGCACACTTGCATACATGGGAGATATTTTGATTTTGAAATAGAAATCCTACTATATTCCCTTTAATGTCAGTTTGAGCAGCAGAACTAGTATCCACCTCTTTTTCTTTTTTTACTTGAGGTGCAAAGGTGGGTGGGGGGGTCTTGGGTGGGAATGAATGGGAAGTTGGTGAAGGTTGCAAACTTGCCTCTTACAACACCCAAGTGTATCTGAAGGAATTCATCAAAGTTGTCAATGAGAATTGGCTGTGAGTAGGATCAAAAGTCAAGTATTGCTCAAGGGGGGTGAACCCAGTGTGACAACTCAATTTATTAATTCTAGGCTAAACTACCATGATCTTGCTCATATTGATGTACAAAATTGAATTTTATATGCTGCAGATAAATCAGATTATGTACTTAAAACTTTAGTAAAGAAATAAAGAGGGACTTTGAATCTGAGAGACGTTAAACTTTTGCCAAACGCTCAGCTTTTGGCAAAATAGCACTTTTTGCATAAAACAAGGAAACTACTTTCTATTTTAGCCACATGCATGTTCAAATGCCTATTTCTCCTCTAGCTTCCTCAAGCCCTCCACCATCCCAAACAAATTATTTGAAAGGAATAACTTAAGAAAACCATGGAGATGGAACCAGAGGATGCACAATATTTAGAATTGCAGGGCATCATCAGAGAATCAATCATCGTTGTCGTTTCGCGGAGTTCAATATTTAGCCAGATAACATTCTTCCACATTCTTCCCCTTTCCATCATATTCTTATCCCACATTTGGATATCCGAATGGCTGTTCGGAGAGATCTTGTACGATGAAGACAGATTATTATTCACCAGGGTTGGCACCGCAAGATACAATGACATAAGTGACCTCATTTTACATGAAGAAATTCTCTTCTTCCTCTTTACAATTCTGTACTACATCTTCCTCATCATATTCTCTCTCATTTCGACATCTGCAGTCGTATACACAATAGCATGTATTTACACCGCAAAGGAACTCATCTTTGCGAAGCTAATGAGGGTGGTACCAAGAGTTTGGCTGAGACTCATGGTTACTTTCATATGGAGTTCCTTTATTGTATTTGCATACAACGTTGTCTCTTGTTTGGTCATCGGCTTTTTGGTGGCCATAGGGGCAGTTTTATACCTGTGGCAATATTGGTTCCTCCTGATATCCTATCTGCTGGGACTTGTATACATAGGAATGGTTTGGCAGCTGGCTTGTGTCGTCTCTGTATTAGAAGATCTTAGTGGGATACAAGCCATGAGGAAGAGCAAAGATTTGATTCAGGGGAAGACAACAGTCGCCGGAACAATCTACATTTTGGTGAATTGCAGTTTTGTTGGGATTCAGCTGGCAATGATTATCTTGGGACCAGATCCATTCCAGCAATGGGGAAATGTATATGCTTATGGGGTTCTATGTTCAACACTAGTAGTTCTAATCTTGTTTGGATTGGTAAGTCAAACAATTATCTACTTTGTTTGCAAGTCTTATCATCAGGAGAACATAGACAAGCCCTCCTTGGCAGATCATTTAGAAGAGTTTGCTGGACAATACATGCCCCTGATGGACAAGGATATACAGTTGGGGGAAATTAAGGCTTGAGTCCAAGCTTGTATAAATTTATTTAGATATTGTAACATAATTTCAAGTCTTACGTTATCAACAAACAGAGATTATAGTATGGGACTCAATAAAATATTAGTTAAATTGTTTGTTCATTTTTTATTTAAAATAGTTTTTGATTATTAGTGTTTTTAAAATTAAATAACATATGTAACATGTAAATTTTTTTATCTAAAATTCACGTGTAAAAAATTCAAACGACACTTATATTGAAATGAAGGAAGTAATTATTATTAAGTAAAGCATGAAAAATAATGGTTACTCCTTCGTTTTCCAAAAAAAAATAAAAAAAATTCAGAATTATTGGACAGTTTTGTGAAGTTTATGACTCAAATATAATAACAGTATAAGTTTGTCACATTTTTATTGTAAATAATAAATGTTACAAAATACATAAAAATATTTAACAAAGTCCTTATATAACAATTTGAAGTTTAATATTTCAAGAGCGAGCAAATAACTAGGAACAAAATAAAATGTATCTAGTTTTCTGAAACGACAAAAATAATGAATTTCTACTGATTTTGAACATGCTAAGTCCTTGTATTTCTGGAGATTGAACGAACATATAGGCCTTGAGAAATCGGGAAGAAGCCGTGGAATGTAGTTCAAGAATTGGTTCATATACTCTATTTGTTTCCGCTTAAAATTATGAGATTTTAGATTCTGACAGTATAAATTACATTATCAAAATTTAAAATTTTTTAATTTTAAACTGAAACAAATATATACATAGTTGATTTTCAAATAATATAGGCTAGAAATGGGTTATCCAGTATGATCTGGTTTTAAAAGTTTCTTTTCAAAAGTAGGTTCAAACCTATCCAAACCCATATTCTAATAGTAGTAATTAAACCAGTCCAGAAAATATCAGATGGATCCAGATAGTAATATGGGTTTTGACCCACCCACTTTGTCTGTCAGGTCTAATTACAGAATCCAGCAATGACTGCATTCTATTATATCTGGTCGCATATTTTAACACCCAAGAAAATCTTGTAGAAGTCAGCCGTGTTACTACTGTGCTCTGAATATATAGTCATTAGGCTGACTGCTAGGTAAGCATTATACGAGATATTCTTTTCAGGCAATTGAGTAAATACTCTCCAAGAATCCCCAATGTTTAAACATTTCGAGTACATATCAATCAAACTAGCTAGTACCCACAACAACATCATATCCAAACCTAGCTTTCAAACTTAACCCATGAAAGAATGTGAGACCCAAGTTCTCCAGCTTCTAGCTGTGCACAGCCAACAAGAGTAGCCGAAATTGTAATAAACACCTGAATTGCCATTTCTGGATACTGGGTGTTATTCAAATAACCAGAAATCAATGAATTCCAAGTAACAACATTTCTTTGTGGCATTTCATCAAACAACTGAGCTTGTGATATAAAACCGCATTTACCATACATATCAACAAGAGCAGAGGTGATAAACACATTTGAACAACAAAACCCCATCTTCATTATTGTGCAATGGAGTTGAATTCCCAAACTGAAATAACCAGAGATGAGCTTGTTGAGAACATATTTACAGACCCATATTGTTGTAAGTGAGCCAAGTGAACTGGGGCTGAGCCATTTTCATTGTTGTTGAAAGGGGTTTGGTAATCAAAGGAGATTAAAACTTGATATGAACGATAAGTTTGGTGGTTATGGGTCATTAGAGAGCAAGAAAATAGGTAGTTGGCTCTTCTTTCTTCAAATGCATTCAATACTGCACCTCAGGTGTAATCTAAGAAAGTGCAAGCTCATTTGCTTCCTTTCTTCTGGAGGAGTTGTCTACATTTGCTACAGAAACAGCCCCCTTTGTGTTACTATCTTATATCTATTTCTTATATTAAAAGAGCAGTGGTCGGTAAGCTTGCGGTCATATTTTGGCGTATATATATATTCCTGCTTCATCACTTTGTTAACAAAATTTATTCTATTTAATTTATAAAGCAAAAGAAGATGCTAATATGTGTGGTAGTATAAATTACGACAACAATTCAACATGAACAGGAGAAGCACTAAATTTAATTCAACGTGCAACAATAAAATAAATTACAAAATAACTCTATAATAATTAATACACTGCAACCAAATTAACAATAATATAAATTACAAAAATGCCTCTATAATAATTAATACAATACAACCAAATTAAAATAGTTGAGTTTAGAATTAACCTGATAACGGTGAGTTTTATAAAATTATACCGTCTTAAGGAACTTATCGCCTCCCTTCCATGCGAGGTTTGAACGGCGACTCCTTAACGGTACAACACCCAATTCAAATTATCTCCTTCAAGGCACCAATGATGGGTAGAACAACAACACAAATAATCAAACAGTTTTTAGGGATCCAAGACTTAAATAATAATACTAATAATAATATAAATAAATATATCTATATATGTATATATTGAATGTACGCAGCTTTGTTTTTAAGCAAAGGAGATGAAAGCTCTTTAAGTGGATGTATATATATCTACTGATGGAGTTCTCATCCAAGTCCATCAGTATATAAAGCTCCAGTTTTATTAACGTTGTCAGCCTTTTAACAACTCGAGATAATTACGGATGAAAACGTATTTGGTTTATTTGTTCATTCCGTTACATATCGGCTAGTGGAGTAAAAATAGGAAATTAGTTTTATCCAAAGCATTTGATAACAAATTAAAGGAGTAGTCGTCAAAATATATTAAAATTTTATTTTTTAAAGATATTCTACTTTATTTTGTTTTATTAAAGATATTCTACTTTATTTTGCTTTATTAAAGATATTCTACTTTGGTTCTTTCTTTCTTATACTTTGATCGATACACTCTCCAGCTTCAACTGCTTCCCTACTCACAAACTCCACAGCCCTTCAACTGCTACTCTATTTCTACAATCTCTCACCTTCTTCAGTTGCTGCATCGATCAAGCTCTCCTCCTTAGGAATCATTGGATTTCCAGATTTAAGGTATGCAATTGTTTCATAAATCTTATAATTAAGGGTTAATTTGGTGATGATGAAAATGGAGGAGAGTGTAGGTTTTCACATATGGTTTTTCAATTGGGGGTTGCCAAGTCCATAGTTTGTCACTCTAACTAAAATCTTGGGGGCTTAGTTTCTTCAATTTGCAGCCCTTTCATGATTTTCGTAGTTGGGGAAAAATTGCATGTCTAGTGTTTGAATAAATGTCTATAAAAATTGCCTTCACCTTTCGTTCTACAGTTTTAATTTAAATGGGTGCCATATTTGTTTGTTTCTAGACTTTAATCAAAAGGGGAATATTGGATTGCCACTGTTGGTAATCAAAAGGGGTAATCTCTGGTCAATTACGCGTATTCAAATTATGTAGCTATATTTGTATACTACAAATTGAAGCGTATGGTAGGGATAGGTGCTGGTGCAACCACCAGCTCTCTTGTGTTTTTTCTGGTTCAATGTTGAGGGAAAACTTAGACACAGTAAGGTTGAAACAGTAAGAGTACGCTGTGATGAAAGCATTTCACCAATGACACAAATGAAATTGTACTATGAAAAATAAAGGAATAGTTCAATGACGGCATGACTGATCAAGGAATGATATAGGGTAAGCAGAATTGGAGCTCTTGTGTAGAGAGTAACAATGCACAAAAAAAAACGTACGCCTATCACTAAGGATTTTTATTTTTTATTATCACTATGGCTAGATTTCATTCATCAGAATTCAAAAGTCAAGGGATTCACCCAGTGCCACAAGAGTAAAGAGTTTCCACCCCATTTTCCCCATTGTATAGACTTTTTAAATTTACCACAACAAACAGTTTGATTGTTCCTACAAAACTAATTGTAAGGTTAAAATTAGTTAAAGGAATTACTGAATTAGTATAAATTAAATTCAACTCTTTATATATAAGGCAAGCAGGCAGGAAAAACACCTCCTACCTGCTTACCGTCCACCGTCCCTTTTTATTTAAGGAACTGATACTATAATTGAGGTGAATTTGAAAAGGAGGATTAATTAACTGCCTTCACTTGCTTCAAAATAACATAATTGGTATTTTGCTCAAATTGGTTTGAATTGGGGAGTCTCAGAGGTAACTAAGTTTCTCACTCTTGCAATTTTATGTGTAGTCCCTTCTTTTTGTACATGTTTAGTAGTGCTTTTTTTAGTTATCAATTTTTTCACTTTTGGAGGTAAATGTTTGCTGCACAGCACATGCTTGTTTGAATTTTTAATTGGCTTTAGTTAAATGACAGGTCTTACATGTTGACTAACCTGTATGCTAATTTTGTTCTTTAATGGAGATAGAATTTTTTTTTTTTTAGTTTTTATGTGGCTTAGGCTACTTTTAGAGATATTTTTTACGAACTCAACAAATGGATGTAAGTATTTTTTATCTCTATTAGATTTTTACTATTGCTAGTGACGAAAATATGGAGATTTGTACTCTTACTTTCTATATGGTTGTATGAGGTGAGAATCATGTTTAACATCTGCAACATTCTTGGTTAGGTTCAGCATTTTGCTTTTATGTTTTTAGTTAATGAGTTCATTTAAATATGAAAATTGCATAAACATGTCAGGGTTCACAATAGTTTTAGGTTGTCCTACATAGTAAACAGAAATATAAGAGATTGCATAACTTCAATTCATTCAATATCAAATTCAAGTAAAATAAAACAGATCTATATCTTACAAATACTTAGGTTTGAAACTTATAGAATCCATAATATCTTTTAAGACTCAAACAAGGCAAGTGGTGTTGGATAATGCTATTTTGCTGCACAGCTATCTATGTGACATGTTTGTGAAAGAAGAAAACAAGTGTAGTATTCTATCACTTTGCAACTACTGTGTAAGAATTGATAATGGTGTAGAAAACTTGCTGAATAAGTTCTTCATAATATGCGTACGTATTTTGTATCTCTCTATTGTATCACATGTCGTTTTCATGAGTTCGTTCATTTTCTTACTTTTTTATGGCTGGCATGGGAAAGGGCTAAAAGAGAGATAGAAATAGCATTTTGAAGTTAAAAAATAGGTGCAAGTAAAGCAACATGTTTATGATACCTCCAGAGTTTGTACCTTAAACCTATTGTTCCTGATTAAGGTGCTTCTCATTATGTAGCTAAGTCATTGGATTGTGTGTTTTATAGGCAATTAATCAAATGCTCCATAAAGTATACATTCCTTTTAAGTGTGCCAAATTAAATCTGAAGGATGGGGAGAGGAGAGAGACAAACACAATATATACTGCTTTATATTTTGTCCTCAAGAGATATATTGTGTACTTCTCCATAGTCCATATAAAGAAGATAAAAATATATTTCTCATCCAAATTTGAAAAGGAGCTGAAGAATTGTTGATGCAGATTTTGTGCTCTTTGTTTTCTTTTTCTTATTTTTCTATGAAATATCCAAGTGTACAATTAGAAGTGGAAAATGATTGATATGATTAAGGTTTGTAACTGAACTTGTATTGCAACATCTATGTCAAAAGGTTCATGTAATACCGAAACTATTTTTTACTTTTAGAGTCCACATCTAATTCATCGTCTATTCCTCTGTATGGAAGAGAGTTTCTGCAGGGACAAGTACAGAAATCAAACTTCTTGCTGAAAATTGGAACTATATTCTTGTTGGCCTGATTGCGTAATTCATATATTTAAATACGCTTATTGATAGTCCATATTTCGAGAGTTTCCCTGTTTTTCCTTTACAAGGCAATCTTAGTTACCATGTTAATAAACTTGCATTGCAACACTCTATATCTGGATGTTGTACTGTCTCTACTCAAAATGGCATCTTAGAATGAAAAACCGGTTCTCAATTTTTCTCCAGTTGATTTGGATATGTATTGTCGTGTCATCTATTTCTTTCAGAGCCTTATTGTTTTCTTTAGATATTTTCTTTAGAGATGCTGGAAGTTGTAGATTTATTTAAAAAAAATTTTATATCCATGGGCTGCCTGACCGAGAAGTTCATTATTTTCACAGGTCAGGACTTATTCTTCACAGTGCAAGGTTTTTCCTTCTTCCGGATTGTATAATTTAATCTCTCTTGATTTGATTTGCATTATGTATGTATAATTCACTGTCATTACTTGGAACTTTGCTTAGATTTAAATTTTGGTACTGCAGGAGCCTGGGCAGGAAAGCACATACATAAATGAAGCCGTGCTCACCTTGATCTTTCTGTCCCTTTTCTTGGTGAGCTTCTCTTTATTTATCATTGCCTATTTTAAATTTGTTCGCTTATTGGTAGCATATATTATTTATCAATTGATCTTTCTTCAGTGTTACATATTGATATTAAATGTTGAGCGAATTTTGAAATAATATGCTAAATTGAAGGCCACCCGAAATTGTGAAAATGAATTGTAAATGACCATCTGGATTTGTTTTTGGAAATGTTGTGAAAATTTTCCATGGTTGTAATCATGATTAGCATTTTCTATGTTTTGTCACTCCCCCAGATTTCTGACAATTCTTGCTTCGAACTGCTACAGGCATTGAGTACTATACAAAACATTACTCAATTAATAGCTTATCGATCAAGAGACATCAAACACAGCTCTCCCCACATGTCAAGCTCATACAGTAATCCAACAATAAATGTATTACTCAAAATACAGCAACTACATTACTCTACTATAAAAGTCTAAATTAAACGCATTATGACAACAATTTCACCTTCAAGTCCTTGGCATATATATTTTCTTTTTGGGCATACTAAGTGTGTCATTGTAATATTTAGTATTAATATATATATATATATATATATATATAGTGAGACACTTCAAAATTTAATAGGAAAATTATAACTATGAAAATTAGATAATTACTCAATTCTTACAATGATTTCTCTTCGGAAACAGATGGGTGTCCACGACATCCGGTACTATCAAATAATTGACATAGTAAGCATGCCATTTACTAATACATAACTTAAATAAAATTAATAGCCAATTTTCTGTTAATGAGAAGGAGACCCATCTGCAATCATTGTTTGGAACTGTATGCTCCAAAATGACCCATTCAAATTTATTAATTCGTACTGTCAAGATATTGCTGATGAATTTTAAATGGACATTGGGCACTTAAATAGGTAACAGGTGAGGCCAGACAAATACATGAATATTTGTAGAATCCGTAAGGCTAATTATGTGCAGGTTTAACCATAATTATTTTTGTGATGAAACCCATGTCCGTACCATATCTCTAAAATATTAAGTAATTACATAATATTAAAAATATTAGCATACTTCAGATATAACTATCTAATATATACCCTAAACTTATGATTAAATACATATAAATAACAGTATTTAAGGTCTGCCATAGGCTACCAAGTTATCATTTAATATTTATCAAGCTCAAATTCATCAATTAGTGTAGTACATATTACAATTCATGAAAATAACATGAATTATCTTAATGATACTAAATATATTCATAACTATGAGCAATTTACATGATATAACTACTTCATTTTACTAGAATTTAATTTCATGATACATAATTATTACAAGTTTAGTTGGTTATGTTATAATAACAATAAAATAATACATACCAAAAATTGTTATAAATTATTATCACAACTTTATAACATGTCATATCACATAATTATGGTCATCAATGCTATCCGTTAACCATCAACGTTATTAGTTAATTCATATTACAAAAACTACATAAACCTTTGTTTATCGGCAACCATATCTCAAACATTACTATTCAGTTCTCATTGTTTGATTATTTTCCATTACATAAGTCACAACTATAGTATTATTAGCTAATGGAATTAACGTTAACATTTGGAAGGCGCCAAACTTTTCGGACACTACATCTATTCACCATAGTAAAGCTATCAACAAATTTAGATTTTGTATCGTTAGACTGTTTGTTTAGCCTACCACTAATCCCTTAACGGACTTAGTTTTATCTGAATTCAGTAAACCATAAAAATTAAGCTGAACAGATTAAGTCCAAATAAAATAATAAAATGGATTATTTTAGATATTTAAGGCTAAATATTAAATAAATAATTAAATTTATATTCATATTTATATATAAATACTTAATTGATTTGGTCAACAGATTTGATTAATATATTTAGATTCAGACATTTAATGAAATAAACACAACCTAAAGTGTAATATCGCCTTAATAGGATCGTCGGGGCAATGAAATCTTTTTAAGTTTAGGATAGAATTTGTTAAACTATGAGTGTCAATGAAATTATAAAAAGTTAAATAAAGATAAATAAATTTTGAGAGATGAAATAATATTTATGTAAAGGATAATTTGACAATGTAGTTGAGAAAAGGGGTATAGTTGTAATTTTATGTATTATTAATTGTGGACGTAGACTTTATTTAATAAAGGAGATGTATAACAGCTAATATTTAGGCAATAAAAAATATTCCACAAAAAATAAAAGTTGACTTGTATGATACATTTAACACACCTTTAGTTTCTAATTGTTATGATTAACAATTATATGTAATACTCCATATTTATTAGATAAATATGGAAAATCGTTTAATTTTAAATATGATTAAGTAAATTATGAAAAGTCAAATTAGAACAAATAAAAACGATGAGCACATTTTAACATAAAATATTAAATATTTGTTAAATACGCAACGGTCGACAATGTAAAATAAAATCCTTTCAATAACCCCATTTGTCCTGCGTGGACACAGCTACCATCACTGAACCTCAGAACTTCGAAACTGTTTCCCAATAGAAGCTAAAAATTGAGTAACCGAAAGCATTGAATTAAGCTGAAATCAGATGAATTCAATCATCTCCAGATAATACACAGTAATTTGTCTTATCACCATTCAATTTGTGAATTTTAATTCGATTTTTGCAGGTTTTTTGAGGTTTCATTACGAAATTTAATCAAATGGAACAGAAATTGAACTCGGAAGGTGAAGCTCAATCTGTAGAAGGCTCATCTCTCCAGTCCATCCGTTACAAGCGTGGCTCGCTTCAGCTCCTCGATCAGGTTTGGCTCCCCTCTCTCTCTATCTGTGTGTGTGTGTTTGTATGTAATAAGATGCATAGATGTCTCCCAGTGGTATTTTTCTTTAGTAATAACTTATAGTCTCTCCGTCCAAAAAGAGCAAAACGAAGTATAATTTCATTTCTGCAATTAGAGCCTAATTCTTAGGGGGTGTTTAGCAATATCTTATAAGTCGAACTTGTTTATAAGTAGTTTTATTAAAATATGTGTTTGGCAAGAACTTATTTCTTTACTGACAAGTAGGAAAATAAGTTTAAAAAAAATAAGCAAGTAAAACTTGCTTATTTTTTCTTGCTTATAAGTAAAAATGAAATAAGTGAGATGACCAAATGTAATTACATATTTTTCCTTTTTCTCTTAACTTCTTTTTAACTTGCAAACCTTTTTTTTGTAAACCTATACTACATTTTAACTTATAAGTCATCATTATCCAAACATCATTCATCAGATTTTTACTTATTAGACAAAATTATTACCAAACACTTTTACTTACAAGTAACTATTTATAATAATTTATTTTAACTTATAATTTTACTTATATGCAAGCAAATATTAAGTTGTTCCCAAACACTCTAATAGGCAAAACTTTACTTTTGCCCCTCCATTTTGGTCAACTTTCAATATGGTCCTCCTTTGCCGAGTTTTGTCACTTCATTCTTTCATCTATCCATAATTTTCATTTAAGTCCTCCTATTCAATATTGCCAAAAAAATATACACGTGCTCCTCATATGATTTTTTTAAGGGCAAACTCTTTTCATATTATGTTTCTATAGAAAAAAAAAAAGGAAATGACATTGATCCAATAGGTGAGGGCCGAAAAAAAATAAAGGAAAGTTATTCTAGAGCATTGTATTCCGGTACATGTGTTGATTCAATGTCGTTTTTTTTCTCCTTAAAATAAACATAGTATGAAAAGACAAGTTTAATCCTAAGAAAAAGTCACATGATAAGCCCATGTCTTTTTTTTTTCTGGGTAATATTGAACGGGAGGATTTAAGTGAAGGTTTATGGATAGATGAAGGGTTGAAGCGACAAAATTGAGATAAGGAAGACCATATTGAAAGTTGACCAATAGATGGAGGGACAAAAATGAAGTTTAGCCTTCTTAGTACTATTTTGAAATCCTACCATGTTGTAAGTTATGTAAAAATGATAAAGAGTACAAAAATCCCCTTGAATTTTAGGATTTGACAAATCTATTTTTCTGTGTGGAGTAAAATATGTCTCTAATTTTAGTGAAACGGAGGGGGGGTATATTTTTTTTTTTCAAGGTAAAACTCTGTTAACAACTAATAAGTGAGCTTACTGTTATACCTTGATCACTCTGATTGGTATAATTGCTTTTCAGTCCTCCTGCAAGTGAAAATTTGTCCACTCGTTAAATTATTTTGTACTTCTATGGGGAAATTCCTTTTTGATGGTTGAGAAATTTGCTTGTCTCAATTTTCTTTGGTGATATCGTGATGTTATCTTAATAATTGAACCTTTCTTGGTATGAAACAAGTAACCCAAATACAATTCCTTACTTTTTAAAAATCCAACCCTACGGATGGAGAAAACATAAATTTTTTTGAGGGTGTATAAGTTATACGGTTACGCACACAGAGACAATTTTCCATAGCAGTACTGTTATAACCATGTACTATAAGAAAAAGTGTTTGTTTATTCTTATTTTTATGTATATAGTTAAAAGAATGGTGCTATACAGCACCAGGAAAAAATGCAAAATTCGTACTTATAATATTTACGCTCTATTCCTTCACACAGTTAGATTTAATAGTAATACAATGTCATATATATTACACGTCATGCAAAGTTCTATACCAAGCTTGGCCCTCATGGATCCATAATAATACTCCGTAATATATATAAAAATCTGTTCCAGTAATCACTTACGAAATGGGATCAAATATTATGCTTGAAACCTCGTCTTCTTGTGTGAAAACCAAATTCAATATCACTATGGGATTTTGCATACAAACTTTGTTTTGCTTTATAAGCAAATTTTGTTTGTTTGTCTTTTTTTTCTTTCTTTTCCTTTCCAATGTTCTTATTTATCTTGATTACTTTCTTGGATCTAATTTGAAGTTTTTGTTTACCAGAGAAGGCTCCCCCTTGAAACTGTGTACTTGGATATTCTTGGAGTAACTGACGGATGGTATGCATCTTGGACTTACTCTGTTCTAGTATATTTTGCTTTGATCTTATAAATTAATGAGAACCTAACATTGAAATTGTGACTTAAATATATTAAGATTTTTAAAAAAGCGAAGTTGTTTTTGGATAATACATTTAAACTAATTTAATAAATAAGTTTTAAATGGAAGTTGACTCTTTGTAAATGTAAAGTAGATCAGTGTGTCCCATAATAACTAAAGCAGATCTGGCATCAATTTTAATTACTGCAATTTCACAATGAACTAGCGGAGGTGTTACTGTTTCTTCTGTAAAATGTGTCAATTTTATGTTATTTTTAATTTTAGCTTAGAATGTGAAGGAATATTGTTATTTTTTATTATTTTCAGTGAAGCATCTTTTAGTTATACTTTGTTAGCAAACTGCAAACTATGTTTGAATAAGAGTCTTATTAGTTTCTTGGTGAACTACTAGTTGCACTTGAAATAGGATTCAAATTGGTAAAAGTTTTTATTGATTTTTAAATATGCTATATATTTAATTAACTAGGATTCTTCATTCTTCTTTGTGTTGAAGCATTTTATTATGATATTATCCAATGAACTGATCAGTAGTGGTTAACTAGAACCAAAGCCAGATGTATCTAATTTTGAAACAAACGGTACTTGTTGGCTTAGCTGCTTGGACTTCTATCATGTAGTGGATAAACTCAGATAGAGTTTTTTCCTTCTATGTGCTAATTCTTAGATAAGATATAACATCTTGAGCTACATAATTGGTTTCTTTTCCTTTGTGGAAGAATATGATAACCGCTAATTTTCTGATTTAATTAATTGTGTTTCTTTTTTTTTAGGTTACAGAGGAGGCAACTGCCTAGAAACTTATGCGCACACTCACACACCCATCAACTACCTTGCAGGATTTTTATTAGCTTGCAAAGTTCAAAATCCAGACCTCCTCAATTTTCAGAGGATAGTAGTCTATGACTAGCGAGGTCCTAATTGTGTTTAGCAGCATTAGCCAATAAAGATTTGCTCTGAAAGATTCCTATGAGAAGAATCTAAGTTTATACTTCACATGCCCGTATTCCTCAATCTGAAACTTGCTCGCTGTGTTCTCCTAATTCTTTAGTTCTTTCATTGATCCTAGTTTATCCTTTTTACAATGATCATCTGGTATTAATTACAAATTTGTGTAATTAAGAGTTATTAAAGCGTATAGTCCATGATAAAGAAGAAGTGTTTATCTAGGTTTCTGAAGTTGTATTAAGGATATTTCTTGGCGAAGCAAAATGGGGAGCCCAAATGGAAAACCAAGATGATTTTTTGAAATCATTATTTTCCAAAGAAGAATGATCTGCACATCCTATAACTCATGCCTGCTGGTAATTTTGGCAGACTGCAATGTAGCATCATGGCTGTGTAGTACCTTGTCAAAAAAGTATAAAATCTTTTATGTTTGAACTTTTGATCATTGATGATATGCCACATCTTATGCTTTCGTAATATTCATGAAAAATTATTGCATATCCCCATGTAAGTTTGCATTGTGTTGTCTTATACAAGTTGCATATCCCACATTGGATCAGGCATGCAATAAAGGATATGGTAGTGCGTGGAGCACCTGCAATTGCTATAGCTGCCGCTCTCTCTCTAGCAGTAGAGGTATCTGCTTTGGAGGCCTTCAATGGGAGTTCTTATCATGCAAGAAGTTTCCTGATGGATAAGTTACGTTATCTTGTCTCAAGGTAATCAGCTACGAAAATATTGGATGCATGCTAGCAATTGCATATTAAATTTCGTAGCTGTGGTAAATGATATTTCATCCACAGCAGTTTTTCAGAACTAAAGCTAATATCTTGCATGCTTTTTTTAGCCGACCAACAGCAGTGAATCTTTCAGATGCTGCATCTAAGCTTAACGATGTTATACGGGAGGCTGCTGATTCTTCTGAAGGACCCAACCCTGTTTTTCAGGTAGTGTGTTCCCTTTTTGTGCTTCATATCATTGATAGTTCCTTTATGTGGTATATCTCTAATTTAGAGTCTACTACGAGAATCAGTAGGAGAAAAGGAATTCATATACAGCTTCATCTGAAGCTTTACTTTGCAGAAAATTTTGATTGTGCTTCATCCAAGCTTTGAAACCCCGGCTCTCCTTCTTTTTAATTACAATTTCTATTCCTTAGACCTACCTAGAAGCTGCTGAAAGGATGCTTGAAGATGATGTTACTTCCAATAAAGCAATTGGATCCTATGGAGCTAGTTTACTCCAGCACCAGTTCAAACAGTTTGAGAGGATCTCTGTTCTAACTCATTGCAACACTGGAAGGTACCTCCCTGACTCTCTGTTTCTTAAATCTCTCTCTCTTTCTCTCTCTCTCTCTCACACACACACAGTTTAATCTCTATCTCAAAAGCAATTTTGAGGGCATTTCGATATTTGAACTTAGTATCAGGTATGGACTTAATTCTAATGGTTAATTACAATTCTTCAATAGTCTTGCAACCGCTGGATATGGGACAGCCCTTGGTGTGATTCGTAAACTCCATGCAGATGGAGTATTAGAATGTGCGTATTGCACAGAAACTCGGCCTTTCAATCAAGTGAGTGTATGGCTTGTTGGTTTCCACTTCTTACAAACACACACACACCCCTCCCACCCATCCACCCCCACCCCCACACACCGCCCGTGGGGGGAAGCTGGCTATGTACAATCATAAGCTGAGATTAACAATTATAAGGGTAGAAGCTACCAGTTAAGAATATAGGTCAAACATACTTGAGAGCTTATTGTAAAAGCTGTTTACAAAAGACTATCAAAAAGCTACAAGCTGTTGCTTATATACAGCTATTCCAAACAGGGCCAATCACACAATTTTATTTATACAACTGATTTTGTATATTCTGTCACACTATATTAGAACCTTCCATATAAATTTTTACCAGTATGAAACATGAGCAGCTTCATCAGTTGAGTGAAAATATATCTTTCTGATGCAAGTTGATAAGAATAAAGAATATCTATATTGGCGTGTCCATGTTACCTAAGTGCTACATTCACTTATTTTGATTATATATCAAGTGAAATTGAATTTTAGTACTTTCTTTGTTAACGACAGGGATCCAGGCTGACAGCCTTTGAACTGGTGCATGATAACATTCCGGCCACTCTTATAGTAGATTCCGCTGCAGCTGCTCTAATGAAAGCTGGACGAGTGAATGCTGTCATTGTTGGAGCCGATCGTATCGCCGCTAATGGTACTTAAATGTTCAGTTACTGATTCCTGACTTGATACTAAATATTTGCAATCATGACTTAAAAATCTAACCTAATTCTAGGTGACACGGCTAATAAGATTGGGACCTACAGTCTTGCCCTAAGTGCAACGTACCATCATATTCCATTTTTAGTAGCAGCACCCTTGACTTCAATTGATTTATCACTGGCCTCTGGACAAGATATTGAAATAGAAGAAAGATCTCCCAAGGAGTTACTAAATGCACGTGGAGGACTTGGAGAACAAGTTGCTGCTTCTGACATCTCTGTTTGGAACCCTGCTTTTGATGTTACCCCTGCTAACATGATTAGTGGAATCATTACTGAAAAGGTCTCTCTCTCTCACACACGCGCGCGCACATATATATGAAGTCCCATGGACATAAATAACTTTTCTTGGATTTTAAAACTCACAATTTTCTTAACTTATTTTCCTTTTTTTTTCAATCCCTGTAGGGGGTCATAACAAAGACTAAAGGAGATGCTTTTGACATCAACGGGTTCATACAGAAGATGCAATCTAATTCATAAGAACAAAGTTATCCTATTAAAATGGACCTGTATCTTTTGTCAGTTATGGGGGCTGGTTAAATTTTGAAGGCATTCCGTCAGTTGAACTCATAAATAAGATCTGAATTCATACTTCTTATCCTTTGGTGTCCAGAAAAATGGGACTTTCCGAGTCAGAATTTGTTATCTTGTTCTGATTTTTCAAATGCAGACCACCTTTTCTTGATTCATAACAAAGATTAGCTAATGCTCAGAAGTCAGAATTCAAATCCCGATTAAATAGTTGTATACGCCAACGATACAGAAGAGAGAGCGAACTCTATATAACACCATTGGCTATTAATCCGAATGGTAAATGACAAAAGAATATTATTTCCTATTTTTTTGGTTAGAAAAAAGTGTGGGTTGAACCTCCACATATAAGCGTGATTTACTTAGTATTCTAGGATTTAATCGTCCTTCATATGTTATTATTTTTTATTTTAATAAACACTAATTAAAAAAAATGATACAGAATTAAAATTATGTCGTTTAGGAATATAAGGCATGTGTAGATTCTCTTTCCCTTATATATATATATATATATATATATATAGATTAATTTCCTTTTCCTTTTTGGCAAAGGAATTTGGAATTTCTCAAATCTATTTGAAATAGTTATATGTAAACTTATACAAAAATACAAAAAGGTTGAAAAAAAAGACTTTATTGGCCTAATTTTGTAATTTTGTTATAAGAGTTAAAAGAAAAGAATAAAAAATAAACAACTTAGATGCAGTCAAATTTTAATTCATCATGGCGAAATCTCAAATCCCAATATTACAAATGATTAATTGAAACATCAAAAAATATAAAATAAAAAAAAATGCACAGACATCACATTTGTATATACTCACATATAGATTCTCATGCTATGTTCAAATACATATTTTACAGAGATATTTCACGAAGTAAGTGAATTAGATTAGCTCAGTTAAGGGCAAAGGTAAGTTAAACGTATGATTAATTGATTCAACATGCGTACAATATTATGACTTTTATGTTTAAATTTTTTTGTAAATTAGAATGCTATACTTTAATTTTCGTTAGCATAACATGAACGAATATGCATGGATATAACTGAGATTTGATTTATCAGTTATTTTTCAATATTATATCTGTGCAAATGTATAAGAATGTTATGTCTCTTAAATGGGTTGATAAGAGGAAAGGGAATGTGTTGATGTATCCTGTCCCCCTGACCTAGATGAAATTATGTAGTTCGCTGACCTAGATGAAACTACGTAGTTTGTTGAGTGAGTACGCTGTACAGTTTGACCTACTGGATCACATGATTGTATTATCATCAGAGATCTTTAAAATTTTATAAGAACTCCGAGATGTCGGTATTGTTTCACCCAAACCTCATCAAAACAAAATTATATCACTTTTAAACACTTCAGAAACTTTATTATCTTTTCCTCTGTGATTATATATTTGTTGGATGTAAATCACTCATTCTTTATAGTTCATGATTTTTAGGACCTGAGTTAGATATTGCACCACAATAACAAATGAGACGAATGAATTGATTAGCTTATAAGGAGCACCTAAAAATAGTTAAAACTGTTATAATAGATTAGTTTTTGTTGCAAATTAATACTCTAAATTTTTGTATTACTGGAGTCACAAAATACACTATAATAAGAAAAAATATATATAAAGAAACCTGATTATATTCTTTTAGAGTAATCAATTAGTAGTATATTAATGTAGCAAGATTGTTTTGTAGAATTTCAGTTTGGTCGGTTGATAATTCACTGAATTAACTTTAGGGTCACGTATTAATATTTTAGAATATTGACTTTGTAGTTTAGAATAGCTATAAAATGATTATTAATGTTTATTGCATATATTAATTATTAGGTCCTTAACATCCTTTTATCATTTTTCGTTCAGTTGGACTAATTCAAAATCATCCGGTCTTATTTTTCAATTTCTGATATTTAACTTTCTAAATAACCTCTACACAATTATTCTTTGTAACTCTAACAGGAACTGATAGATCAATTAGAGATAAATATCAGTTGGTTTGTGCCGTATTATTTGTAATAAAATTCTACCATTGATGATGAATATATTTCTAAGGTTTTTTCATATATTATCCAACTTATAATCAAAACCAAAAATAAATGTCTCATATGATGTCCATCAAAGTTGGGAGAAATCGGATGACCTGATTTGGGAGGGAAATTGGTTATGGATTTGATTGTACACTGCTTTGGTTAGTCTTGTCTGAAAACAACTTTATGATCTTTAAGCTTTCTGCATACAAGCTCATGGCCATGTAGATTAGTGGTAAGACTTTTTTTATATGTATTTCCTCCAACTGTAACATTTTATGCAAACTGTAAAGCTAAGTCGCATGTACTTGTCAAAGTTGTTGCGAACTTGGCAAAGAAATAGAACAATGCTGATAGCATGACTAGAAACATGAAACCAAGATAAACGAGTCACAAATGGCCTTTCCTTTTCTCTTCTATTGCAATCTTTTTGTTTTCAGAAAAGCCAATTCAGTACAATTGCATTCCCATCTTTAGATTTAACTTTTTTTTTTGTAGAAACTGATGATTAACTTGACAACACTTGATGTTGTCACATATCTACTGTTATTTTTGTGCTGCATTTCTGTTTGGAACAACTTGGGGAAATGTGCCTTTTTTGGATAATGACCATATCTATAGGGCATATACCCGAAGGATGTTAGGATTGTTTGCCACTACAGCATTCCCAAATCAATGGAAGCCCTCTATCAAGAGACGGGTGGAGCTGGTCCAGGTCCGGTTCTGACATTTTTAAAACCTTGGGTGAAATGAAAATGAGGGTTATATGACTTTAACATATAAATAATTACTTTTTATTAATAAAAAATATTTAATCAAAGTTTGTCTTTATATCCAATCTTTAAAAAAAATTAAAATATTTTAGCATTGACAATCACTGGTAAAATAAGGACAATAACAACATAACAAAGTACAAATTGAGTCCACTCTCTCATATTGGGTTTGAGCAATCGCTCTGGTCTCCCGTACCTAGAGTCGGGCCTGAACCGGTCGTGATCGATTGCTCTTCATAACAATTAGAAACTAAAGGTGTGTTAAATGTATCATACAAGTCAACTTTTATGTTTTTTTTTTTTTTAAGTTTAGGATAGAATTTGTTAAACTATAAGTGTCATTGTAATTATAAAAAGTTAAATAAAGAAGAAATTAAATAATAATTATGTACAGGATAATTTGACAATGCAGTTGAGAAAAGGGGTATAGTTGTAATTTTATGTATTATTAATTGTGGGCGTCGACTTGATTTAATAAAGGAGATGTATAATCATAATAGTCATTGAGTATAAAACATGTGGATTTTAGAATAATCTTTACTGGTGTAATGGATTATCGCATACGTGTGTGCATGAATGCTTTAATTATTATAATCTAAATATCTAATATTTTGACATGAAAATTTTAGAAGCACATTAATTAAAGAAATAGTAAAAAGAATTTAAAATACTTATAAAAACAAACATCTATCCAAAAAGAGAAACTGAACTGTCATGAATGTTGGAGACGCGAGTAGCAGGTTTTTTTAAATATATATAAATACTAAGTGACCCAAATTTGCCTTCAAAATAGGGACTCTATATTTTTAATAATATAGATAACAATTTTGCGATATATCTTTAAAAAAAATTCATTTTTTATATTTATTTGCAGTTGATTTCTTTTTTTAAGTTGGTTATTTTGTTGAGGTAGTGAGATACAAAATTATTATCGCATGCATTTTATTTCTTATGTCCAGTTTTTTTTGCTCCTATTTTTGTTCTTTCAGATCGATTTTACAGGAATATTACAAGCCACGTTTTTTAAAATAATGTTACATTTATTTGTCACTAAATTATTCAGTTTCCGTTTGAGTGTTTTTACATGTTTATTACTTTTAGAAGAGAAAACCATTTAATTCTTTTGATATATAGAAATTTCTTAATTATCCTAGTCAAAATTATTTACTCCATATTTAAGATAAAACTGAGTAGAAAGCTTGTTCTTTTCTCTTCTCTTCTCCTCATAGTAAACATATGCATCCTTACTATTTATCGAATACTTCTCAAAAACAACTATAAATAATAAGATAAATTTTTATTCTATAGATCATACTCTATTATTTTCATTAATAAAATCCACTTATAATAATTTTTAAAAAATATTTGAAAATTATTAGAAATGCTTGTATTTACTATTCTCCTTATTCTCGAGACATTTTACTCCACTGTTTGAATTTTTTATTAAATTAAATTATAAAAATACTAGAGTTGTCACCCCGTGTCTAATACGGGCTGTTTTTTAGAACAATTTTTTTTATTATATTACAATTTTGTTATATTTTTCTCAATTTTATATTATTAAATAGAATGTATATTTTTTATTTAAATTGGTTAAATATTTATATTTTAATTATTTTATAATAATAAAAATTATACAGTAAATCCTATTCTATTTATATATCAAATTGACTCAGTACATATTTAATGGTATTATAAATTTTATTAACAATTTTAAAAAAAAATGAATTTTTTAATTTACTCTGTTTGGTTAGATGGTACTGTAATTTAATTTATTTTATGATTAATAACGAATAGAAATATTTTCCGTAAGAGATTTTGTTTACTTTATTCATAAAATATTACAAATAATTTAATTTATTTGAGAAGGGTTTTATTGTTATAGATGTCCTTATTTTCTATTTTTCTAATTTGTTAATTTCATTAGTTGATTTTTCCATTTTAAAATTTCATTTGGTCATGTCATAGAGTTTTTGTTATATCAATTTGTGAAAACATTATTTACAATTAAAGATTTCAAAATTTTACTAATTATCTAATAACTCTAAAAAACACTTAAGTACAAACTCAATATTTATAATAAATTTTATGAAAAAAGTTTATAATTTGAACATGTAAATTAGCAATTAAATATACAATATTAATATTCATAAAAAATTTAAAGATAACTCTTTTCATCAAACCGAAAGCGTAATTATCAAATTTGTAGTACTCGTTGACTGTTCTTTAACCAAATTTTCAACAAATTACAAACAATAGGGGTGATAAACAAAATATGAATTAGAATTGATTTTGAGAATATTAAGTTTGTGGGTTGGTTGATCCCAATTGTCAAGCAATATTAAAAATGTTTGAGGCAAGTATCATGCAATTATCCTTCACAAATCATCGGGTAGGTCATCTATATATATTCTCAATATTATATTTATTTAAAATTATATTGTATTAGTTAAAGTAATAGCAGTGATAATAACAGGGAAAATACTAATAATGACAATAAAACTAGATGAAATAATAGAGGTAGTGAATATCAAATTCAAATAAGTTTATGTGATTTTACAATATAAAATTAAAAAGATATTTATTATTTCAAATTAACTAAGATATGAAGATATAACTTTAATTTTAGAATAAAATAATTAAAAATTATTCAATATTTTTCTACAACAAAATATTTAATTTAGATTAAGGGACATTCCTCAAATTACTTGAACTCTTAACCACATGAAAACGTAAGTTGAGTAGCCTTAACCGATTTTCGATAAAAAAAAAATAGAAAAAACCAACTTACCAGAACCCAAAAATTTTGATTTCTCCCCCTGGAACCCAAAAATCTTAATTTCTCATAAAATGCTAGTGGAGTCCTAAGAGTAATAACTATTGATCCCTCGTTGGCATCTTTTATGGTTGATCATTACTCTAATCTCGAAAACTAACGTATTATGACCGAAATCCTATGATATTATTTCATGCTAATATATTCAGAACATACGCTTATTTTGAACACTCTAATTTTTTTAAAAAAATATTATCGAAGGTACGACCCGGTCAATTAAAGACAGGATCACATCGCTGGCAAAAGGGACAGGATCACATCGCTGGCAAAAGGGACGAGACAACCTGTTGTACAATGTCAATAAATAATATAGCACAATTTAATATAAGTACAATGAATCATATTTAATTATTAATAAACAATGAACGTAAATTTTGATTAATATTATGTACAATAAATTTATCAACAATATATTTTTGATGTAATTAAAATTTAATTTTATTATAGTAAAATTTTTATAAATTAATAAATATTAATTTATAGATTAATTAATACCTCTCTAAAATAATAAAATTCTCCAGTCCCAACATTATTAATTTACAGATGTTTTAATGTATGTATTTTCATCTTCGATCTTTTGAATTTTGATTTCCTTTAGCTATAAATAATATTATTTTGTTATCAATTTATATTTCTGGTGTTACAAAAACACAATTGACCCAAGATTATGTTGCAAATAGTGATGCTACTCCTATTGATATGACTAACAATGATAATGCTACAATTCAGGAACATAATGACAATGAAGATGGAACAAAAAAGAAAAGAAAGACTTCTAAGGTGTGGACAGAATTCAATGTTGTCACTGTGAAGGATGGCACCAAAAAAGTTCAATGTAATCGCTTCAATTTCTAGAAAATCAGGACATGTATTGTCTTACCCCACTGTCGAACCTGAAGGAAAAATGAGAAATATGACTTCTTATAAGTATGATAAAGAGAAGGTTATGGAAATTTTGACAAAAATGATTGTTGTTCATGGGTATCCTTTTAGGTTCATTGAGCATGAATTTTTTGTTTTACTCTTGAAGACTCTCAATCTCATATTTGAATCGTTGTCTCGTATTACCCTACGATTTGATTGCATGAAGTTGTATACTTTAGAAAAGGAAAAAAGGTCATGCCTTGTTACAAAGTGTTCAAAGGATCAGTCTTACATCTGATCTTTGGATATCAAATCAAACCATTTCTTACATGTGTTTAACTGCTCATTTCCTTGATTCGGATTGGAAACTACAAAAGGGAGTCATTAATTCCTGTCATATGCCAGTGATACCATATTTGCTTGCCTAAGCGAATGGGACATTTCTAATAAAATATCAACAATCACTTTGGACAATGCTTCTGTTAATGATTCTGCAGTTAAGCACTTGACTGATAATTTTACAGTGATGCCATTTATCCTTTCTTACCATCTGATGATGATTGGGATAAAGCTTTTAAGGTATGCAATTTCTAGAGGTATTTAGCGAAGCTACTAATGTATTTTTAAGGTATGAGTATCCTATTGCTAATCTCTTTCTACACGAGATTTGGAAAATAAAGGAGCTCTTGAATGTTACCATTTTGTCTGATTGTAATTCCTTAAAAGCAATGACTTTTAAAATGAAAGAAAAGTTGGACAAATATTGGGCCGAATGCAATTTGCTTATGTCTATTGCATCTATACTTGATCCTAGCTATAAGATGCAATAGTTATGTTTTCCCAAGATTTATCCTTCTGAATATGAAACAAGAAGAAATATTGATACAGTGAGGAATGCCATTTATGATCTTTATACTCATTATGATTTGTTTTATAAGTCCCAATTTCCTAGCGGTGTTAATGTGCAATGTGGAAGCCCTTTCTATTGCTAGTTCAACAAGCAGTAATAAGACAAAGAGCAGGGCTGAGTTCGATTATTGAGCACAAGAAATTGATGTTATGTCCCCTTTAAAATCTGATTTTGATGCTTATCTTGCGGAAGGACAACTGATAATACATCTGATGTATTGGTGGAAAACAAACACACTAAAGTTCAGAGTGTTATCTTTGATGGCAAAAGATGTTTTATCTATCCCTATTAGCACTATGGCATCAGAGTCCACATTCAGTGCCGGGGGTAGAGTGCTTGATCCTTATAGGTCTTCTCTTAAGCCTGAAACTGTGCAGGCTCTGGTTTGTGCTTCTGATTGGATTAGAAATGATTATAAGCTCGGACACAATAAGGGATTCGTTGTTCCGATGATAAAACTTCTGCTATTGAACTGCATTTGATGATTTGTTTTCATTTGTTAATTGTTCTAACTATTCTTTTTTATTGTCATTTCAACTAGTCTGATGGAGGAGGAGAAAGTTCTCAGGGTTTGGTACATAATTAACAAACTTTGTCGAGTTAAAGTGAGTCAAACTGAATTAGTATTTTTTGTCTATAATTTGAGTATTGTATTAACTGTTGATGTCATTGAACTTTATTGTGCAACTGATTTATTATTGTCATTTGATGTTGTTGGACCTAATATTTATGAATTTATGATGCTTTGTCATGTTCTGGACTTCTAGTTTGGATTTTAGTTTACTATGTTTTCTGTGTTGAACTGTTTTGGTTTTTGAATTTGTGATTTGTCAGTTGTTTGTGTTATGGTTGGTTATTCTGTGGAACTCTAATGGAGATGGACATTAGTGAATGAAGGATTCTCAAGGTTTCTGTTGAATGAAGGATACTTAGTCTTTTGTACTTTTAAATTTAGATAGACTTTTAGCAATTTTATTAGTTTCATTAGTTTATGTAGACAATACTAGTATACTTTATTTCTTACAGAAATTTTTTTGTATATTCAAGATAAAATTTTGTAATTTGTATCAGACACTCTATGTATCAAATTTAATTCAATTACATTAATAAAGAAACTTAATTTTGTTGCTTCCTTTTAAATCTGGATACTATGTATTCCGAGTAGTTCTTTTTCTTTTTAACTAGGTTTTAATGTTGGTGTCACTAATTTGTACTTGAAATTTTTGACACTAAAGAGATACGTAGTATAAATTATAAAGTTCAACGTAGAAAACAATGGCTACATAAATAATTTAAAAAACTAAAAGAGAAGAAAATGAGATAAATTAAAAAATATATATAATAATTATCACTAAACAGTACAAAATGGAAAAAAAAAAAAGAAAGGAAAACTAAATTTAGTGTCAATATAGCTACAAAGGTTAATTAAGATGGAAAATGCTCCAAAACTAATCTAAAATTTCAGTCATGGATTATAGAGTGAATTAAGATGGAGGCCTCGTCAGTATCCGGAGAAATATCATCTGCCCAAGAAACAATAAACACAAACAAGAAGAATATGTGAATAAATCATTATTAAATTATTAATTGAACAAATATGAAAATAATGGTACTGCAAAACTAGTTAAGCACGTTGCAAACAGGGTGAGACCAAAAGGTCAAAGGTATAGATTACTATTTTAAATGTCTTTGTCTAATTAATCTCCATCTAAGCACTATCATCTGATCTTCTTATATTGCCTAAACGATATTGCCTGAGCTCTAATCTCGCTTAGGGATTTATTTATTATATTTTGACTTTAAAAAGTTATATAAACTAATTTTAAAATTTATAATTGAACAATATATTTTATATTAGAAAAATATAAAAGTTGGTTTTGATAGTTTATTTAATATAGGACTTTATCTAATAAATATAAAAATATATTTTAATTTTATATTTGGTCAATTTAGTCAAAAAATCAAAATACGACAATTAAATATGAACGAATAGAGTAATAATTTTTTCGTGTAATATATTAATACTCTCTCTATCCAGATTTGCATGTTATTTTAGGAATCAGCACTTATTAAAAAATTATATTAATATATCATTTTACGATATTTATTAACGTAAAACTATTTATTTATCTTTTTTCTATGATATTAGTGCATTAAATATGATAATATTATAAAAAAATTATTCTTAAATATTGTGTGCAATAATTATATATAAATAGGTAAAAATGCTAAATATGTCGTATAAAACTAAACGAGGGGAGATTAGTATATGTGAAATATTATAAAATATATTAAGCGGACCATAAAGAGAGGGCTTAAACGAGCTAACCGTTGAAGCCTTCACCGGTGATTAACTTAAAAAAAACTGTCATACGTCTAAAAGGGACTAATCGGATTAACTAAGAACTTTTAAAACAGCCCATGCATGAAGACCTAATCGTCCATTTGTCGCATAAATCGCTAAATCAGTCGAACATTATAACAGATGGAGTACAATATTTTACAAAAAGAACAACAAACAACGGTTTTCTTAAAAGAAAAATAAAGGAAAAGGAAAATGAACAACTGAGGAAGCATACCTACTAGGGGCAGCGTAGGCAGGTTGGAAACTATGTTATCAAGGACACCAACACCAGCGGCCACGCCCCCATCACCACCACCGCTAACGCCATCGCCGCCATCTTTCTCGGTCTTTTTACCTTGTTCATAGTGTTTAATTTTCTCTTCTGCCCCTCCTCCACCTTCACTGGGGTGCAAAATATTGGAAATAAGACTACTAATAATCCCCCCTCCTTCACCATCATCAGCCACTCTGCTCTCAAGTTCATCACCACCATTTTTCCCTTGATTATCTTCCTCCACTCTTCTACCCCCAGGTGACACCAAGTTGGAGACAATATTACTAAAAACCCCACCACTTTCTTTTTCTTTTTCCTCCTTTTCCTCTATACCCTTCTTCCCTTCATCTTTCTCTTCTTCTACTTCTTTGTCTCCAGGGACAAAGTTGGAAATCAATTGGTTTAAAAACCCGGCAGCTGTCTTTTGATCTTCTTCTACTACTCCTTTCTCTCCTTTTTCTTCTTCTGATGGTATCCTATTACATTCCTCATCAATTGAAGTGTATACTTGTTGTTTTTCAGTATCTGTCACACTATCTTCCATTTCTATCACTTAATTGGGTCACTCAATTTTAATCTTAGGCAGCTAGCAGCACACTGTTTTTCTCAACTCAGCGAACTACTCCATGTACTAACAAATATATATTGTAAAATTCGAATCTTGGGGGACAAAGGTCGGTTATAGGGAAGGTAGCTTTATTTTATGTTTTTAAATTATTATTTTTGAATAAAATGGAGCTAGAGCTATAGTTTCATTCCACGTATTGCTACAGATGTTGTGCCACTTTAAAGTTTCTTAAATACATTGATGCAT
Organism: Centella asiatica; assembly: GCA_014636745.2. NCBI lineage: Eukaryota > Viridiplantae > Streptophyta > Magnoliopsida > Apiales > Apiaceae > Centella > Centella asiatica. Next base: position 1,287,035 of record CM025788.1, read on the forward strand.
CTACCTGCACGTTGCAGCTTCTTCCAATATTCTTTTAATGCCCTCTTAAAATAATTCCTCAAGAAAAAGTAAATAAAACGATTATTTTCATTAATAATCATTTATTTACATTTTTACATTTATATATATGAAATTTATTTTCTCTTCTCACTCTTTATATTAAGTTGATTTTCACAATTATCGATAAAAGTAATCATTTAAATCTCGTATCCTCTATTTTATATTATTTTTAAAATTAGAAATGAAAGGTTTATTTTGTGACATAAAATCTCTCATTTTTATTTTCACCATCTCAACTATAAGTGCTCACCATTAATACATTATCCAGTAATATAACATTACTATATTTATAATTCAAATATTATAAGAATAATAAAGTAACATTTTTTCAAACGTATTACTAATTTCGGACTGTATCTATTCACCGTCAGTTTGAGTTCCAGGGAAAGGTCGGTGGGAAATATATTTATTTACTTAAGCTCCCACTTCCCATATAGATGCGGCAGGCCATTACATGTTTTGGGTGATGCAAAACATATTTGTTTATTCATTATTCTCAGTTGCAAATATGGGGTTTCAAAACTGTTTTCATTTTTATTGGCATAGATTTGTTAGTTTGTAAATATAATAGTATAGATTATGTATTTAATAATTCAAGAACCACTCGAGTCGGATTCAATCATGAATTTTCATGATCAATAACAACTGCTCAACTCAAATTCATTCTCTATTTTAATGAGTCAAGTTCGAGTAAGTATTGACTCGACTTGATTACTCAATTACAACCATCAATAACAAAATGTATGGTACAATTTTACAGTGGCATCTAAATTATCTTGCATGTGTAAAACCATCAAGAAAAATGAAATGGCATAAGTTTTAATATAAAATCACTGGGCCTAAATATTTAACAGGCTAAACCGTGAGAATATGTAGGCATTCATAATTTAAAATATGGAGTTGCATTGTCCAGCATGCTTGAGGAACTTAACAAACAGATGCTGCACTGCCAAAAAAAGGCCATAAAAGAGGAAAGAAAGTTACTGGGTAAGGAATTTCATGCCCCTATTAAGCCCTTGGCCCACACAATTATGCATATTATTAGTTTATTAACACGAAGAATATTACAATTTTCATTTGCTAGTGAGTTTTGTACTTTCACCCGTGCAAAAGAGTTCTTAGAGCTGATAAACAAGTTATTTATAAGATGATTTTTCAAAGGGTAGGGACTGAAACTTGAAATTTGGTCCTATTCATAATAGTCCTGGAGTTTTAATATTTATATATAATGATAAGTCAAAATCATAACCTAAAATTTATTATTTTAGGCTCTGACATTTACCACATTTTACTTTCCATTCTCCATTATATTATGTTTCATAATTTCCTCCTTTTATTCGTTTTATTGTATTTCCAGTGTTATCTCTTTCTACTTCTGTTTTTTTTCTTCCATCCTTACTTGTATGTTGTAGAAAAGGAATAAATAGATTGAAAGAATCTTCTTACCTTTTTTCCCCCTCGTACATGATTATAGACTTTAGACCTGTTCGGCACAAATAAACAAAACAAAAGATACCGAGAATTATTATCTCGATATGGCAAAATTACTGTACTAAAAGAGCATGCGGTTCAACCAAAAATCAGTAAAATAATGGAAAAATGATAATAATAAAATTGAGATTGAGGTTGGCATGTAACAATAAATGCACCTGAATGCTGATGTGGTCAAGTTTGAACTAACTTATTCATTTCAATATTTCCGTGCACATCTGTAACGGTAATACATTTTCTGAATGTAAAAGTAAACTTAAAGCACGTAAGCAGAAGAAAAGTGAAATCCAGAGACAAAGAATAGTGACATCCAGCCAACAATGAAAAGAAACTGAGTAATAATAAAGTCACAACCAGCCAAATATCAAACAGCCATCAGGCAGAAAAAATGGCTTCTGCCAAACAAGTTCCTGCACTTTTTCTTACCACGGTATTGCTGTTCTTGCTTATGCCTTCAAACGATGCTGCTGCTATTGCTGCTGCTAAAGTTAACATGTCTCTGTACTATGAATCACTATGTCCTTTCTGCGGAAACTTTATTGCAAACCAACTCCAGAAGGTGTTTGAAACAGATCTTCACTCCATCGTCAATCTCCGGCTAGTCCCATGGGGTAATGCTAATCGGATTACTAACACCAACTGGACGTGCCAGGTACCAGCCATTTTCATTCTTTTTTGACATTCATCGTATATCAAGGGTTATAAACAAGTCGAGTCAATCTCGAGTCGAGTTTGTTTATTAAACAAGTCGAGTCGAACATGTATTATTAAACGAACAAAATATTGTGTTCAAGATCCGCTCGTTTAAATGATCGAGTCAAGTCGAACGCAAGTCGGATTAGTTGAGTCGAGCTTTTCAAGTTCAAGTCGATTTGAGTCTAAATTGTTAGACGAAAAGAACTGTGTTTGAACTTGGCTCGTTTAACAATTCGATTTAAGTCAAGTCAAGCTTTAAATGAGTCGAGTCGAGTTGAGTCGAACAAGAGAGCAGTTCGGTTCGTTTTACAGCTCTATATATCTATATAACTATATTAACAATATTCTAAGACTGTATCTTTTTTTTGTTAAATAACTAAGACTGTATCCTTATCTGTTGCCAATTTATACTTGTACAATAAAATCAAGCATGGGCCAAACGAGTGTCTGCTTAACACAGTGGAAGCTTGTGCTATTCATCTTTGGCCTGCTCAGGTAAAATCCACTTTTTGTTGAGCGCTCGTGCGTGTCTTTGACTCTTTGTGGATTATGCTTACTAGACATTAAATGCTAAAATACTAAATTTTGTGGAAAAGAAAGTGCACTACCTGTTGATCCAATGCATTGAGCGACTGTCATTGGAGGGTAAGCAAAATCAGTGGCCATCTTGTTTAGCTCAACAGCAGCTGAATCAAGACCTCATGAATCATTGCTACAGATCTGCGACTGGAAATGAAGTTAGTACTTTTCCGCTCTTATGTTATTCTTCCCTATATAATAAACATGACTTGCAAATTAATTTAGCAAATTTAAATAAAAAGATGGATGTGACAATGCAGCTTGAACTGAGATATGCTAATGAAACCGAGCATCTTCAGCCACCTCATAGATTTGTACCATGGGTTCTCGTGAATAACATAGCTTTAAAAGAAGTTAGTTCTCTCTCTCTCTCTCTCTCTCTCTCTCACTCACACACACACGTACACACAGAGACGCACGCATGCTCACATTTGACACATTTATATTCTCTGACAGGATTACCAGAACTATATAACCCACGTTTGCAAGGCTTACACTGGCACAAACAAACCTGCAGCTTGCAATACACACCCTGAGATCAGCTGGTCTGAGAGAGAAACCTCTGTCCCTCAAGCTTGCTATCCAGGAAGTGAGTAAACTTATCGGCACCAGAAGGAGAAAAGGCTAAATCAATAAAATATTCACCAACCCAAAGGACGGAGATCTAGCTCCAACTCAATTCCATAATCAATATGAATAATTATAATAGACAATTGCTGATACATATAATATTATAACCACACTTCTATGAATGTGCTTAAGAAAGTACCAACTAGGGAAATGCTGTTACATAATCATACTACTATGAGTACGGTTAAAAATCATCTTTTCCGTTATCAAACCTCCTAATTATGTTTATGAGAGCAAATTATTATAGCCACTGAAAATGGTTGATGCCATTATGCCACATAAATCCTGATTACACGAGCCCTATGCCAGGTCATTTGCACATTAAACCATACCTGAAATGTCAACGTAAGACACCGTTGCAACCAGTTTGTCATTCACATCTGAGTATCTGACTCCATCTCCTGTTAACTCCGGCTGGAATATCTAGCTTTCAGATTTCTGTTAAAACAGCTACTTTGTAATTTTACTAAATATTACGGGAAAAGAGAATGAACTAGAGCTCATCTTAACTTTAGTGGGCTGTAGCTATTTCTTTTTTTAACAATGTTTTAATAAAATCCAACATTATCAACTTTAGTGGGCTGTAGTTATTTCTTTTTTTAACAATGTTTTAATAAAATCCAACATTATTCATTGATAGAGCATTAAAAAATATATGAAAGCCTATAAATTTTCATACTTTCTTGGTGATGTATTAAATAGATAGTATAACTATGTAAAATTATAAAAAATTTCTCTCAAATATATTAAACTTACATGGTAAAAACTATATACATCATAAAAGTTAATGAAAATTTGCATACTCCTTTATTTTTCAATCTTAATTTCTTTGGTTCAATTTTTCAAAAACATCACAAAAAGTAACAATATTTAATCCAGCCCAAATTGAAAACTGGGCTCCAGCCCATTTTCCTTAATCTTTTATATTATTATACTGTTATTATCATTCTTATTCCATGAAAAGTCATGTGATAATGAGTCTAATTTAAATAACATATCAGTCTAATATGGGGAAAAAAAAGGTTAAATTTTCAACACTTGGGATACACTCTCATCAAATCAAGGCAAGGAAATAAGCTTCGGTAATCAGAATATTGTAAATTGTTTCTAGTAAACTATGTAGAATACAGCTGTGAAGAACAAATGAGTTTGAATTAACATAGTAGACTACACAATTATAAATATTCAGTGGACTACACACGCCTTCTAAAGGAAAGAAAGCTAGGGATTAATCACTGGTCTATCATCCTCCAAATGTGATTACATGTATCAAATGCCGTCCGCTGCAGTGGATCAAACTCGAACTTGTCAACCACTCTCTTATTTCGTTCCACGATATCTAGAATTAACCGAGTTTAGGAAGAATAATTTACTGCAAGTTACTAACCTCAATCAACTGAATTTCGCAGCTAGAAACAGAAAGAAAACGGAAAGACAAGAAAATTTTTGATTGAGCATTGGAGCAAAAGGATACGGCCTGATATGTGAGACAGCTCATCCAAGTTAGGAATGATATTTGTTATGGACGCATACATTGAAAGCTTCATCCTACAAATTAAGTAAATGTTCGACATTTAATAATATGTAACTGATCTGCTAATTAAATTGAGAAACAGACATAAATTAAAATTGATAGAAAAGGTAGAGCCAGAAACTACTAGTCATTGCAACCAAAACACAAGAGAAATGATTTAGACTGCACTATATGAAGAGTAAAAGAGGAAACGACTGGCATAACCATTTCTCACGCTAACAATTAAGATATTCAATGAAACAACCATCATGTGCATCAAATTTTATTTGCAACTGCTTGCTGCTCAAACTATGAACACAGTTAGTTTTTTTATTTTATAATTACTTAGGAAGGATTAATAATGTAAGAGTCTGTCTGGAGTAGTCAAATGGGAAACGATTTTGCATACAGAAATCCAACTGTGCAGGGCAGAATCAATCAGTAAAAATTCCTCAGGTTATCATTATGATGTCTCCTTGGAATACTATCAACCCAACTAGCACATATGTAACCCTAGTAACTGTTATCAACATTTCACACGACTCATATTTTCCGCCAACTGTGTATTGAGATTTTGTAGGCCGAAAACATAAACAACAAACTTGAGGCAATAATTCAGTATTAGGTTCTGAATAAATGAAATCTAGAGAAGATATTTAGGATACTGACATCAAGTTTGAGTAGATAAGCTTACTGTGCCCTTGTATCATTTTTCTCAAGTTTCTTCAGACTTTGTTTTCGTTCTTCAACGGTCAGCCTTTGACGTTCCAGATCTTTGATGTCATTGGTGACAACTGTGTTTATATTTTTGACAGAAATCAGTACCATCCATATAAACCAGAGATTAGAGAATCAATAGCAATCAACTCAAAAAATCATATACTTATCTCAGCTCTTCTTTAAGCAAGCTCTCTCTCTTAAATTCCTCTTCCAGTTCCTTCTGGATCATATCTAATTCTGCGTCTGCGGCAACTTCAGTTTTTGCTGCATCTATTCTCTGCTTGCACATATCTATCTTTTTCTGATAATCTGATACACGAACAAAAAGTATAATTAGAATACTTGTACCCATATCTATTCTTCTTACATTTATTTATCTTTTGATAATCTAGTACACGTACTTAAAATGATAGCTAAATAAAAAACAAAACGATAATAAGAATCGCCATAGTTATTAAATCGTAAAAATATTGAGTATCAAAAACCTCCATATCAGGTTTCATGTTTTGTATCGTGAATCGTATCGTACGATACAAAAAATAAATGCAAAATGTGATAAAATACATTTAGACAAATCTATAACAAAACTCGTTGGGCATACAAGCATTTTAGATTGATTAGAAGATAAAACTTAGACTACTTTATCTTTTAGCATATAAATAACAAATTTAATTGGATAATTTAGCATATTAGCTTGTCATAATGAAAAGTGCATTACAAATTAATTCACCGTCCTAAAAATGACTTATAAATAGGTATTAGTACTCAAAATACTCCAAATAGCTTGATGTTACCTCCAAAATAATCATAAAATGTATCCTTATTGTATGAATCATAACGTATCGTGACCGATACTTGTGATACAGTGATAATTCTAATACGCCCTATGAAATGCATTGAATTGTCCGTATGTCGTATCGAATTGTACGTGTTGTATTACGTATCGTACGATTCTAATAACTATGAGAACCGCGAATAAATAGATAAAAAATTAGGAGGCCATAGGATTGCTTTAACAGAACACTGTTCAGCTTATGCTGAATTGCTTGCACAGAACACTGTTCAGCTTACGGAATGCCTATTCGGGAACAACTCTTTTCTACTGTCTTCGAACTTTTAAAGTGAAAGATCACTGTTAGGTTTTTTCTCTACTCTTTTTCTACTTAAAAGATGACTTAATCAGAACTAGTTTACATCAGCATGGAGAGTTTTGGTTCTGTCAAGCAAAATTTTGTTACTTGTCAATTTCCAACTTTAAATAGTCTTAGAAGTTCAATATGATTTGAAAATCATAATCTAAGTTGTTCCCAAATAGGTTAAATTCTACAAACTCGGAGATGCACACAATGACTACTGAACTAAAAGGAAAACAATCCTCTCTCCCTTCCAAAGAAAAAACAGCAACTTTTCAAAAAGTTATCTAATACTTCTGTGAGAGTCTATAATTAAATTTTGATTTGAATTTGATTAATTTGATTAGAAAATGATTAACATTACAAAGTACATTAAGAAAATTCCAAAAAACTAAACTCTTTATTATACTAAAACATTGTTAACTGCTACTCCCTCCATCCCACAAAAAGAGCAACTTTTCATTTTCTTTATATTAGGTTGTGAAATCCTAAAATTAAAATTGTGGCAAGAGTTTAATAATGTTTTCATAATACAAAGTTTATTTTTTTTGGAATTTTAATGTATTATATAATGTTAATTATTTTACAATCGAAATCAATCAAATTCAAATCAAATCTTAATCATAGACTTTCGCAAAAGTACTAGATTACTTTTTGAAATATTGCTCTTTTTTTGGAATGGAGGGAGTATCACAATTTGAATTCTAGGATTTCACAACCTAATACAACAAAACAAAATGAAATGTTGCTCCTTTTGGAATGAAGGCAGTACCAAGATCAAGGGATACTAAAAGAGATGAAATCTAAAGGGCAAAATCTGAATATTAATGGTCTTAATTGTCTCTTTTAAGAACTATACAATTTTTTCCCCTGAGTTTTCATTTCATTCACTAGAAAAGGAAACTAAATTTTCAAGAGAGAGAGAACACATAAATAAAAAACAAAACAAAAATTCAAAATCACGTTCATTTTCTGATAACTAAACAATTCACACTGCAACAAATTATCATCCCCGTTTGTTTTTTAAATTACACCGTTAGAATCTATAATCTGTAACAAACGTGGCGATTGTCTTTCAAATTAAGTGACTAAACAATGATCTTAACAAGATGGAACTCTAACCTTGAAGAGAAGCCTGGACATCGTTAAAATCCGCCTCGCATTGCAAATGAAGGACCTTAGATTGTTCCAAACACTGCTTCAAATTGATGCTGTCTCTTTCGCTCTTCATACACTCAATTAAGTCGTCGCTGTAAGCCATGAGCTTCTCTAGCTCGAAATTTGTCGAACTTTCTCCCATCGATGCGAATTCGTTTACTGGACGATCCAGTAGCTGAAACAATTTAGGGTTTCATAATACATTTCAAATTACAAATAGAGATATATACACTTGTATGTGTATGTAATCGGAAACAAATGAAGAAATTTACCTGGAATTGGATTTATGTGTTTTGGAGATTCGGAAGCTGAAGACTGAGGTCGATCTATATTTTGCTATGGGAGCGAGAGGGAGAGAGGGAAAAGTTGAAAATTATTCCGTTCCAAAACGATATACAAAAAGGTACGAGCTTTTGTGATACGACGTCGTCGCGCGCCTTCCGTTTGCTTGCTTTTTTTTGCTTTTTTTTTTGTTTTTTTTTGGTAAAACCGTTTGCTTCTTTTTTACCTGTCAAGCAATTTTGCAATTCTATTATTCTGACAAAATGAGTTACATTTAACAGCAACTAAATTGAGAATTATATATTTAAATAAATTATTTTTCTAAATTTTTTTATAAATATTCAATTAATAATAAAATAAAATTTTTGAAATGATAGAAAAGTACGAATAATTCTTTATGGAAATTTCAATTTTCTTTTTGTAGAAGCAGTTTTGAGGAATTTTGGTTGGTGAAAAACTCTGGATCGGTAGCTAGAAGTGTGAATTTTAACGATTCCGATGAAATATACATTCACTAGCATATGTACCCGTGCCTAAAATATTTTAGTTATTACCTAAATAGAGAAAAGGAGGTGAGAGGCTTTTTCAAATTTTATATTACAATAATATTAAATTATTTTATTTACCATTCTACTTTAAGTCACTTTAAAAATTTTGTACCTACAAAATTTCTTATGCCAGTTTAGCCCTTATGTAAAATATATCTTCAAAATTTTAATGAAACAAATAAGTGATATTTAAGAAAATTTTAAATATAATATTGTATATATTCAAATTATTAATATCATTTGTTGTGTAGTACGTGAAATATAATTCCTTGTATATTATTTTTATAATATATATGTTAGATCATATTTCAAACAAAAAACAAATACATAACATATCGCATTTCCATTTCTATGCAAATAATTCATCCATGGCCATGGACATAGCATACGAACCATATGAGTAATGAGAAGTTAACGATTATTTTTATTTTGAAAAAAAAAAGAGATATGTAAAATTCTATTTAGAAGAGAATAACTTTAAAAAGATTGAATTAGGATATATATTTTAATTTGTATATGGGAAACTGATCCCATTTCTATTTCTCAATTTGAAATATTTCATTTTCCAACTACTCTCTCTCTACAATTTTAATTTCTTCCCAATCTCCATTCCACATCCTCTCTCTTCCGTTCTTAATTTTTTATTAATATTTTTCTCATTTCTTCTTCCCTTCGATCTCTCTCCCTCTTCACCTCATTTCAGTTTACCAATATACTGTTGTATGTTTACTAATTTTATTTATGTAGTTAGATTTTGTTTATGGTTTTTAATTTTTATGCGAACAATTTTGACTATCTTTTCAATTTATCAAATCTAGGAATCGTATCGATAAGTGTCTATTCTTAATTCACATTCTTCTTTTTTTATATAGGCAATTTAATTTTCTTATATGAATGTGTTTTAGTTACGATAATTGATTTTGCGATTTGTTACAAAATGTTTCTGAATCAAATTCGTTATTGCTGCGAAATTTTAAATATACAGATCTTTTATGTGATCTCAATTTGTACATGATTGTGAATTGCTATATTAATTGCATTAGTTGGATTATGTGAAGTCATCACTTCCCTTTCGACGGTGAGAGGTTCAGATTTTAGTTTTCCTCGCCTTTAAATTTTTTTTTGTTTTTCCTATTTCCAATTTTTGGCAAATGAAACCGAGTTAATTGAGTCAAAAATTGGTCAATCCAATATGGAACCACCGTTATTGAACTAATAAATAAGTATAGATAAATAGATAGATATTTTAAATAGAATTATTTACCTATTAAATTTTAATTTATTCGTGCATTGTGTGAGGTTCATTGCTAATATTATATTATACAAATAATTATTCATGTCAATCAAATTGAATATGGAGTCGCTTAACATTTGACCAAGCCTATGGGGTGTCAATTGACTCAATTGAATAATTTTGTTAAGTAATATAAATATATATGAAAATAAGGGAAATGAGCTACAACTCATTTTTTTTATTTAAATTGTATTAATTTTTGTTATATTTTGTAATGTTTTTAAAAAATTTAATTGTAGGGGTGATAACAATATCAAAAAATAAAACCGTTAATAAAATTTTATAAACTTTTGTCATGGACATCATAGTTTTTGTAATTTAGTAAGTTTTACGAGAGTAACATTTTTTATAGTTTTATATAATTATAAGAATTATTTTACAAATCACAAAAATATAAAACAATTTGCAAACTATCGTTCTTTTGAACGTTCTATCCATCCCTGAGATTTAATCTATCTAAATCAATGTTGATAAAAAAAACATTTAAATCTCCAACTTATTTTTATAAAATAGGTTGTAACCCATTTTCCGTGTTCTCTCTATATAAATATTATGAGCAAAATGTATAAATTGAACCCATTAAAAGTTTACGAAGTTGTTAACACATAATATTAAAGTTAAAATTATTCTCGCTGATTCAAAATTAAGTACTATAATAATATAGATATATTTGAAAGATAAAAATTATCTTTAAAATTGTTATTTTAAAAACATGTTTTTAATTTTAGAATGGATGAAGTACTAAATTAATAAATTTTCCTCACTTCGGTAATTGACTACCCGTTAAAATTAACATGTTAAGTAACCATATAATCAAGTTATTTTAGATAGTTTTGGTGGACATTAATATATTTAAAATTTAAAATTATTTTTAATTTATTTGTGCTTAATTATATTATTAAGCAGAAATAATTTTTTTGACTTCATCACTGCGGTGGCTTAATTCATCGGGCTGGGTTTGGTTCGAAACAATGAAATAACATAAAAATAAAATAAATATCAAACTATTTGTTAGTTCATTAACGTATAATATTCATTATTTACTTTATTCATTAACGTATAATATTCATTATTTACTTTATTCATATTCACAAATTCATATGTATTTCTCTAAATACACCCTCAAAAATGAAATTTATCCATTTCATTATAAACAAAACTCTACACACAATCTACCATTTTTCTATTTTTATATTCTCCTCATAATTTTTGTAATCATTTTCTTCCATCACTATTTTATTCTTATCTAACTATTTCATTATCATGTCATTCAATTTCATCTAACAAAATGTAACCTTAAGTTGTGTTTAGATTGAGAAAATAGAATGAGAGAGAACAGATTTGAATAATGTATAATTATTATAAGAAATCATAAATTTTTTTGTCCGTATGAAAGATAGTGATAAAATGAATCATTTATCTTATATGTAATTTCATTATATATATAATGACGATGAATGTTCATTCATTATTTTTTATTGTAATTCTCTCTTCTATTCTTCATTACTCATTTTGCAACTACTTTTTATTAAATTTTTTCAAAATTTTGATTTATTTCCCCTTTTATTCATTTGCTCAATTCAAATGCAGCCTTATAGCATTTTCAATTGAATTAGTAAACTTGGTCACATCAATAAGTCGATATGTCCGAGTGGTTAAGGAGACAGACTCGAAATCTGTTGGGCTTGTCCTGCGCAGGTTCGAATCCTGCTGTCGACGTCTTTTCTTTTTCTCTTTCTCCTCATCCCTTTTTTCTTTCTTCAAACCCAAACAAAGCCGATGATATTTATGGAAACCCCACCACTCCCAATCAGGAAAGGAAAACGCACCCACGCGACCTTTTCGCCCCACAAAATATCTCTCCTCGCTCTCTCTCTCTAGAGATGAACCCCACCCACCTCCTTAGCCGATCATCTTCATCCCCTCCACGAAATCTGAGCTCTTAAACCCTAATCCCATCAATCATCACTAACTACGCTCATATCGCTTCGTTATCTCCTTCAAACTCTTCCCCCAGATCGGTATGTATGTAAATACCCTTTTCTCTACTTGTACTACTCTTTTACTCATTCTTTACTTCCATTTCCCGTCTATCTCTTTATTATTATTATTTGATTTGATCATTGCACTTTCCATTTCTGTAATCAATCAATATTTTCTATTCAATTCCGTTACGTAATTTCTATATATATGTTTCTACGTTTCCTTCTGTTGTTTATTTTCATTTGATTTGACGAAATTGAGAAACTGAGCTGAAAAAATGGTGTCCAACAGTTCGTCGGACTTTATGCTTCCCGGAAAGAGAGCTGCCGACGAGGTCAAAGCCACTACCACTTCCGATTCTTCTGCTGCTTCCTCATCTTCTTCCTCTTTGTCCAAAAAGCTTAAGACCGATTGTGCTGTTTCTGCGACCACCATCGGCACGAATACAGAGGCGGGTTCGTCTACGGCAGCTCAGGTAACAGTATTGACGATGGGGGGGAAGGCTGTTAATGGAAACAGCAATGGTAAAGCTCCGATCGAGAGGAATTCTACTGATATTGATGAGGATCTACACAGCCGGCAGCTTGCGGTTTATGGCCGTGAGACCATGAGGCGGCTTTTTGCATCCGATGTCCTTGTTTCTGGGATACAAGGTCTTGGTGCTGAAATTGGTATGTACCAGGATCAGTTTGTGTTCCCTTTTACTTTTATGTGTTGGATTGTAATGTGCTGACTTTGGTGATTTGGATTCCCTGAATGAGATTTGTAGTGTTTTCTGCTAAGTAGTATGTTCCCTTTAAATTTTATGTGGTGAATTATAATGTTTTTGTGGAGTTATGCGAGGGTTTGAGGTTGTTCTCACGGAAATTTTGTAGTGGCAGTCAACGGTTAATGTGTTTGGGTTTGTGTATTTTATATTCATTTTGTAATTCTTCTATTTCAGATGTTCTTATTGTTAGAACACACGTAAGTTAAATGGCTGTGCTTATATATTCAAGGATTTGTATGTATTGATCTGGTTAAATGATGTGTCTTCACAGCGAAAAACCTTGTTCTAGCTGGGGTTAAGTCTGTGACTTTGCATGATGTGGGGAATGTGGAATTGTGGGACTTATCTAGTAGTTTCACTTTCTCTGAGGATGACGTGGGCAAGAATCGTGCACTTGCTTCGATGCCAAAACTGCAAGAACTGAACAATTCCGTGCTTGTTTCTACCATGACTACCGAGTTGACTAAGGAACAGCTTTCTGCTTTCCAGGTGAGCTCTAGTTCCCTTGTTTTAAAGTTCTTCATGCTTTGCTTCATGTATCTATTGTAGCTTATACCTTTGTAATGAGTTTTTCTACTTTATGTACATTTACTCTATTTCTTATTTGCTGCGTTTTGGTCATATACATCTTGTAAATTTATGTAAATTTAAGATCACTTTTCTCCTGGTATTGTTGATTTTGAGGTTGATTTCTAATTTGTATTTCATAACTTATGTTCTAGTTGGTTGTATAGAATGATTATAAATGTGATTCTCTCCAGCTGTAGTTGTTATAAATTATGTGGAAAAGGTGAAGAACTACTTAGATGAACTATCTTCTGTATGTATACTGCAGTAATTTGGTAATGATAATTTATTTGTTTACTACTCCAACTCATTACCACTTTGGGAAATCATGGAGGGCATCAATGTGTTCCTTTACCCTATAATTGCTGGAGTTTTGTAGGTAGTTAGTATGGATAATTATGAAATTGTCTTACCAGTGTCAAACATGACAGAACATGTTAGCATGCAGCATCTTGTCAAGTGGAAACGATCTTGAGAATATCTCAATTGGTTGGATATGTGCCTGAAAAACCATTACACACTTGCAGTCATAATTGGTTGGATCTTACTTAGAAAAATAATATCTGAACTTGTAAACTTTGTTTTGAGGTCAATGCATGAAGCCCTTCTCTCAAAACTATTCGGTGACTTTACAGCATCTACAATTCAATTCCTATTGGCTGGTATATTTTAGTTCACTTATGTGATAATAGGCTAAACGTAATAACCCTAGTGGCATTTTATTTGTCTTTTATGATACCTTAATTTCCCTTTTGCCCACATTCTATATTCATTCAGTTACCATGAATCCACTACTTTCAATAAGACTTTTACTTGGTCTGCACAAGAAGTCAAGTTGGACACTGATTATAATGTGGAAACTGATATCATTTACAAGGCCTAGAGCGCCCTTTGTATTACTTAATAATGTAAACCAGTCCTTTGTATTACTTAATAATGTAAACCAGTCCTTTGTATTACTTAATAATGTAAACCAGTTAGACATTGAACGCCTTTTCTCTGCTTCTACTTCTCTGCAATCCGCTGGAAGGCTATTCTTCCTTATTTCTAGCACAGTTGGGTAATCTAGTTTCAGCTAAATGACCTGATTTGTCTTAATAATGTATTTTTGTGTTCCTTATATGTTGCATAGGCATGATATGTTGGTTTATTTGCTTTATACTGACAACGTGTCAGATGGCGTGCAAAAATCAAAAATTTCCTGAATTCATGCATCTCAAGGAGGCTATGAATGCATGTGAATATTTATGGGGTTAAGGGTAAACTCTGAATAAATAGCTCCTTTGAAACCCTTGAATTGTATCCCTTTCTCCTTGTGATGGATCTGTTGCTTCTAGTTTCTGTTTTCAAGTACATATGGTAATACTCACAGTTTGCATTGAGCAACTTTGAAGATTAATTACATCGACATTCAAATAGTTCTGATGTATATTTAGCTTTCATGTTTGCTTCAGTACACCAAATTCTGACATGGTTTACTGCTGGCAGGTTGTAGTATTTACTGATATCAGCTTAGAGAAGGCAATTGAATTTGATGATTTCTGTCATGCACATCAGCCTCCAATTGCTTTCATCAAATCTGAGGTTCGAGGCCTTTTTGGTAGTGCTTTTTGTGATTTTGGCCCGGAGTTCAATGTACTTGATGTTGATGGTGAGGATCCACACACGGGAATTATTGCATCTATCAGTAATGACAACCCTGCGCTTGTTTCATGTGTTGATGATGAGAGGCTTGAATTTCAAGATGGAGATCTTGTTATATTCTCTGAAGTTCACGGAATGGCGGAATTGAATGATGTAAAGCCAAGAAAGGTGAAAAATGCAAGACCATATTCATTTTCTATTGAAGAGGATACAACAAATTATTCTCCATATGTTAAAGGGGGTATTGTAACCCAAGTGAAGCAACCAAAGGTGTTCAACTTTAAGCCTCTGCGAGAAGCACTTAAGAATCCTGGTGATTTCCTCCTGAGCGATTTCTCCAAGTTTGACCGCCCACCTCTGCTACATTTGGCATTTCAATCTCTTGATAAGTTTATTTCAGAAATGGGACGCTTCCCTGTTGCTGGATCAGAGGAGGATGCTCAGAAACTGATATCTTTAGCCATTGACATCAATGATTATTTGGCTGATGGCAAAGTAGAAGAAATTGACAAGAAACTTCTTCGTAACTTTGCATTTGGTGCTAGGGCTGTGTTAAACCCAATGGCTGCTATGTTTGGTGGCATTGTTGGACAGGAAGTGGTGAAGGCTTGCTCTGGGAAGTTTCAACCACTTTTTCAGGTTAGATGCATCTTGAAACTGGCTTCAACTTATTAGCTTATTTCTAGTTATTTAAATATTATATGATCAGTTAATAGAGTACAAAGGACCACTTGTCTGGATAAACTTTTATCTGGATGAAATGCAAGATAAATTTTATGCTTCATTGCATCTATAACATCTGAGCTGATGTACGTGTATTCTTTTTCTTGGACAGTTCTTTTATTTTGATTCTATTGAATCCCTTCCTGTTGAATCTCTGGAAGCCAATGATCTGAGGCCTTTGAATAGTCGATATGATGCCCAAATCTCAGTATTTGGATCTAAACTACAGAAGAAATTAGAGGATGCAAAAGTCTTCATGGTGGGATCTGGTGCATTAGGGTGTGAGTTTTTGAAAAACTTGGCTCTAATGGGGGTTTCTTGTGGTACTACTGGTAAGCTAACAATTACTGATGATGATGTCATAGAAAAGAGTAACCTTAGCCGGCAGTTCCTTTTCCGAGATTGGAATATTGGGCAGGCGAAATCAACAGTTGCTGCCTCAGCAGCTTCTTTGATAAACCCTCATTTTCACATTGAAGCACTGCAAAATCGTGCAAGCCCTGAGACTGAGAATGTTTTTAATGATACATTCTGGGAGAATCTGAGCGTTGTCGTAAATGCCTTAGATAACGTGAATGCCAGGCTATACATAGATCAGAGATGCCTATATTTCCAAAAACCATTGTTGGAGTCTGGAACCCTTGGTGCCAAGTGTAACACTCAGATGGTCATTCCTCATTTGACGGAAAACTATGGTGCCTCACGTGACCCACCTGAAAAACAAGCTCCCATGTGCACTGTGCATTCATTCCCCCACAACATTGATCATTGTTTGACCTGGGCTAGGTCCGAGTTTGAGGGGCTACTTGAGAAGACACCAGCTGAAGTAAATGCCTATTTAAGCAATCCAAGCGAATATACTAATGCTATAAAAAATGCGGGTGATGCACAAGCCAGAGACAATGTGGAGCGTGTTCTCGAATGCCTTGATAAGGAGAGATGTGAAACATTGCTAGACTGCATATCCTGGGCTCGTTTAAAGTACTCACTTATTATCTTTGCCGTTGTAAATGTTCAGATACCTGTTTGCTTTCAGCTAACCCTAATTTTATGTTATACATGAAACCAGGTTTGAAGACTACTTTACTAGTCGTGTGAAGCAGTTAACCTTCACCTTTCCTGAGGATGCTGCTACCAGTAATGGCACACCATTTTGGTCTGCTCCAAAACGTTTTCCTCGCCCACTGCAGTTCTCTACCGAAGATCCGAGTCACCTTTATTTTGTTATGGCAGCATCTATTTTACGAGCAGAGACATTTGGTATCCCTATTCCTGATTGGGTCAAATCTCCTAATAAGTTAGCCGATGCTATCAACAAAGTGGTAGTCCCCGATTTTCAGCCCAAGAAAGATGTGAAGATTGTCACGGATGAGAAAGCAACAAGTCTTTCTACGGCATCTATAGATGATGCTGCAGTTATCAATGAATTGATCATGAAGTTAGAATTGTGTCTCAAGAAGCTGCCACCGGGTTTCAAGATGAATCCAATTCAGTTTGAGAAGGTTCTCTGTGTGTGTTTTTTGGGGGGTGGGGGTGTTTGTGTCTGCGTTGGCATTCATGGCTGTGGTTTATTGTCTGTGACATCCTTTTATTCTCTCAGCAATGATATTTTGAAAATTTGACTAGGGTTGCAGTCATATATATCTATGCAGAGTGGATATAATTAGACTCCAGTATATTGTTGGTTATAATCTACCAAGTACTGTGGTTTTTGGACTTGGAAAATGGGGTCTTAAGTGTTGTATGAAGTAAATTGACAAGTACTTCGATAAAAGTATTTACTCTTATTAGTATAGGAGGTTGAAAGGACTTCCACTTTTCATATGGGTGGGTTGTATTCATTTTATTTGTGATTAGCACAACTTACACAGTAACTTGAATATGCAGGATGATGACACAAACTATCATATGGAGCTTATAGCTGGACTTGCCAACATGAGGGCTAGGAATTACAGCATCCCTGAAGTCGACAAACTTAAGGCCAAATTTATTGCTGGAAGAATCATCCCTGCTATTGCAACCTCCACTGCTATGGCTACTGGTCTTGTGTGCCTGGAGCTATACAAGGTTCTCAATGGAGGTCACAAGGTGGAGGACTATCGAAACACCTTTGCCAACCTAGCTCTTCCTTTATTTTCAATGGCCGAGCCAGTCCCCCCAAAGGTGATCAAGCACCAGGACATGAGCTGGACTGTGTGGGACAGATGGATATTGAGAGACAATCCAACATTGAGGGAGCTTCTTCAATGGCTGAAAGACAAAGGGTTGAATGCTTACAGTATTTCCTACGGTAGTTGTTTACTGTACAACAGTATGTTCCCCAGGCATAAAGATCGCATGGATAGGAAGATGGTGGATCTGGCAAAGGAAGTGGCAAAAGCAGATCTGCCTTCATACCGGAAGCATTTTGATGTAGTAGTCGCTTGTGAGGATGATGAAGACAATGATATTGATATCCCTCAGGTTTCTATATACTTCAAATAGTTTTATTTCTACAAATTAGTCATGCAATCAGCATGCTTTGGTTGGATGATAATATGTCGTCAGTGTAATCCTTAATCTTGGTGCCTTGTTAATTTGCACCACAAAAGTTGATAAACCTTACATTGAACTACAAAAACTTGAAAGCAACTTAAAAAATGTGCAAGTTCATATTAATACATTTTGGTGTGGTCTGTTGATTAATGACCAACGAGTATTTTGCTATATCCACCCATGAGTTTCCGTTAATATCTTGCTTCTTGAATTTATACGCTTCGTTTGGTGATTTATCATTTTACAAAGGTTTTCCCTTACAATTTATGCCCAACCTTCCAAATTTGTTTAGATATAATTACTTAAACCATGATACCACTGCCTTGTTTTGGTGTTGTGTTTTTGTGTACTTCATTATATATTTTTATAAGGAACGATACATTAAAAACTGTTGGCGGCATGTTTGGACAACAAACAATGTTCTAAAAACCATAGTCCATAGGTCAAGAACAATATTTTAAAAACAGTAGGAGGCATAGATTGGCTGTCTTAATCCTCTTCTTGTGTTTTATGCTAATAAAAATATATGGAGTAAGTTGACACGATCCTTTTAAGTATCCACATGACAAATTACCAAATCAATAATCTTCCATGGGAACAGCTGCTTAATTTTCAGCTTTGTTGGTGTTCTAGGTTTTTGCTTTTAAGTGAATTGAATCGGGGCCAAAGGCATAAGTGGGTTTCGTGTTATGCTTTCAGAACGCTAATCACAGGGAAAAGAGGATGAAATAAAAAGAAACTGGCCTAGATTAGGCTATGTTTCAATGGATGAGAAAGATTAGTCTTAAATGAAAAAATTGTGCAACAGGTGACCAGCAATGAAGCTTTATCCTTATGGTGTGATACTATTCATTTTGGCAACAAACAAATGAATGTGGACTCTTTAAATGAGAAAAAAATGCGCACTTTTAACACTAGAAAAACACTTTCAAGCTTGAAGGAGCACCCTGCTTGTAAGCATCCTGTAAGCTACACATTCGTGTCGATATTTAATGTTTAGTTTGTGAAGAGGAACATATGAATACCATCATAATTTAGCCAACTCTTGTGTCACTGCATTGCCTTATCTGGTTAAATAGACCTCTTTCCCAGGGCGAGGAGTATTTTGAGCCCATACAACCCCTCTTTTGTAATGAAAAAAAGAAGAGTTTTATCTGAGCAGTTCCATATCTGATCTATATATAAGTGTTTTGATTACCTGTTCCTCTTTTCATCTAATATATACTTTCTTCATCTAAACATCTCATGATTTTTCTGTTTTGTCATTTTGTTGTCTCTACTTATAGGCCAGATCTATATACACATGTTAATGGTAAAAATGACCACGGTAGACCAATATTTGCCCTGTATTATATTGTTAGTCACTCTGTACATTAATGTACCAGTATGAAATCTGTGCATCATACTATAAAGTATAAACTTATGATATCTGTACCAAATTAATTACAAGCAAGTTAATATATATACACACACATATATGCATGTACATGGATATTAAAAACTGTCCTCCTCTATAGTTTCCTTCAGTAGTGGTAGGGGTTCACTGCTATTTACATCCAAGTTGAAATTCTCACCAATGGACTTCCTCTCCATTCCATTATCATCTCATTTTCATTCTGTCCTTCAGTCCTGATTTTGTATAAAGACCCTCCTTCCTTCACCATCTCTTTGGCTTCCATCAAGTTCTTTTCACTCAACCTCCGTCCTTCTAACCTATCATCTGTCTCGAAAACAGCGCCATTCCGTATCTCCTCCCACCTTTGATAGGAAGATAGATGAGAGACATAAGGTGCGAGGAAAAGGCTTTCCATGGCTAACCTTGCTTCATCTAAATGAGCCGGAAAAGTATACTCCATTGACTCGTACAAGGCTTGGTAGTGACTCAAATTCTCAGAAAAGAAAGACTATATCTGGGGAAATTTTTCATCAGCTCCCCATCTTCTCCGTGGCCAAAAGTCAATATTCCTTTATTGATTGCAGAACTGGCTAATACTCTCTGGGCCACTCCTAGAAACTCCAAGACATCACTTCTGCTTCTCTTACTCCCCATGTGTGGAAGGTTAGTCATACAATTGAAGGCTAGCCATTCTCTTCCATTTTTACTCCTTGCTTCATATGTATCATTCACCAGGTTTCCCAACCTCTTCTCCTCGACCTTCAGCTTTAGACCAAAAGATCTTGCATACTCGTGGAGCCACCACTTTGTCTCCTCGAATTTCCACCTTGAAGGACCACACTCACAACTGCTGTCAAGTTCTACTGATGTCAATCTTAGTGCCTTCTGTTGACTGGCAATAGCCTCAATAATTTGAGGCCATTGAATTCCAGCGCCCAAATCGAAATCTATTATGTGTATCGTCTCTGCATTAGATGGGATAGCTTCAAGAATAGCCGAATTAGCTGTGAAGTGAGGAAACCTTCCATAAGGAAAAACTTCATAAAAAGTTCTAAATGCTGCCTCCCAGTTCTTGATTGATTCTTGGTTTATGAATTCTCCTTGTTTGTCAACGGATTGAAACAAGTTGAAGGCCACACGTTCAATTGTCTCACCAACCTGGCTTGCTTTCTCATTTACGCGCGCTACTATCACCTCTGCAAGCTGTGATTGTCCCTCATCCATGGCCTCTGCATAAGCTGTTAGCAGATGACAAAGGCTTAAATGAGTATCAACTTCCATGTCTTCCCTTGGTAATATTAATTCCTGATTAACCGATGGCTAGAACTCTGACGCGTCATATGATCTTAACGAGTTATCAGGACTTTGCACATAATTTTCCTCGACAGAAGGACTGGGTGAAAGATCGTCTTCACCTTCGTTTTCATTGAACCATCGAGACACGTCCTCAGTCTCATCACTTACAGCCTTAAATTCCTCCATGGTATGCTCTATATCCTCCACGGACGACGTGTCTTGCATATCTCCGTCAAAATATGAAAAATCAACTTGCATATCTCCGTCAAAAAATGAAAAATCAACAAACTCGTTCGAGGAAAAAGCTGGAATATATGAGCCTGAGGAATTCATAAATGAATCCTCACTGTTGGTGATTGAGGGTGAAAACTCATGAGTTGAGTTCATGATGTTGTAAAGTGGCCATGAGGGCTCAAGAAGCTGAGGTTGCATCATCTTGTTTAGTGATAATCTAAGGGGCAGTTGGTGTTTTGGATTTGGGTTAAGCTCACCTATGTTTTTTTTTTTCGATAACCTTAAGCATAACATAAAAGAAAATTAACAGTTCATACAAGCTATGTATATAAATAAAAAGACTTAATCATGATATTTATATATATATATATATATATACATACATATATATATATATATATATATATATATAACATAGGTATGACTGGCACCTATGTTATTTATATATGTCATGATTGTCTTTTTATTTGCTTAAAGTCTTTTTTATTAATTTATTTTTTAAATACAAACTTATAGTTATAAAACTCCAGGAAAAATGTCTCAATGTTCTTATTTTGGTGTGTAGTGGATACTTCCGGCGGGGTTCCCTGCTGAGTCCTCTTCTTTTCTTGGAGTTCTCTTGGAGGTTGGTAAGCTGTACACATTAAAATTCATATATTATTAGTTAAATCAAGAATTTCATTTCATATCTATACGTGTTTTTTCAAGTGAATTAAGTTTTCAAACAACGGAATTAAATTCTTATATCTTCTTGAGAAACACCAGATGTACAATTTACGTTGTGGGGTCACAAATTTTCGGCTTTCCCTCATTTGTAAAATGACATCTTTATTATATAATTAAAGAGAATATCCTGATTTATCCACTATAATAATTTAATTCTTGGACTAGTAGATATAGTTGCATTACTTGTCATATTTTTTATATTCTCACCCAGTTCTCCTGATTAATATTCACATGTCCATCTCTTGGTTTCTCAATAAATGATTTTTCTCTGCAACACATGTAAATGTATGAACTATGAAGTATATTATTAATCTCCCTGGATCATGTTGATGTTTTCATTTCAGGGGTTCATTTCCTATTTGTTAATTATTATCATGAATAAATACTGTTAAAAAGTTCAGATTTTGTACATGTATACAGTTTAAGAGTAGGAAAATTATGTAAATGCATTTCTTTATATATATATATATATATATACACACACACAATATATATATTTTTTTGGACATAGTACTTCAGAATCTTGCAGTAGGTCAGTTGAAAAGAAGGCAAGAGTTCGAAGTAACTGGATCACAATATTCTGAAATTTTGTCTTGTAATTGTTTTCTCCTAATTGTGTTCTTGTGGGGGTGTTAAAGTCATTTTTTATTCTATGATAAGATTAACAGAATAATGATGTGCTTAATCTACAAGTAACTCTTGAAAAGAAAAATGGGTATTTTCATATATTTTATGCAGCAATTTCAATGAGGTGATGCAAGCAAAAAACAAATTTGAGTTCATGGGTTGGTTTAACTTTGGTGACAAACTTTGGACAGCATGAAAGGAATTACGGTAAAAAATGAGTTACATAACTCTCTGGCTCTCTATCATCATCTGAATGGTGTTTTTTATATTATTTTAAATTTTTTACCTTTCTTTTTCCATGATTTTATATTGGCAACTTGGGGTTAGTTCAGTGATTGTAAAGTTGTTGATTATACATTACTGTTGTCTTTTATAGCTATCGCCAAGTTCTGCAGAATTTATAGTGCTTCTGTGATTTTATATAATTTTTTGACCTGAATAGTGACGTTATTGAGTTTGATTAAAATGTTTGTTACAATGAACAGTGTTTGGTACCTTGGCCTCTCTTTTGCATTTTATAAAAATGTGATGTTGATTTTTTTTATGCATATTATTTAAATCTACAAGTCATTTTCAAATTCAGTATTGTAAATTTGCAATTTCTAGATGATCTTTTCTAAAATTCTGTTTTGTCTTGTTTTGATCTATTTTACTTTTCTCATTTATATCAAGCTGTAAAGTCTATCTTTGTATAGACGTGCTAGACATAATTATCAGTACTAACTGATTAGATAAGCATATGATTAAGCTAATCTTTTGCATACAAAGCAAAAGTATGTTTGACTGTTAGATAGTTTATGAACAATCCCAAGTTTGTAGCCATGGATATTGTATAAATTATGACAATGAACATGGCAACAATGTTATTGTTGATAAGAATGGATAAGATGAGCTAGATCTCTATGAAATTCCATATTTCCAATTGTGTTAGATGCTATTAGTATTATAGTTTGGAGGGACCTTCAACTCTTTAACCAGTGAATGTCTTCAAATAGAGGGGAGAGATTGAGTATTTTGTGTTTCTGAGATTGTGGTAATCAACATACCATATGGCATTTCTTGTCTCCATTTTATTACTGCAACATAAAATTTTCTGTGGGAAATACTGTATATGATCTGAAATGGGTAAACCAGATTTATCTTTTTGTGTACTAATAGGAAATGTTTAATCTTTAATTGGGTAGCACTGATTTCTTATGCAGAGTAACTTCAATTTGAAAATCAAAAATATTTTTTGTTTTTTGGTAGTATGAAATGACTAATATCATTTGAAGTTGCCTTGGCATTTCCCCCGGCCTGGGCACGCTGCTAATCCCTTGGCACCACATGACAATAGCTGTTCTTATGATCTACTGGTGGAAAAACTCGGTATCAGTTGGTTACTCAGTTCATACACTACCTTAATGTTGTTACACTTGTGATTATTATGGACTCATAGGATCTCCTTAAAGTCTGCTAGTTGAGGGATTGAGCTGGTTGTACAAGTTAGAGCCATTTCGAGAGTCTGTCCCTTTCTAGTGGTATCTCCCTGGATGCACTGAAAACGAACCTATTTTAGTTATTCGGGGTTCTTACTGAGCGTAGCAAAATCATATGATGAAGTCATGATATAAAACTCTCATACTTGAAGGCTTGAAGCGACCTTGGCCAGTTCTTAGTAATTTATCTGCATTATATGCTACTTTATGGGAGTGAACCTCTGGTGCACCAAACTTTTGTTGTTGTTGTTGTGCTGTATGAATCATAATCATCAGGCATGCAATTGATATTACAATGTAGGAGAATGTAATGTCGATCTTCTAAATTTGACAGCTATAGATCAATATTTGACTTGTATTATAGTTGATCACTCTGTGCGAAAATTTACAACCATCAACTTATGTACATTTAATACAATAAACATATGCTATATGTACCATTTCTTTACAAAGGGCTATTCCTTTCTATAATTTTCCACGGGGTTCTCTGCTATCTACATCCAACTTGAGATTCTAACCAATGGGCTTCCTCTCCATTCCAAGATCATCTCATTCTCATCTCGTCCTTCAGTCCTGATTTTGTATAAAGATACTCCTTCCTTCACCATCTCTTTTGCTTCCATTAAGTTCCTTGTACTCAAACTCCGACCTTGTAATGGAGTACCAATATCGAAAACAGGAAAATTCGTGATTTCTTCCCACCTTTGATAGCAAGACATAGGAGAAGCATAAGGAGTGAGGAAGAGGCTTTCCATGGTTAACCTTGCTTCTGCTAAATGAGCCGGAAAACTACACTCCATTGACTCATACAAAGCTTGGTAGTACCTCAGGTTCTCAGAGAAGAATGAACTATATGTTGGCAAATTTCTCATCATTTCCCCATCTTCTCCATGGCCAAAAGTTAATATTCCTTTGTAATAGTTTGCAGGACTGGCTAATACTAGCCGGGCTACTCTTAGAAACTCCAAGACATCACTTCTGCTTCTCCTCCTCCCCATGTGTGGAAGGTTAGTCATACAATTAAAGGCCAACCATTCTCTTCCATTTTTAGTCCTTGATTCATGTATATCATTCACAAATTCTCCCAAACTCTTCTCCTCTATCTTAATCTTAAGACCAAAAGATCTTGCATACCCGTGGAGCCGCCACTTTGTCTCTTCAAATTTCCACCCTGAAGAACCACGATCACAATTGTCTTCCTCTTTAATGGATGTCAATTTCAGCACCTTGTGTTGACTACCAACAGCCTCAATAATTTGAGGCCACTGAATTCCAGCTCCCAAGTCAAAATCCACTATGTGTATCGTCTCTGCATCAGCAGGCATAGCTTCAAGAATAGTCAAGTCAGCTACAAAGTGAGGAAGCCTCCCATAAGGGAAGATTTCATAAAAAGCTCTAAATGCTGAATCCATGTTCTTGCTCAACTCATTCTTTATAAATTCGCTTTGTTTCTCAATCGGTTGAAACAAGTTGAACGCCACACGTTCAAGTGTCTCACCAACCGGACTTGCTTTTTCATTTATGCATCCTACCATGACCTCTGCAAGCTGTGGTTGTCCCTCATCCATGGCTTCTGCATAAGCTGTAAGTAGATGAGAAAGACTTAATTGTGAATCAATTTCCATGTCATCACTTGGTAATATCAATGACTGATTTACTGATGGCGAAAACTCTGACGCATCATATGATTTTTTTATTGAGAGATCGGCACTCAATACACCTTCTTCCTCTACAAAAACATTTGAACAAAAACTTCCTTCACCTTCATCGTTATTTAACCATCCATATACATCCTCAATCTCATCGTCTGAAATCGCCTCAAGTCCGTCCATGGTCTGCACGATATTTTCCATGGCCAACATATTTTGTATCTCATCATCTAAATTTACAAATTCAACAAACTCATTAGAGGAAAGGGCTGAGATATATGAGTCTGAGGAGTTCACAAATGAATCCTCACCAGTAATGATTACGGGTGAGAATTCATGGTCACTTATTTCAAATTGTGTAGGTTGATCTAGAGTTGGATTCATGATGTTGTAGAGTGGCCATGAGGGCTCAAGAAGCTGAGGTTGCATCATCTTTTTGGTGAGAAGTTAAGGATCTAGATGGTGTTCTGATTTTAGGTAAAAAACACCTTGGTATTTATATATGAAATGGCAAGTTTTTTTTTTAATATTTTTTTTTTCCTGTACAAGCTTGTAAAATGTAAAACACCAGGAAAAAAATAATCAGGGTTACCTGCTGAGTCCTCTTCTTTTCTTGGAGTTTTCTTGTTGGCTGGTAAGGTGTACACATTAAAATGCATATACTATTAATTAAATCAATAAATTACTTTGATAGCTGTACATGTCATTTCAAGTAAATTTAGTTTTCACACAAATAGTCTTTTAACTTTTATGTCTTGTTAAGGAAATTAGATGGTAATTTTCCATAAGGGGGCATAAATATTTTTTTTCTCTCTCCTGAAAATGACACATTGTTTAGGGAGAATATCCTGATTGTCAACTATAATTATTTATTTCCTCCTAAAGGAAGGGACACGAATATATAGTTGCACTACTTGTCAAAATTTTAATATATTTAGATAAACAAATCAGTCTTCAAGACTTCAATAATCATAACAGCATTTCTTGCTTTCTTCAATAAATGATTTTTAAAAACATTATTAAAAGGATATAATTATATATCTTGCAGGCCCCGGAAGTTTGATGTTTCAATCTCATTGCTCACTTCCTACTAGTCAGAGTGGTATAATAGTATAAGCAAGTTCAGATTTTGTACATTTATACAATTTAAAAGTAAGTAAATTAAAGTATACAATATTTTACTCAAAAAATTTTGCGTTTTACATACAAATTTATGTTGCTAATTGTATTTATTGACGTATGAACATAATTATATATACCACTTGGGTATCTGTACTTAAAAAATATTCAAGTATATTAGTTGTAATGTAATGCAGTTTAGAGCCTCAGAGGGCAAGAGTTTGAAGTAACTATCTTACTATATCACAATCTTCTGAAATTTTTGTTGTCTTACAAATGTTCATGTTTTCATATAGGATATATAAGGGCCATTTTTTTTATTATTGTAACAAGCTTGACGTAATATCATGGTGCTAAAAATCACTGTTATAAAAAGCGCCAGGCGAACTCAAGCAATAAGAAATCGTCTAATACCTAAACAAGATTTTATTGAAATTAGTTGGGATTATCGAAGATGTGCACAATAAGACGGCTGCCTAAAGCCTATACGGAAGGATTAATAGGTCCCAGTAGAGATTTTTACAATAGTGCTTGAAATCAATTTTTTTATTTTAAAAAATGGATATCTTTAAATATTTTAAGAAGCAGCTATACTTTCCATGAGGTTGATGAAACTTAAATACAAATTTGAGTTCATGGGGTAGTTGGATCTTGATGACAGAAAATTAGGACAACATTAAGACAACTTTTGTATTTTGAATCATAAAATCTGTCATTACTGACTAGTTGAGTGACTGGTTTCTTTCTTCATTTTTCTTTATAAATTTCTTCACCTTTCTGTTTCCATGACTGATTATTATATTAATTAGTATCATTAACACGCCGTATACCGTCATTGGTAGCTTGCAAGACTGAGAAATGCCGCAATTTTAATACTCCCTCCATTCCAAAATTAAAAATACGTTTCTAAAATAATGGTTTTTAAAGATAATTTTTATATTCTAAATATATGCCTATTATTATGTTGTTTAATAGTAATGAGAATTATAGTTTATGAAATAGTATATAAGGAATTCTATTATTTTTTATAGTTCAAAAATAGAAATATAATTTTAATTTTAGAACGAAATGAATAATTTTTTGACCTGAATAGTAACACCAATCTAGTTTACTTAAAATGTATAAATGGTTTTACACACACTCTCTCTCTTTCTCCTTCTCTCTGAAATTTTATCTGCTGTAGAAATGTGATGCTGATGAGTTTGGTGTTTCCTGATGTAAATTAAATAAAATCTGCCCCTATCAACATAAGTGTTGCAGACTTCCAACTTCTTGCTGATCTATTTTAGATGCCATTTATTTTGTTTTCATTTCCCCCCCATTTTTATCCAGCTGTAACAATTATATTTGTAGAACCCTGCTGCGTTTTAATTGAATAATCCTCTATATACATGGCAATAATCATTGATGCACTATTGTTTTAGTGCAATAGTTCTTAATAATACCATAAAATTCTCATTTCTAGAAATCAATCTCAAAAGAATTTGGGTCATCTATATTTTTTCATGAGTTTGATGCAAGTTAAATACAAACTTGGGTTCATGATGATGACAGAAAGTTTGGAAAACATACAGATAACTTCTATATTTTGAATCATAAGTTCTCTATCATTACTGACTGAGTCACTGATTCTTTCTTCATTTTTATTATAAATCTGCCCTTTTTTTAACATGAATTCATATTAGCATCATTAACAAGCTGTAATTGTCTTTGCTACCAAGTTGCTGAAGACTGTGAAATGCCGCAATTTTAATATTCTTTTGACCTGAATAGTGATATTATCTAGTTTGCTTATTATAATTACATGTCCTCCAGGTGCCTTCACAACCACCACCACCCCACACACACCCTCCCCCCCCCCCCCCCCCCCCCCGCGCTCTCTCTGGAATATTATAATTTGTAAACATGTGATGTGGATATGAGTTTGTTTATTGGTATTTAATTAAATCCAAGTTCCTTTCAATTTCAGTACTGCAGACTTGTAATTTCTTGATTATCTTTTTAAAATCCTTTCCTCAATTTTATCCAGCTGTAAGGCTCATATTTCGAGAACCCTGCTGCTAATTGATTGGATCAAAAGTTTGAGTTTTGATTCATTAAACTAGTTTCTGTCAATGGCAGTGATGACATTACATTTGTTTGTTGTTTCTAACTCCCAATTGGATAAGAATGGATAAAATGAGCTAGCTATATCCATATCAAATTCTAATAGTAGTATGTATTCTGGTATCATACTGAGGAGGGACCTTCATCCAATAAATTTCTTTGAATATTGGAGAGATTCGAATGTTCATTAGTGTTCAAAAATATATTGTAATCAAAATACAGTTATTGAATTTCTCCAACTATTTCCTACTAAAACTCAATGCTCAATATTAATAGGAAGCACACACAATGTGTAGCTAACTAAATTTCTTTGTTTTTGTAAATTTTAAAACAGCTTCAAGAATTAGGCTGCAACATAGAAGTAAATAAACCTTCTAAACATATCAATCGCAAAATATCTAAAGTATATTAATGGAAATTGAGGGAGAGAAGTAACTGAGAGGTACTGAGTCCAAGTAGTTCATCATGCGACTTCATTTTTTTTTTTTTGATTTGCGAAATTTTATACAACCCCTTCTCGACCGTATAAGATTTGAACCATCCACTTAAATGTCAATAAGAAGTGAACCCTCCACCTAAAGTTCAAAAACAAATGCTCAAACATTGAGTTAATTCATAAACTTCACAGCGCTGTTGCCGTGGATTTTTTCTCCATATATATATATATATACATGGGAAATGTGAAGTCATGGAGTATTGAATATTCAGCATGTCCACATTATCAGCCAATATTGTTTAAAAATTTAAGTGCAGTAGTGTATATATTATTTAGGGAAGTGAGGTTCTTGGTCACATATATCCACACTTTTGTGCTTTAGTGTTCATAAGATGTTTGTCTTTAGCATGCGTAATATGATGTTTTACTTTACTTTCATTCGGCACCAAAACCAATCTGTGCCTTTCTATGTCATTGTCATTTAGTTTTGTCATAATCTAGCATTTGTGATAATAAAATTATAGATTTATATATACCATCGTACATTGTACTTGTCTCCACGGATGACAATGCCATAAGAGTGCTAATAAAACAGTTGGGGCCCTACCCCACCCCCACCCCCACCCCAGAAAAAAAGAAAGAAAGAAAAGAACACTTGGGGAGTATGTTAGGAACAAAATTGAAATAATTTTGTGCTAGGATATTTGCTCACCATGGCTTAATGGCTTATTCTTACGCAGCCAAATATAACAAAATGAACTAAATTACTCCATAATTTTCTTTATATTTTAGTTAAAGTGATCTGCTTATTTATATGTTGGTAATTTAGTCTCTTTGCTATATCTGCATCACTGTGTGTTTGTAATATCTTATAATGCAAGTTCTTTTTTCCTTTTTTTCTTTTTTCTCAGAGAAGGGAATCTCATTGGTAAGTAAGTTGTAACTAAAGACAGTACTAGGAATGTTTGCAAACTAATGAACTGTTATAAACTTCAATCACTATCAGTTGTCTATTGATGTTTAAAACTGAATTAAATATATATATATATATATATATATATATATATATATATATATTATTTTTTTTTCGTGTGTGCGTGTATGTTTTTTCCTAGACTCATTGTCTTGTTGTGCTGTTTCAAAAGGAAACTATGGATGCGTTTACATGTTGAGCTAATATTGTGTAATCAACAATGCAATTTACATCAAAATATTTATAATGATAAATTACTTGTAAGTTTCATTTCAATTTCCTTATCGTTGTAATTGTTTTTTCCATGTTATTACTTCCAGTAATACTTCTTGATTCATTCTGCTCCCCCTTCATTTTCCTCATATATCTGTTGCATGCAAAAAGATTAAGATATATTTTATTCTATGAACCAAGGTTAATAGGACTACTGCCGTGACTTTAGCAGTCTCTTATGTGCAATCATAAATTCAATTTGAGTAACAAAGGTGCTAATGTAAGCTATTCTAAATACTCCGTTCATCTTCAAAAGGGTGTATGAATTGCACTTAAATACGCATATTAAGGAGAGGAAAGAGAGTGTAAGAAGAAAAATGAGCGTAAAATGTGTACCTTTAAATATTATTTTCGAGGGTGTACTTAAGATACCATTTTGGGAACAGATTTAGTAATATCGTTGTTCCATTCTACATTATTTTCTTCTTCAACTGCAGTAATTTTCTAAAAAACTTTCTTTTTTCTTCTTTAGAGAAATAGATAAGAGCCATTCTTTTCCCCCAAGAACATTGCCTTTATTTAACATATTCACATACTATATTAATTTGTTGAATTATGGAGTTGGGTGAGACAATCACATATACACCGAATATTCTTATTCCTGGTTACTGAATGAAGATAAAGCCATGACATTAGTCCAAGTGAACTGCACAACCTTAACATTCCAAAGACTGGATCTTTTAAGGAATTTGAACCGTCAAGAAAGATTATAATCATAATCCTTTCATTGAGGACAAAATCAAATGCCACAGTTTTTAAAAAACTAAACACTAATGAATTTCAGGCTCTCCTGGCATTACACGCGTCAGTCAACAAAAGACTTAAATCTCATTTTGAAGGATAAGAATTCTGGAGCCCTGGACAAAACAGCATATAATCAAATTAGAAAACAAACATTACTACGTAAGTCTTGTACGTAATCTATGTTTACATTAGCCAAAACCTGTTTATATTTGTTTAATGATTACTTGTTCGGATAATATATTGATACGGGTTCATGTTATCTTTTCTTACTAAGATGCTGCCAGGAGCAAAACGACTAAACTTGGAATAGTGCACTAGTCAAGTTATATTGATTGTTAGATAACCTGTACTTTGTTATCTAACCTTATAAATAGTTACAAGTTACGAGCCATAGAATTCAAACTCAAGACTGAAAATTCAGAGGTTATCAGTCCTGAGAAAATGTTTCAACCCGAAAATTTTCAATCTTCTTGGTCATATTCTAGGGATATGACTTCGTTACGTGAAGATGATAATTTAGAATATGGATTTGGAATGGTTCCTGATATGGGTAGCCATGAATTTTCTTTTCTAGACACCACTCCAGAGGCCTCCACTGATTATTCTTTCTCGATTCAACATCTTGAAAATGTGTTCTCTGATGAGCATGTGGATTTTCAAGTTGATGAACCAAGTACTGTCACGTTATCAACCAACGAATATTCACCAGATATAGAGGAACAACATTCTATGTTAACTGATGAAATTGATGGTATGATTTTATTTAATGAAGAAGATGAAATTTATTTTCATGTTCAACATTCACCACATGATGGAGAAGATGAATGCAACCTCAACCAGTCCATGAGCACAAGTAACACTTCCATGGATATGATATCGAGCCAAGAACCCCTACTAACCTTGCCAACTGAGGGCATGGAGGTTGATAATCAGCAGAATCTACTTCATCTACTCCTTGCATATGGAGAAGCTGTGGAGAATGGACAGAGAGAGCTCGCAGGGGTGATTGCTGAGCGCATCAGTCAGAAAGTTAGTCCGGTTGGCAATATTATGGAACGTTTATTGTATTACTTCTTTTCTTCTTTGGACAGGAAAATGGACTATCTGAAAGTAGAGTCCAATAAAAACTTCCATGCAGCTTTCAAGGCATTCTACCAAATATTCCCATATGGGAAGTTTGCTCATTTTGCAGCCGATTCAGCAATCCTCAAGGCTATGCCAAATCATGCAAATATCATCCATATATTTGATTTTGACATGGGAGATGGGGTTCAATGGTCTTCAATGATCGAGGCCTTTGGAGGTCAGCAGAGGGAACTAAGGTTGACTTCAATAAAATGGAGTGAAGGTGATTCTAGTTGCAATTCCCAAGAATGGAAATTTGATGAGACAAAGAGGCGGCTGCAAGATCATGCGAGATTCTTTAATGTGAAGTTGAAGGTGGATGAGATTAGACTACAAGACTTGATTAAAATGAAGAGAAGGGTTGAAGAGGAAGCGTGGTGTGCTTTTAATTGTATGGTGAGTCTCCCTCACATGGGAAGGGTGAGAAGTGGTAATGATGTTTTTGAATTTTTGAGGGTGGCTACAGATTTTTTAACTTCTACAAGTAAATACAAGGGGATTATAACATTTGGTGATGGTGATGCTTGGGAGAAACTAAAAGTTTCCTCAAGTTTCACATCATTTTTGGATGGGAATTTGATGCATTTCCAAGCTTTATTAGAATCTCTGGAGTGCAGTTTTCCAGTTCATCTTGGACAAGCCAGAACAGCCATGGAAAGTCTATTTGTGGCGCCTTTTGTTTCTTCTCATGAATGGATACAGAAATGGGAGGAAACAAAAGAATGTTGTGATGTTCTTCAATCATCTGTGATAGGATTAGAGGGCTTGAAAGTAAGCAAAGAGAACTTAATGGAAGCTAAAGAAATGGTGAGAGAAGGGGAAAGTCTATATGGGGTGAGGATCGAAGGTGAGCAGAGTAATCAGATGGTATTGGACTGGAGGGGAACTCCATTGGTGAAACTTTCTTTCTGGCACAACTGAAAATAGGGGGGGAAAAAAAATACAAATACATATACATCTTAAAAAACAAACAGAAATGTGGCAACTTTCACCAGTACAAAATGTACAAATGCACAGTTTTTCTTCATTTCAATTCTTGATGATACTGTGGATATTGTAAATTGTGATTCACTTAATTGTATACAATACACATACAGATCGTTTATTTTCTACTTCTTTTAAAGTTGATATCTCCCATAGTTCATTTTACCTGCATGGGTTGCTTTCTCTATTGTATAACAACACCTGGATTCGAAGAGAGAGTATCCTTATTATCCAGTATAATAATTATAGTTTTTCACTATTTGTCATATTCTTAATAAAAGTAGACTTGTCATATTTTAATGTACATATATACTCGTGTTGTGCTCAAATTAAAAAACATAAACAGATCAGTGTTCAATGCTCACAAAAGCATTTCTTGCTTTCTTCAATAAATGATTTTCATAACCAATTTAAAAAAAATAATTTGTACTTCCTGACTCCAGAAGTTTGATGTTTTAATCTCATTGCTCACTTTCTTTTAATGGTTCCTGATATGGATAGCCATGAAATAAAAAACTTGAGGACATTTTTAAATTTGAAAACCTGAAAAAGAAAGAAATACAGATAGATCTTGAAATAAAAAAACAAAGGTGGAAACTTTCACTAGTACAAAATGTACAAATGCAAAGTTTTTCTTCATTTCATTACTGATGATACTGTGGATATTGTAAACTATTATTCACTTAATTGTATAGAAAACTCATACAGGTTATTCATTTACTACTTTTATTGTTAATATCTTCCATAATTCATTTTACTTTCATTGTTTCTTGGAAGTTCTGACATAAGTTTTTTCGGATAACATGTCAGACTTCATTTCTAAGTTTAGAATACCTCCATGAGACGATGACTTTATAAGCGATAATTAATCTTAAATTTCAAGTTCTTGCTTAGTAAAGAACACAATATTTTTATCCCACTTGAGAACGTAAATTTATAAGAACACAATATTGTATAGCAGAATAAGCATGCAAGTACTTCTGCATTACCTGATAAATGACAAAAATGGCAATTTCCTTGAGGTATCCGCAAAAATAGATATGCCCAGTTGTTTAATTTTTCAGTATTTCTTCGTAGGTAAGTTTATTGATAAAGTCACATGTAGAACAAGAGCCGAATGAGTATACGTATCAACTTACTTCTTTAGCTGGATTTTGTAGCCATTGATGAAATGGATTGTTCCCTGAAAATTAATCATGTCAAAAGATTATTTACACTTAATAGATTATGATTTTTCACTAGTTGGAAACTGACAAAATGGAATATGTTAATGCACATGGATATGGTTATAATGCTAATTATATACCAATAATTTTATATTTACCACTTCTTTTGTTCTTATCAGTGATGTAATCCCAATTAAAAATTTCATTTCTGGTGTGTATTTATGCATGCATATGAGTTGGAGTACACGCGAAGTTGCATGGGTTGCTGGGAACTTGATATGATATTTGGTTATTTTTTCAACTTTTTTTTATGCATTAATTATATTTTAAATTTTAAAATTAGTATCTTACTGTCAAAGTGCTATTCAGGTTATGATGTATATAATTCAATTTTGTCATATTACTTTACGAAATTTTCTACTGTTTTCTTTAAGACACCAAGTGACTACTCTTTTCATATTTTGTGGTCCTGAAGGCCATAAAATAGGATCTACGAACATTTAGCAATTCTTCTTAGATATTCACTACAACCACATAAAAATAATGAAGTATATTCAATAGTTGATTCTTATATATTAGAAATACTAACATACATGATGCATCACATCAGTTTTTTGGGATTAACCTGTTTCTGGGGTGGTGGGTTGGTGGGTTTTCTTTTTGTTTTTTTAGGGTGCGTGTGTGGGTGGTGGGTGCGTGCGTGTGGGGGTGGGGGTGTTAAGCGGGGGGAATGTGTATGTAATTTTTCAGTTTCTCCTGTGTGATGATATGATTAACTTTTCAATATTTGCATTTAATATGATATAACAAAGGTTATCCAATACTAGAAAATAGTCTAAAGTTCGTAGGAACTAAATTTATGCTCAGACTAATTATAAAGAATTACAGATAAAGAATGGAGCTATCTGTATACATTTCGAAGTATGTGATACTTAGGAATTTTCTGTTCAGCAGTTTTATGCAAATTTATTATATTTTTTTTACATAGGAGAGTACTGTCTAAATACTTAGACACTCGTTTACACATTCGTTAACAATTACAGAATACGTTGCATTATTTTTTTTGTTAATCTATAAGATTCATTTTAACTTTTCAGAAAAATAAGTCATGAGACCAACTGCCAAGGCCAAGTCCAAATTTATTATGCTTTAGCCCAGTGGAAATAACGGCAAAAACATAGCTAAATCCAAACCTGTAGGAATAGGAAGTTTAGTGTGTGCCTGTGTACAATGCTGCATGCGCGCGCGCGAAGAAAAATTGGAATCGTGCTCTCTCACCATTGAGACTTTAGCTACATTGATCCAGCAACTTATTTTACATGCTAGAAGCTCTGTTATGAAAATTCTCATCTATTCAGATTTATCTCCCATTTAAAAACGCTAGTTAATCTTCCATTGACTAGTATTTTCACCCAATTAATCCTTCCTAACTCTGCATTATCCTGTTTAATCCCAATCTTCAAATGAAGTGTTAAACACTAAAGAGGAGATAAGATGTCCAAAATGGGTATCTACATTTCTCCTCCTAATATCATGGTCTATATGCTGCAATGGGTAGCACCAGAAAAATTGAAACACTTGGTAAGATTACGGACAATTTTTGATCAAATACCGAGGGCTACCTATCGCACGTACACTACTATACATTGCATATACTGGGTGCACCAGCGGTGTAACTATGGTTGACTTCTTCGGTCGCATAATCACACTGAAATACTCGATAGTTGTATGATTCATTCCAAGTTGAATTCTAGAGAAAAAGAAAATTTAATAGACAATTTTCGGAACAAAGAGCTGACTCCAGATTTTGAACAAATATATCCACATACATCACACCTTGATGATGACTAAAAGATATTGATTTAAAGGATATGCAACACTTTTTTCCCTTTGGATTTGGGAATACAGCAATACAAAACAGAAAGCTAACTAAACCCTTTCAACAGCCTTGCTCAAAGAACAAAACAAATCACGCATCAACAATTCCACCAGCAAAACAAATGCGATTACCAAGACGAACAATCTCAAAGCATTGATGATACACCACCACCCTTAAATGGCAGAAACTGTGATCAAATAAGAGCTCAAACAAATGCTTCATTTCGCATAATCAAACACAACCCAGCTCTCCTTCAGTTCAAAGACGTCAGGCTCATACATATGAGAACTATCTCACTCTTCATAAGCATTTATACAAAACTATGCACTGCACATGTAGTGAGCCACATTTGGTGGCAAAACAGGGAGCAGCATTATTCCAAGTCTATAAGGCTCAAACCACAACAACAATCAAAAATTGAGACAAGCTTTAGAACTCTGCAGAAATACAATTACCAGATAGGAACAGAAACAAATAGATAACAGAGACAAGAATGCACTCAGCAGACCACTGCATAAACTGCCAGAGTTGCATAATATATAAGGCCACCGACATTTGGTGACCTTCTTGCTTACAGTGTCTAACAATGACTCTTTGACCCCATGGTGACAGATCAGAAAATATTTCTGAATCTCAGACACTTGACTGAAATCAAAATGTTACCTGACCAGAACCACCTTTTGGGTGACCTATGATGAGTTCTACTAAAAAGAAGGGGGGAGGATTAGGAGGAAGTAATAAAGAAAAGTGACCAAAAAAATTCACCCACAGACACGTCCAAGCATCCCTTGAGTCCAAATGGCAGTCTCCTTCAGCTGTTCATCATCAGATTCAAGACACTCTCCTAACAATTCGTTACAGAATGCACGTTCCTTGAACAACATCTTAGCATTTGAACCAAGTGCATCTGCTAGATCTCCCAATACCGCTACAGCTGATTTGGTCACACTCTCATCCCTACGAAAAGAGCATGGTAAGGAAGACAAGCACTTGTCACTAAATCAAAATATATATAAGGGGTAAAATGAAGGAGACTTATTACCTTGGTCTGTCTTTTGATACCAGTTCTATAAATTGCAAAAGATGCGGGGCATGAGGTAGCATCAAATCAGCCTTCGTGTTCTTGAATCCTTGCAAAATACCAGAATAAGCCTCAAAGATGCTGCGCCTCAGCTGGTTGCCATATTCCACCATCTCCTCATCACTATTATCCAACTTTGCACATACCTCTGCAGCTCCCTGCATCATTTGCACCACATATTGGATATATTTTTCGAATTGTTCTCCAATTGCAAGAGCAATATCCCCAAAGCATGAGAATATGGGAGGTTTGACGGAACGGTGTAGTTCACCACTGGAGAGATCCTTGAGAAGATGGGTCATGATTCCATCACAGTATGGCAAGATCTTCTCATCCAAAGCACGGCAAATGTCACCAACAACCCCAACTGAGATTGCACAGACCTGGTATTCCTCAAAATTCTGCAAACCCATTTCCAGATACTTGTAAAATTCCTGCATATACTTTAAAAACTCTGGTCCAGTTGCATAAGCCAGGGCACCAATAGCAAGCATTGCTTCTTCATGCACTGTAGAGCTACGGCAACGAAATACCATGAGGAACAACATCATAATCTGGTCTGCAGACTGTAATATTATGGGCTTCGTCTCATCAGCACCACCAAGTTTCTGAATGATAACCTGAAGGACACCACAAAGAGAAGCCTGCAAATCTCCTTGTTTTTCTCTATCATCTGATGACCCAATTTGGATCTCAGCCGTCTTTGCCAATTTCTCCATAATAGCAGGAAGAAGTTGAGCAATGATTTGTGAAGACTCAACAAGATTAGAACACCTAACCACCTCATTCAAGGTCTCATATGCAGCACTGCGAAGCTTAGAATCCCCTCCATCTGTTCTATCAGCCGTCGAAATGAGACATGTTATGATATCCAAAAGATAAGGTGTGAGCATAGAGCTACTTGTACCAGCATCCTCATACCCCTGAGCAAGGTAGTAAATGGCCCCACATACCTTCTCAGATATATGGGGAGCATCATTTATACTCTCTAACAAAACTTGCACAACTCGCTGGAGATTTGCTGGAGTAATAACTGAAAATCCAGTAGACGGAGTATGCAATAACTCAAAAATACGACTAAGAGTCCAAGCTGTTGTGTCCTTCACATGGCTGTTTTCATCCTTCATTGCATTAAGCAGGAATTCTAATCCTGTATTGACCATGGGGGAGAGCTTCTCAATGCTTGGGCCTTCAAGAATAGAGCCAAAGGCATATGTAGCTGCTTCGCGAGATCGCCAGTCAGGTTTCAATATGTTAGCTTCCACAAAAGGCATTACAAGTGGTACTATAGCATCCCCAACAGTCCTAGCCACAAGGCCAAGACATGTGCCACCAGCCATGGCCAGATTCCAGATCCCATCATCCTGGTCCTGATCCTCATCTTGCTTGAGTAGAGTATCCAGTAACGTTGGAACTAGAGACGTCAAAGCCTTCTCAATGAAGCGGGAATGACTTACACTAGAATCACCACTATCAGGAACCTCAAAATCTTGAAGTTCTATCTCCTCATCACATATAGAACTCCAGAACTCAACTGCTTGAAGTGCAACACCTTCTTCATCACCTTTAACAGCATTTGCTGTGAGTTGAAAGATAGTCTGCATATAAGGTTCAAGCACTTCGTAGTATGTTGAGGCTATCGAAACAAGACACTCAAAAGCAGCCTGTCTGATCTGAGCTTCTTTGGCTATAGCTGTTTCACATACTACCTTCATAATGTAATTCCTCTCCATCTCATTTTCAAAGTTAGTCTGTGCAAAATCAAGAGCGTTGTATAAAGCCCTGGTAGCTGCAAGGCGGACTTCTTGGCTTTGTTCAGGTCCATTCATTCCCTGAACTACTGCAGTAAGGACAGAGTTTACTTCGTCTTGCACCAGATCATTGTGAGATATCTCCTCACACACATACCCCAGTGTTTCCAATGTTGCCTGCTTCAAAGAAGCAGGCCTATCTTGCTGAGTCATATTCACAAGCAATGTTCCAATAAGTTCCGGCCATGCCTTTTGAGGAATTTCAATTGAAGCAATTTTGGCTATTACTTGGGAAGCAGCATGCCTAGCCTCACGAACAGAAGATCCAAGAGTATTCAGGAGCAAACCTTTGATTTGAGATTTATATGAAATGTCAGTGGCCACCCACTGCTGAACTAGATGTTCCTTCCTAGCAGCATCTTTAGCATCCAACGAGTTCTTGAGAACAATACCAGCCAGGCTACGACTCTCAGTTGGTTTGCCATCATTTGAGAGTTCAATTGACAAGGATAGAAGAAAACCAGGTAGGTTTTGTTCTTGAAACTGTTTAAGTTTGCTTTCTGCTTCAGTTCGTTCCGCTGCATTTGCTGATTGAGCAGACAGTAGAAATTGTGTGATATCCATAGCCATTATTTCTCTCTACAATGCAAAAGACAAAGTTAATAGTAAGATTCATTAGATTAGCATAAATTTGAAGAATGGAATATCCTCCTCAAAAATTGATCAGAAGAGAAGTCAACATTAAATAAAATTTCCACCCTAATTTAAACTTAGCGTATGATATCAGCATTTCATTAGATGCATATCAACTAAGCAAGATGAGGAACATGCAGTGCACTATCAGTAAATAATTCGACTGCAGAAAAAATAGGGTCAAACACCCGGAGCTCGTCATAGATACTTTACAAGAGTTCCATACAATGAGAAAAAGTCAAAGAAAAAAAAAAGAAAAGAACAAATAAAACAAAACAACAAGACAAGATGAATTACTTTTCAAAGCAGCTCTTAATACAGCCTCAAACACTATCAAATAAACCCACAATCCCCAACAAAGCTATTCTCCATACTGCAATACATTCATTTCAAACTCTGAAATTAACTGAAACATCATTCAATAAAATATACTCTCATCAGTACTTGGTAGAGGTCATTTTCATTTTTGAACATAGACTCTAACAGTCCAAGTAAATCGCATAATACGAGATACAATACAGTGCAACAAAAGATAAACCTAAAATCTTAAACCCTCGAATCATAGCTAAAAAGTAAACAATACCAAATATTTACGAAATCAATCCCATCAAAACAAGCACAAAAAGGAAAATCCTCATACTCAGATACAAACTACAAGTCAAACAGTGAAGCCCTAATTGTCAATAGACCCAATAACACAAAATTTGAAACGATATAGCACAAATTCATACTGTACACACACTATAAACACTAGATCCGCACCCCAAATGAAATCCAGAACACAGATTAAGATCATAAACAGAAATATCTACCTGACAAGAAAATCTACCGAGCCAAATGAACTTCAGCGACCACTGAAACAATCAGCAAAATCAGTAAACCAATAAGCGCTTTTCTCTGTCTCCTTCACGCTTTATCTCTATAAACTCTCTGTGTAGAGAAGCTGAAATTGCAGAGACCCGAAGAGAGAGGAGAGAGAAGCTGTACGTATGTATAGGGTAGTATACGAGTAGTATATGTAGAGGAAGCTATTTATTTCGAATGGAGAGACGAAGCGGGAGGGTTACAAAATAAAGAACGGGCAGCCCCTTCCTTATCTGCCCGAGCTGCCCGAGATCGACGACCCTTCTAAAACCCTAGCACTGCCACTTTTTTTGAAATTTCGCACGTGTGAACTCTTTCGGCTCTTGTGACTTGTGTGACTTTGTTGGGCTGTGTGAAATAATATGGACTCTCAATGAGCCGGGTAGGCCTCTTTCAATATTGTGAATTTTGAGTGTGCATGCATTGATTTTCTTTCTTTTTCTTTTCTTTTTTTTGTTTTTTTTAATGATTTTAAGGAAAAACATTGTTTTAAAACCTAAGAGATGGGAATTGAAAATATGATTTCTTACATTTGGAAATATTTCTTATCTTATAAGTTAG
Organism: Centella asiatica; assembly: GCA_014636745.2. Classification (NCBI taxonomy): domain Eukaryota; kingdom Viridiplantae; phylum Streptophyta; class Magnoliopsida; order Apiales; family Apiaceae; genus Centella; species Centella asiatica. Next base: position 1,328,521 of record CM025788.1, read on the forward strand.
TGTATCATTATTTTATTTTTGATGATGTTAAAAATGAAAAATAGAAATTTTAATTTTTGAATTTGTTTATATTATTCAAATATTAGAAGATTGGGAATTTTGTAGAGCTATAAAAGACTCTAACCAAGTTTTATCAGCTCATTATTTAGTTGAACTAGTGGAATTTATTCGAATTTTTGAGTTTAAAGTCAAGTTGAGTTGAATCCAAACAATTCAACAAATAAGAAATTGAATTCTAGATTGGTTCGTTTGGATAAATAATCTAAGCCGAGTTTTTATCAACAAACAACTCAATTTGTTTACGACTCTATTGCTATTAATTTTTGTTTTTCGTTTAATGTTATTAATCTATTACAAGTAGTATCTACAAATAATGTTGTTTTTTTTATAGAGTGAAACATGTGATTTCAAGATCATAATAATGGATAGAATTTTACCACGACACTATTACCATCAATCTTCTGTTGTTATTTACATATTCATGTTTGTACTTTTCAAAATCAAATAAAGGAATCTAAATAACTTTTGGTTTATGAAATAAAGCATGAAGAAATATAATTCTAGAATAAAAAGTAGGAACACAATTATTGTTATTGATAAATAATATAAAGGTATTATTATTTGCACATTTTAAATTACCAACTATATACTTATATACATTCAAATAATGTATACAAAAGTACTGTCTCTTCTAACGTATAAATATTGTAACATATAGAGGGTTTGCAACCATTAAGAGTGCGAAAATATTGCTACTTAAGTCTGAATATGCAAAACGATCGAATTAATCCAAACAAAAGAAAATTTTGGTTACAAATACAACATTAAATTGCCTTAAATTTAAGAAAACTTAAAGGAAAATAAGAAATACAATCTTGCCTATAATTAAAGAAATTAATTGAAGGACATGACTAATGAAGAAACTGTGCATAATTAGAGATATAATATTACTAAATAATAGGTTGATAAGACGAGGCTATCTTGCATATTTAGGCAAGGAATTCATGAATATAAATAACTTTCCATGAAATCGTTTTTATATCAATGATACAATTATTGTATGAATTAATCAATTTCTTGTACGTTCCTCCTCTATTTTAGAGAAATAATCTAAATGATAAACTTATTTTGTACAAATATAACTTCAAAATTTGTCGGTAATATTAAAAAATTTAAAATTCGATCTTCTTTTCTTGATAATTCTGAGAGCAAAGAGGAAATAAAATATATCAACTTCGAATATGCGTTTGTTATAACATTGGAAAAATATTACTTTGTTACGAGTATACTTCTGATTTTTTATCTAAAAATATGTTTCAATATATAAATATTTAGTAAGTAGCCATATAAAAGGACTTACAAAACAGTAATTTTAGTTTAATATAGTTCACTTTTCAAGATTATACATAACTCAATTAAAATGATATCCTTTTTTTTTGTTTGTTTTTTTCAAATCAATTTGTTTATCTCACATTACTTGTTAGTAAAGTTTTGAGATTTCTTTAGACATTTTCCCTATTTGAGTTTTCCATATAATTTTTTTACTATATTTGCCTTCACCCATATATCCAAATAAAATATCTATGAGGGACATAAATTTTTTTATCATTTCCAAGAAGTGATGTTTTATTTTTGTATACCCATTTTGTCCTTATATTACTTTTCTCTCTCTCTCTCTCTCTCATAACAAACAAGGATTTCCTGATTTCTCTCTTTCTTCTTTTCTTTCAAATTCAGCTATGTCTCTTCATCTCCTTCTTCTGCTTGTCATCTCTAGATCATAACGATCATCGTCACAAATATCCATCGCCGTCATCGCACTGCCATTGAAACTTCAGATTTACCATGAAATTTTCAAACTACCATGGAAGTTCATTTATCCGTCGTCGTCTCCCTCCTCTTTCTCGGTCAATCGCCACAATCGTTTTCTCTAAATCGTCGCCGCCACTTCTTTCTTCCCCGAATTATCGTCACCTCATCATCATTTGAATCATCGTTGTCACCGCCATCTCTTCAGTCAATCGCCGTCGTCGTCTCGCCCATTGTCAACATCTCTTCCATTATCCACTTCCTCCGTCTGCAATTTCTGCTCTTTTGTCAACATACCAATATTTCTCATTTATCTTTGATATCATTTTATTCTGATATGTTTTTCTTGTGCTATTTTTCTTTAAGTTCTATTTTTTAGAACAGTTCATATCTATTTTCTAGAATAGTGACATATCTATTTTTCAGAACAATAACAATGAAGAAGTAAATAATTAAATTAAGTTCTGATATCATTGTTGTTATTAGTTTTAATATCAATATGATTGTTCTAATTCTTTTACATTTTATTTTTATTATATAAGATTTGTTTAGATTGCAAAATTATATTTGCTACAGAGAAATAGTAACAAAAAATCAGTAATACATCAATATTAACAAAGAAATAGTAACACATGAATAATAACATCGGTGGACAGCGAAAGCGATTGGAGGTAATATTTTAGGGGAGGTTAGGAGAATAATGGAAATAAAAAATATAGATATTAATGATATTAATGGCTATGGAAGAGTTGTACATAAATGACGTTAGGCATAGAGCAAAGATGGAAGATGTTTAAAAGAGGTGAAGTGTTCGACCAAAGGTTAAAAGCTGAAATGAAAAAACAAATAATAAAGGCTAATTTTGACATTTCATTAAAAAAATAATTCTCGAGAATGATAGAAAACAAGTGTGACTATGCGGAAATTTATGTTTGTGAGACAAATCGGCCGAGAATTATCTCGAAAAGAACCTCATGAATATCTATATTATAAAGCCGGGAGGAATTTATATGGTTGACTATTTGTTAACACAAACGTGAAAGTCTATGTAGACAATGTTTAACCGCTTCTTCCGCATTCGTTTTTGCCGTTCTTTCTTTTTTTTTTTTTAATTTTTTGCTAAGTGGACTATGTTCTTGCCGTTTTTTCCCACTTCGTACAAACCAATATTATCCCATTTATGTAGGTATTCTCATTTTCTAGTGCTAGCTTTTGTCGGGAAGCTTCATCGATTTCGAGTCCAAAGGATTACGGTGGGAGCAAATGCAGTGATTTCATAACAAAAATAAATAAGTGGTATGTTATCATTAGTTTATTTTTTTCAATAATTTCTCATGACTAAGATAAATTGTAAAAAATGAATGTTCTTTTTCAGAAAGAAAAATGTATTCATTATCATAAATAACAGTAGGCAACAAAATTATCTAGCACATCTTTTTTTATAAAAATAAATTTTTAAAAAAATTACACACGCTTAGACATGTACCCGATTTACATGTTAGATTAGAAAGATAGATATTGCAGTACTCTAGCCCACGAGTGCATAACTTTTGTTACTGACCTGAAGGCCCCAAAAGAAGTATGTCATAATTTCACTAACGCTTTGTTAGTGAGTTTTTTTGGGCAAGAAAATAAAAGAAATAGATAGTAAGCATTAGTTTTCTATCATTTTCTTGTGTTATTGAATTTATTGAGGTATATATTAGAAAAGAATTGAATAGAAAAATTGAGTAATTTTTTTGCCTAATTTTTCTATCCAAAATTAATAAGATTTGAATAGAAAATCGTTTTAATACTATTTCACATGCCATAAAGTCTATAATAACCTTATATTATAAACACAATAAAATATAATATTGAGGATAAAATAAACATTTACTCTACTACTTAAAGTTTCTTTTCTTTTCTCTTTTTTACTGAACTTAGTAACAAGGTCGAAGAAAACACTTGAACTTTCTATTCTATTCTAGTCTATTCATTAAAAAGTTTTGTGTTCTTTTCTTTTTTATCTAAAACTCAGTGACAGTGTAAATCTAAATAATTAAATATCAATGTAATGAAAGTTTTGTTAGAATTTTGACTTTGGTTGTTTGTATTATTCAGCTAGATTTATACGGGTCTAGAAATGGAAGTTCTAGCAGAAAATTTTCGATCGTCCTTGTATTAAATAATAATAATAATGATAATTCTTGTTCTGGGTAGTGATTCTTAATTTGAAGGACTTTTGTGCACCGACATTTTCTTAATGGTACTATCTAAATAATAATATAACTATCTCAGGTAATAACAGTAAAAATAGGATTTGGTTTACCGACTAACATTAGATCTACGTTACTATTTGTTAACTAAAGCAGTAGCGCTTTTTTTTTTTTCCTTTTCAATATACAATAACATTAAAAGAGTAAATTAAAATCTCATGAAAAGAGGAAAGAATACACTAAAAATTTGTATAAATCAATGTACACAAATACAAGTGTCAATCATTAGATTTTTTTTATTATGGGTGTTTTAAGATTCACCGATTTTCTATATAGTTTAGTTACCTCAATTTGTATACATATATTTATATACAAGTTAGTGTCATTTACTCTATTATTTTGCTTTTGGTGAAATATACCGACCAAGAACCGACATTTCTAATGCTAAATGAGCAAAAATATTTAAATATCTAATATACTTAAATATTTGTTAAGTTGGGGGCAATATCATGGAATTGATGACCCCTAAAGAACATTAACTAAAAAGCTAGTAGAATATATAACAATAAAAACAAGAAATACACAACAACCCTAAAAAAAGGAGTTTCATTGACACCAAATTTATAAATACATTCGTACCTAGTTTCAGCATCTCATGAACCAGATTATTTACAGTCTATTCATATATTTCCTAAGTACACCAAATCACCAACTCAAGAATTTTCAAGTGGTAAGACACATTAATATTGACATGAATTGAAGTGTTCAGCTAATGAAGATTTGTGCTTTCTTCTTGTTGGTTTCACTGGACTCTTTACACCACACAACTTGTGTTTCATGCGCCAAGGGAAGAACATGTCCAGGCCACAGCTCTTTGGAGAAGAGTAAGATTCTCCGACTTTTCGCGAAACATGACAACTATTTCTTGGAATAACAGCAGATGATGCAGCAGCCAACGCTTTCGCATCCGAAAGATATCTTTGAATTATGAAACTTGGAGACTGAACAGCACTGGAGTCTCTGGTACTACCTAAGTCCACATCTACTCTTGCATCAAACATGTCTACTGATTCGGACAACGAGAAAAGATCAATGGCATCCGAGAAATCCCCTTCATTAAATTTATTATAATCGTCATCTACATCACCGTCACAGCCATCATCAGTATCATCATGCTCTCTATTGATCGCTGGACGCCATCTGCATGGTGGTAGTCTGGGCGGAGGCACATCCATGTCTTCGCTGTCATGAATCCCAAGGCCATCTTTTCGCTTGCCAGGCGCTTGTTCCCATGAAAATGGTACTCTGTTACACGTGTCCCACAGAGGGTGTCGTGAGCTTAAGTGAGAAGTTTCTATACTGGTGACTCCAATTTGGCGCCGCGTAGACAAAAATGGCGCATTCAAGTCCAGTTTCCTAGGACATGATTTTTTTCTCTCCATAGCCGGTGATGTTACTTCCTCCATGAAGAAAAAGTTGGAAAGTTTTGATGAAGAGTTTGAGGAGATATTATCAAAAAGGTAGTTGAGTTTTCTAGCTATAAACAGTTGGAACTAAAGGTTATCTCGTGCAGTCAATTAAGAAATGCACTTTACCTTTACAAGTAAGGTTGAAAAGGAAAGAAAACAAGCCAATGCATGACTACACCACATCTACACAAACTCTACCATCATTATTGCAATAGCATAACCTGTTTTTATGTAAGGTCTTCATCAGGCTACAAAAAGCTTGATCCCCCTTTGCACGGGTTTCCATACAATTTATACAGTGCAAAATATCCAGGAGAGGAAAGACTATGATTGAACTAGTGGAATTTGGAACAAAATGTTTGATCCATTCAAGCAGTTTTATCTGCTTGAAAAAACATATAGAGCATCAAGATAAATGAGAATTATACCCCAAAAAAAAGGAAAAAAAAGGGTAATGCATGACCAAATTTGTCTTACATGAGATGGGGAACACCAAAATTACACTGCATACCTCACTGAACAGACCATTATCACAAGCTGGAATGACTTTGTACAGTTTTCATATGGTTGTGGGATAAGTTACAGCACCATTTCTATTTGTGCATTAGACGCTCCACCAGTAATACTAGCATCGAGCTCTCTGACCTACTGATTTCACTGTCACTAATATTGCCAAGACAATGTTTATATACACATTAAAAGGCTATGTTTGTCATCTTTATCCCCTATCTGTCTAATTTGAGTTTTTTTTCTAGGACACCATGGCCATAACCAATCTAGCCAGACTCTTAAGACATACCACAAGGGGAAAAGACAAACGCTCTAGATTGAGTTCCAATCTGTGCGAAAGAAAATTGGGTGGCAACAAATGGATTGCCAACACATCCACACAGAACCACGAACGGAACCTAAATGTTCCTTGCTGAATATTTTACATTTGTTCTTTTGCTAGTTCCCGTGCTTTGTGATAAAGTTCTATTGTATCTGCATGACTGGGATCAAGACAGAGGGCTGCCTCACAATCTCGGACAGTGGATACGTAATCACCCATTGAGTCATGGAAAGCAGCACGAAGATGGAACAATTGTACGTCCGTCTTGAAAGCTATGGCCTTTGTAAGCTCTGCTATGGCTTCAGATTCCTTATGGTCATCCATTAGAACTGAAAGACATTATTTTACAATGTCAGATCAAAGAATTCAAGGCATTTCGGACACTAGAACAAGATAGAACCATAACAAAAATCAAGATGTTAAAATAATCATGGCTGCGTACAAAATAATGATCTGACATTGCATTAATCTTGACAAAAGGTAAAGAAGGGGCATTTTGCTTTAATAATTTTATACACATTTAGCGGGTGATTTGAAGACATCAAAATAACAGGAGCCCGGGTGCAGATCATGGGCGCATCTAAATTCAAAGTTACCACCAAAAGAACGATAAAATTGAACTTTCTAGTCCTAGAAGCACATCAGGTTTCAAGTCAGGTTCATCTAGGAATCAGACGGTTTGCGGTGTTGCAAGAGTAACTTAAAGATAAGAAAGACATTCTTGCTTCTTGATTTTTGACTTATAAGTTGGTTATAAGTAAGTTCGTAAATAAAAAGACCATTGTACCAATTATCTTCTTAACATATTACCTCGCCATCCACCCCACCCCCACTACCATCCTCCATTACCAATCAGTTTCCTTGATAATGTCTTATTAGAATTTTTTACATTTTATTTTACCTTAAATAGTTAAATGTCATTGTTACCAAACACCTTCACAAATCATTTTTCATTAATTTCAGATTTGAAAGTCAAACTGACACCAAACACATTCTAAACCATTAACTGCCAAAAGAAATAATTATGATTTTTAAAAACTAATCAAAAGTTCTCTTGAGAATAAAGTGAGCAGATCAAGAGAATCAAATTTTCAGAAGTACATAACATAAAACCAACATCTCGAATTCTCATATGATAATAAATAATAATTATTCAGAACGGAAGAGCTTCAAGCCTTAGGCCAAGCTTTTTGTCAAAAATAATACTTGGATAGAACTATTTATACTAATTTAATACTACTAGGGCTATTCAATTATACTAATCCAATACTACTAAGGATCAATCTACAATAATTGATCTCTCATCTGACTAACTGATTGTGACAATTAATACAAGATCAGTTGATATTCCAAGAGGAGATTATTAACTTCAAATTCTACAAATTCTACCAAGGACCGAGAGGGAGATAATTTAATCCCATAATATTCCTGGGGTTACTAGTATTCGTTGTGTGTCTTAATAATAAGTAAATGGAATAAATAGGGAATAGTCTGAAGAAGTATCAAATTATTAAGAATACTCTCATCTAAAACGACTCTTTAAAGACAAATGTGGCTTAAGAGTGTAAGGACTTTACGAGCAGCAATAAATTTATGACAACCATATACTTACTTCTTTTTGTATTAATAGCTAAACTATTGAGTTCATTGAGCTTGAAAGAATTTATTCTGATTCATTTGATGCTAGATACTAGTTACAGGGGAAGGCGTGATGGTAACAATACATGGATTTCTAGTAATCACAAGACCAGCCAAGTTTCATATCAGTATCGAAATAATATTTATTTATTTGAACTTTCTGAGAAAAATCGGTAGAGAACATAGTCTACAATCGATATACGTTTTAGCAGCAATTCAGACGCACAAAACCCGCCAATAGAAATAACATGTAATTGTGAAAATTGTACTTAACAAAGATAAAGATGGACGAGGTTACTAGAAGGGGCCAGCAAATGAAATACGAGGACCATAATAGCATAATTGGAGTCATTAGTTCTGAAGGTTAACGATGCCATAAATATGCAAGAATAAAGGGAGGGAAAACCTGATTTCAAAGTTTCAGAAATTTGATTAGTGCTGTACACAGCATACACATGCATATACAGAAAAACCAGACTTTCCAAAATGGCATAAGGATCAAGAATAGTTTGATACAGAAACTATGGCTTCATGATTATTGTCATTTATTGAAAAGGTAGGAGAAACTATTGGTTGCACAACGAAAAAAGGAGTATTTTTGGTTGTGCAAAGAACAAAGGAAAAATGGAATGATAAATTAAGAGCAAAGAATGGAAGTCACTCATCTATACCACTTCATGTGAACTATACATATTAATGGCCTATTGGTATATAACCTAAAAGAGCATGATACCATATATGCATCACATAGTCAACTTAACTTTGAAACCAAAAGATGACACGTCGGCGCCAATTATCTCTGAATAAGTGATATGGCCAGAAAGAAACCATAAATCAAAGTTCATTTTACTTACTGGCTGCTCTATATCTGTATGGATATGTTCGCAGTGGATCTAGTCGAGTTGCCATGCTGAGATCACTTTTTGCCATGTCATGGTCACAGTACTCTGATCGTTTCTCGTACGCAGATGCATTATACCTAGCCTTCTCTATTAATTTTGTCATTTCGTCATATGCAGCTTTTCGTTGATTTTTGAGATGATATACACGTGCCAGACCTTGATGTGCTCGTGAATGCTTAATATTGAGGGCATTTGTGTAGCAGTCAGCAGCAAGAACCAGCTTACCACAGTCTACATAGATGCTCCCCAGATTGCTTAATGCCTGAAATCACAAGTTATTTAATGTATTATACTGGATAGCATAATGCTTGTATTATATTTTTTAAGAGAATACTCACTTGTCCTTTTCTGAGACCGTCAGATGGACACCTAAGAGCTTCCTCCAGAAGTTGGATAACATAGCTAGAATTAGCAGAATCAAGATTTGAATCAGGATCAGTCAAAGCATATGCTTTTAGGAAAAAAGCTTCAAATGATCTCCTTATGGCAATAGCTTCTTCAGCCTTAGCTAATGCTTCTTCACGATGACCAGTGTCATATGAAATCCAGCCTTCATAGACAAGTCTTTCGTGTTCGGAGGTAGCATGGTTTCGAGCCATTCTTAGACTTCGCATTGCAGCCTTGTGGGAGTTCAACCTAGTACAGTCAGGTATCAACAGAATTGGAGCACAATAAGATACAAGACCATAAAAATTATCTTTATATATACTCAAACGATGTTATCCTCCATATGATCTTGAGTTGAAAGTTTCAGGGAGAACCAATACAAAATAAATGAATTAAAGCATTACGGATGTGAACCATTATTATACTTCACATTTTAGTTATCTCGGAGAATAATCAGGTGAAGGTGAGTTGGAAGAAGAGAATATACAAAAAAAGATTACTATTAATAACCAATATATGTTTGCTCGGCGCTCACAAGGACTGGGTTTTATCTAATTATTAATAACTTTATAAATTTGACTCTCTTTTCTTTCATTTTTTTGTTGGGATGTACTACTTGCACTACCTCTTTATAATTATATATTTTTAAAAAAAATGCAAAGCAATGGTTCAATAGAACCCAAAACTACCAAAAATGGAAAGCATGCAATACCTAATGCGAGATAAATTTTTAGATAATCCCATGTACACAAATGCATGCAAACAGAAAACAAAATTCAAAACAGGAAAGGAAGAAGCAGGAGCATTTTAAACACTAAGTTATATGTGAATGACCAGGAATATATATATATATATATATATATATATATATATATATATATATATATATATCTGTGTGTGTGTGTCTGTGTATAGAGAGAGAGAGAGAGAGAGAGGACAAATGCAGTTGACCATGCATTTAATGATCTCAGAGATAACCTATTCGAACAATACTCACCGTAAAAGGAGTAGAGATTGCCTAAACAATAAAAGGCTCTTCCCTGGGTCATTTTCCAACATGTGGTGTACAACAGCTAGAGACCCAATGTCGTCAACAGCGGACCATCGATCATACAGTTGAATCCAGCAATCAGCCTGACTCCACTGCTGAACGTGACGGCGAAGAAGCTCCACCAAATGCTCACCATGCAACTTCCCATGGAACATCATGTAATTGGGATCCAGAGTCAGTATGGCCCGAACGTCTCTTAAAGCTCCATCATAATCCTCTTGAGAAATCAAGAACCAAGCACGCAGTTCGAGGCAATCAAGGGAAACCTTGAAACCAATCAATTTTTCAATCTCCGTGATGGCAGCTGCAGTTTTTTTCTCCTCCAGCATTAGAACAGCCCTGTACCTGTATGGATAAGAAAGAGTTGGGTCCAATTCAGTTGCTGTATTCAAATCCATCATTTTCTCATTTGCATTACAATACAAGGATCGCTCCTGATACATCCAACCACAAGGTGTATAATCAGAAATGAGTGAATTCATCAGCTTATATGCCGAATATGTATGACCACGCTTGTACTTGGTCCTTGCAACACCAACATACGAATAAATATGGCCTGCTTCCACAGCTTCCTTAAACCACTTCTGGGCATCTTTATACTCTTTCCTCTCAAGCATTACACAACCTAACAAGTGTAATGCAAGTTGTTTCTGCCAAGCTTCATCTGCCGATTCTGTCAGCCTCTCCAATAGCATTACCGTTATGTTCGCTTTCATGTCATCATCCATTGCAACCTGACTCAAAAAATTGTATAACAAAAACGAAGAATGACCTGCCAATGCCAATCGTTCTCTGGCCTCCGAATTGCAAAATAGTTTCAATACATTCGGACTGTGCAGTGAACTCGGAAGTTCTCTCAATATAACCTGCAAGCAAGCTGCCACTAGAAGATATGAGGTCTCCTCCAATCCATACTCAATAAGTAACATAGCAGTGTCCATGTCAAAAACCTTATTTGCCAAATATGTATCACAAGCGGACTTCATCTCATCACAGCAGAACTTGTTTGCCAATGTAAGGAGCTCCAAAACAACTTCCATGTCAAAGGAATTTACAGATTTGGTCCAGCTAAATATCTCAGCAGCTCTCATCCCCTTTGCAGATATCCCGTTATGGGTAAAATTTAACTTCTCCCTTTTCGACTCCATGAAACCACCATACAGCATTGCCTTAAAAGGTCTTGAAAGGGACGCAATGTTATATCTATTACACCTAATCTCCTCATCACCAACCCAAAACGACATATCAAAATCATCCTCCGAAGTCGAGCATTCCTCTTCACCTGTACTAAATTCTATATCATCGCCTTCTTTTGTTGGAGTTTTATTACAGTTACAAAGATCATTGACAGATTCAGGATTATAACCAGGTAGTAACGCAGCCCTAGGACATTCAATATATCGTCCAGAACAGTCCATGGACGATATTCCAAGAAGCTCGTCCTCTCTCCTCTCATACCGTAGCGACGCAGAAAGAACAACCTTAGAATGCACATCCACGGCATGCTGCCTTGCCAACCTGAGGCTCCGTCTATCCAATTTAGGTTCAGGTAGCCCACTGAGCAACGCACATTGCTCAGTGTATATCCTCGTCTTCTCAAACTGGGAACAATTGTCAAGCCTACGATAAATATCCGCCAGGGATTCAATAAAATCCACCGATTTTAAATATGGTTCGATTTGGGGCTCAATAAGATCCTTTTGAGGGAGCCCATATGTTCCTAAAGCCTCCGATAACATAACACCATTATCAGATGGGAAATTCTGAAAATTGTATGGAAATTTAGACCTAATGGAATTCACTCTAAGATGGTCCTGCAGGCGTTCAAGAAACTTCTCTCCTATACTAGTACTGCCGCCGCCGCTACTACCAGCCGCCGGTGGATTAGGAGAACAAACCGGCGTCCCTTTACAACCCTCCACCGTTTTCAAACTACGCATTGTGCTAAGTATGTTGTTCTGCATTTTCCCTCAATAGATATAATGTGTGTCTATACAATAATTTACAAACTTACAAATACATACATATATATATATATATATATATACATACATATGTATGTATGTATATATATTTCACAAACACGCAATAATCAAAAGATGAAATGTTGGTTTTGATGAAAAGACAAAATCTAGCATTTCTCGGCCTGCAAACACCACCGCGTAAAGGGAAATAATGAGAAGATGAGGATAAAACGATGGTGTTGCAAGCTGGTTTCACCTCAAAATGATGGAATTCTAGGTTTTACAATTATTTCCCCAAATTGGGAAATAATAAATAATTAATTAACAAAAAATTAAAAAAAGGAAGATAATTAAACCTGGGGAAGAAATTGAGAAATGGAGATGAAATCGAATGGCCGTTGAGATGGAAATTTCTGTTTGAAATCATGGTCGTCTTCAACATTTTTTGTTGGGTTTTTTTTTTTTGATATATTTTTTTTTCTCACTCTATTTGGAGACCTTTGGAAATCGTGAAAGCCGTGAGACATGGAGAACCGCTAAGAGCATTTGCCGCATTTGCCGGAGACTCTGTCCATTACCGCCGGCGACTGCGTGGCACTGATGTCTGCGGTCGGATTATGTTTCAAAACTAGACAAAATCGATTTAATTTTAAAATCAGAGATATAGTTTATGTTAATTAATTTTATTTAAGATGTGTAGAAATTAAATTTTTAAAATTTATGTTAATTTTTATTTATTGGAAGTCATGTGTATACTTGGCGAGCTACGTAATGAGTTGATGACATAATATTTTTATTAATTGAATAGATATTCATTATTTATTTATAATTGATTAAAATTGCTCATTTGCCAAGTCGAATTATAGATATTATGAATTTCCTGGCACGAATTATCTTTTCAAATCTCATAGATAGTATCTGCATTAATCCTAATGGAATCGTAAACGAACAGAATTATTTATTTGTTTGACATTAATTTAAAATTTATTCAGTTTAGTATGGTTTATTTATATTGTTTGTTCGACTCAATTTGTCTCATTTAAAATTTGTTCGGTATAGCTCAACTCATTTATATAAATAAATTGAGTTCGAATATAATTTTTTGTTCGTTTTATTTTTCAAACTCAATTCGACTTTGCTCGAATTCGAAAATTTAAATAAGATCAGCTCATTTATAGTGTTTGAATTGTTCAACAATTTAAACAAATCAATCTCAAACATAATTTTTAATTCCTTAAAACAAAATTGTTAAAATCGACTCGGTTCGATTAAGGAACAGACTCAAGTAGACTCGTTTAGAGCTCGAATCAATTCGTCTCTTGTACATGTCTTGTTGTTGTTGTCTTCATTGCCTGACAGTTAGTTAGGGTGTGTCACAGCAATTAGTAGTTCGTCTGAGACTATTAAGGTAACGCTCACAGGAGTTCGTGATTCGATTCTTGGAGAGGATATCCGTAGGAGAAATTCTGGAGAATCATCGAGTTCCTTGTTGAGTACGGAAAGTAGAGGCAGAAAATTTGTGAATGGGCAGAATCAAAGGCTTAACAGATCGAAGTCTAGGAAGAGAAGGCAGTCCAAGAATCGAAAGGATATTGTGTTCTGGAATTGTCAAAAGACTGGTCACTTCAGGAATCAGTGTACGACTCCTATAGTCCCTAAAGCAAAGAAGAAGAAAGATAACTTAGTGAAAAAAGTTATTGATTATGCGTTGATTTGTTGTGTTGAGTGTCCTATTGAATCATGAGTTATGGATTTTGGTGCATCATTCCATGCTACCCCTTGCAAGGATTTGTCGTTAAATTTCAGACCTATAAATTTTAGTAAAGCTCGTCTTGCTGATGATGAGACTTTGGATATCACGGGCATAGGAGATATCAATCTCATAACCTCTTTTGGAACAATCTGAATGTTGAAATATGTGAGGTACATTCCTAGACTCAAAAGGATGTTGATTTATGTGGGTCAGTTGGATAAGGAAGGGTATCGTGTTATCTTTAGAGACGGATAATTGAAAGTTGTGAAAGGGAGACTAGTTGTTGCTCGTGGAGATAAGAAGGGAACTCTTTATATTATTGAACAGTCATGTGATGAGGCTAATGTAGTCGCTAATAATGTTGGTCCTTTAATTCTTTGGCACCAAAGGCCTGGGCATATGATTGAGAAGGGTATAAAGCTCCTAGCTTTTAAGGGTAAGATTCCATAATTGAAGAACGTGGAAGTTAGATTTTGTGAACCATGTGTGCTTAGAAAGAAAAAACGAGTTACTTTTGCAAAATCATAAAATCCACCCAAGGCTGAGAAGTTATAGCTAGTTCATACAAATGGGTAAGGATTGATAATGGTTGCTTCATTAGGAGGATCACGCTACTATGTCACCTTTATTGATTATTCCACTAGGAAGGTATGTGTTTACTTTCTGAAAAATAAATCTGATGTGTTTAATACTTTTAAGAAATGGAAGGCAGAAGTTGAGAACTAAACATGGTTGAAAATCAAGAGTTTGAAATCAAATAATGGGGGTAAATATAACAAAAATAAGTTTAAAGCATATTATGCAGAACATAGGATTAGAATGAGAAAGACTATTCTTAAGACACCACAACAGAATGGAGTTGTAGAGCGCATGAATAGGACTTTGAATGAGAGGGCCAAGAGTATGAGAATACATGCAGGATTGCCAAATATTTATGGGCAGATGCAATTAACACAGTAACATATCTCATTAACAGAGGACCTTCAGTTCCTTTGGGGTTCAAGATTTCTAAGGAGGAGTGACAGGGAAAAGAAGTAGATCTTTCACACTTGAGAGTTTTTGGTTGTGTTTCTGATGTGCATGTTAAAGATGCTAATAGAGACACGCTTGATCTGAAAGCAAAGAAGTGTGTTTTTATTGGCTATGGTTCAGATAAGATGGGGTACCATTTATGGGATGAGTCGAAAAGAAAAGTCATTAGAAGTAGTGATGTCACTTTCAATGAGAATGCAATGTATAAGGATAAGTTTGCAGCAGATTCTAAAACTACAGAGAAACGAGCAGGTAAAGAACAAGTTGTGTCGGAAGATATTACAGAGGATATTCTTGTAGGAAATAGTGGGAGTTTGGCGAACATAGATTTTGAGGAGGCAACTCCAATTACTCCAGATACTGTAGTAAGAAGATCTAGTAGAGTTCTACGACCACCACAAAGATTCTCTCCTTCAGCTTATCATTTTCTTTTGACTGAGGATGGTGAGCCTCAGAGTTATTTTGAGGCAATGCAGATGGATGAGTCAGTTTAGTGAGAGTTAGCCATGAATGAGGAGATGGGTTCTCTTGAGAAGAATGAGACTTGGTCATTGACTGAGTTACCAGCAAGAAAGAAGGCTTTGCAAAACAAGTTGGTGTTTAGGATTAAAGAAGAACTTGATGACAACAAGAGGTACAAGGCAAGGTCAGTGGTAAAAGGGTTTTCAGCAAAAAAAAGGTATTGACTACAATGAGATTTTTTCTCTGATTGCCAAGATGACTACAATCAGACTTGTTTTGGGTATTATGGCTGCAAAGGACTTACATATAGAGTAGTTAGATGTTAAGACCGCGTTCTTATATGGTGATCTTGAGGAGACATCTACATGGTACAATTAGAGGGATTTTAAATAGTTGGGAAAAAGAGCATGGTTTGTAAGATGAAAAAGAGCTTGTATGGTTTAAAGCAAACACCACGACAGTGGTATTTAAAGTTTGACAGCTTTACGATGAGGAGTGGGTACACAAGGTGTACAATGAATCATTGTTCCTACATTAAGCAATTTGATTCATCTTATATTGTATTATTTTTGTATGTTGATGACATGTTGATTGTAGGATCCAACATGAGGGAAATCAACAGGTTGAAGAGACAGATGTTTATAAAGTTTGAGTTGAAAGATTTGGGTGCCTCAAAGCAAATAGATAGAAATAAAGGTACCTTAAAAATTTTCCAAGAGAAGTACATTAGGAAGGTGTTAAATAGGTTTAACCTCCTGGATGCTAAGATCAGAAGTACTCCCTTGGGAGCTCACTTCAATCTCACAAAAAAGCAGTCACCTCAAACAAATGAAGACAAAGAAGATATGGCTAAATTTCTGTATATATTTGCAGTTAGTAGTTTGATGTATGTTATGGTGTGCACGAGACTGGACATTACTCATGCAGTGAGAGTTGTTAGCAGATTCATGTCTAATCTAGGGAGAGAGCATTGAGAAGCAGTTAAGTGGTTGTTATGCTACTTGAAAGGTACTTCTAAGGCTGCATTATGTTTCCATAAGAAAGATGTTATCTTGGAAGGATAGATGTTATCTTGGAAGGATTCTCCGATGCAGATATGAGTGGTCGTTTAGATACAAGAAAGAGTACTGTGGGGTATATTTTCACTTTGGGCACAACAGTTAGTTGGATGTATCGGCTCCAAAAAAGTGTTGCTCTTTCAACCACGAAAGCAAAGTACATGACTATTTTAGAAGCCGGTAAGGAAATGATTTGATTGAAGAATTTTCTTAAGGAGTTGGGCAAGAATAGGAAGACAGTGTTTTATACAGCGACAGTTAGAGTGTCATTCATCTTGTGAAGAATCTTGTTTTTCATGCTAAGACAAAGCATATCTAGTTGAGAAATAATTTTACTAGAGAGTTGATTAATGATGGTACTTTGTACGTTAAGAAAATCCTTGGTTCAAGAAATCCTGTAAATATGTTGACCAAGGTGGTTACTAAAGAAAAGTTGAAGTTTTGTATAACTTCAATTGGCTTTCAGAACTGATTGTTGAGAAGGCGCTGCACAGACATAATTGATTGATAGAGTTTGGGGTTTACTAGAGTTACATGAGTGAGAGTGAACATGTGATCATCCTCCGAGCGTGAGATTATTGAGTATGTGGAGTCTGATGGTTGTTTGAATCGACAAGTGTCCGCATCGCTGACGGGAGTCCAAGGGCGCAAACGTAAAGTGTTTAGCTCAGTTTCTTCATTTATAAATATTCTCTTATAATTGTAAAATCCTAAAATTAAAAATTAATAATATTTGTGCGACTTGTGAAGTATGGCTAGACCGAATCACATTAAATTCGTTGTCTTGTTTAATTGTCATTTATTTTCTTATTACAACTTGATTTCATTTCCAACATTTTTATATCCCAACAGTAATAACAATATCACGTACTCCACATATTAAATAAACTTCAGGTACCTCTACTAAAGACTCATTATCAAACTAGTACCTGAACTTAAACTTTTAACAAATTGGTACCGAACTAAATCCCTTTAACATTAAGGTATCTACTAATTTTCTTTAACAAATAGTTAAATATGGTCCTACGTGGCAAACAGAAGTTAACGTTTTTAAATATTATGCCAATTGTTTGCCAAATGTATTTGCTCCTCCTGTTAATAAATAATATATAATTAAAATGAAAAATAGAGAACACGTAACCAATAGTACTACTACCACCGAAGGACAAAAGAATTAGAGCGCTAGCATCGGTTACTGTAAAATCTCTCATATTTGTAAAATATGGGAGGGATTGAAAAAAAGGAACTAATTTTAATGTGTACCTGATTCCCATATTTTGGGATGTTCAAAAGATATGAATAGTAAATCTATTGTTCATGTCTGTAAGGTAAATATAATATTAAAGAATTAAAAATGTAATGAATAATGAAGTAAAATATTATAAATGAGAAATAATATAAATTATAGGAAAATGATATTTTATTAGTTTAAACTGTATATGTATAATGGAGAATTTGATGGACTTATCGATAACAAGAGAATCTGTTAAACGATAAAAAAATATACTTTTGACGTAAAATAAAGAAATTATTAAGAGAGTTGGGTGCAAATGGACTAATAACATTAGGGTTTACAAGTCACAGAGAGAAAAGGGAAAGAAGAGCAACTGCTAATGATTTTGGGGATTAAAATTGTATGATTTATGCGCGATTGCAAGCTAGTGGAGGTGATCCTGTTCAAGTGAATGTGATTTTCACCATTAACAAGTAAGTTCCAAGTATCTTTTTTCATTCATATAATGGTGACTGATTTGTTTAAGAAAACATATTTCCTCGAAATAAGTATGTCCTAAAGTGTATGTCTTTCAATTTTAGAAGTGGGTATTATTTAATCAGAATATGCCTTCAAGTAAACTTCATTTGTTATGATTCAAATTTTTTAATCTCCATTCTTGTCTCTTTTCTGGAATTTGATGGAGTACTGCGATTATATTATTCACGGTCAATCTTTACAACTGGGTATGAATTTTTTAACACAATCTTGAAATTTGTAGTTGAGCTCTACTGTATTGGATATTGTGTAATTAAAGGTTAAAAATTGTTGATTTCACAGGCAAATGATTATTCTAGTGTTTAATTTTGGTGGAAAATTTGTGACTGAGCCAACATACAAGTACGACGAAGGTTGGACAGTAAAGTTCCCTTATGATGGAGATAAGTTATTCACCTATATGATAACTAGTTCTGCTGCTAATGATTTGGAGTATCATAACTGTGCTAATATGTACTACCTGTAATGACGAGAAGAAATTTAGTAGTGGAATGAGACTAATATCTGATGATAATTAAATCAGAGACTTGGTAAAGCTAGCTGAGAATTTACCATTTCAAGAGATAAATTTGTATGTGGATCATACATTACCAATTGATCATCCTGACTATCAATTAAGTCCAAGTTAGGTCAGTTAAGAAAGATTTATGGTGAGGAATTTGAGCTTAAGCAAAATGAGGAATCAAGTATAAGCAAACTGATGGAGACCAAGAGGGTGAAAAATCAGAAACAGATGAGGAAATCTTCATGGCTAATGATAAAGATGAGTTAAGCAGTGACGAAGAATACATAGAGAACAGAAAAAAAATTCACAGATTATGTTGAGCAGATGAGGAAAATAGGAGATCCTAATGATGATGCAAAAGATGTAGTTGATGAAACAGATAATGGAGAAAGTGAAAAGAGTGAAAATGAGGAACTAGAACAAAAGCCACAGCAAAATGGTGAAGATTAAACTCCATCAAGTTCCGAAGGCGATGCTGATAAATTTGAAGATAGTGATTGTGTTTGGGCAGGGAATGATTATGAAACTAGTGATGTCTTGAGGTCCCTTAGTGAGGATAGTGACAATGTGGATGGTGAAGTGCAGTCTAACTTAATACCACAGAAGATGGGTAAAAAGAAGTCAGTTAAGAGACAATTGATCATGTTTGATCCTAAAACGAAGAGAAAAGAGATGCAGTTTCAAGTTGGAATGGTATTTACTGAACCTGAAGAATTCAGAGAAGCTACCAGAGGATATTCACACTCTTTTCAAAATCTGATAGATAATTATAGAAAAATATAAGGGATTGACCATTCCATTGATTATGTTTCACAAATGCAATACAAATTTTCTCTCTTACTAGCAAGAACCTTGGTTGCAAACAAAACTATGAAGTCTGCCGTGTCATGCTGCCATGTCAGCTTAAAAGTAATCCTTGCTGAAGAGAAAAATAACAGAACCAATATATTTAATAGAATGATAGTTTTTTTTCAATCCGAGTACCAATTTGTTAAAAAATTCGGTTCAAGTACCAATTTGTTAACGAGGGCACCTTAGATCCATTTAACCTGTCCACTCATGTGAACCTTTTTTTTTTTTTGGCTAAAGCACTCGTGCATTTTAAAAGACCCATTTCAACGAATAATTTCAAGATCGATTAATTTTAACTAAGAAATGATTTCAATGTTAATCAATTTCTAAATCTCATAAAATTTCTTTTTATCATTTTTTTAAACTGATAGAGCAAATTTCTACTACTACAAACTTAATTCTCTTCCCATAAATTTTTCATTTTTCCGAGATATACATATACATACATACATACACATATATATACAAACACACACACACACACACACACACACACACACACACATATATATATATATATATATGTGCGAAATTCCTTGTACGATTAATTTAAATTTAAATTTGTTCTCATGACCTCAAAATCATAATGAAATATTTTAACCACTTGAATTAACCACAACTTTTTTTTAGGATATTGTAACAATTTCTTTTTATAAGATTTTAATAAACGGAAATTCTGGTTTAAAGGATAGATACAATTGACAAGGCGTTATTTATAATACTAAATTCGAAAACAAGACAAAAATAAATTTTTTTATTTTTCCTAACTTGTTTGAAATTATCTTATCCTTATAATATTTTGAATACCTAAAATATATCTTTCTTTTTCTGTAAAAACTCAAACATTTTATTTAAAACCTTATAAATAGGTGCCAACATTAATTTTATCACTGTTTCAATTTAGTTTAACATTCAATAAAACTGATCCTAAACAAGTTACGAAAAAACTAACTAAAAATCGTATCCCTAAAAATTCTCCAATTTTATTTTAATTTGGTTCAAAATCACTTATCACTTATCCGATTAAAATTTAATTTATAAACAAATACAATTCTTATGTAATAAACCACTTTATGTAGAGTCCTAACATTCTTAACTTTTTACTGTAGTAAAATTTTATTAAAATATGTACTAAAATATATAATTAAGGTAAACAATGTAAAAAAGTTTAATAAATATACATTCAAATAATCTAAGAAATATTTATAAAAATTTGAAAATGAAAAAACTAACTAAATCAAATATTTTTACTATTTACAATAATTAAAATATACAAATTAGTTTATATAAATATACAACTATAAAAAAATATAATCGTGCTTGGTAAGAAAAACAAAACTAGCATTATTACCTTAACCTTTTGCCTTCTTTCCACTTAAGGTATCAACTTTTTAATTTTTTTCAATTAAGGAATTCACATTTTTAGTTTTACTAATTTGATCTAAATTGAGTTATCAAATCAAAATTTTCTAATGTAGCATTAAATGATATAAATTAGTCGAATTCGAGCGAATAGGTGTATACTCATATTTTACTCGAATAAATTCTTTGATACACGAATTCGAACTCGAGTATTTAGTCAAATAAAATTTTAGTACTCAAATTCTACTCTAACCGAATTCGAATCAGTTACGAATTACTCACGAGCACAAGAATTTGGAGAAAATTTTCATAATAATACAATTTTTTATTTCTTTTAGAATAAAAATTGTATGTAAAAATATAGTTTATTTATGGACATTATTTTTTGGATAACTTATTCAATATTTAAACGTATTAAAACATAATTGATTATGTATTTTCGATATATTATGATATTTTAGTATAAATAGAGAAACATACAATTTGCGAGTATAATCGATTGAGTACTGATGTGTTCAGATTCTACTCGTTTAACTTATCAAATTTTATATCGAGTATCAAGTTTTATTCGTTTTCATATTGAATTTGAATCAAGTCGATTAATTTTTGAATCAAGTCCGAGTTAAGAATTCTTTAATTAAAATTTTGAGTCGTTTTCATATTGAATATAAATTTTTATTTGAAAATTTGTAAAATATTTTAATTACAAAAAAAGTTAAGAATCAATACTCTAAATTAATTAATTTTATTACATAAGATTGTAGTTGGTTGCAAATTAAATTATAATTGAAGAAAAAGTAAGTGATGTTGAACCAAATTAAATAAATTATATACGAATAAGATTCTTGGTTGACTGTTTATATTCATAAAAAGATATATTTGTGTAAATTAATTTTAACAACTAAATTATTTTTATAATTGTTTATAATTTGTATAAGTATCCGCTATCATTATTTTGGAACACATTTTAATAAAACTTTATTGCAACAAAAAGTTGAAAATTTTAAAACTCTAAATAAATTAATTTTATTTCATAAGAATTGTAGTTTATTACAAATTAAATTTTAATTGAAAAGTGATAAGTGATATTCAACTAAATTAAAATAAAACTAAAGAAATTTTAGAGATAAGTTTTTGATTTGACTTTTAGTAATTCGGATCAGGTTTTTTTAAGTGTTGAAATGACCATGGAATTAATTCAGATCGGATTTTTTTTAGGTGATTTTGGATAAAATTTTTGTTTGATGTTTTATGTATAAAGAAATATCGTTTGAAAATATTTATTAAAAGAAAATTAGACTGGACGTGACATATAATCGAAATTCTCACAGACAATTCTTATGTTTCCTCTTGAAAAAAAGCAGTTCGAACTTAGAATTTTCATAGATTATACAAAAATATCGCTACAAAGTAGTGATAGGGTATGACCTTCTCTGCAATAAAAAAAACAGAAAAAAGAAATAATTAACTAGAAAATTTATTCTTACACTTCGTATATTATTGTAGAAGTTAAGATAGTTTTAGAAAATAAAAAAAACCGCTTATTAAGTTAATTATTGAATTAAGTCACAAATCTAATTCAAAATATGATTTTAACTCGTAGGAAGTATTAAGTCGATTTAGGATATTGAGTTTATTGTACTCCTTATCATAGTCAAAACCAAAAGAATAATAAGATTTAGTCAATTGTAATTTTTAAGTTCATGTATTTCTATAAAATTGAAAAAAAAAAGATTTAGATTATATTATACAACTACCTAACACTATTATTAAATTTTAATATATTAAAGAAATAATGAATTTTTTGAGTAATTTTTAAAAAATTTTGATTATTAATAGTTATTAAATTGTATAACCATTATTGAATTAATAATATAAATTTTTTTTATCAATGTTGTACACGAATTAA
Source organism: Centella asiatica (assembly GCA_014636745.2). Lineage (NCBI taxonomy): Eukaryota > Viridiplantae > Streptophyta > Magnoliopsida > Apiales > Apiaceae > Centella > Centella asiatica. The sequence goes on from CM025788.1 coordinate 1,351,475, forward strand.
ACTAGTCATTATTGGATGAAATCTGAACTGTTTTCAATTCGTCAAATTTCTAATTAAGGTCTACCATAGACTACAACGGTAGACTGGTAGTCCGTTCTTTATATGAAGACTTTTCAATTAATTTGTAAGTCTTTTTAGTGTGTTGTCACTTTTACCGTATATATCTTAGGTGTATTAAATATATTCTTTAGTTTAAATGTCACATATTAATCATTTAATTTTTCTAAAGAACTATATTAATGTAAAGATAAAGAGTAAATTGCATGCATTGTTGAAAAGAGGAATTGCCTTTTTAATTGTAAAGTTTTGTAAGGACTCAACCTTTGTAAATACAATCTCGCGTAGCTATTGAGTTTTCAGGTGTTTGGGCTTAGCTGGTGGATGTTTTTTTTGCTTCTCAGTTGGGCTCTTGAGAGGCTATTGTTTTGTTAAGTGTTAGAAAAACATGACAGACCGATATCATATCTGGAACTTATTTTTTTATCTCAATTGTGTTACTTTAAAATCATTCTATTTAAGTAATATTTTATTAGTACAAAAAATATTACAACATTTTTATATTTTTCCTTCTCTTTCTATCTCTTAGTCTTCTTCCCCTTACACTTTCTTTCTTCCGGGCTTCACCTTAAAAATTGCAATTATCGTTGTTTCACCGTCACCTTCAGTGATTGTTTGCAAGCAATATCACCGTATCTCTGCCCTTTATGTGAGATTCGTTGATCTACACCACCATATCTCTTATTCTCGTAGTTTTTCACAACCACCGCCATCATTACTCAAGCATCACCACCATCACCGCTCGAGCACCACCACCACCATCACACATCTTCGCCTTTGAGCCGTCACGGGCGTTGGAAATATCATGAATCTGATCTATTCTCATCTTCATCTTCTTTTTTTATACTTTTTTAGATTTAAAAGTTTTGAAACCATATTTAAATGTCTGGCAAAGAATTTCAAAGTTATAGAGATAGATTGGAGTTTTAGACAACAAATCTATAAGCTTTAATGACATATTTGAAAAAAATTGAAGGTGATGGTTGCAACGACTTGGCAGTTGATTCTGGTATTTTTTAGTAATCTTATGCTAAGTATTTAGTAATTTTAGAAAACTTTTTAGAAATTTTAGTAAAATATTTAGTATTTAATAATCATAATTCTTTATAAGTTTAACACACTTATAATATTGGTGGTCATTATTTATAGCTGCAGCGATCTAATTGTTGTGGTGGTGGAGGTAATGGTTGTTTGATGTATAATGGTAGTAGTTTAATGATTATGTTGATAATTATAACGTCTTTATCATTAACTTGTTCTTCTTTTTTTAATTATTAATTAATGAAAATGATATATATTTTATGATGATTGTGATGAGATACTATTGGTGATGGTGAAATATAAATTTTGGTGCTAATAATGGTGATTATAGTCATTATAATTCAAATATGATACCAATATATATTATCGTACTAATGTAACTAAATAATGTTATAATATTATCAAATCATCTACTAATGCTACTAAAATATTTATTAAAATTTTTGTATTTATAAATATATTTAGTGGTAGTTGTGTTGATTTGGGTGGCGACCAATGGTGGTGGTCGGCGATGAATGATGGTAGTGGTCAGTGATCAGTGGTGGTGGATTGACAACCTTCGATGTTGGTAGGTGACGATCAACGACTGACGACATTGTAGATAGTGACAAAGACATATAGGTATATTGGTCATGATAATAATCAAATAAATCTGATATTTTTACAAATGAATGTATTAATATTACTAATTAACATATCAATATTACTAAAATATTTGTTAAATTTACTAAAACTTCTATTAATATTACTAAAAGATTTGGTACTGGTACTAAGTAGTGGTCGATGCTTGGTAACCAACGACGGGAACAACCAATAACGGCTGACAAGTAGCGACGGTGACATCTGACAACTAACGATCAGTGGGGGGTGGCGACAATGATAATATTTACTTAAATAAAAATAATTATAATTAAAATATTCAATAAGGATAAATTTGAAGAAGACAAAAATGACTTGATTGGAATAATTTAAAAAATGTATCAGTTGGATAACATTTAAACCCAATATTATGGCCCACCTATCATTCTTCCTAAGTGTGTTTTTTGGAAAAATGACATGTGGGTTATAGTATAGGGTCAAAGTAATATATTTTTTCAATCATTCTAATTAGCTATTTTTGTCTTACATCCCAATCTACCATACGAACTAAACCAATGATGTTTCAATTAGTTAGGTTATTTTTATTATTTAAGTAAATAATGAAAGCACCACCTCATCTACTGACCGTCGTCACCGTTGCAGGCTGCCGACCACCTACTGCCATTGTCGTCGCTCATCACCGTCTATCCAAAAAATTAGAAATATTAACTCATAATTAAGTAATGTACATATATTTTTTAATAATTTAAAAGTATCATTTAGTAACGTTAAGGAGTTCATTAGTAACTATAAATATTAAAAAAATATATGAAAATTGAAATTTAATTTATTATTTGCAATATATAGGAATCAAATTTTATAACACAAATTTGTAGTAAATTTAATTTAATTTTTGACATTATTATCATTTGCTAACATCATCATTATCGACACCACAACCACCGTAATAAAATAAGAGATCAACTACAATTACTAAATATTATATTAAAAATTACTAAGAATACTGTTAAAGTTTATAAATAGTTATTTCTAACAAATATATTAAAATTACTAAAAAAGTTGAGAAAATTAGGAGCAACACAGGAAACAGAGTTTATCCGACATGTCACGAAGTATAACTGGAAAAAACATTTGATGCAGATATATGTTCTACCACCGCGACCATTACAACACCCAACATCAACGCCATCACTATATCAATCTATCACATAAAATTTATAAATGAAAATATTTAACACCACCGTCGCATCTGCTTGTGTTGATGTGTTTGTATAGCAGTTTGTAAAGGAGACGATGACACTCCGAAGGACGGCAACAACGACAACGGTGATGGCTGTTAGATCTAGATATAGATCTGTTAGAATTATTAGATCTAATATATATTGAAGCAATGATGGTAGTGATGATGCAGGTGACGATGGCGGTGGTACGACGACGGTGGCGCAACGATGACAGTGGTCCAACGGCGACGACAATGGAGCAACGACGACGGATAATCTGTTAAAGTAGAGAGAGAGTAATGGAGAAAGATCTATATGTTGGAATTCTTTTACCGGAATTTGTTACTATTCTGTCCACTCGAATCCTAGTGGTTGTTACTATTCTGTCCACCGGAATTCTAGTAGCATCCGATTATTTGAATAGAATAGAGTTAGGAGAGAGAATGTAATTTATCCTCTTTGACTCTGAACCGTTTATATATAAAATATATTTTTTTATTTGGTAAAAGTGTTAATGGAATGAGACGTATTTGGAATACTATATATATTTAAACATGTATGATTTAGAAACAACTCACCCAAGTATAATTTATAAACTATTCTCCCCTCCTATACATGTTCCGTTGATATGATTATCTATGTCGATAGATTTTATATTATTTTATGTTCAAGGATAATTAAGTCATTTATCACAAAAAATATTGCAATGTGAGAGTTTGAAACTATCATAACTGGAATAAAAATAATCTTTATGATAGGACCGACTTGTCATTTGTTGTAGTTTTTTTATTTATTCTCGGTGTATTTCTTTTTAATTTTTTAGTTTATTCTCAGTGTATTTCTCTTTGATTTCAAATTTTTTGGATCGAAGTTTTCAGCATCAATAAAAAAAACTTCGGAAGGAGTAATTACCTAGAACAAACTTCTAACTTAGGGAAGATTCGTAGGCATAATAAAATCCATTAAGATTTGAATATGTGGAAATTAATTTTAAATAGGACCTACTTGAATGAAATAAAATATTTAAGGGATCGAATTAAACATACAGATATACTTTTATATAATTAGGAATAGGTGAGAGATGTAACGTTTGCGTGTGGGATCTACAAAATGCTTGAAAATGAGACAATACATACCTTTGACGTAAATAAAATACAAATGTTTTCCAATAATAGTATTCTATTTTCCAATGTTGCGTACCTTTTAAACCATAGAATAAATATTGATGATTTAAAAAATTGAACACTGTATGTATATTCCTGAAATAAATTAATTTATTATTATGCGCTACCGACTGCCCTTTTATCCGTTTGTAAAATTATTAACGCCGATAATAAAATAAATAATCACAATTATATTCTATAATCGAGTGTCCATACATATTGGATTATAGAGTTTATCTCTTTTATTTTTCAAATCAATATATAATTCCTTGCACCAAAGAAAAAAAATCAGTACAATCGCTTCAATATATAAAATACTCTATATATATTACACTCACTGTTTTGAGATTCAAAAATATTTATTTAATTTAAATTTTAAACTAATTAAGTCTCAAATAATGAAAAAAAAAATTAGATTTTGCAATATTAAATGAAGAACTAAAGATCAGAGAGAAGAAGTCTCTATGATTGGATAAATGGGTTTTAAATAAAAGATATCATTCATATTTAGAAAAATAAATCCACATAAAAGGAAAAGGAAAATCTCAAGACTAAAATTTTCTTAGAATGGAACAAAAACTCTTTACAAAACTAAAAATATTATTAATAAAAATAACTAATTCCAATTCTTAGTTCTTAATTCTTATTAAAGGTACAACGTTGAGGCTCCATTAGGGAACAACTTCTTAATCTGCAGTATTAGTTAAAATTGACTTCTAAGTAAGAAAGTACCGTTCAAGTTTTTGGGTAAGTAAATTATTTTAGAAGTCATAATTATAAAACAACTTCGGGGTCTATTTTATTTTATAATATTAGAAAATTAATCGCTCCCTCAATTTTAATTTCTGAATATTGGATTTCCGTTTCACACCTACATATATTTTACACGGTGGAATAATAATTTTAAACAAATATAGATACACGAAATCTTGATACGTAATTATTTATTCTAAATAAATTAAGCATTAATGACTATATAAATGTACTTTATCTCAATTAAGATAAAATATTAAATTAAAAATATAAAATTATTTTTAAAATGGCGGAGTGCAAAACTATCCAACCATAATTTTAAAACTGGAAAATATTTAATGTTATACACTTGTATATATCAGAATCTATATATATATATATACATATATATATATATATATATATATATATATATATATATATATATATATA
>CM025788.1:1375867-1434907 GCA_014636745.2 Centella asiatica
ATTTTATTATTTCATATCAAAAACTAAAACGTATTTCTCATTTTGGTACGGCGGTAGAGAGTAATACAGATGATCATTAATTCCATACAACAGTACCCCACAAAAGACTTTCTTCTCTGTTTTGGTCTAGGGTTTCCATCAATTTCCATAGAATTCCAATCATATTCTCTCTGTGTCTTCTTGATCTAACTACTTCTCTAGCCAAGATTCATTTGTGCCTCTTATTTCACTCCAAGAATATCATATATCTCTATCCTCTTTTTCCATGAGTTAACACCCTTAGAAAGCCCTAATATGGTGTGTGTTTAGTTGCTAATACTAGATGATGATTAGGTTTAGGTTCATATAAGGAACTGAAAGTATAGTCCTCCTAAAAATAGAAAGTATATATGGAGGGAGGAAGCAGTGGGAATTATGAGTACTGTTCTAAGACAAGTTTTTCGAACCAAAATGAAGATGATGAAGAAGAAGAAGAAGAAGAGAATGAGGAAGAAAATATTAATGGAATGAGCAAGCCAACAGATAATGGAGGAAGCTCAAGTAATAGCACTGTTGAAGAAAATGAGACGACGAAGAAGTCATCGTCGTCGTCGGTGAGGCCTTATGTCCGATCAAAGACACCAAGACTCCGGTGGACTCATGATCTACATCTTCGCTTTGTTCAAGCTGTTGAGAGACTTGGTGGTCAAGAGAGTGAGTATATATTTTAATTAATTCTCCACTTAACCGTTTTTTTTAATTTTTTTTTTGGAAATATATTAAGTACCAATGCAAATTATCTTTGATTTTGATTTGATCTTGAGTTTTTTGTTTTCTTAAATTTTAATTTTGAGTATTTTTGATGTAGGAGCAACACCAAAGTTAGTTCTTCAACTAATGAATGTCAAAGGACTTAATATAGCCCATGTCAAAAGTCATTTACAGGTTCTAATTTCTGACTTGTTATTTTTGTGAATTTTGATTGCTTTTGTTAAAAGTTGAAACATATTGATTCATCTGTTCTTAATAAATTATGTGTTTGGTTTTGTTTACTTTTAGATGTACAGAAGCAAGAAACTTGATGAACATGGTCAAGGTATATATACAGATCATAACTCCTATATTCTTGATTCTTGATTTTTTTAAGCTTTTATTTCCACGTAACTATATATAATAATCAACAAATTTACATGATATGTTTATGATTTTTGGATATTTTGTAAATTCTGAAAACAAAAAGCAGATCAAAAACTTCTATTTGAGGGTGGAGATCGGAATATTTACAATTTGAGCCAACTCCCAATGCTTCCAAGCTTTAACCGAATGCACAATGCAACCTTTAGGTATGTATATATAGCAAAAAGTAAATTATTATTCTAAACTTTCTACCTTTTTTCTATAAAAGTTTGATGTTATTTGAGTTAAATCTCACAATGATATTGATTCTTTCAAGATATGGAGAAGCTCCATGGAGTTTTGGACATGAAAAATGGATGCAAAGCTCTTTTATTTCGCGAAGTCCAGTTGATCATCACAAGGGCAGACCAAGATTTTGTGCTTCAGCCACTGACAAGATCTTTGGAATAAGAAACTCAACAAATTATGATCCCCATTTCAATGCTTCATCTTCAAGTGAATTATGTTCAAGAAAACATGATGAAAAGCAACGTGGATTCGGATCAATTTGTGATCATCTACAAGGGCGTTGGCGAGGTCATGATTTATCAAACACAACTAATAAGGATATTATGGCCAAATCTTCAAACAAGATGCAACAAGAAGCTGTTGCCACTACTAGTCATGATCATTATCGGACTATGTTTAAGAGGAAAATCTCGGATTGTGAGCTTGATTTGAATCTAACACTGGCGCTGAAATCAAAAGATGATGAAATCAAAGAGCAAGGAGATCATTTGGAGGATGATAAAGATAAAAAGTACTTGTCATTGTCATTGTTCTCATTGTCGTCGTCGTCGTCTTCGAAAAAAGTGTGCAGGTTGAAAGATGATCATGAGGGAAATGAAACAAGAACGGCGAGTACTCTGGATCTGACTATATGAATGGAGACATTAATATTCTAAGTGAGATCTTGAGGTACTTGTTTGTTTTGAAGATATTGCATTTTCATATATTGTCTTGTAACTAGCTGCCTATTAAGGTTTAAAAAGAGAAGAACTACTACTAGTTTGTTGTTTGTGTTGTCTGTTTATTTTACCTTACATAGAGTGGTGGTGAGTATATGGCATTAATATATAATATGAGCATTTGTGGAGAACTTGAGGGGACTTTAAATAGGTCGAAATTGATCTACCGAAAGACAAATTAAGAAAATAAACTAGCTTAGAGTACCAAACCCTAGAACATGTTGGAGAATTGAAGCTAATTAACTAGCTCCTCTTAAATGATGGGGCTTATAATATTTATTTTCTTGAAAAATAAATTTTCTCCAACTTATTCACTGTTAACCCCCCCCCACCCCAGACATCACCCACCCCCTATATTTAAATATGCATTACTGATCTCGAGATAAGAATGAAAACCCGAGATTGAATAGACTGATATGATATTATTTGTAACCTAAAATAAGATTGCTGTATTTTTGTTTATTAATTATCTTCCTTCTATTTTTTTTATAAGTGAATATTTGTATAAAAATTACCAGTATGTTTCATAGGCATTATAATTCGTACGTAGATAAGATGAAGTTGTTGAAACATCAAAATCTAGAAAATAAGATGATAGAAATAATTAACGTGATTATCACGTGAGGTAACACAATCAATTCACTTTTTTAAGAGATTACATGTAAAATATAGTTTATTTATAGAATAACATAATATGTGCTTAAGGTTCTAATTCTCATCTTATTGATAAGTTAACATCTATTACTAATTATTAGAAAACTGTTATCTAATACTCTTCAAGATGAACATTTATTTTAAAAATAAAATAATATGCATCTTGAATTGAAGTTTTTTTTTTAATGCGTTCAAAATGATCGCCTGACCAGATAAAAAAGGCTAGAAATCTCATAACGAACATAGACCTTTTTTTTAAAAAAAATACACAAAAAAATAATAATAAAAAGATAACTATTATCTAATACCAGTAACATGTTGATTCTTAATGTCAGAACATGCACATAACTCAAGGCACAATGTTTCGATTGAAGTAATTTTAACCGGACATAGATTTTGATGTGAACTACAAAAATGGTTAGTTTTGCTGGACGTCGATATCATACAACCAATCAAAGACTAATTTCTAGAGATTTTAAACATCTTAGTTATTGTAGGAGTACCTTATATTTATAGGACACAACACATGCAACTTGTCTGACTAATTAACACAATATCTAATACATTTTCTTGGAAACTATAAACACAATATATTAACATTACATACTATATAATTTGATTATATTTTTAGGTTATTCTTAAGTTGGACAGATATATGAGGTTTTAAATAAAAATGTTTGTCTATAATTATTTGTAATTTTATTGTTTCAAAACTAAATTAATAGATTTTTTCTTATTTTATCAGTAAAAACAAACTTTGATAATTTTACATTAATGTTGTGTTTGGATTGAGAAAATGATATGAGAGGGTCAAAAAATGAATTTGATCTAAGTGTAATAAGTAAAAAAGATCACAATTTTTTTTATAGTCCTTATGGAGATGGTGTTGAAGTGAACAATTTCTTCTGTATGTAATTTTCATTCCAAGAATAAGGAGAAATAATGAATCATTTTTTTTCGTTTTTATTGTGATTCTCTCTCTCATTCCACCCCATTATTTTTTTTACCACTAATTTTTATTAATTTTTTTAAATTTCTAATATATTTCTCCTCTTATTTTGTTATCTCAATCCAAACACAATCTAAGATCTTGTTTACTCCATGGAGTATGAGTGGAAAGAGAATGAGAATAAGGTATAAATGAATACATGAGGATTGAGAATAAGAATTCAAAATTATATTCTTTTGTTTATTTAAATATAAAATGAAGAGTAAAATGAAATCTTTCATATATTACATAGACAAAATTGTATTTTTAAAACATTTAATTATATTAATATATGTATTGTATTATTTAATTTTTTTAAAAGTAAATAAGAGAATAAAGATAGAATAGAATTGAACTATTTTCATTCCGCCTTCCAATCCAGAAAGTAAACTAGCCCTAAGGATATTTTAGGTATGGTACATTTGTGCCCTAGAGATGAACCTTTTTTTTTTCCTTCTGGTGAGATACATATTTGTCTAAGAAGAAATAATATATATATAATTGGGAAAACTGTTTCAATGGTCCCTGAACTATATCAGTTTTGCGTATTTGGTCCCCAAACTTTTTTTGTAACTTGTTAGGTCCCCAAACTTTTTAAAACATGCGCAATAAGTACATTTTGTCAATATGTCGTTAAATCTGACAGAAATTACACAAATGTGGGTTTTATATTTAATTTTTAGTCTTTATTTTATTAAGAAATTAGCTTTGAAAATTTCTGACCAAATTTGCAAAGTTGATATAACTTGAGAACAGTCGAAAAAAAAATTTACATATGACATAAACTGATCATTTGATTAAATGTGTGATTCGCATGAGTGTAATTTCTGTCAGATTTAACGACATATTGACAAAATGTATTTATTGCGCATGTTTTAAAAAGTTTGGGGACCAAACAAGTTACAAAAAAAGTTTGAGGACCAAATGCACAAAACCGATATAGTTCAGGGACCGTTGGAACAGTTTTCCCTATATAATTTATACTCTTTCCGTTCCAAAATTAGAGATACGTTTTTAAAATAACGATTTTTAAATATAATTTTATGTTCTAAATATATCATTATTAGTAGTGGTAATTAGTAAGAACTACTAAGTAGTGAAGTTAGTTAGAGTAGTAGAGATATAATTGAGTTAGTGAGAGAATAGAATAGTGAAATGAACCTTAAGGAATTTTATTGTCTGTTATAATATAAACATAAAAAATATATTTTCAATTTTAGAATATCCAAAAAAAAATATATATATATATATATATCTAATTTTGAAAGTATTTCTTTAGACACCTCTATAGATTACTTGTATTGGCCGGATTCTAGCTAGGGATCTGTAATTTAGTTACCTTTGACTCTGAGGTATAAAGCCAGTACAAATATTTTCTGCATCAGATAATTGTGCAAAATGTATTATAGTGTATACTTCGTATCATACAATACTGAATAACAACTTCTACAAATAGCCTCAATAAGAAAATGAATGAATTATTAAAGAGCTAAATAATTTAAGATAATATTAAAATTTTTTGGCCCATGCAGGTCTCGAACCTGCGACCTTCGCGTTATTAGCACGACGCTCTAACCAACTGAGCTAATAGGCCAATTGGTCCATTTCTTTCTAATAATTAATTTCTTTAAAATGAAATGAATCATATATATATCAATAAAGAATATACGTAAGACTCAGTCTTCCATGATTTATTGAATGGGATTCCATGTGGAGACAAAATAAATGGCAGAAAATTTAAATCCAGTCAAGTTATGTATTGAGATGGTATGGATACGTTTATTAATTTATTATATTGTCTTTTGGACTACATTAACTCCATGAAGTGAACTACAATCCGAAATGCCCAATAGGCCCATGAGAAGAAATCTACAGAAAATTACCGGCCAGTATACAGTTTGACTATATATGAACTCTTCTCGTGCAGTTTATGTTATTATGTTATATCTAATACGTTATAATTTTGTTAAGTAGATAATAAGAGTGCACATTGTAACATAAATATAGTTATATGATAACATAAACTTAATGAGAATGGTTGAAAAATAGTTGTGCTGCACGAAAATATTTTTCACCAAATGATACCAACCAGGAAGAAACCCAGAAATCTTTGCATAGATAACTCTTCATACTTGTAAATACAATTTTTATTATTATTGTTATTGTTGTTGTTGTTATTTTTTCAAAAATTTCCTGGTTCCAAAATTTTAATAAGGGTTTAAGGGAGGGAGATAACCTTCATTGTACAATGTTACCGCGACTGCCACTTAGCAATCCTTCGACCCCTACATTATCAAAAGTCATTGATACAATTGATTTGATTATGTATGCTTATTTACCGTGTACTATTCTCCTCAATTCGTTTCCCATCTTCTCTCGTGGAAATGAATTTTTTTTTCCTTGTCACTATCCAATAATCAATTAAATTTCGACTAATTTAAAATCAAGTTTTAAAGATTCATTCACGTAAAAATGTGTTTTATTCTCTCAATTCATTTACTTTTCTATGTTTTTTCATTCGAAATTACACTATGTATAAATAATATTTGAGAACCACACAGTATCACAAGTCAATAGCTTCGGCCATTATCAATTATAATTAACAACGCCCAATAATCCTTATAAATCTTAAGTTCAAATAAAACCATCGGAGACATAATTGGAATCGTAATCTTCGAGAGCTGAGAATAATGATGATGATCACTCCATTAATATGTCAGTTTTAGTTGGTGGGTCTCAAATTTGTACGAGTACCATGTTAATGTCGAATGATGTTGCCACCCTGAACAAATCAATCCATGTCCCTAGCTTTTTCTTTAAAAACAAATATGTTTATAATTATTTTAGCTAAATTCGATTTCTCTATAACTGGAAGAAGGATAAAAAAAATATGAACCAGACAAAATTGAAACACTTTTTCTAAAGCATTCATCATAAATTTTAAGATACATAAAACACTTATTTAGATATTTATTTTTAAAAAAATTTAAAATACAACTGAATGTATAACATTTAAATTTACAAAATATTTATCAATAATACAAAAAATGAGATATTTGAATATAATTTTGGTGTGTCTTAAAATTCATACCACAAACCCTAAAAAAAAGTGTTACTGCTACCGAAATCAATGACCCTACTAATGTCTCTGATTACATAGATAAATAGTACACCGCGCACCCTATGCGTGTCCCTAGCTTAATCTTAATTTTTAGCTTAGTTATTCCAAATTAATATACATAATTTTAACAAATAAATTGTCCTTTATCCCTCTTCTATCGTAATATAGTGATTATATATTTGTTATAAAATGTTTAGGTTGAGAGATTTTTTCTATTGTTATCAGAATTGAATCGGATCAACCGGTCGAATTGATTGGATTGAGAATCAATGATTAAATTAGTTTAGTTTAAAAAAAATATTGGATAAGTAAAAATACCGGAGTGAACCAGACGAACCAGCCGATTTATTTTCGAAAATCAGCAAACCGGATGGATTTTTAGGAAAATCGGGCTGATTTTTTGGTTGGCTAAAATGGCTTTTTTTATTTATTTTAATTCATATTTTTAGTCTATATCAAAATTAAAATTTAATTCACTTATTAACACTAATATAAATTCATTAAAAATATAATTTTTTGGAATAAGCGAATAATAATGATCAAAGTTGTTTATTTTATCTTGTTAAATATTACACTAATGTATTTTGTGTAGTAAAAAAATTATAATAATAAATTAATAGGCTCATTTATATCTACCTATTTAACCGTTGAACTATTGCTTCGACTGATTCGATATCGGTCTGGTAATAATAAGTATGATTTTTTCAATTCAGGGTCTAAAACATCTCGTAGACCTCAAAGAAGGCTGACAACAGTAATTATAAATTAACTCAAGAAAAATAAAAAAACACACAGAATGAGAATAATAATAATAATAATAATAATAATAATAATAATAATAATAATAATAGTAGTAGTAATAATAATAATAATAATAGTAATAATACTAATAGTAATAATAATAATACTAATAATAATAATACTAATAATAATAATAATACTAATAATAATAATACTACTAATAATAATACTAACATATTCTACTGAATCTCTCCAATGACATTGGTGAAAATAGTAACTTACATTATACTGGATTAAATGGTCATCTGCAATAAGCAACAATATTTATGTTAAGATGTATAGAGTTCCCTTGATTTTTATCTAGCCAAAGCGAAATTGACAAATAATATTGAATAATCAACCCGTCCTCAATGAATTTCACCCAAAAAAAAAAAAGGTCACATTTCAGTTTTTATGTTGTACATTATCAAATTCCAAAATTTAAATTTTATCAATAATTCATAATTCATTTGACTAATTAAAAATAATATGAACAAGTTCCAATGTAATTTTATCTTTTTCAATAAAATGGAGAGAGTATTAAAGATTATTAGCATCGTTGTCTATGTAAATACGGACACATATTTGTGTCATTTTATATAATTTTGTTATAATTTATTTTAAATATGTATTATATTTATAAACTTTTTGATCATTTATACATAATTACAAACTTAAAATAGGCACTTGATTAATAAATAGTTATGTAAATATTTATATTGATTACAAAAAATTTTGTTCATATTTATGTATTTTTTGGGGGTCTATCCATGTTAATTTTAGTTTGTAGTTTTTGTAACTATTGTATTTATGATGATCATGTGTTTGTTAGTGTGTTTTTATTCTTTAGTTTTGAATTTTGATGCTATCACATATATATATTTTTTTCATATTTTAGTTGTGTATTGATGATTTTTTTCCTCTCGTTATGTATCTAATATTTATCCGTGATTCTCTTTAATTATGTATTGGTTGTATAATTATGTTGATTTTTAAATTTATATGAAATCATCAATCTAGAACAATCGCATAAATAATTTCTAGAGATGCACATATATGTTTTTACGTTTGTGCAATTGCTGATACAATTACATAAATATGTCGAGATATATTTAGGAGTAATTATAATCACAATTATTTAAGTTTACATAGATAAATTTTGGAGCGCTCTGTATTTAGTTTTTGTGTTGATTTTTATGTATAATACTATTTGATGATTTTTATTATATGTTATTCTAGGAATTTAAACCGATGTCATATTTATTTAATTATTTTAAATTTATATTTAAAATTTGGTGTACGAAAATTACTCGTCTAACTTGAGTTAAAAAAATATAAAAAAAAATCTTGCATCATAAAAAATAAAATAAAAATAATAACTGAATTAATTGAATTGTAATAACTCAAACCGAGTGAACTCAAGATTAAATTGCTATTCGAAGTTTCATATATAAGTATTGATCGATCGATATCCACATGATATTGGCCACCCATTCTTTAGTTACATAATTGGCAACATGTATGATAATTAGAAAGATAGAGATAGAGAGAGAGAGAGTCATCATCATATCTTAACTTTACATATGCGATTTGTACCAAATAAATACAAAAATGAAATTAAAACTTTATATACGCCACCATAACTCTACATGGAACAAATTCTTCACAATTAGGGACCGCAGTACAAATCCAATCCACAAGCTAACTCTACCTTACCTACACAAATTGGGCAGCCCCATGCAACACCGGCGACGGCGGCGACTCCTGCGGTTTGACGGCGGCAATTTTCAACCGCTTTACATAAACATAGACGACTAGAGCTGCAACCAATAGCACGAAAATCGTGACGATGACAATCATCATAATTTCGCCTTGAAGAGCGAAATTCCGGTCGCCGGAGTAAGAGAATCCGTCTCGGCGAGGGACCATGGGGGACACAGAGTATGGGGAGGGAGTTGGAGAAGGGGATAGCATTGGAACTGAGAGAATTGATGAAGAAGTTGCATTTTGTCGGTTGCTAAGTTTGATATCTACTACTCACGGCACCTTCCAAAAAAACAGTAACACACAATTTTGAGATATATTAATATCGTATATTTTCTTAATAAGTATTGTATCAATTTCATAATCATTGTCGTTCTATTTTTTTGGCAAGTATATTTAGATAATTTTTTTTATAAGTTAATTATTTTATTTTAGTTAAAAAATTTATTTATATTAATTCTTGTTTAAAATATATTTTATTATTAGTTTTTTTAAATTTAAGTAAAATATTTAATAAATAAAAAACCGCATCTAAACTTACGGCAAAAAAACATCGTTGTTAATATAATTTTTTCTTTGACCATATTATTTGCTTTATTTGTCTTATAATATTGATAAATTGTTTTAGGGCTATGTATAATTAATTTATTGTTTTCTAGCCTCTAATAATATGTGACGATTATGCATTTAGGTGAAAACAAATAATTTAAATTGTATTAATACACTATACATGGAATAGTACAGTTAGATGTTGTAGAATAACTATTTTATATGTGCAAAACGTTTCATAATAATATCTAAATGGATTAAATAATTCAAAACTGGAACACACGAAGTGGGGTTTTGCTTTGATAGGTAAGTTGCATGTGAAATATGCGAAATGTACAATTATTGAACCAAAACTATACAGCATGAGAAAAAAATAATTAATTGTTGGAGTTCAGATTAATTTAAAAATAAATAGACATTAATTTTTCTATTTGATGCACGAAAATAAGTTTAATTGTCAATGTTTTGAAATTAATTTTATTGCAATTCAAAATGGTTGAGGGAGTCTCTCTAGTTCAATATATCATTTTTATGGCCGGGAAAGTTCCAACTCTCAATTTTAATAAAAATTATCAGCTGAACTAATCGACAAAGAGAAGAAAATATTTTTTTTCTTTTTTTTATGGCAGTAAATGGAAGAAAATGTTATCGCTATAGTACCTCTTTCAACTTAGTAGGTGATGGGTATAAGACCATACCAACTAGTAATATTTGGAAACATGTGTATTGAAAGGATATGCTGTTTATGGCGAAGTATTTGGAGAATATTTTGGATTTATCTTTCATTTTTATTTTTATTGATTTTTCCATATATATTGTCCTTTGCAATTTTTTAGGGGAAAATAAAAAATATTTTCCTTGAGTACTTATTAAATAATTCTTTTTTTTTTGTATTTATTAAAATGCGATGAGAAGGATTTAAAAGATAATTTAGGTAATTTCTTACAATTATAAATTATAAAAGACATTTATTTTCTTTAGTAACGTAGTATGTAAAAATTATGAATTGATCTGTGACCCAAAAAAAAAAATTATGAATTGATCCATTAAAATAAAACAGAGAATAGTTTTTCTTTCTTTCCTTTTTTTCCTTTTTTTTTCTTTCTTTTTTTGTGTCTTTTGGTATTAGTTAAGGAAGACAAGCTGGGAATCCATAAAGAGAAGATGAAGCTGATTATATATATATATATATATATATATATATATATATATAAGCAAGGTGTGCAATATTCTTCTGGGCTAATATTCTTGATTTGAGGTCCTAAGGTTCGATTCCAATAGTATTCTAATTCTCTGCAAAATAAAATAATAAAATAATAAAATAATTATTTCCACGTTATTCTTCTTCTATCTTTTTCTTTTCTTTTTTCACGTGTACCTCAATTTTCTACATCCATAATGTAATATTTTTGCACAAAAAGTAAGATTTACGCGTGAAAATAACAATTCCCTAAAAGAATTTGCAAGACTATATACTGTAACCAAACAGGCCAGATATTTGCACGATGAACTATAATACAAGTTACTAAACCATACCATATGTGATAATTTGATTAATTACAGTCTCAAACTATTATGTTTACGTTTGTTTCGGTTTAAATTTTAAATAATATAATTTTTTAATTTAAATTTTATAAAATAATTTAAAATTTTGAGATTTGAGATTTTAACATTATATTAAAATCTCGAAAGTTTTATCAGAAAGAAACAAGTTTATATGAACCAACTACCAAACCATTTGTTTATAAACTAAAATACCTCAAAATTGTTCATATCAAAGATTGTTTTATTTCTTTGACATGTGAAATAAATAATCTGTATCCATCTTCATAAACCTACACATAACTGAAATATTAATGTAATAATTGTTGATTAGTATTTAGTACTGACCATCTACAGTTATTATCATGAAAATTAAGGCTGATATTTATTATAGAATAGTACCACTAGGCAAGGATTTGTACTAACATGTGCTTATACTCTATTAGATTTCACTCTCTTTATCACATAAAAAAAAAAAGAAATAAAAGAAATAAAAAAAGATCATTCTTTTATCATAGTTGAACTAGATTATTACATATAACTAACTTAATGGGCTTTTTCTATTTTCTTGAGTGTTTACTAACCAGGAAAGTAATCATAACTATTAATACTCAATACCCTAAATTTCAAATTTATCACAAACTTTTCAAGAACACTCTATTAAGACCAACAGGCCGAATATACGATGTTTTAATTGGTTCCCCATCCCAAAATTCTCTTTACATAATCCATAATTTATTATTTATAAAAGGAGGAGAGGAAAGATATATTATCAAAAGAGTAAGGGAAATAAAATAAACAAAAGCTTGTATAGGTAATGGCTTGCATTGCACCAGTAGCCATATGCAATGACAGCAATGAGACATTATTGGAGTACAAGAGCAGTAGCTGCAGCCTGGAGTGTTGGGACACCAGCAGTTCACTAAAAACATTAGCAAACCAGCTTCAATTTTACAAACCACCTATTTTTAGCGACGAATCGGAGAATGGTTACTACAATATGGGACCAAAAATAGGCAGAGAAGATGATGGGGTGGTTTCTTTTGTAAGTTCAACTCCAAGGGAGAAGAGAGCAGCTGTTTTGATCTGCATATTTGAAGGATGTGAAGGCGAATTACGCGTTATTCTTACTAAAAGATCCATGAAATTGTCCTCTCATCCAGGTAGTTAAATCTTTAGAATTGTAGATATATTTTGTATGTATCAAATCAGTAAGATAACACTCTCTGTCTCAGTCCTTTTTGTCTAGCAGTTTTTTATCTTAAGGAAAAATTATTGAATGGAAAACAAAAGGTCCGAAGACAAATAACAAGATTATAGGAGATTGCTGCTCTCTCTCTAATCGTTTAGCATGATAGTAAACTGATTCATGATCTTTCTGCTGAAAAACTGATTTATATTATTGTGTGATAAAACTTAAGGAGAAGTAGCATTGCCCGGAGGGAAAATGGATGAAGGCGATTCGGATGATTCTGCAACTGCTCTAAGAGAAGCCATGGAAGAAATTGGATTAAATCCTTGTCTTGTTCAAGTCGTCGCGAATTTAGAGCCTTTTATTTCTCAGGTTACATACTTTTAAAATTATAAATGAACTTCATTTATATAAATTTTGTAGCTTATATTCTCAATTACTAAAAATTATTATTTGCTAAATATATGATGTCTGGCCTAATGCAGCACCTACTTACGGTTGTGCCTGTGGTAGCCTTATTACCTAGACCCAGGGACTTCAAGCCTGTCCTAAATGCAGATGAAGTTGATGCTATTTTTGATGTCCCTTTGGAGATGTTTCTCAAGGTTTGATCCTCAATAATAAACACACGATGCTAAAATTTCATACAGTCGATAAAAGTCTGACATAAATATTTAGACATGTCACAAGTGTTTTTGTTTCAAATTGAACTTCGAAAGTAAAAAAATTGTGGTATTTTTCACAAGACAGAGATAATATCAAGATTTATGATTTAATGACAACCTTCGATTGGTAGTATATACTGTATTATCTTAAGCCATACCTTTGTAGTTGTTTTAGTGACAAATTATTTTTTAACTTCTATTGTAAGTACACAATGTAGATTTAACTTTGGAATGTAGGAAGAAAATCACAGGGAAGAAGAAAGGGAATGGGAAGGTTGGCATTACATGTGCCATATTTTCGACTTTAAGTCGGAGCAAGGAGAATTCATGGTAGGAGGATTGACGGCTAGCATTCTTATTCGAGCTGCCACCATTACCTACCTGCGTCCGCCACCTTTAATCACTAATAAACACCTTCCAGATTTCCAGTGCTTGCAACGAAGTCTAAAACATCGAATCATGTAATACTTTTGTTCTGTAACATCCTCCTCAAGTTGAAAGTTGCAAAGAAATTAGTAAACTTGCAGCATGAATTTTCAATTGAGATGAGGCTAAGGCCTTGCTGATATTCATGAAAGGAAGGATTAGAAGCAAACTGATTAGCTGCTTGATAGTCACAGTGAAATAGTATTTGATATGAGCAGAAACTTTAAAATCTCCTGGGAGATTAAGAATTTAAGCAAGCTCAAACACGTATCGGCCATGAACCTGTGCTCGGATTTTGTAGATGATCTAGAAAATGTATGTCACATTTTTAGTCTTCCGGAGGCAAGTAAAACACATATAAACCTGTACTAGACCTCCTAGTTATACGACAACAGTCCCAGTCACGATCAAAATAAAATGACGAAAATAGAATAACCAGTTTTGGAGGACAAAACAAATTAACCATGTCCAGCTGTGCAGTTTAACTTCAGTGATCAAAGGCACGCAGTTTCTGGTGATCAGTAGAATGTTATCGACATAAACAAACACGAATACCATGAGACCTCCCTTCTAAGGAATGAACAAGGAATGATCTAGTGGAGAATGCACAAAACCAATGAAGCAAATATAGAAGCAAATTTGTTATACAGCACTACAGGTCTACTGCCTAAGCCAGTTGAGGAATTTGAGTAGATGTGTCTTCAAAAATTTGGCGTCTGATGACCCCGCGAATGCACAAGATCAAGAGGGATTCAATGCAATGTTAACGATTGTGGCAACTTTGTAGATAAAGAAAGCATTGTACTTATCAATACGTTTGACATTCTTCTGTATTATGCTCTCGAAAATTTGTCTTTTAATTTATACGGCTCTGTACTATACAGTTTTATGTTCATAATGTATGTTATTGGATTTCATTTCAAATTTACAATCTTGTGATGTTTATGAATATCGCAGAATCTATTTTTAAGTCTAAATTGTGTGCTTCATTAATCAACTAATTAGTATGCTTGCCTTCATATCAGATTATCAGGTTCCATCACTCAACATATGTCAAATTGGAAAATCAACTAGGTCAGCTTATAGAGTGTAACCAGAAAACAAAGATGGAACATATAAGCTCTTCTGAAAATGATTATTTCTTGCATGACAACCTCAACAAAATAAAACTATGTTATGTTGCTACTAAGAAATTAGAACCAGAGCTACATTGGTGTATCCTCGCTAATTACAGATGTTTTCATGTTTTTATAGAACAAAGGCATCATTTACAATTTAAAAAAAGTATAAATCATCTTGGCACATTTCTCATAGGAAGCTACTTACAAATCAAGTTCTCAAATGAAGACTGAATGGGGGTGAACTTCTATCTTTCAAGGCCGCTGTCAAGTTCATACGTATGACCTTGATTACAACAAAACAAAGCTCAAAATCAGCTCCCTTCACATATAGGAGAAGACCAAATTGTCTAAAGCTTGTCTATCCTATTCGGCTTTTTCTTTGACAGAATTGCAACAATTTTAGAACAATGTAGTACCGTACTAGAAAACAAATACATGAAAAAGAGAACTTTTTTTTTCTTTTTTTTTTTTTGTGGGATATTAGATTTTGCAATTTTCTTCATCAAAAAGAATGCAAGAGATGGGAGAAGGGAAAATACTTGACACAAGGAAGAAATTACATTACCTTTATAGATGAATCAGATTAATTAAGCCTATAATAGGAATAGCAAAGGATTCTGGAGTTCACCATACATGTGAGATGAGGTTGGTGACGATATGAAGGACCTAAGAAAATAGTCCGCGGAGCTTCCCCAAGTCGATGATAGACCTGATCCGACATTAATCAAATTCAAATCAATCAACCAAAAATGAACCAATCCTAGAATTCATTTAGTAATTAGTGCTATATGTTTATAAGAGAGGGAAAAACTTATGTATACTTACCATTCTACATGTGGTATGTGTTCGATCTTCTGCCATTCTGGGCCACTCCCCTTGGCACATCTTTTTTCAAGATGTGGACAACTAATGATTATGAGTTGCTTAAGTTTGGAGAGGCGGCGC
This sequence comes from Centella asiatica, assembly GCA_014636745.2. Classification (NCBI taxonomy): domain Eukaryota; kingdom Viridiplantae; phylum Streptophyta; class Magnoliopsida; order Apiales; family Apiaceae; genus Centella; species Centella asiatica. Next base: position 1,391,738 of record CM025788.1, read on the forward strand.
TGCATTACTTCCAACAAGGGCAACCTTTTTAGACTCGTACATTTCCGAAGACACAAACTTTGAAGAGAAGAAAGATTTCCTAGCGAATCTGGGAGATCCTCCAACCAATTGAAATCTTTTAAATACAAATATGTCAAGGAAGGGAAGAGGGAGGGATGTTGTAGGAGTTGGTCAGGCAGAGACTTTAGTTTAATCATTTCACTCCCAGTAATCATTAGCGCAGATACGTTGGAAAGAGAAGGGCCAAAAGAGGACAAAGATGAAGACAAATAAGGCAATGGAAAATGATCTAAACCCTGTGAGAACGGATCTAACCACATACTTGTAAGTGTTGTCATGTGATTTGCAGCGGGTGGTGGTACCAATTCTAATTCTTGAAAAGAGATGACAGTTGGGCAGTGAACAATTGTCAAATGCCTGAGAGAGGTGCATAAATTTAAAAACTCAAAGTGCCCGCTTGGTAATGGACAATAATCAATATACAGAACTCGAAGAGATTTTAGGGCCACTGCTGGTTCCACCGTGATGATACTTGTTAGATAATAGCAGTGCTCCACTTTCAATACCTCAAGGGAGAGAGTGCTACTGAGGGTCAAACATGACAATCCATGACATTTTTCAAGCAAAAAATGTTTTAGAGAGGTAGCGTTGTTCTCCAAGAAATCCCGGAGAACAGATCGAACGTCTGAAGAGGAATCTCCTCTTCCTCCTTGAAGATCTGACAGAGAAAGACTTGTGAGAGACATCAACTTTGTGCTTATCCTTTTCAGTACATGGCTGTTCGTCAAACCTCTAATTGTCAATGTCTTTAGGGACTCATGAAAATGACTTGGCATCTTTGTCAACATTGGACAATCCACTATACTCAATAACTCGAGGCAAGGAAACACATCATCCTCTTGCCCCATCACTGCTTCTGACCATTCCTCTAGATTTGGCATTTTAGACAGTAAGAGCTCTCTTAATGATGGAAACATAGTTGCAGTTAATGTTGATGCTGTTGGCCCAATTTCACGATTATAAGCATTGCTACTTGCCCCAAGATGACCTTGACCATAGAATTCCCTCCCAATAATCTTGACACTTCTCATGCCAATAATCTGAAGCTTCCGGAGTTTAGGGAGGTGACCAAGTGCTGGAACACTTTCACAGTTGTTGCACTCTTTCAACGTCAATGTCACACAAGCTGGAAAACAATGCAAGTGAATGACTAGCCATAATCATCCATGAAGCAAACTTCTTCCCTCGAAACCAAGTAATTTCCAATTCTTTTAGATATGCGTGAGGTTTTAAACCTTCCAACACATCCTCATTGTTCTTGACTTCATCTTCCAATACTTCATTTGATTCATTGAACATGTAGTAGCTCTTAATATTCCAGTCAAATTTTAACTGCCAGAGGTTTCACTTGCGGCATAGATTTGCCATCCTAGCTTCTTCCATGTTTCTCACATCTCTTAGGCCATATACTTCAAGTTTACCTTTGAGATTGTCCAACCTCCGCAGTTCACCAATGCGACACCTCTTATCTCGATCCACAACAAAGAAAGGAAGTGTTTGTAGACTAGTCAATCTCTCTATTCCAAGGAACCTACAATCTAAACTTGACATAATATCCTGGACACATATGTGTCTCATGTTTAACAAGTTCCCCAATTTTTCAGGAACTTTTCCTAGTCTCGAAAGTCTCAAAGTCTGAAAATGGTAGAGTTGTGTGACGGAATCCGGAAACTCATAGACATACTTGTATAATATCTCAAGATATTTCAAAAACTTCAAGTTACCAAGCCAACTCGACAACTCTTTAATGTCGGACAAAACCAAACAACTCAAGTATTTGAGGCTCGGTGACATGTTCCCAGGGAGTTTAACATTAATATATAGTGTTTGTACTCTCTCAAAGCTTCCCTTGGAACTTTTTTCTACTATATACTCACCTTCCAGTCTTACATGCCTGGCCTTATCAGAAATAAGGTTAAAGTCATCGACTCTTTTTAAAGTTGAAGAATAATTTTTTGACACTGTTAGTGCCAGATCATGCACTAGGTCATGCATCTTGCAGCTTGTGATGTTGTCATGTTCATCCCTTACCACTTCTTGTAATAGGGAACTCCACAACAAAATATTGAAATAGTCATTCCCTACATCCCCCATCACCAAATCACTTCCTTTAGGAGGCGATAGCCATCCCAAGGCCATCCAAATCTGTATAAGCTCATCTTTTTTAAGGTCAGCATCTTTTGGAAAAATTGAACAATATGCAAAACAACGTTTTACAGATGAAGAAGGTAAATAATCATAAGATAACCTCAAGGAAGGCAAGACATCTTTGGACAACCATATTTCACTATTTTGGATTGACAACCAGTCCTTCTCTGACTTCTTTAAGCGCAATAAGCTGCCTAGTGTCTGTACCGCTAATGGTAGGCCATCACACCTTTCCACCATCCTTTGCCCCATGCCCTCAAATTGATCATTAAAAATTACCCCATCCTCTACAAACACTAATTGACTGAACAGGTGCCAACTAGTCCGAACAACTTGTAAGCAAGCATTCGACAAGTAGAGGGAGTCGTTTGCATAGCTCAGATAACTTCATCATCTCGAGTGGTCACCATAATTTTGCTTCTTCTGTTACTACATGCGGTTAGCAAAGAACTATGCAAGCAATTCCATTTATCTGAATCCTTGTTCCACACATCATCAAGTACAATTAAAAAGGATTTGCCCCCTAAAACTTCTCGGATTTTTTTTATGGCTCCTTCTTGACTTGTATACTGGGGGTTGGCTTGGGTGAGAGACTGCACTATATCATTCAAAATCCTCATGACATCGAACTCATCTAATACAGTAACCCAGACCTTTTCTTGAAAGAGGTTGGTGATCTCAGTATCATGACTTTCATAAACCATCCGAGCTAGAGTTGTCTTCCCTAGCCCCCCCAAGCCTACCACAGCAAGAACTCTCAAGTCCTTCTCATCATTCTCCCTCAACATTTTTATTAAATTTGATCTATCATCCTCCCTACCCACTATCTGTGACTCATTAACTTTTGGTGGGGTGAGTCGAATATCATTTCTTTTCACAATGCCATTTATATACTCAACAGGGCTAAGGCCAATTTCATCAGCCCTCTTGTACATTTTGTCCAAGGAGGCATTGACATTTTTGATTCTGTGAGACATCTTGAAACGGAACATAGAAATGGTATTTTTCGAACGAGAAATGAAGTCACGTACCTTTCCACCACCCTCTATTGCATGTACCTTTTGCAGAAGAACTTCATGGTTGAGATCCTCCACCAAAACACCAGCAATCATGTGCTATATCGTCGAGTTTTTCAAGCCAAACTTGGACAGTCTTCATGGTGGCATGCTTGGTATCTGCATCAGACATGAGAGCATCAACCAGTTCCAACCTTTCTTGAAGTTGATGAAGATTTTTCTCGAGTCCCCACGCTTGAATCAACTCTTCAGCTGTAAGCTGAACAATCTTTACAATGATTCCACCGACATGATCCGGTACAAATGGAAAAACCATCTTGGCCAAACACAATTAGTTAATTGACTTAGTTTACACCTGCTTTTTCTGTTTCAATTATTTTATCAAACAGTTGAAGGGCTGCTCTGTCTATATGAAGAGTGAATGGACACACAAAGAAACATATTCTAATCGATCTGAATTACCCGAGCAATTACATATATTACTCCGTGCAAGTTGTCATCCTTTGCCTTTACACAATTATTAATAAAAATAAAATTTTTTCAAAATATCCATATTAATTTTTATCCATTGTTTTGAAAAAAGTATTATTAATTTAACTTTTATATTCTCCAATACTATAATTAATGTATTTAATAATAAATTTCAAATCATAAATGAGGTTAATATTAAAAAGATATGATAAAAAATATTATTGAAATAAAAAAGAAATAAATAATTTCAGATAAATTAAAATAAAAACAATAACAAGTAAAATCGGACCGAAGAAATAGTATATATATTCAACCTCAGAGTCATCACTCCCCTGTATACATAACATTGACCTCCAGAGAATCAGATATGCCACCTAGATCATATGAATTGTGAAAACTGTACATAGATGTATACGTTCAGACATGGTTTCATGTGCGAAAGGATTTGTTTAACTAGGCATATATTCTGTTGGTTGAAAATTAATGATATATTTTTATTTTTTAAATCGAACGATCACATATTAAACTTACAAAATAATATAATCTATCAAAATTTGATATGTAAATTATATTATAATTGAAGATTCTTTTTATAAATACAATATTATAATAATTGTATCAATTAAAATTAATGAAATTAATATTAATTTTAAAATTGAAGAATATGTTGTCATTTGACTTAAAAGATAAAAAATATCTTCAACGGAACGGATAATTATAACTTTTACTTGTCATAATATAAATTTATTATTTTCTATTAGTAAACTTTCATCAAGAAATGTATATTGCTTGCTTTATTCAGAAACCTTCGGAAAGCAGAAAAAACAAAAAGAGATCGATCAAGTTGCTTAGTTTGAACCGAAACAATTATTACAATGTCTGTTCATATGGAAAATGTCTGTATATAATACTCCCACCTTTCATTTATATTTACATATCTTATGTCTTTTTAGAGAAAAAAATGATATTCTTATTTACATGTCATTTATAAATTTTAATAAAGTATTAATGATTTTATTTTTTAAATTATCCTTATACTTAATAGTTAATACTAATTTGTTTCACTTTTATTATTTTCAATAAAATTTAGAAGGACAATATTAAACTTATATAACAAGTTTGGTGAACTACATACAAAATTAATACTTTTATTACTATACGCATTTTTCTGTAAAAGGACATTTAAAGTGAAAGATGACAGTAAATAGAATTCTTGTAAATTGGAATGACATTTAAAGTGAAAGATGACAGTAAAGATGACGTTCCAAAAGAATTCTTGAAAATTGGAATGATGACATATGTGGAAATATATTACTCTCGTTATAAAAAAAGAGTTATATTTAAAAAAATTTATTTTAAAAAAGAGTTATATTTGAATTTTTTTTGTTATTTTACTAAAAATTAAAAATTTATAGATTTTGTCATAATTTAAATATTTATAACAAATTTTATGAGAAAAATTTATTATTTGTAAATTTAATTTTTAATTAAAAATACAAAATTAATAGTCGTTAAAAATTTAAATCAACCATGAGAGTAATAGATGTATTCTTTTTCTACCAATCTGGTGCCTCGGTAATGATTTCCAAATTAATTTCGGCGAGAATTGTTGGGAGTTTCGATTCTTCGTATAGTGTATTTGTATACATAATAGGACAATAATAATAAAATAGTACAACCGTTCATGCACAACACAAATTTTTTTTTTTTTTAGTATTTTGATAGTTTTTTATTTTTAATATTTAATATAATTTGTTTTTTATTGGTAACGTTTTCATGTTTTACAAATTATTTTTATGTATTATATTCTTGCAAAACATTGTGTATCAAGAAAAGATGAATCGAAAGGAAAAGTGGATGGATGGAGAAGGAAGTTTTAATTTTTTTGCACAAAGTAACTTGGAACATGAAATTGGTAATAGCAACGAAGATATAGTGAAGCTCACCAAGAAAAACAAAAGACTCAAGGGAAAAATGATGCAACTGAGATAATATCTTACGTAATTTTTTAAGTTATAAAAAGTCTGTTAACTTTTGTTGTTTATACTCTTTGTTCCAATTTTAATTGTTAAGCAGGAAGTTTATAGGTTTGAAACGGGAAAAAAAAAATTTAATTGTTAATTATCTTTCGATGGACAAATATCCTCCGATGGAAAATTATATCTAAGACATAATTCGATACCCCAAATATGTATAAATAATACAAACTATTTGACATAACAAATGTACTAAATTTTGATCATCCAAATGCACAAAATTTGTGAGGTTCTGGTAATTGATTTATGATGTATGTATAAGGAGAAGTGGCATTGCCTGGTGGGAAAATGGATGAATCCATGGAATACAGATGATTCTGCAACTGCTTTAAGAGAAGGCATGGAAGAAATTGGATTAAATCCTTGTCTTGTTCAAGTTGTTGCGTATTTAGAGCCTTTTATTTCACAGGTTCAATGTTTCTTAAATCTGAATTGAATTTCATTTATATAAATTCTGTTGCTCATTCATTTTTATTGTTTATTCTATTATTGTAAATTAACTTTTCTTTTTCGTTAAATAAGAGATTACTATTTACAGACTCGCTTACCTACTCATTTACCACCTATGATGACTTTGCAAGTATTTTTCAGTTTAAGAATAAGTAGTCGATGATTAACTTGACCAACGGCCATGTCATAACGTAGATGAACTTTGAAACACTTAGTTGGTGATCAATGTAAGAAGAAAATAACAGAGAAGAAGCAAGGAAATGGGAGGGTTAGAAGTACATGTGCTATATTTTGGAATACGAGTCGATCGGAGCAAGGAGATTTTGCGATAGGGGGATTGATGGCTGCGATTCGTATTCGAGTAACCACCGTAATCTACCTGCGTCCGCCACCATCAATCACTAATCACCACCTTCCAAATCAAATCAAATCAGGAATCTACTTCTACTATATAGTTTGTTAGACTACCATGTATCTTATATTTTATCCGGAGACAAATATAATTAAGAGCATTCACACTGATATTTTTAAATTCCTTAAAATATACTGAGTGAAAAAGAATAAGATTGAAATTTTACCTTGACCATATAATTTGGAAGAAAATGATGCTGACAGATGTACATGCTAGCACCTTATCCATATTTGGTAGGGTTATACATTTTTCAGAGTTTCAAAAGCAACAAAATTTGGAGGAAAATTAAATAGAGAATGTCTTTGAATTTTCCAAGGAGAGACACAAGAGCACAACAAAACAAAAAAGAAAGATCATGAGGCGGCCTAAGTTTTTCAATGGAGTGTAAGGAAGAGAATAAAGAGAAATTCTTAAGTTATTTCCTGTACAAGTTATCTTTTTTCTGGTTTTTTAGTCTAATAATACTAGAGACATCAACGAATTGCATAAATAAAAGTACACAAATATATATGGCAATTTTTGACCATTAATCTTTTAAATGTGGGTTTGTTAGGGTTCATTAATCATTAATCTCCTTATAGAGTTTAACCACGTTAATTTGTGCACATTTGTTTGTGTATAAATTAGTGTTCCTAACACCACTCATTTAAGTGAGATGTAATTGAGGGAAAATATTTAATATCATCTGCATGAATAAAAAGACTAGTGCACAACAAGAAATTGTATAAAAAATCAACTATTACAATTATAGAAAAAATTAAAAGAGAAAAATAATCAAATGGAATATCTTGGATATACAATTATAGAGCTGCACTTCTTATACCAACTTTATAATTTGAACATTCAACTCCAGTTAAGATAGTCCAAGAAAAAGGAAACTTGACAGACGACTTCAAAGTCTGCTCCTCCACAGTCCTCATTCTTTCTCTTTATTATACACACCTAACCTCCCATTAATGGCAGCTATAAATCTTCTTATAACATTTCATGAATAGACTAAAGGCAGAAAATTCACAAGAAAAAGTTTGGTACATACTAAAGAAGTATACTCATGGCAACTTCAGTGGCATACCAAGAACATCTACCAGCAGCCCCCTCATGGCTAAACAAAGGAGACAATGCATGGCAACTCACTGCGGCCACTCTCGTCGGCCTCCAAAGCATGCCCGGCCTCGTCATCCTCTACGCCAGCATCGTCAAGAAGAAATGGGCTGTCAATTCCGCCTTCATGGCCCTCTACGCTTTTGCGGCTGTACTCATTTGTTGGGTACTCCTCTGCTACCGTATGGCATTTGGGGATAAACTTCTGCCTTTCTGGGGCAAAGGCGCGCCCGCTTTAGGTCAGAAGTACCTTCTTGGGCGCGCTAAGGTCCCAGAAAGCACACAATACTATAAAAATGGCTCGGTGGAGACCCCGGCCGAGGAGCCATTTTTTCCTATGGCATCTTTGGTTTATTTCCAGTTCACTTTTGCTGCCATTACCATGATTTTACTTGCTGGCTCGGTGCTAGCCCGTATGAACATCAGGGCGTGGATGGCTTTTGTTCCGCTTTGGCTCATTTTTTCTTATACGGTTGGCGCGTTCAGTCTCTGGGGTGGAGGATTTCTCTACCACTGGGGTGTCATCGATTTCTCCGGCGGCTATGTCATTCATCTTTCCTCAGGAATTGCTGGTTTTGTAGCTGCCTATTGGGTACTTTCTCAACTTTTAATTACAAAAATATATTTCTTATGTTTATGTATAATATGCCATCGTTCAATTTAAAAAATCAAACTATATCTCTAATTTTAGAACGAAAAATAATATAAATTATGTTGATGGTCGAATTCAATCAAGCCAATCATCATGCTAGTCGAGTAAATCAACTTCAAAGCTCATCTTTGTGCATTAAAGCAATGGAAAAAGTAGCTATTCGACTCGCCTGAAATTATTAGTCTAAGTCAAACAATTATTCTGTTAAGTCGAGTATCAAGTAACTCAGTTAGTCAACAACGCCCAGATAATGTAGAAAACAAATTAGTACCTCGATTTCTGGCTGAGAATTCCAGCACAGAATCATATGCTCCAATTCAAAAACATATTTTAACAAGAAAGACTTTTCTTCTAACATGTTTGGCTTATAAATTTATTGTACTGATGTAGGTTGGACCGAGGTCGAAAAGTGACAGGGAAAGGTTTCCACCAAACAATGTGTTGCTGATGCTTGCCGGAGCCGGCTTACTGTGGATGGGTTGGTCCGGTTTTAACGGCGGAGCACCATACGCCGCCAACATCGACTCTTCTATAGCAGTACTAAACACAAACATTTGTGCTGCCACAAGTCTTCTTGTGTGGACATCTCTTGACGTTGTCTACTTTGGAAAACCGTCGGTCGTCGGAGCTGTCCAAGGAATGATGACCGGACTTGTATGCATTACCCCCGGAGCAGGTAACATTTATTTGTATAATAATTAAGATGAAAATATAACAAGTCTTATGGAGGTCAAGTAGGCCATTATTATAATTGGTTGCATCATGAATACTTGGCTATAGTTGCAAATGATCCTATTTAGAAGGACCCACACTTCTTATCCCACATTAATGAATGTCCAAAATTCATGACTCCAATTTGTTTGGGAGTACAACTTATTAGGTCTTCCCCTTCTGTTGAAAGTCTGATAGTAATTTTAAATAAAGTAGTTTGATAATAACTGAACACGAGATTCTCAAACATTATAATACAGATCTTGTACGAATCTCAATGTTCACAACATGAAAGAGGTAACTCCTATAAATTTATAATTATTGTACGGAATATTTAAAGAGAATTTAGAAGGATAAATATCTAAATTACATTTAATGTATTAAATTAGTTTTTAATCTTTATGGCATTTATTATAGATAAGGATACATAGGTAGTTTTATACAAATATTTATTGTAAAATGATAGTATTAATATTATTTTTTAATAAGTGTGTGAATTTGTCAGACAATGTATAAATCTAGACGAGGGAGTATATAAACACATGCTAAGACTTGTAAAACTCGAGGAGTATGACTTTGTCCTTGACGAATAAATCTGCACCAATGGACTATATAGAAATATGCTGTCTTTTATAAAACTTGATAAGTATGTCTTTATCCTCGAGAAGTCATGACAGATTATCAGTATACGTGTAAATTTATAGGCAATAGCCTATACGAAATAAATAAATAACAAGAAAGGTAAACACTTCTGACAACATTCTCAAAAGATTGTCTAAAACTCTAAACACACATAAATTATCTTCGTTCTATTTTACTCTCTTTTTTTTTCTTTGGGTCACTCGCTTCTCATTAAATTATGAGTACATGGTGACTTTAAGATCCCATATGGACACAAAGTGGGAACACATCATACTCTTGTTTGCTGCCAAATAACAGGAGATTGATTTTGTATAGCAACTATTGCAATGTTGAATTTTATAAATTTGATGGGATCACAAGTAATAAATAAATAAATAATTTAATACAACAGGTGTGGTTCAATCTTGGGCGGCCATAGTGATGGGGATACTTTCTGGTAGTGTTCCATGGTACACAATGATGATTCTTCACAAAAAGTCTAGTTTGCTGCAAAAGGTAATAATGCTTTAAACACACCTAATGCGCACTACTGTATGTTTAACCACTTCATTTGACAAATTTTCATATGGGAATTATACTTTCAAAGTCTTCTGCTTGCTATTGCTACTTGATTGGATTCTCAATTTCCCACAACCTTTTGGCATTCAAACCACATGTTTTTCATATTTGGTTATGTCATTTGTTAACAAGTCTCTAAATGTGCTTATTCAATCAAAACATAAATCACTTGTTCTAATAATCATACAAATTTTTACGAAATTATTTTGGGTCACAAAGTGTGTTTCATAAGCATAGAGGGGTCCATTATGCTGAAGTAAAATGCTACAGTTTCTTTTTTTTCGTTTTCTTTTTTCAAAAAGAAAGAGATCTGGTTCACTTAAGTTTCAACAATATAAACTATACAAATACTAGCTGTCTTAAGAAAAACATAAACCAATCTTTTCTTTAATGTTGTACTCAGGTTGATGATACACTAGGTGTGTTTCATACACACGCAGTTGCAGGCTTGTTGGGTGGACTCTTAACTGGACTATTGGCCGAGCCGGAGCTGTGTAGGCTCATCTTACCAGTTACCGATTCAAGGGGTGCATTTTATGGTGGAAAAGGTGGAATTCAGTTCCTAAAACAATTAGTAGCAGCACTGTTTGTGATAGGTTGGAACCTCGTGTCCACAACCATAATTCTTTTCGCCATAAAGCAAGTTATACCTCTGAGGATGCCTGAGGAAGAGCTCATGATCGGTGATGATGCAGCTCATGGAGAGGAAGCATACGCGCTTTGGGGTGATGGTGAGAAATATGACCCAACAAAACACGGGAACTGGAACGGATCATTATTTGCGGAACAAATAGCACCTAGTCACCCCAACGGTTCTGCTGCTGCCAGGGGTATAACCATCAATTTGTAACCAGGGCATGGTGGGCATTATCATTAACTTGTAACCGAGGGATGGTTCTAATATAGGGTTGATGTAAGTTTTCTATGTACCAACACATTCACCGCAATAGGAGCTAAATATATTTGTTATTGTTTGTATTATATAACGTACCAAAAGAGAAAGGAATTGTTTAGATCAAACTTCAGTTACATCAGGGTATATCAGAACACAAATAGATGAACAAAATAGCATTTCATAAATATTGATATGTAGAACATCCTGATATTTCTTGAACACGATGTCCACAACCAAATTGCACGTCGAAGTATATGCAAAACATACAAAAGAAGGCATACCTAGCACCTCATACTATGTAGTCTGGTATTTACCCCCTGAAAAACATCATAAAGGCGTTGTGGCTAGTCGAACACTTCCCAATCTTGAGTCACTTTAGTAGAAGAGGAGGTTGTTGAAGGTTCCCCATCAAGCGTTCCAGCATCAGACTCTTTGGATGTCTCACAATCTATTGTTGCTGATACAGATTCAGCACTCTTGCCATCTGGAAGAGAGTTTCTTTTCTTTAAATAATCAGCTGTATCTAAGAGGCTTTGGACGCGGCACACCTGAAGACAAAGTAAATTTTTTTATCAACATATAAAAATTCATCTTCAAGTAGTTTCCTCAATGAAATATCAAAGGAGTAGATAAAGAAACTAAACTAGGAATATAGTCACAATTTTACCAGCTTCATGAAAAACTGAATAAAAAGGGGTGAGTTGGATACATAAATATGACATCATGATATTATGATCAGAGTTCATGCTAACATGGAATATACATTTAATGTATGTCCACAAACAACTCAAGAAGAAACATAACAGACAATTTCATGTTAGTACAGAAACAATTTCTGAATGAGAAAGCATAAAAAATAAGTTCCTTCTGAAGTACAAGAAAATGGTAGACAGAGAATAAGTTCTTGATTTCAATAATTCATTTAAAACATGCTGAAATAAATACTTATTGACAAAATGAAAGCCTTGCATTAAATAATTAGTACATAATAGAATGCAAATAGGAGAGTAAAGTTTTGGATCATTAAGATAATAGAAGAGAAATAATTAAATATATGAGCGATGAGATCAGCATATGATTTTAACCTCCATTTTCCTGTGAACTTTCCCTTCTCCTTCAGCCTTGATGTTGTCCAATTTCAGCAACTGCCTTTCAAGCATCTCCACTATGAAAGTAAGATCCCTATCAGCAACCTTGGTCCCATCACAGATAACTGTTTTTAATGCATCTACCTAGAGGATAAACAAACTGAATGAGCTGTCAAAATGTCAAATGATGATAGTGATGACAAGAGAAACAACTTGCCTGTTCTGCTAGCTTATCATCTTCTGCTCTGACATCAGCAACAGCCTCACAGCCTCTTGATATTTCAGGCACCTTCACCTCCTCAACCATTTCTTTCTCAGTTGTATTCTCCTTAAGTAACACCTTCGAATTGTTCCTCAGACCAGCCACATGCAAATATGCCTGATCCTCTTTTTCAATTCCTCTGAAGAACAGCCTTTGAACCTTAGGTTCCAAACCAATTTCTTGTGCAATAATCCTTTTCAGATCCCCTACAATTATATAGGCTAGCTTAAGTAATTATGCACCCTTGAGTGTACAAACTAAAGATGTTGATGATACTAGGACTCTTCAACGGCATTAGAGAAAAATATCCATGTCTCAGATCTCACCATATTTCATCTAACATGCCATCAGGATTGAACACCTAAATGTGGACCCATGAAAAGAAACATCCATCCTCCCACTCCCAAAGCAACCCTCAAATCTTTACTTCCAAAATATAAATAGCATAATTAACCAAAATATTTCACAAGGAAAAATTCATCACAAACTAAATACCAATTTCTCATGATAAGAAGATATAACAATAAATCAAAGAAAGGAAAATGGCTTCTGTTGAGTGTGAAAAAAACTTAACAGTACATTACATAACACAAATGACTATGCTCGGATACCCTTATGAAGGAACCAACTGTTGGAAAAATATGAACATACAGTCCAAGAGCAATAATTTGGGTTCACTGGCTCAGGTTCACTGTTTCAGGATCATGGTACAGGGATTCCGTGGTTCAGATAATTTAATACTCCATAAATTAAAAACTCTATTCCATCAATAGTATATCACAAATTATCTCACATTTATTGAATAACATATTAATAATTATCTCGCATTCATTGCTGATGACCTAATGAACTAAAAATCAGAAGTAAAGTTTCAGAGCCTATCTTCCAAATTTTATCTAATATAATGTGATAGAGAAACATAATTTAGTAAATAAATGGAACGGTTGTATACCGCATACTATTCTTTCAAAGAGTTTTTGTTTTTACTTATTTAAAAAAAAAAAAAAAGAAGGATCACAAGGAATAGAACACTGACAGGCAAATTTTGAGGTTTAGACAGATGAGAAAGTATGTCGGATGAAAATTATTTACGTCTTAGGATACTTACCGAAACTGAAACAGAACCGCAGCAACTCAAAAAAATTATAATCCTAGAATTCCACTATTTGGAACAGAAATTATTTAAGCGCATTGGCCATATTGTTTCGTTCCAACCTCCAGTCTTATCTTTAATCGACAATTCAACAAATTGCAGACTACACCCATAATACTTCCTTTTGTGGGGAATTCTTCTTTGACCGTAACTCTGTAGAATTTATAAGCCGTGTCTGTATAATTGTTTCTAGGGATAAAAAAAAGATTTATGGCACGACAAGAAGAAGCTCCCTCCAAAATGGTCTACTACAGTTTCTAGGTGTACGGTCATTTAGAAGCCCCTCCACCCAATATCTTCTGTGTTTTTACCTTTTCTTCCCTTGTTTTTTTCTCCTTTTTCCATTGACATCAATCGAGTTCAATAAACATAAGATCTCATTAGAAGTAAAACTAAAACAAAACACCACCAAAGTTGGGAAATTATATATGCAGACAAAACTATAATGCAGTGAATCCATCATTAAGATCCAGGTGGATATGATTTGAAGCACGAAACCACTACTTCTGATAATGCAGACAATAATACCATGAGACCACAACAAAAGGAAGTTGGTCCAAACAAACAACCTTATGCACAAGAATCATAAGAAATGTTCCAGCCAAATGATACAGATATTTTTCAAATAAAGGGGAAAGCATTAATGCAGACAAAGGAGAATATATCTTGCACAAATATAAAACCAAGTTCTATTTTCCCTGATTAATCCACCTATACATGCCATATTGAAATGGTGGTAGCACCATATATCTGTATATATATACTCCATCTTCCACGCTACAGAAGGAACTTGACCAGGAAAAATAAATTCACATCAGACTCCAAAGACACTAACAGGATTACTTTCAACAACTACAATCACATAGGTGGAAGCGGATTTTAACCTAATCCTTGATCGATATACGTGTAAACTGTTTGACAAGGCATACCAAATCTAATAGAAGCTGCCACATATATGCATTTATGAAACCATTTCATAGGCTTGAAATTGGAACAGCATATATGCAAACAAAATACACTTATACATGGATCATGGATGCATCATTTCAAATATAGCATCCAACTAAAACACCCAAAACGACAAACAAACAAATTAAACAATAAACAAGCACCTATATCTTCTACAAGTTGCTAAAAAGAGAGGCACCTTTAATCCCCACTATTAAATTTGGGATTTCTACCTTAAGATTGTGAGAACTTTCCTATTAAGGAAACCATGACGAACTTTGTATCAAATATTCCAATTTTCTTGCTTTCTCCTTATAGTTTTCAGGAAAAAACGAAACCCAGTAAGGAAAGTTACCATTCTATGAGAAAGACAAGAGCGTTACCGAAAGTGCAATGAGAAGGAACAGTGAGGTCCAACCAGTTGGATCCATGAGAGACCTTGATCTTGATAAGGGACCCACCAACATCATCAATCTCGTTTTTGTAGCTACCATTATTATCTCCGAAGGGGTTCGAATCGGTCATCTCTAATCGAAATTTTCAAAACCCAGATTGTATTAGAAGTGTAACTTTTGATTTTGATTAAAATCGAAAGGGGGTTTATATGTGGAAGATATGGAGGGGTTAGCAGAGGGTTTTTGTTGCATACTTTGCGTCGGATTTTATTTTTATACAACCAGTTTACGGGGAAAGACTAAAGAGCTTAGGGCCTGTTTGCTCCTGTTTTCTTTTTCTTCGACTTGGTTTATCGAAATAATTAGAAGAACATAAAAAAAGAGAGAGATTGTAATCCTATTTATTAAAAGAATTGAGAGAGTAATAAACCAGTTTATTACTGAGTTTGTTTATATTAGTAAATGTGTTTCAATTAAAAAAACGTGATGGTAAAGTGAAATTTTGAAATTATCAATTATTTCTTGTTTTAAATGTAAGGTGTAAATTAAATGAGTTGTTCATCTGTTCAGCTCGACTCTTTTAAATCTTATTTGAATCGGCTCATTTATTTATATGATCTGATTACGAACAAAATTTTTTGTTTGTTTAAGATTTTAAGTTCGACTTGTACTTGAAAATTCAACTAAACCTGACTCATATATAGCATTTGGTTCGTGTTTGACTTGTTTAATTATCTAAACAAATGAATTTTGAATATATTTTTTTCGTTAAATAAAATATATTCGATTCGACTCAATTCAATTCAAATAAAAAATAAACTTGAGTAAGTTGGACTTGGAACTTGGACGGACTCTTTACACCCCAATTTAAATGAGAGTTCTCGTGGTGGGGGTAGGGATAGTGAATGGTCAGTATCGATCTTGACGGTGGGAAATAACATTTGCGGGTTGGATTAAATTTTCTTTGGACCACAAATAAACATAAATTAACGTTTAAATTGAAGTCTTAATGTTTATTTTATTTAGGAATGCTCTGTGTGTAGTCATGAATCGGGTTATTTATCCGTGAAATTAATCATGATTTATTTAGTTTACTAAATTAATCTAATAAAATTCTCATGATGATATAGAAATAAAAGTGTATTTTTATTTCTTAAATTAATTGTAGTAGAAATTGAGTTACAACTATCTTTTGTAAATGTAAATGTAAATAATAAAAATTCGCACACACAAACACAAGCACATAATTGTATTTTACGTTTTATTTTAAAGGTGTTTTTCTACACATAAAAGGAATTTTATTTTTGATAATACTAAAATGAAATTGTTGACAACAACAAAATTAAGGGGTGTTTAATACCTTCCATCGTTTAAAGTTTAAAATTAATGAATTTGGATTCTCTAAAGTTTCAAATAATTTTAACTTTTGGAGTTATTTAAATCTCAACCCTTTAAATAAATGACCGAGATAAATTTGCAAATATTATTATTAAGATTATTTATTGTGATTCAATCATTTACATTAACTCCTTTAGTTAGTTTATTAATTTGATACACATCGACTGCCACAACTAATCGTCGTCGCCACCACATACCAATAACCACGATTGAGCAACTATAGAGTACCATTATTTATCCATTCAAATTGAATTAGTTATAGATGTGACAAAAATAATAATAATAGAGAAACTATATTGTACGAGGATAAAACTTATTATATGCTGAATAAATAAAAACAATTAACGGCAGTAGACTTTATAGAGTCTTATTTAACAAACTTTCCTACAACTACTTCAACTAGTATTGCCTTTCCTATAAAGACTCCAACTAGCATCAAAACTCCAGTAGAAACATAACAACTTACAACTATTTTTGACTTCTAAAAATAGGAAAACAAATTGCAGTAAACTAGGACTAAAAAAAATAGAAAGATAACAAATATTGACTCTGTAAAACTTAAAGAGTATGCACTAAATTTTAACACTCCACCTCAGTGCATACTTGGGATCAACTACACCAAGTGTATGTCTGAAATATTTAAATTTGGATTTCGCAAGAGCCTTTGTGAAAATGTTTGCGACATATTCATTTGAGTGAACACTTCTTAAACTGATTTCTTGATTTAAGACTTTTTTCCAAACAAAATGATGGTGAACTTCAATATGTTTCGTTCACCCATGAAATAATGGGTTTGAAGCAAGCTTAATTGCATTCTCATTGTCGCAAGAAATAGGGACTGCATAATCAACATTAGAAAATATATCTCCCATCAACCTCTTCAACCAAATGCATTCTTAAGTGGCTATAATTGCTGCATAATACTCTGCTTTAGTGCTCGACAGAAAAATAAGTAATTGTTTCTTGCTACACCATGAAACCATGGTAGATCCCATGTTAAAACAATATCCAGAAGTTGATCGACGATCATTCACATCTCTTGCCCAGTCCGCATCAGTAGAACCGTTTAAGAGGAATTTTCTACATGTCTTATACAAAAGACCATACTCCAGAATTCCTTTTATATATCGTAAGACTCGTTTAGCAGCATCCAAATGAGGAACCCTAAGGTCTTGCATAAACTGAGAAACAATTCCAACAAAGTATGCAATATTCCGCCTCGTGATACTTAAATAAATTAAACTACGAACAAGCTGTTGATATTTTGTAACATCTTTTAGTGATTTTCCTTCAATTTCAAATATGGCTCCATAGGGGCAGTGACGAATTCAGAAATCTAATAATGGGTGTGCTAAAATAAAAATTTTAAGAGAACAATACAATTTTTTTAGCACTTATAATTTTTTTTTTTTTGGCACTTCAAATTTTTTCTTAAAAAAACAACGGGGGTGCGCAGGCCCTTACGCACCCCCTGTAGATCCACCCATGCATAGGGGTTGCCATTGGTTTTGACTCACCCATGCTGAAATGCTCTAGCAATCTTGTAGCATAACCTTTTTGTGATATGAAATATCCTTCTACAAATTTCTCAACTTGTAAGCCAAGAAAGAAGCCAACTTCACCTAGATTTTTCATTTCAAATCGAACTGAAAAATTATTTCTTAACTGTGAAATTGCAACTTCATTATCTCTAATTATTATCATGTTATCCACATATAGTAGAACCAAAACATGCATATTTGAATCTCATTTGGCAAATAGACTACCCATCAGAATTTAAAACTATGAAACCACATAATATAAGATATTATGTAATCTTACCTTACCAAGCTCATGACGCATGTTTCAAGCCATAAGTGTTGTTTTCAACTGACAACTATGATGAGGATGCTCCATGAAAACTTCATGATCCAACTCCCCGTAAAAAAAATGTATTTTTTACATCGAACTGCCACATCTTTCAATTTTTAAAGGCAGCAAGTGAAAATTTTGATCTTATAGTAACTATTTTAGTTACTGGACTAAAGGTTTCATCGTAGTCCAACCTATAACTTAGAGAAAATTCTCGAGCTACTAGACGAGCTTTAAACCGATCAATTGTTCCATCTGCCTTTTTCTTAAGTCCATTTACATGTTACTGGCTCACAATGCTTTGGCTTCAGCACAAGTTCCCATCTCTCGTTTTTCCTTAGTGCTTTAATTTCTTCCTACATAGTTGTATCCCATTGTGGATTGCCTAAAGCTTCCTCAAAACATGACATTTCCTATTCATTTAATTCTTTTGTAAAAAAGCAAGAGGTTATTGTACATGGATTTACCTGTACTTCATAATCCTGAACACGGACATGTCTATTCCTTTCTGTTGTCGAACTTCTCAAACCTGCAACGACATCATTTTGTTTTTTTGGAGCAGCTCCACTTCTTTGTTCAGAATTAACACCATTAATATTTTGAGAAAATGATTCTGAACTATCTTGATAATCATCAAGAAACACATCTATGGCAGTGAGGTTTTGACTAGAATTAAATGAGGAAATCTCATCAAACACCACATCTCTAGAAGTATTGAAATTCTTTGTATTAGAATTCATACATCTCCAACCTTTCTTGTGTACATCATAGCCAACAAACAAGCATTTCTTTGCCTTTGGATCGAGTTTAGTTCTATCTATTTTAGGAATATGAACAATAGAAAATAGAACCAAACACTCTAAAGTGACTAACATTTGGCTTTATACTGTGCAAAATTTCAAAAGGAGATTTCATCTTAGTTGGCCATGGAGGTAATCGATTAAAAACATAAGATGCAAATCTAATAGCCTCTACCCATAGATCTTAAGGAAGTCTCTTATCATGCAACCATGATAAACTTATTGTGCAGAGATGCGTCAATTTTCTTTCAGCTACTCCATTTTGCTATGGGGTCTTAGGACATGTCATTTGTCTCTGTATACTATTGTTTTCACAATACAGTGAGAAGTCATTTTGACAAGAATTCACCTCCATTATCACTCCTTAAGCACTTTATTTTCATCCCAAAGTCTTTTTCTATGGAGTTCATGAATTCAATAAACTTTGATAATGTTTCATTCTTTTCTTTCAAAAAATACACCCAAGTGTACCTCGAACAATCATCCACCAACAACATTAAATAGTGAAAACCCCCATAGCTTGGTGTTCTTGTTGGACCCATCAAATTTGTATGAACTAGTTCAAATAATTTTGATCTACGAGATGAAGGGCTTTTAAAAGGAAGGCGATGTGACTTGCCAAATTGAAAGTCGCAACAAATCACATTTTTATGAACTTATTTTAAATTAGGAATCCCATCCAATAGCCTCTGCAAAGAAATATTTTTTTGTATTTGATAGCCAACATGTCCTAATCGGGCATGCCAAATTGATGCACTGTCAACTTGGCTCATTTTCTTCACATAGGCTTCACCTGCTGAACTAATAAACAAGCAATTTTTCTTCTCACTATAAAGAAAAACATCAGCTTCTATGTTCTTCACAGTTTCAAGCACTTTTACATCATTTGGCCCAAAAAGAATGTATTTTCCAAAACCAGTTATTTGAGAAACTGAAATTAAGTGTTTCCTCAAACATGATACATGATACATGATATACATCATTTAGCATGACACTTTTATCCTTTGAATTACTAGCACCAATCTTCACATTGCCATCATTTTCCACCGGATGAACTAAATCATCAGCAGTGACAATTTCTCGATCTCCATTATGTTGTCATTGCTCTGAAAATAGTGAATTGTTTCCTATTACATGATGGGTGCAACCAGAGTCAATGATCCAGTCTTCATTATAATTGATGTAGTTGACAAAATCTTGAACTTATTGCGACACCTGAAGGATCTAGTTGGCCTTACAAACAACATTTGCTTTTGAGAGCTTCATGCGACAATTCTTCTTAATGTGACCCAACTTCCCACACCGATAATATTTGAAGGATCTATTTTGTTAATGAGAACTTTCATCGGTTGTTTTTCCTTGTGAATTTCCACCATTATTCTTCTTAGCACCGGAAAATATGGTAGATCTCTTGTTTTCCAAATCTGCAGAAGTTGATATATCTTTCTCTTTAGACTTTCCGCTTGAGAAGAGAACATCATTTGTTTCAGAGACAAACTTATTTTCCTTTTGCTTTGTTAGTGCCTCCTTGTTAGATAATAAGTTCTCTAATTCCTCAATTAATGGTTGAGGTGCCCACCCCTCAATAAAGGTAACATAGGGAGCATACTCATCCTTCAAACCACGAATCAAACACCTTCTCAAGCATGTTGCACTAACCTTTTCATCTGGATCCAACTCTAAAATTCTGTAACATATATTTTTAACACGCAAAAAATATTCTAAAATTGACTTTCCACCTTGTGTAAGCATAGCCATCTCATTCTCCAAGAACTGCAGCCTTACATTGTTCTTTTTAGTGAACAATTTTTCAGAGTGTCCCAAACTTGTTTAGGAAAGCTAACATCAAGAACATGAACAATAAACTTTTTGTTTATTGACGCCTTTAGTGCAAAAAGTGTCTTGTCGCATTTGATCTTCCACTTTCGTCATGATTTAGCATTCGCTAGGCTATTTGTCGATTCTATTTCTGCACCAGAAACAATTTCCCATAAGTCATAACCTTCGGGGTATGCCTCTAAGCACCTTTTCCAATACTTGTAGTTTGTTCCTACAAGCTTTTCCACACCAACAGAGCCATTCCCACCGATCATAGCTTCCATAACTAACAATTTCACAATTTTCTCTCACACCTTTACTCCTCTCCAACAAGAAAATTAGCTTGATAAACAAAAAGAATAAAGAAAAACACCAAAAGAATTAATCTTTGGCTCTGATACCATGTGACAAAAAAAAACCAATATAATAGAGAAGCTATATTGCAGGAGGATAAAACTTATTATTTTTAATAACAATTGACTTTATAGAATCTTATTTAATAAACCTTCCTACAACCACTCCAAAACTAGCATCAAAACTCCAATAGAAACGTAACAACTTACAACTATTATTGACTCCTAAAAATAAAAAAACAAATTGCAGTAAACAAGGATTACAACCGATAGAAAAATAACAAATATTGATTCTATAAAACTTAAAGAGTATGTACTAAATTTTAACGGTAGATATACGTATTGGTTGAATACAAAATCAAGACTTTGACGGTAGCCATGATAGTGAAGAGAGTGTTGGCTTTGGAAGGATGACATGTCAAATAATTTGGATAATTTTCACTTAAAATTTTATTTTTTTAATTGGTGGAATTACATTGATCCTTGATTATTGAGGCCAAAAGGGAAGGCTGACATTGATACTTGGAATACAAAATTGCTCTCAATAGCCGGCAAAGAGATTCTTATCAAAGCGGTTCTACAGGCCATCCCAACGTATGCAATGTCGGTGATCCGACTGCCCCTTAAAGTGCTTAAAGACATCGCATCTCTTATTAGTCGATTTTTGTGGGGAAAAACAGGAGGAGCATCGAACGTACATTGGAAAAAGTGGAGTGATATATGTCGCAAAAAGAATGATACTTTGTGCCCCAGGTGCAATGCTACAGTTGCCACAGCTATTTGGTTTGCTTCCCCGTTGGGATTGCGTGTTTTAGGTAATGAAACTCTTATTGATTGGTTTGAGAATTTAGCAACAAAGCTTCCAGCTACCTTGTTGTGGTTGTTATGGAACCAAAGAAACGATTTAGTTCATGGTCTAAACCCCTTGGGCGCTATTGCTCTGGTGCAATTGGGACTCCATCTCACTGCCCATGCAGCAAGTTCGGAAGCAAATCTAGTTCCATTCCTGTGTATTCAACAAGAAGAGCACATCAAATGGCAGAAACCGACAGCTCCCTTTGCGAAACTGAACTGTGATGCAGCAGTTGACAACGGCGGCTGGGTTGGTTTGGGGTTTGGGGTTTGGGGTTTGGGATTTGGGATTTGTGATTAGAGATCACATGGGAAACCTAATTGCTGCTGGTGTCAATCAATCGTATACAAGGAAATATGTCCGTTGAGTGTGCTGAAGCCATGGCAGTCCGGGATGGCATTCGACTTGCTGCGTCCCTCAATCTGTCACAGCTTGTGATTGAATCGGACAAAAGTTATTTGAAAATTTTGGAAGATCTAAATCCAAAATTAATGGTTTTGTAGATTAAAAATTTATCAAATAAACTTGGAGGCTTTAAAGTGAAATGTCAATAAATAAATCTTTCTATAACTATATATTATTTCAATAAAATCGTTTGACGAATAATCAAAGGACTCTATAACTAAGTTGTCTCTCTTCAACTCAATTGACTCAGTACTAATTGATATAATTCAATCTAAATCATATTTGGATATTGTAATTGTAATTATATGTTATCATTTCTTACCAAAATAGATTCATTACGAATCCAAATCAAAATCATAATTACCCTTAATTTTATCATTGATTAAATTTAAACTATTATGATCAAATAATAATTACACACTCCTTACAACATAATTAAATAATAATCTAATTATTATAATTCAAATTATATAGTAAAATACGTATAATATAATTAATTAAGCAGTGACTAAAATACATAATTACGTAATCCTAACTTAATTCATTGTAATCAAATCAAACTAATAACTACAAATTACATGTGCTGCTCACAAGATTTTTTTGCTAGTAAATAAACTATATCTTTAATGTTACATTTACGTGATTTGAAATTTGAAACTGTCAAGTGACAACTCTCATTTTTATACGAGTTTCTGCTTACTCATCCCATTTCATTAAAAAATTTCAGTTTCTGAAATTAAACAAGGAATTTCAAAATAAAACCAAAGAATGTAAATAAAAACAATATCTTTTTATATTTCAGAGAATTCTGGGCCGAAACAATTGTCAATTCAATCAAGGTTAAGATTTGATTATTTCAACTGTAAATTAATTAAGATAATTGATTTGATTATTTCAACTTAAAATTTTATCTTCAATCCATACATCTCAAAAGTTTGTACCAATACTTGTTGTATTTGTTTGTCCATATCATCTTCGTAACCTCAACCCCATATGTAACATGTAACCCTGACTAACCTAGCAGGTAACATGTAACACTAAATGACAAAATATTTATACTTCTAATAAATAAATCAACAACACAAGTAATCTTAAGCAAACTCAATAACTAAGGTTACTTTGATATGATGGTCAGTTTATTTTACCCTAATCTAATACTATAAACATCCATCAATTAATTTGAACTAAGTTGATGGAAGTGGTAATTTGTTTCACTACGGTGGATATGAATCAAATGATAGATATGAAATCTCGAAAATAGAAAATGATAGAGTGCTGCTGCCGGTAATTTAATAAGGACTAAGTTCAATCCCATCTATATAATTTTCATTCATATTTTTTATACTCTAAATTTCAACTGCAAATAAATACAAATAAATTTAAATTGAATAGAAGATAAATTTAAATTAA
The DNA here is from genome assembly GCA_014636745.2 of Centella asiatica. Lineage (NCBI taxonomy): Eukaryota > Viridiplantae > Streptophyta > Magnoliopsida > Apiales > Apiaceae > Centella > Centella asiatica. The sequence goes on from CM025788.1 coordinate 1,415,624, forward strand.
ATAGATCAATTGCAAAAATTTAAAGTGTAAATCAACATAAAAGAAAATAGTGTGCAGAAGAGTTTAATCCCTCATATAATGCATATACAATGTTAGAAATATGTTCACTACTATTTGCCGTCGATTGATGAGACAACCTCAAATGACATCTGTACATAGTACAACCTTGCACAATTTTTTTTCCTAAGTATCTCCAACACATCTGTTTTTTAATGTTGAGCCTATCTACTCATCTCTTTTTACATTATTAGTAATATATTATTAAGTTATTTATTACTTTTAAATATAAAAGTACTGATCTTAATCATAAACGACTTTGTAGTCTACAATTTGGATATACAACCCCTAAATAAAATAAACTAATAGATATGTGATCCCTGTACAACATATGATTCAAATCCATTATTAAAATAATATTTTGATCTAAAGCCAAGTAAATGTACTTTGTTAATTGAACCATCTAAATCTCATGGGAAAAAATTAAAATCAAGTTAATGGTATATTAAGTATGATAATACTATTTAAATTCATCTGAATATGCGTATAATGTTGAATATATAATGACACTTATTTGTTGCATGAAAAGAATAGCTTCTCCAATCCATTATATCATGTCAATAAAATAATTAAAAGCACCGCACAATCAGTATTTAAGAATTAATGATTATATTTGGTTCAAAAATAATAGCGAGAAAGAGTATATCAATGTCATGCAATATAAACATAGGAAATGACCATATGAATAATATGCTTGTTCATTTGTAAAAGAAATGGATTATGTTTAATAGTAATCATCTACTACTCTGCTAGCCACTTGAATAATCAGAACGAGATATGTTTATATCTGTACAAGTACTTAGTCCTAGATAAAAATAATTTGATGTAGCTGCTACTGTAGTTATCTATTTTATCTTAGGGTGTGAAAAAAGTTATTGTCGAGCTTTATAAAACTAGGGTTTTTTTTACTGCCAGAGATCATGGAACATATATATATATATATATATATATATATATATATATAGTATAGGAATTAATGGTATGTAGGCCATGAAAACGTACCAAAACAATTAACTCAAATATCATACATCATATATCTCTTCAAACTTTTGCAACCTCTTTACTCAAAATAACCTCCGATAAAAAGAAAGAATAGAGATAAAAAAAAAGAGTGGACTAAGCAGGGACAACCTGGATATTTTTTTCTTCGGTCCAAAACCTGATACATTATGTAAAAATTTCTAATACTAAAAACAATTGAAATAGATTACATTATAAATATTAAATATCATATAACAAAGGTATTAATATAGTAATATATTAGACTCCTACGAATTGTTTGAGCCTTGTCCATTATTTTTTAGTGTTTTGGGCCTTGTTGATACAAGTATCCAATAGTACATATTTTTAAGCTAAGGCGGCCACCAAAAAATTAAAAGAAAATTTAAGGATTATTTTTTGTTAAGAAAAAAACTCAGGGCAGCTTGGGCCACCTCAGGCCCATTCATGGCTTTGTCATTGGGATTGAGGTCGTCGGCTCTTCAGAAAATCATCAAACAAGTAAACTTTTTCGCTACATTATCAACCACCTATGTCTTTATTGATATAACTCGTCTCTTTCGATTTAAATTTTAAAGATTTTATGTGTTTATAAATTTTATAGTATAAGTTATATTTTTTAAAATCTAAAATATCTAAAATTTTTGTTGAAACAAACGAGATCATATTTTGAAACACCGTTGTGTTTATAAACCTATGCAAGAGGAGTGAATTCACTACTACCTGCGAGACAATAAAAAATATGTATAAGATGAAGGACCCAAACAAGATAGAGAACATTGAGAAGACTCTAGATACAATCAAAGTAAAAACTGCATTTCATCCGCAAGCATATCTAGAGGTTTGTCGCCTCTTGCCTCCGGCCACCAAGGATTTGACGGAAAATCTTGGTAGATAGCTAAATGGTAGGTGTTCTTGTGAATAAATTTTATTATGTATTTAAAATATATGGATTCAGAAGTTCCATTGTTTAATTTGAAGCATAAGTTGTTGATCGATGTTAATTTCATGGAAACAGAAAGTCGATTTGAAGGGAAATGTAATTTTTTGTTGATATATGTTCAAGTTATATATAAATAATAACAATAAAATATTATGAATTATTTTAATAATATTAAACACAGAAATGTAAAATAGGTGACTTGACCCATTCATATGGAGTATTGACTAATAACTCAATTACCTGGGTATAACTCATTAGAGTCCATTTAGAACCATAAGGTTACATATTTTTTTCTATACGACTTTAGTATTCCAAACATAGATATTGTGCTACCTGGACCATATTAGACGATTAACCTCGAATCTCCCCCGGGTATAGCATATCCGGGCAGAGGATCAGAAAGAGGCTCGTTTCTTTAACATAAGAAAGTAGAGTACCATTATTAAGTTTAATCTAATTTGTTCTGACATTGTTAAACCATAATCGAAGAGTACAAAATGTAATGTTTGAATTGATTAGACCAATTTTAGACGGATTGGTGAATAGATCGGATCGTGGTAACTCATGTTGCTTCTGTTTGTTTGGGACAAAAGAGCAATCGTCGTAATTTTGCACTGGTCAAGATTGAAGTTTTGGTTGCAATCGTTGATCAAACTATTTGTTCGTGTTTCTAGTTTTGTACATAGGTCAATGACTTGTTGGTGAACGAATCAAGCCGTCGAGATGTTCTGTCTTTTACACTAAGTGGGGTTGTCCTCATCGCCATGTTTGTCTATGATTTTAGTCACCTTGGGTGGTCTCCATCGCCATGTTTGTCTACGATTGTAGTCGCCTTGGGTGGTCTGAGCCATCGACGTCGTGGTTGTTATTGTGATCTTGTTCCCAACTGATCATGGATTTTTGGAATAGTGGACTCATTATCGACAGTTGTTGTTCTCATTGTGTTTAAACATTGGAGCACTCAGAATATAGGAGCGACCAAAAAGTACTAAATTTCTAGCATCATTTAGAAAATCCTAGTCTTCCGTTCCACAATAAAAATAACAATTAAATATAAATTTTATTGTATAAAAAAAGTTACATTTGTATAATATTTTATCTTAGAGTGTGAAAAAAAGTTATTGTCGAGCTTTGTAAAGCTAGGGTTTTTTTTAACTGCCAGAACTCATGGAGCATATATATATATATATATATATATATATGTCATATGTGTATAGGAATTAATGGTATGTACACCATGAAAACGTACCAAATAGCTAGGGTTTAGAAACAATTAACTCAAATATCATACATCATATATCTCTTCAAAGTTTTGCAACCTCTTTACTCAAAAGAACCTCCGATAAAAGAAAGAATAGAGATAAAAAGAGTGGACTAAGCAGGGACAACCTGGGTTTTTTTTTTGCTTCGGTCCAAAACTTGATACATTATGTAAAAATTTCTAATAGTAAAAATAATTGAAATAGATTACATTATAAATATTAAACATCATATAACAAAAGTATTAATATAGTAATATATTAGACTCTTACGATTTGTTTGACCCTTCTCCATTTTTTTTTTTACTGTTTTGGGCCTTGTTGACACAAGTATCCAATAGTACATACTTTTAAGCTAAGGCGGCCACCAAAAAATTAAAAGAAAATTTAAGGGTTATTTTTTGTTAAGAAAAAAACTCAGGGCAGCTTGGGCCACCCCAGGCCCATTCATGGTTTTGTCATTGGGATTGAGGTCGTCGGCTCTTCAGAAAATCATCAAACAAGTAAACTTTTTCGCTACATTATCCACCACCTATGTCTTTATTGATATAGGCTCGTCTCTTTCTATTCAAATTTTAGAGATTTTATGTTTTTATAATTTTTGTAGTATGAGTTATATTTTTTAAAATCTAAAATATCTAAAAATTTTATTGAAACAAACGAGGTCATATTTTGAAACACCGATTGTTTTTATAAACCTATGTAAGAGGAGTGAGTTCACTACTGCCTGCGAGACAATAAAAAATAAGTATCAGATGAAGGACCCAAACAAGATAGAGAACATTGAGAAGACCCTAGATACAATCAAAGTAAAAACTGCATTTCATCCGCAAGCATATCTAGAGGTCTGTCGCCTCTTGCCTCCGGCCACCAAGGATTTGACAGAAAATCTTGGTAGATAGCTAAATGGTAGGTGTTCTTGTGAATAAATTTTATTATGTATTTAAAATATATGGATTCAGAAGTTCCATTGTTTAATTTGAAGCATGAGATGTTGATCGATGTTAATTTCATGGAAACGGAAAGTCGATTTAAAGGGAAATGTAATTTTTTGTTGATATATGTTCAAGTTATATATAAATAATAACAATAACACGTTATGAATTATTTAAATAATATTAAACACACAAAAATGTAAAATAGGTGACTTGACCCATTTATATGGAGTATTGACTAATAACTCAATTAAATGGGTATAACCCATTAGAGTCCATTTGGAGCCATAAAATCCCTATTTATGGTTGCATATTTTTCTACAAGAGTTTAGTATTTCAAACTAGATACTATGCTTTAAGTACCATTATTAAGTTTTAATCTAATTTGTTCTTACATTGTTAAACCATAATTGAAGAGTACAAAATGTAATGTTTGAATTGGTTAGACCAAATTTAGATGGGTTAGTGAATAGCATCGGATCTTGGTAACTCATGTCACCTCTGTTTGTTTGGGACAGAAGAGCACTCGTCGTCGTTATTTTGCACTGGTCAAGATTGAAGTTTTGGCTGCAATCGTGGATCAAACTATTTGTTCGTGTTTCTAGTTTTGCACTAAGTGGGGTTGTCCCCATCGCCATGTTTGTCTACGATTTTAGTCACCTTAGGTGGTCTCGATCGCCATGTTTGTCTACGATTGTCTACGATTGTAATCGCCTTGGGTGGTCTGAGCCATCGACGTTGTGGTTGTTATTGTGATCTTGTTCCAACTGATCATGGAATTTAGGAATAGTGGATTCATTATCGACCTTTGTTGTGCTCATTGTGTTTAAACATTGAAGCACTTGGAATGTAGGAGCGACCAAAAAGTACTAAATTTCTAGCATCGTTTAGAAAATCCTAGTCTTCTGTTCCACAATAAAAAATAACAATTAAATATAAATTTTATTGTATAAAAAAAGTTACATTTGTATAATATTTTATTAGAACATTATTTTTTAGAATATATCATTATAATCTTGTTATATTATCATTAATTAAATATTTCTAACAAATTTTATAAAAAAGAACTTATTATTTAAATATTTAATTTTTATTCAAATATACAATATTAATATCCGTAAAAAAAACTTAAACATAATTCTTTCTCTCACATGAGAAAATAATTCCTAAGAAAAAATAATAAGGAAACAATCATAATCTATTCAAAATAAGGAATTAGACATGCATTTTATACTTCTTAAATAATTATATATTGATTTTGAAATTCTCATTTTAGAAATGCATTAACAAACAAAAAAGCCCTCCCCGAGTAGTGTTGTAAGGACAAGAGTGAAAGACACTCATGTTATAATGTCAAATAAATACATCAACAAAAAAAAAACCCTCCTTAAGTGGGCCTCATGTTGCGTTTAATTAGATAAAATAAAAAAAAAATTGAAAATGGAATGTGTAGATAAAAAAATTGGTGCCGAAAAACAAAAATCACAAAATTATAAGAGAAGAATGAGAATGGAAAAATAATAAATTATGTATAAATTTTTAGTTCTAATAAAATGGACAAACTCATATTAGAAGGGTGAGTTTATAAATATATATAAGTTTTTAGGAATGAATAAAAAAAGAAATAAATCTTACATATAAATGATCTATCAAATAATTAATATTTATTATAATTTCATATCATTTCATTCCATCAAAAATAACATCGAAATCCAATTGTAGCGATACTTGCAATGCATCAACACAAATAGTCTCGCCCTTGGTAGAAGAACACTTCTTCAGATGAAATAGAAGACAACACTTGATCAAATTAAATAGAAAATAGGAACATAATAAGAAAAGGCAAGGACCCATAATGTTAAATATCATGAGCAAAATTCTAGAGAAAATGAAATCGTAAATGACAAACGATCCATAAATTTATAACAAATGAAAACCCCACAAAATCAACTTTGCAGCAATAAAAGCTTATTTCACATCAAGGTTATGGTTCTATTTATTTCAACTTAAATTTTAGAGATTTTAAATTCTGATAATGTAATATGCATCATAAAAATTTAAAATTTCAAAATTTTAAGTTGAAACTATTCCAAAATAAAATTATGGACCGGAAGAATTTAATTGTTTCAGATTTTCAATACCAAATATTCTTTTTTCGTCTGTTAACCCTTGTCCGCATCTATTTACTCTCCATTTTTTTGCTTGTTAAAGAATCATACACACCACCTTGAGCGTGAAAGAGATCCTTGAATGAAAAAAAAAATAAAGCTTTTACCACTAAAACCAAAATATTGCCTATCATTTATAAAACTAAAACCTGAATATTTTTCTGATTGATAATAGCAATATCAAGAGTAAATAATGAAAATTTCATGTACATTAGAATGCATATAATCGCATATAGATATAAAATTTCAAATCCTTAACTCGGACCCTATAGAAACTGTGATTTTCCAAATTTATAATTGTGAGATTGTTTAGCTTGTAAATCTTGTTTTCCCTGTATATCTTAATTTTTGACAAAGAGACGATAATATTATAGTAGGAATATATATATTTCACTTATGTTCTTCTATTTTTAGATCGAGTTTTAATGTAATCATTTATTTTTCAATTTCGTCATTTTAGTCCAGCTTCTTTTGATAAGCCAAAGTGTCTCATTGCATTTTTTGCTAAAAAATAAGCATGTGGCTGCATGTGACATATTTAGAGGGACAACATTCTCTTTCATATTAGTTTATTATATGATATTTATGCCTATAGATTAATTAATATATACATACACCAATACATTTATATAATGAATTAAAAGTATAAAATGAATCTAAAATATCTAAAATTAAATTATATTTATTGTGTTTGAACAATTTAATATATAAAATTAAATATACTTTTAGTTAATAAGAAAAGAATAAATAAAATTAACAACGACAAGTAAATTACCAAGATAAAAAAATTCAAAAATTGAGGTGATTTTTTTTTTCATTTCCATTATAAATTATGAATTAGAAAAATACAAATAAATGAATTTAACTAAACAAAAACTGTAAACCTTAGAGAGAGAGAGAGAGAGAGAGATTTAAAAAACAAAATTTATTAGTACTTGCTAAAGTTGTAACTCCGATCTATTCTATTATAGGATTGAGTCGACATATTTAGCGACGATTATGTAACTCGCGTTCAAACACTGCGTAATCCATTACGCTTTTTCTGTTGATCGGTGCCATACTTTAATTATTGGTTGTTTTGTTCAACGATTCTATTTGGTTCGGAGGGTTTGGTACGAGTTAGGAGTTGTATATGTTTCCCTATCTTTATATTCGTTTGACTATTTGTCACAATTAAACTTAAGAACATGTTCTAATAAATAATAATAATAATAGTAAATTAGCAAAATATAATTACTCTCTCCGTCCTTTGATATATGTATTTTTTTGACAATTCATAAATATTAAAAAATCACTAATGATTATATTAACTTTGTATGAGATGTTAAAAATAACATTGTATTTTTTTGATGCACAAGAGTAATATTTATTATCTCTATTAAATGACTAACTTTTATCATATTTAATTGAGAGTATTTTTGAAAATGAATCATTAAATTCTCCTTAAAAAAGTATAAATAACTTATATGATGTAATATAGAAAAATGACCTAAAAGACTTGTACAAAGAACCGGGAGTACTAAACGAACACATGTTGAATGAATTAAATTTTGTTCATATAGATGGAGATAGACGAATAGTGTATGTGCACCGTGCACGGGCAATTTGGTACAATTGTACAAATCGTGAATACAAGTTAAAACGATATTATTAAACAAAAGATCAAATTTGGAATACATGTGGCACAAACTCTCAGCTCCTCAAGTTTTGTATACAATCTTGAAAACAGATGTTATTGATAAGTTCTGTATATGAGCCACAATTCTCATCTCTTCAAGTTTTGTATACGCTAGTAAAATTATAAATTGATAATAGCTAATTGACAAAACCAAACTTCCAACTCGTAATTTATCAAATCATCGAAAATCTTTATGTTTTATTTAAATCAATGTGATCTTATTATTGGGTGTCACAAATTCATTTATGATTGCAGGTATTTTCTAACTAGATGTGCAAATGAAAGAAGAAGGTAATCTTCTTGAAAGTAGGGGATTTGGGGCCTGAAACTCCGAAAGATGTCCCCATACTTTCTCCCTCTCCTCCAATATTTCTGTGAGACGCTCCGCTTGGAAGCCTCCGACACTCTAGTGCGGAGCTCTCTGAATAGAGATCGGATGTACTTTTCTACCTCTTGGTTGTTCTCCAAAAAGATGAAAGAATCCTCAATTGTAAAAGCACAAAAAAAGGCATGTTCAGAGGAGTAGGCTATTCAAGGGATTGGGCACGGTCGTTGGATGGCTCAGGACACGGTCGTTGGATGGCTCAACGTTTCATGTAACAGATAAATTGATGCAAAGTCGGAGTAAGAAGAAGTGGTGAACGATGCAGACCTTTCTCTTCTATAGCTACTCTCGATTCATTGATATATCCGAGAAACCAGCATAACTGTATCACCATTCTCTGGCTACACTTACCTACCATCATTATGGCAAAAGGTTGAAAGTTGAATTCAACATAGTCTAATCTTCTATTGTCAAATAATTGAAGTCAGAATGTAAGACAAGTCATTTGTGGAACAATGGAAGCCAAGACCAGTGGTTGAGAAGTCGCAAACTCCATCTTGCTATATCAAATTATATATACTTGTTATTAGTAGAACTCTCCAGTAAATTACTTACACTCAACTTACCTTCTTCTCTCAACCCTATTTAGGGAGTGCAATAGAGAACCTGAGATCCGATGAGAACAATCAATCGAATGAGCGAAAGTTAGAGCCTTAACTTGATGGCGAGTTTGGTTGGGTAGGCGTAGGTTCGCGGTGGTGACTGCTATGGGACAAAATTGGGCGGAAGATCGTAAGGTGTGGGCGGGCCGGACTTGTTCACTTTTTGCTAAAGCCAAATTTTGAATATATATATATATATATATATATATATATATATATATATATATATAAAATTAAAAGATCAAGTCAAATTATAATTTTGAAATCCATGCACAACTATGAAATTAAACAACAAAAAGTTTGTATATACAAGCAACATTAAAACTAAATTTTAATATATTGAAAAAGTAATAAGTTATTTTTAAAATTTTATGTTATGTTTTGAAAAAGGGTTCTATTATATACATATATATATGTATATATGATTTTATTTGTTAGTAAAGATATATGATTCTATATATATATATATATATATATAAGAGATACTTAAAAAGAATATTTCACAAAAAAATATTTACTAACAAATGAAAACCATATCATTAAGAAAACTAAAAACCACATCATAAATACATTAATATAACAAAAAAAAAGATTATTATGTCATTTAATGAATAATAAGTATAACAAAAATAATTATTATAACATACAATTTAGTTCCCTAACTTGAAAAAAATTGGATTTTATTTTCATTTTAAGTGATCACAAAAAAAAAAAAAAAAAGAATCAGACTGCCTAGCTTGCATAGTGTCCGCATAACCAATTCAATGTATAATTGAGCGCCTAATGAAATTTTATGCGGATAGGGTGTCGCTGCCACCTATGTCGTATTTTAGAACACTAATATTAAGAATATGTATGTATAAAAAAAAGAAAGAATTGAGCTATAGCACATTTTTATTATCATACTTATTCATGTTATACTTCGATTTTCAAAATATATGAAAAAATTTAACTGTATAGATTGAAGGCCATGAAAAAATAATGCAATACATGAATTTAACGAATTTTTCCAAGCTCATTTATATAGTTTTTATAATAATGTAAAAGTCAATATATCTTAGACATTCAAAATGTATAAATTTTACATTGTTATAAAAATAATTTTATAAACTACAAAAAAATGAACAAATTTATGTATCCCACTAGTTTTTGATTCACTTTCGATCAATGTGAATCGGTTATTTTATGTTGATTTACGGTTTGGCAACAATTTGAACTACCATTTCGGTCCTGATCTTTTTTTTAATTGTTGCCATATTTTGACTTTCAAAATCAACTAATTTTAAAACTTGATAATTTAACAAATTTTACTTTAAAAATTGTAAAAGTAGTTTTAATGATATTTTCAATACATTATCGATAATAATTACGTGACTTTATCTAATAAATATAAAATTATGAAAAGATATTCTAAGTTTGAATCTGATCAGTTTGATTTTAAAAAGAGTCAATATTAGACAATTAAATAGAGTATAAGTTAGAATTAAGTTAAAATAATTTGGTTGACTAGTTCTGATTTACAATCAGTATAGATTTTACAATTACTAAACAAGGATCAAAAATGAATGAATGAAAAGAGTAGTTACAGACGTCATTCGATCATTCTATTATGATGTTCAAGCACGATTTATCAACTTTAAGGCGTGACTTATTAATTTTACGATTCTTCCTAAACCATGTATATGAAATTGTCTCTAAATTTGCCTTTTGTGTTCGATTTTCATTTCACACACACAAAATTTTGACTACAAGGCCGATAAACAAAAAACTAAAATAGATTGCGTACAAACAAGATAAATTAAAAGGATTGAACGATATCTTAATATAACTGTTGGATTTTTTGCTATAAAAATCTTCTTTGTTTGTTTAAATAATGTTGAACAATTGATATTGCAAATAAAACTTTTATTATTTATTGTAGTCATTTGTTAATTATAATTATCTCCAAATTATATATATATATATATATATATATATATATATATATATATATTATGATTTATATGTGATACACATGGAAGATATAAATCATAAGTTATATATAATTATAAGATAAATATTTATAAACTTGGATTTATTTGGGTATATAATTCGGTAGGTTACAATGCATAATGAGATGATTTATCATAATCATGGAAATTTGATTTCTAATTAAGTATTGGTGCATTAACGGTGTGCATTACACAGATCATGTAACATTGATATTATGCTGTAATTTTTCATAACTTTGAAAATAATAATGAACTAAATATAATTATTTATATTAATTTGAGATTTCAATGAGTGAGATTGCTTGTATTTATTTGGAGCATTACATATTATCAAGTTATTTTTTAAGTTTTTTATGAAGATAAATTTATTATTGATCATGAAAACTTGACCAAATCTTTTAATATTAATTAAAAGAATTAATTTAATGATTAAATCAATTATGATTAATGAGATATAAATTATGTGCTTATAAAATTTAGTTTAAATATTTCGAAATTAGTTTGAAATATTTATGTACATTATAGAGGGAATTTTACTTGAATTAGTAAATGTAAAATTAACCGTAATTCCTATAAACTGATGTTAGTCACAATTATTTAGTGGAATTAATTGTGATTAAATTTTATTTTAATAATTATGTGATAAAGTTTGAATACACAATTTAATTTATTTAATATCATCTTAAAACTAGGTCTGTTAAAAATTAAGTGACATTTTAAACAAATAGTCTAAACCAAATAAAATTGAGTTTATTAAAAATTAAGTAACATTTCTAAAAAATAGTCTAAACGATGTAACTGAACACGCCCAGATCCTAAATTCACTAATGTATTAAGAGCTAAACAAATATCGCCTAAATATTTGAATTTAATACTTTATTCATTGAGTATTATAGTATATATAGATGTAGGGGTTACACGAGGATAGACAGAGGCAGACTCACCAGGATTTTTTTAGCGTGGATGCACAATTAAAATACAAAAGTTCGGTCCCAACATTTTTTTCTGATTCTTTTTAAAAATAACTCAGAAATGAAAAAACTTAGAGAATATAAGCACATGAAAAACTTAAAATAAACGCACAATTAACAATCTCATCTAATACGTAAATCGAAATCGAAATTTCAGGTAAATTTCAAAATTAAAAATTTCACAATTCAACTCATCTTTTTTAGGTCAGGATCAATTTTTGAACGACGAGACTTGAAATTTTAACTAAATTAATTTATCTATAATCTAGTCATCTGGAGTTGTGTAAATCAAGTCATAATTTTATATTTATTAATTAGAAATATTTTGAATTTAGAAAACATGGAGTGATCAAGTATTCACTAATAGAAAAGCTGAAACTAATATGCAGTTGCTTAAGATTTGTACGGGTCCAAGATCGTGGGTAGGGAAAAAATTAAAAAGTAAAGATCACAGGAATCGAACCCTACCTTCCATAAAAAATCGAGATATACTCTCCACCGAGCCGTCCAAGAATTCAGCAAATATTTTGACCCAACCACATATATAGTTGAGTACCACGTTACTCAGTCCCATAAAAACTGAACTAGAAAAGTTAAAAGGCTGAGAAAAATGAAAACGAAAAAAGTAAACACCTTTTTTGTGTTTTCCAAAATGAGGGTCAAAATGAAAACGTTTTCATTTTTTTTGAAAACAAAAATGATACCAAACAGTTCATCTGCTATATTTGTTTTCAAAAACTAAAATGAAAATGAATAAGAATTCAAACGGGACCTAAGTTACCAAGAAAAACACAAAAGCTTCACCTAAATTTCAAATTGAGAAGACAAGACAATACACTGATCAGCGAATAGGAATAAAGTTACATAACATAAAATTTACTACATCCCACAAAAATCGCAGATAAAAATTTGAAAGACATAGTTCGATGGAGAAGCGGCTAGATGCAAGCAGTGAAGTTATGAGATAATGAAACAAAAGAGTTTACCGATTGATGTGGTCTTTAATTAGTATACAGCCATCAAAACAGCCTCCTCAAGAACATGACCTTCAATTGCGTCCAACACCTTTTCCTTTGTCACCTGATGCCACATATTAACATATTATACATATCAATGTTAAAATTAAGGTTGTGTTTGATCAGATAGAAGTATAGAAATTGAGAAATAGTAAACTGTGCTTAAAATCTTAGTTTAAAATCTTAATTGTAACAGAATGATAAACTCCATCTGTATTAATTTAAAAATATACATAATTTTTCTAAAAAAAAAACGTAATCTTGCAAGGATGAACGAAAGCAGAACACATCCCATCAAACCAAAGTAAGGAGTTTAAACTGCCACCATTTCAGTATATTTAGTGTTTTTTCTTTCTTTTTGTTTTTATTTTTCAAGTTAGTTCTGTTCGGTCTTTAATCCAACAAATTAACATACGCCAGCTCCAATATATCTCTTCGTATATAAAAAGCCAAACCAAAAGCTTAACCAATTTTATTATGTATGGTTCAACATCAAATACTTTTTCTCTGATTAGAATTTAATATACAACCACATAAAATTCTTATTTGATAATACTATTTGACTTAAGAGTGTTTTAAACTTTTTAATCCAACATTAATTGAAATATGTACCAAAAATTACAAAGAGAAACTATGTAAAAATTTATAAAAAAATCCCAAAAAAAAAACATTAACATCAACAAGCAAACATTGTTACTATTTACAAAAAATTTAGAAACTAATGATAGTTTTATTAATTACTATTGTGAAAGAGAACCATGTCAACATCAAACTTATATGACTATAATTATATTAATAGTTTAATATATTAATGAAATAGTTATCGACTGATAACAAACACTAATGTAAATCAATATTCAAAATTCATATATAAATGACAACAATACTGAACACAAATTATTATCAAGCATTAATTTTCCATTTTAAGAACTATTTTATACAAAATTCAACATTATCCTATTGGAATATTGAAACATACAAAGTTACATCGCTTGGATTTTTAATATATACATATACATGCAATTCCTCGGAAGTCTCAAACTATCATTAATATTGGAGGATGAAGTAGTTTGAAATGAGTAAAAATAGTAGAAACTTTAGAGTTAAAAAAAATTAAGTGATCTGACATAAAATAATGTCAGGAGAGTAATCTAAATAGATTAATTGATCAAACTTTCTATAAAATATAAAATATGAATGCAATATTTAAAAGGGTAAAATACATAGCACAACCCGTAATTTGATCCAATTTGGAGCGTACCGCATGTGATTTAAGAACCCCAAATAATCCGTTGGTTTTGTTTTAAAAAATTAAAAGATTACCACTTGACTTTTATTATATATAATGGTAAATGACAAATTTATAAAAAAATTAGCGACCGATGGATGTTAATCCCTTAAATTTTAGTAGATGATTATTTGGGTTTTTTTTTTTTAACCACAATGCAAATTGAGTCAAAATTATAGGCGGTGTAACCCATCTAAAATAGGAAAGAGTTGCAAATAGATCAAACAACAGGCTCATCCAAGCTCAAGTCAATCTAAATCGTATAATTATGTATTTAACAAATTAATGTTTTCTCAAAGTGATTTTCCCTTAAACTTGTAACTGAATATATTTTAACATTTTGTAAAATCGGAAAACATAAAATATCAATTATTACAATTAAAAGTATTTTAAAAAATAATCCAAACATAACAAACCTTATTTCCAAGACGCAACTCATCATCCAAAGCATATAGCTTGAACTCAAACCGGTGCCCCGGCGACGGAACCTTCGGGCCGTCCCACCCCGGAACTTTCAAATCATTATTCCCTTCTTTAATCGCCGCATAATCGCCACCCTTATCCTCCTTGCCGGAAAATCCCTCCGGCAGTCCCTTCAACGTCGGCGGAATATTCACCACTACCCAAACCGTCCACGGCACAATGGGCCCACTGGGGTCAGGCGCATCGATATCCTCAACCACCAGAGCCAACGTCTTGGTCCCCTCCGGCACGTTATACCACTCCACCGGCGGCGATATGTTCCGCTGGGCTCCTTGGCCGTCGTTGGTATATTTTCTCGGTAAACGTCCCTCGTGGTCTATGCCGGGAGATGCTAGCCTGAATTCATCGCTTGAATGTGCCATAATATATGATTTTGTTATTAATTTATTTTTTTGGGATTTGGAGATGACTAAATTGGTTTTGATTATTTGTTTTTGGTTTTTGGTTGTGCGAGCAACTAATTATTGCACGGGTTGGGGGACAGGTGGCAGAGAAAGAAGGGAGTTCCATGAAGTGGTTACACGTGGTGCAGATTCTAGAGTATTTGCCAACCAACAAAAACATGCATGTTAATATTTATGGTTAATTGCAAGAATTTAAACTACATAATAAAGATGATGATGTCTTGGTCCCGTAGCTCAGTTGGTTACAGCGTGAGTCTTAAGAGCTGAAGGTCACGAATTCGAGCCCCGCCGGGACCATTCGACTTTAATTTGATTTCATCTTTACATTAAAATATTATATATACGTGGATAGCTGAAAATGTCACTACTTTATCTCGTTTCTGTTCTTCAAGCTTACAATTTTTTATGTTTTTGGTTACTACAATTTTAAAATTTTGGCTCCGACTATTTAAGAAAATATTTTTTGGTGTTTGATTGATAATATAATAATGATATTGAAAATTTGATTTTTTATGTTGTTATTATTGTTTTAATGATCCATGGTGCCAATCATTTTGATATAATTATATATAGCCTTATGTTCTATAATTATTATATTATTATATATATAATTTTATTTATTTATAATATAAATTAAATTTGTTATGTTATTATTCTTTTTATTAATATTACTGTTATGAAATAATACATTACTTATTAATTATCATGATTAAAATTTAAAACTATTATTTCCTATAATTACTATTTATCTTATTAGTATGTTATCATATTATGCTATTATTATTACTCTTATGTTATTAGATTTTTATAGTATTACTATTGTTATTATTGTTATTAGTTTTATTACTTTATTATGTATATAAAGGTTATTATCACTTATTAGGAATAATTATTTTATTTTATTTTTTATATTGAATATTTATTTATTATTATATAAATATTTATTTATTTAATAGTAATTTATATTATTTAATGTTATTATGTTATTTAAAATCATAATTAAGTGATAAACAATTTCATCAATTTCTCCGAAAAATGTTTTCTCTTTTTAAACTCCGTAAGTATTTTTCTCGAAAAACTTAAAAAAATACAAAAGAGTTAGAAAATATTTTCCTTTCTTCCATAAATGTCACAAAGAACGAAAAATAAGAAAAATATTTTCCAAGAAATCATTTTCCTTAAAATAAATGCCTTTGATTGACGAGTTACTGCTTTTCCTTGGATCAGTTTATTTTGTCAATTGTAAATACAAAATATATTTTAGAGTTCGTGCCAGGAGGTAAATAAAACTTGGAAGGTGGAACTTTATGCTTCATGAAAATGAAGAATACAATCTTTAAAGTTAAAATCAAAATGTATGGCAAAATCATTTTTACTCTTTTGAAGTTACAAAATTTTTACTTTGATCTACTAAACCATTTTTTTTTACTTTCTACTATGTCAACATATAATAAAGGGCAAATTTTGGGCCGGTATGATCCAAAATCCAAAATTTCTTAAAATTCTCGTATTTTAAAATAATTCTGTATAAGTATATTTTTTTCTGTACATTATTATTTGTAAGTTACTATTTATAAGTAACTATTTCCAAGTTATTATTTTTTAATATGTTTTTAATATATTTTGTAAATTACTATTTGTAAGTTACCATTGTAAGTTACTATTTATAAGTTACTATATTTACAAAAATACACTTGTAAATAATAAAATTTTTGAAATTTTAGATTTCACAGTAGACCGGCCGGTAATTCTCTTTATAATAAAATATTCTTTTACACTCTAATTGTGTAGATAAATGTCATGGTCATTCCCTTTTTTTTTTTTTTTTTAATTTCTTCTTTCCTGATCAAGATATCCAGGAAAGAAGCAACTTTCTTAGTTATGTGCAATTTAGCTGCTTTCTGATAGATGTTGAAGTTTATATTGATCTGTTTCAATTTAAATTACACTATTAAAATTTAAAATTTTCAAAATTTAAATGAAAATAAACATAGTTGATCTCTAATTTTAGTGTTTTTTTATCGGTTCTACACTTAATTGGAAGTTTAGTACTATACCTGTCTGATGAGGGGCATTAACCAATAATACTCATTCGAGTAATCACCATATATTAATTTAATGTGTTACAATTCGTCGTAACTGAGCTGATTTCCGAAAACGAATAGCTAAGAATCGTTCTACAAATACATAATAACACTCTTTCTAGTTTCTCTTCCTAATAATTTTAATTTCTTATCTCCACTTTTTTTCCAACCTCACAAACACCATCAAATGGTTAAGTTCTTTTACTATTTCTTAATTATGAATTGAAGTTAAAAATTAAAAATTAAAAATTTACAATTTCTTAATTATGAATTGAAGTTAAAAATTAAAAATTAAAAGTAAAAATTAAGTATTACTTGTTTTTTATATTTTGACTTTAAATAAGCAATGATATAAAAAAATAGGAAAACGAACACTCAAACAATAACTTTTTATTAAAAAAAGTTAAAAACTCTTCTTTTTTTTTTAAAAACTAATTCGTAAACGAACAGGTCCACAGTGCCGGCGTGCTAATCGGAGGTTATTTTTGTTGTCTTATAATAAAACGGTTGTGTTTATAGACGAATAATAAGATTTTTATATTAACTTATAATTTAATAAATAAAAAAAATTCTTGCTTTTTCAAAAGTTAAAGTAAGTTAAAAATTAATAAAAATATAAAAGTAAAAAGCCATTTCCGAATAGTCTCGGACGTGGGTGGGGGTGACTTTTAATCACTGTACTTTTATTTTTAAGTTGTTATTTGCTATTTAGCTATTCATTTGATTTTTTTTCTTATTAAAAATAATTTAATATCGTTTGATTATCTCTTCTAAAAGTTGGTTGGATATTTAAATTTTATTGTCTACAACTCTTAAAAAAGTATGTAAGTTTTAAATAGTAATCTCAAAGGGTGAGCAGAAAGTAAAATTGAAATTACACCAAAATCGATCAAAATGCATCAATTTAAATCGCACAATTGTTTTCGATGCATGTGGTGGTTTGAAGAGATTGAAAAATCGCAACAATTTGATAATAGTTTTAGAGAAAAGCCGCACAGACTAAAACTGAAACACACATGTTCTATTATTTTTTATTATTTTAGTTTATCATTTCAAATGAAGTTTTGATATATTCTTAAAAAGATAGTATTATTATTTCTCTTTTCTTATTTATGAATATTTTTAATTGTGCATTTTAATTTGTTATAAAAAGATAGTATTAATATCTCTTAAAATAAATATACTGTAGTTGTTAATATTTATATGCTCTACTTCTAAATTTTGGTTCGTAAAAAATATTATAAACATTTGACACCATAATTTGTATTGAATCTTTAAGTTATCTCTAAATTGTTGTGGTATTTTAAATTTTGAATTAAATTATTGTTAGCCACATTATTGTTTTTTCAAAAGAAAAGTATTAAATCTTTTCTATTGGTTTTAAACCGAAACCATACATAATTTAAATCGCACCGTATTTGTTCAAATTGTAAATCCGATATTATTGATTTTATATATGATTTTAAATTTTAAAGTTATATATAAATTATTTTATAGGATAGTTTGAGATAAAACTGTACCAAACTGCACCATCCTCGTAGTAATCTCCTTTGTAATTCAGAAAACGGAAAAAAAAAAATAAAAAATTAAGTCATTTTGATGATTTAAGTCGCTCCCGAACAGGTCCTAGACTCCTAAACGTGTAACTTTTTAATATCAAGCCCATGGGTATCGGTACAATCTACTGCTTTCGTTATAGACTATCAAAATTTCACATAATACATTTCCGTTGAAACTGCTCCAAAGGAAAAGAAAAAACGGAGTTCGACTGCTGTCATTGTGATTCTCTTCCCATGCTTCTATTATGAGGTACAAATTCTGACTGTGTTTTCATAGATTTCATGCATTCTGATTTTTATTTTTTATTTTATTTTATTTTAATAATTTCTCTGCTTGATTTATGTGCCATTTGATTAGAAATACACCGATCAAGATGACTTGGGGTGGGTGGGGGGGGTGTGTGTGTGTGTTATCTTTGCTGATTTTTTGGATCAGTTCTGCAATCAATCGACACTTTAGTA
>CM025788.1:1435298-1530979 GCA_014636745.2 Centella asiatica
CCTTTAATGGTAACCGTCACTGTGTCCTGGTAATGAAAGGTGTTTAAGTTCAGAAATTCAAAACTCAGTTGACTGCCATCATTCTCATCATTTTTCATAGCATTGCTACTAAAGAAGTTTCCTGATAAAACCCCAGTAAAGCGATTGGAAGCAATATCAATGATTTGAAGTTCTGACCAGCTGCTATTTTCCTCGATACACTTGATGTCTCCGTGGAACATGTTGGAGCTCAGAACGAGGATGCGCAAGCTTGGAGAATTTTTCAAGAAGCATGGAAATGTATCATTTATCCAATTGTTTCCTAGGTCTAACACCTTTAACTTCAAACAATTCGCCAAAGAGTTTGGAACCTTCCCCATTAAAAGATTCGAATGCAGGTCCAGAGTTTCTAGACTGCAAGTTGTCAGAAATTTTCCGGTTATACTGCCAGTGAGTTTGTTCTTTCCAAGATTCAGTACCCCAAGAGTTTCAATCAATTCAAATAAGCCCGATGGTATCGTACCAATTATATTATTGTTGGACAAATCAAGAACTTGAAGGTAAGTAGCATTGCATATTGATTGAGGGATTTTCCCAGTCAGATTATTGTTTGAAACAGAAAAGAAATATGCAAAGGCGAGGCTGTCACCAATATTTTCAGGGATCGACGAGCTGAATAAATTGGCAGAGAAATCCACGTAGGTAACAGTTTGTGGCAATTTCGGTATCTCGCCTTGGAGTCGGTTGGAGTGCAAGTCAAGGATGGCTAGATTAGGAATAGCATAAGGTTTTTGCAGATTCTCTAGCCGATTGAAAGAAAGATTCAAATATGTGAGACTTCCATTCCCGACATTCCAGATCCAGTTTGGTATTTCTCCAACTAGTTGGTTGCTTGAAAGGTCTAAATAGATCATTTTTGATTGATTTCTTACATTTGGAAAAGTTTGCAGGTTGCAGGAAGACAATCTTAAGGTGCTCATGTTGGGAGAAAAAACCAAGCTAGAACTATTTTGGCTTGATTCAATTGACAAGTTATTATATGAAAGATCAAGACTGATGAGACTGCTGAGTCTATAGAAAGTTTCTAGCCGAATTTTGCCAGTGAAATTGTTAGAGGACAGAGAGAGGACCTTGAGATTTTTTAGGCCAAACAAAGAGAACGGGATAGATCCATTCAACTTGTTGCTACTTAAATCAAGTGTATCCAACTGAGAGAAGAATGGGTTGGAAAAATTAGCCAGTGGACCGTCAAAGTAGTTGTGGGAAAGCTGAAGCTTCTGCAGCGATGGGAGATCAAACAAAGTTGACGGAATATTCCCATTGAACGCATTAAAACGCAGATCAACATATTCAAGTTTGACAAGGCCTTCAAAGTAGGCTGAAGGGACTGCACCAGATAATTTGTTATTATCGAGATCTAAGTAGGTGAGATTCTTTGAATTTTGAAAGGATGGGATAACATCAGAAAAATTGTTCGATGAGAAATCTAGATTAACAAGTTGAGTACACTTTTCCATTGAACTTGGGATTTTTCCACTGAAACTGCAATTTGTTAGCTCCATCCTAGACAGCATGCCAAGGTTACCAATGGAGTCTGGTAACTGGCCTGAAAAGTTTGTGTAGCTGAGCACCAAGGTCCGAAGGCAGCCATTTTTGGGCAATTCTGGAAAAGAACCCTGTAGTAGCAAGTTGTTTGACAAATCCAGAATACGTAGGGTTCGTAACTGCAAGATCTTTTCTGGAAATTTTCCTCTCAAATTACAAGAGGATAGTTTTAAGGCAGTCAGATTCTTGAACTCAGCAAAAAAGTCTGGGATTGGAGCATTTAGCTCGTTCTGACTGAGACGGATGACTGAGAGAAACTGTAGCTTTGCAAGAGAAGAATCAATAGGTCCAGATAAGTAGCAATTACACAAACTCAACACTCTCAAATTAAGTAATGAAGATGCTATGGCCTGGCACCAATGATTTCCTTGGACTGAAATATTCACCCCATCCAAATGAAGTTCAGTCAGTTCTGTGAGGTGAACAAAGATGGATAAGTTTTGATTCTCAAGTACCAGGGAATGAATTTCGGGGAAATAAAGAGTAGAGAGATCGAGAGTAACCAACCTTGTCATTTGTGAGAATCCATCTGGAATCTGCCCAAAAAATCCAGTGTTTGACAAATTCAAATATGTCAATCTGTTCAGCTTAAACAACCCAGATGGAATTTCTGTTGGAGTGAAGCTGTTATAAGCCAAATTCAAGCTCTGCAGGAACTGAAGTTGGAAAAGAGGATTTGAACTATTGATGACACCAGAGATGAACTGGTTGTTCAAGTCTAAGCCAATAACATGACCTGTGCTTCTGTTGCAAGTAACCCCATCCCAACTGCAGCAGTCTGTACTTTGATTCCACCGGACCAGCTTCTCCGATAAAAATGAGTCGAATGTCAGATTGTTCTTCAACTGGAGCAACAATGATCTCTGATCTTCGAGACATTGGCCAGAAACGAATACCGTATTATCAATGCCCAACAAGATTTGGAACAACAGTATCAAGAAAATCCATGAAAAGAGTCTGATTTGTCCTGGACTCTCTTGTGAAACATCCATAAGATAGTCGAATTATCACAAGAATCTGGGATGTGCACTACAGAATCTTGAGGAATGGGTTTAAAGAGTACAACTTAAAGTATGAAGAAATATCTTGTTTATCTTTGTATGTAAACATTGAGGGAGAAGAGAGTAAGATGTCACCATGTAAATGCGGAGACGAAGACTAGTGATGAAAGAGCAATTGACTCTTTAGCGTTAACTTGGTTGACATCTAATTTAACTTCTTAACGAGTTAATAATTTGTAGAATTATTTGGTTGGTATTTAAAAAATAAAATAAGGGAATTGAAATTTTCTTAAAAAGTAGAAATTCAAACACAACATGGGAATTTAATTACTCACCTTCATTGGTAAGTCTCACTTCTCATATCATTAAATTAAGAAATGACAAAATTATCCTACAAAATTAAAATTATCCTACAAAATTAGTAATTGTGAAAGACACAATAATAAATTAAAACATATTATATGGAAAGTATATAGTTGAACCAAACACAATGTATGAAATAAATTCATAGAAAATGTAAATTCATTCGTGTTAATCAAACATGATAATAACAATTTCTTTAAATTTTTTATGAGAATTAGATAAAATTAAAATATAACTTCCAATAGAAAGACAATTACCGTACGAACCAAATAAACACTTAATGTTGAATCTTTCCCAGTCTAAACTCATGACTTAAAGTCAACATCTTTGATCCCAAGTCCCAACCATACGGCATATCCATTTAATACAGGATATAAACAAACGGCTAGTTACAAGAACACAAACTTATCTAACAATAACTCGTATGTCAAAATTTCCATATATTTATGTCTATAATTTCGACGTAGTTGGAAATTGTTTAGCCAACAGTTCACAAGCTTCAAGTGTGATCATGCTTACATTTATGACTTTACGTATATAGTCTGTTGTATTTACATATTAACAGTTAAAATGTAATACTTGTTCCTTTACAAATTATATGACTCTTTTTTTCAAAATGCTATATATTCCACGTTTAAGAAAAAAAATTCATAGCATAGAGATTATTCACATGAATTGTCTTTTTTTCATGCATCTATGTAAATACTTGAATCATTTGATAAACATGTAATTAAATTTTTTTATTGAATAATAATAATAATAATAACTCATGCTTTCTCATCTTAAAATAAAATGGGAATATTTTTACAACTAGTTATTTTCAACAAATTATGTACATTTGCAATTTTCAAATTTTTGTGTGTGCAATGTTTTCTAAGCAAAATATGAAACTCATACTATATTTGGCCAATAGGTAATTATTTATCACTTAACAAGAAACACAATACCCACTTTGCAGTCGTCTTAGTAGGTTTTGTGTGGCGGCCGTCAAATTATGGTAGGTGATTATGGAGAAACAGAGATGGTGACGTGTCAACTGACCTACATGGTGTCACGTTGATAACGTTCTTATAGTGCTCCGCAAAACTTCTAGAAAAATTCTCCTAAGGAGTGGAGTTGTGATCCTTAGAAAACCCTCCGGTGTAAAAATAAATAACTGCTGGAGAAAGAATAAAATATATAATTGATAGAGATTGTGTACCTGATTGCAAAGTCGTATAATTTTTTTGATAGCGATTCAAACCATTAAACAAAAGTGGAATATGAAACATATTATGAAACATATTCCCTTTAAGAATATATTATCATATTCTCCTATATCTTATCATATTATGAAACATATTCCCTTTAAAAATATGTTTATTAGTCATGTTCTTATTTGAACTTAACTAGAAGGTTCTAATTATGGGGTTCAGCCCTCATCAATTAACATTCATCAGCTCATTACCTTGGGTCACTCTTAACTGGATTTTTAGGGGATAACATTCCACATTAGAATGACGTTGAAACCAACAAAAATAAATTCTTACAAAACACATTACCTTGTAGACAGTGATAAATAAGGTTGTGTCCAAATGAATTAGTATAAATTTATTTAATTTGTCAAAAACAACAAGAATAAAATATAGGGGGGTTATGAAGTAATTAATTAAGAAGTAAATTAATGTAAATTGCATAAAATAATTAAATACGAATTAAATAAATATATGAAGGAAACTAACAAAAGATTATTATCAACTTTGATTATTTAAATTGATCATCGATTCAAGAATTATTCAATTATTCTAAAATAAATTGGTTATAGTTGTCGAACATGTATCAACAATCAATTTTTTCTTGATTTGTCAATAACCAAGATACGATCTAATGTTTACTTCTTTTTCTAATGAACAACCATAAATACAATCATATGATTTAATTTACCGATAACCTTAACAATTAGAGAAACACAATTCTAATCAACAAATTCGAAGCGTTCGGTTCATTTAAACTAAATTACAAAATCTCATAACAACAATCAGAAACTTAATCATAATCAATGTTGTTAATTGCTTCAAATATTAGAACATTCAAACAATTAAAGATTTAATATTCTAAAAAGTAGTATATTATTTTGACAATTAAATAGCTACACACCTACCCAATTAATAACAATAATAAAATTGAAAACAGAAAAATTGCAAATATCTAATAATAATATAATAGATAAAATTAGTTAGATCTCACAATTTGTGGCGAATCAAATTTTTGAATATCTTTTGTCGAAGACTTAGCCGCACATAGTAGATGAAGAACATGTAGAAAGAGAAAATAGAATTACCGAAAAATTTAGCGTCTAGGGTTGTAAAATTATTCACTTAAATAAGGAAGAAGTTGATCTCATATAAATTTCTTCCTTACTTGAAGAATAAATCTAAAACTATTTTATAAATATAATAAAATAAGGTTTTACCCTTAGTAAAACGTAACTAAGAATTTACAACTTAAAAAATTACGATAAATCTTAAATTTTCTAGTTTGACTCAAAATCTCGTATAAAAAGGTTTTAGAAAACAACTTATGACATTCGGCAGCACGTGTCAACGTCTTATATCATTTTCACTCTAATTTCTGTTTTTATATTTTTTTTATCAATTTGCTCTATTTTACATTTTTAATGATAAACAATACACAAAATAAACATAGATAATATTTAAAAATATGAAAATAACAATAAAAAACATAAACAAATTACAAGACTTAACATATGGTGACAGTGGTTTGGGCAAAATTAGGGACGATTAAGGAGAGGGAACTAAAATAGAAGGGTGGAGACGGCGATGGATGGCGGTTAGGAGAAGCGTGGCCACCGGCAGAGTTGAGGAGTTGCCGACGGGATGTTGAAGAGACTCCGTAGCCAAGGAGCAATAAGAATGGATGTTTTTAATTTCTAAATTTGGAATTTGACACTGCCTCCTCCTAAAAGGCGTGTCAGTTTATGCGATAAATTTAATATACTATTATATATATTAAATAATTTTAATTTTAACTTATTAATTTTTTTATAAGAAAACAGAAAATAAGTGACTCATTTTATTAGTAATCACATATATAGGTTTGGCCCGCCTAAAAATT
This sequence comes from Centella asiatica, assembly GCA_014636745.2. Taxonomy (NCBI): domain Eukaryota; kingdom Viridiplantae; phylum Streptophyta; class Magnoliopsida; order Apiales; family Apiaceae; genus Centella; species Centella asiatica. Next base: position 1,441,361 of record CM025788.1, read on the forward strand.
AAGGATCTTGAACTGAAGAATTGTAGCTCAGATAACATTGGGCCTTTTTTGCCCGGCTTGTTTTTGGCCCAGACCGTCAGTTTACTTTTTTATTTTTTATTTTATTATTTCATATATTTATGTTTATATATACCAATATTAACTTATTGTTACTTGTATACACTAACATTTATAACAAATCTTAACACACTACTAATAATATTTTATTTACTTATATAATATTACATTGTTTTAATTGAAATAACACTATATACATAAATAATATTACATTATTTTAATTAAAATAACATTACATACGTAAATACATACCTACATATAGATTAACATACACTATATAAAGATTAATTTAACACATATTATTCATTTTAAGATATGAGATTGCGTTAAAAAATAATTGTAATTATTTTAATTTGTTATATCATGTTTTTTTTCAATTGGAAAAAAAATATTTAAATATTGTTCTAAACAATAAAAAATAAATATATTAAAAATAAAAAAACCTGTGGGTCGGGCCAACCCGCCAGCATTGGCCCACAAACTTCTATTTTGTAGCTCATATCAACCTGGATCATTTCTCGACCAATCGATTTTGGGCTTGACCCAACCAGTTCGTTTGTCGGGTCTAATTATAAAATACATCTTATCTTCTTTTTCCCCTATATTCAATTAAATTTTATAACTGTTTTTATCAGCAGTTATTTAATGTCCTTTTTTTATTTATAATTTTATTAGATTAAATAATATATTTAAACCTAGTAAATTATAAAAGATATATACTTACTGCCCCTTACTATTATCTATTTCATAATAATAGACTATTTGTTCAAAATAATTTTATATTATTAACCAGTTTTATATTTTAATTTTGAATAATATATTTAACTATTTTCCAAAATTAACTTTATTCTCTCTCATATTCTTAAAAACCCTACTAGTAATAAATAAGAATTAAATCCATCACTATAACCCAATCTATTGATGTTTAGTTAAGGAAAAAATGCACTTTTGGCTTCTTTACCCAACCTACATTTTCAAAATGAGATGTTGAATATTGAGCTCAGTTTTTTTTCAATTGAGTTATTATACTTATAGCTTCATTTCCGATCGAGTTTCTTCCGTTACTTCTGCTCAAATAGTTAACTGTGAATGTGGGTTGAAAACTAAGATATGAGAAACTTGAAAAATAGGTACAAAAAATAAAAAAAGGAGATTTCACTGGTGCGGGAGATATTAGGTACCAAATTTCTCCTTATATAAAAAAAAATATATGACTTTTTATCTCCCTCCCATTCAACTAATTCCTACAATTAATTTCAGAATAAGATAATTGATTGCAACTTCTCTCAATGGATTAACCCTCTATTCACAGAAAGATTGAAAGAGGTGATTGAGAGATAGAGGGAAACATAAGTAGTTGTCGAACTATAATAAACAAATTAAATGTAGAGAGGTCTGCGACTACGATAGATATGACAAAATTGATAAAATAATTAGTAAAAAGAGGCGAAATTTTTGAAGAAAAGACAACTGAAATCTGTAAAAACGGACGAAATTTATGATAAAATATACAACATAATTCTCATCTTTTCCCGAAAAAACTCCAAACCCGATAAAATATACAACATTCTTCATAACCCCAACTTTTTCTTCAGTTATCCATATCGATTTGAAAACCCCCAAACTTTGAGATGAAACCAAAACCCTAACTGTGAACAAAGAACGCGATCAACTCACATGAACATCAGAGGAGTTTATCTTTCGATTGCACGACTCGGTATCTTCAACGCCAAGTGACATCTCTCCATGTTCACAATTAAAGTTTAAATATTAGTAGATGTCGTCTTAGCTACTCTTCTCTCCATTCTTTAGTTTTTTAGGGGAAAATTTTCATCCAAATCCAAGTTATCATGTTTCATTCTATTAATCTATAATCCATTGCCACGCAATAACTGAATTGGGGAAAAAAAAAAACAATCGATCCAGTAACCATTTTGAAACACAGGAATCGTGTACAGTAACCAAAAGTACATTTTTCTCGGTTAATTAATGTAATGGTATTAACGTTTTAAAAGAATTTTAATTTTAAAGCCCTCACGAACCAACCACGAGGGAAAAAAAGAATCAGATAAATACGCAACACACATGGCAAACATAAAAATTACCAACACCAACCCCAAACACAATCCACTGGTCTTACTATACCGCCCACTTATAATCAACGCTTTTTGCAATACTCCGTTTGTTAAACTCTCCGTTTGCGTTTAATTTGATGAAATAAAATAATATTGGAATAAAGTAAATTTTATTCTAATTAAGTTATTTTATATTAATTTTTATTTTCTATTTCTACTTTCTTTTTATGTAGTCATTCTGTTCAACCAAATGCTAATTAGTTTATATTAATTATTATTTTTAAATCATCTCTATTTCTTTTGTTATGTACTCATTTCATTCATCAAACACAATCACGAAGACAACACTCGTCCGCTAAGAAAACCTAACACCACCAATCAAAAAAGCTAAACCAGAATTTACACTTAGAAGCTAGAAAACGTGAGGTTACATTTATAAGAAACTGAAACTTTTCTATATCTTCACATATAGACTTTAAATTTGAGCAATTTTTAATGTATGTTTTCCAATAATATACGTATAATTTAAATCATGTATCGGCTAAACTTGTCTAATGCTACTTACTAAACCTACATACAATAACACTTTGTTAATTAATTAGGGTTTTAATTCCTATACAATATAACAAAACTTTTTAATTAATTAGGATTTTAATTCCTAGCTATTTAATTAAATAATATTGCCTCCAGTTCCATCAATTAGACATTTTTTAATATAAAATTTTAGTTAACAAAATGACTAATAGATGGAACTGAGAGAATTATAAAAAAAATATATGTTATGAAATTAAAACCACCGTTGTTTTTTTGAGTAAGCTTAGCTAAGTATAACCATGCATCGTATTCTCTTTTCCCATAATTATAATACAAAGCTCACATCTAAAAATGTCAGAACTTGTAAAAATATATATATATGATTCCCATTTTCCAGACAATCTGCTGCTTCCAACGTTGAAGGCCAATTACATTTTTTTCTCACTCATGTGGTTAAGCCAAAGAATAAATCTTTGTATACAAAGTGTTTCACAAAAATATTCACAAAAGTGCATAAAAACAACGAAAATGGATGGACTCCATTAAAAAAATAAGGAAGAAATAGAATAATAAAGTTATCCACTTGTCAAATTTTCATTAATTTGTAAGTTTCTAATTGATTTGTAAATTTCTCTTATATATTTATTTGTGTGTTCTAAGCCAAAACCATTAGAACCAAGTCAATCTCAAATGTCTAGAATTATTTAAGGAAAAGGGCATCATGTTCCTTTATTAAGTTGTCTATGTCCATTGCTTATATCACTTTCATTCACTACCCTCAAGAACAGCACTCTGATTCATTCTGATTGAAAGGAACATTTAACTAAGCTAAAACATGAGTAGACCATTACAATTGAAGGAAATTATGTATTTTAAAAACCATGAAAACTCTGCAAATTGCACAAAACTTTAATTTGGACTAAACATAAATTCAAACTACATTAATCAATTAGACATGAAGAAAACTTGAATATGTTGTCCCATTCAATCTCATTGAAACATAATGAAATTACTGGGGGTTTGGTGGACGGCTATTTGCAGCAGAGACCCTTGATCCCCACTCGAGCAGCTCTTTGCTTGTATCATCTTTGTGAGCAATGACTTCAATGAAGCACAGGCAGTCTTTTTTGGCACCGGTAGCTGTCTCTATTGCTTCAATTAGCTCCTCTTCACAATGTACCTAAAACATGGATTTGAAGTAACAGTTAATAAACAGAAATATGATCGATTCATGCACAAGCGATCACAAGAAAGTTCAATTATAAGCTAACCTTAGTTGTCCAGCATTTTCCTTCACCATTGTGGATTGCATCCACCAAGCCAGTGTAGTTCCAGTTCTTGATCACATTGTAAGGTCCATCGTGGATTTCGACTTCAATCGTGTAACCGCCGTTGTTTATTAGTAAAATGATAGAATTCTGTCCTTGTCGCAGCATTGTGGACACATCTTGTGCAGTAACCTGCCAGAACAAGCACTTGAGGTATTAGGTATAGTGTTATAGAATATCTTATGAAGAACTTTGTAGTGTATTTGAAAGTTATCCTAGCACATATTTTAAATTCCATGACTGCGCTGGATGAAATAAAATATATCTGCATAATGACAATACATGAAAAAGTTTGGAAAATAAAAGACAATAAAGATTTAAAATACTGCAGAGTTGTTCCCATATAACATATTGAATTCTATGACTGATCTGAATGGAAATAAAATATATACAAGTTTACAATAATAAAGTAGCAATATGACAATCTAAGAGAGATCTTTGGATGATGAAAGCTACTACAAATAGAAATTTAAAATGTAGAGGAGAAAAAAAACACTAGTAGACTTGTCCTAGAAAGATTCTTAACTTCCATGATTGATGGAAATATAACGCATACTATTGGAAACAATCCCTAAAAGGTCCGGTCAAAATTACGGTCTGAATTAGTCAAGATAACTTAGATATTGGATAAGAACAACCATAAATATATCTCCTGTCTTTCTTGAGAAAACAAAACGCTAGAAATGTCAAAACAATAACAAGTCTGGAAGTTCTCCGCAGAAGGTCAAGACATTTCTGCAGATACATTAGCATTTTCAAAAAAAATCGTAACACCATTCTATGAACGACGACTAGCTGTGTACCTGGAAGCTGCCATCACCGATGCAAGCAATCACTCGCTTACCCTGAGCAGCTTGTGCATACCCAAGAGTTGCACCAACTGACCAACCAATTGATCCATATTGCATTTGGAACTCATACCTGCAAATCCAATATTCACAACCATAATTAGCAAACAAAGCCGAACATGCTAAGCTAATATATACGTTTTACGCAAAGCTCACCCGCATCCCTGAGGCAATTTTAGCTTCTGACAATTGAACCATGAGTCCCCTGTCTCAGCAATCACAGCCGTCTCACTAGACAACATCTTCTGTATATGTTGGAACAGAACATTAACCCGTAAAGCCTCCTTGGGCTCCGATTTGAGTGGCTGCCCTTCTGGAACAAAAATCCTATAGTAATTATCATAGGCAGTAGTGTTGTGTTTTATCCTCTTTGCAAGAGCTTTGAGGAAATCCTTCATCAGAACACAGCCAAATGTAGGACCATTTGCAATAACTACACGATCCGGATGCAAGATAATTGCCTTCTCCTTCTTGAGAAGGAGAGAATAACCAACAGAACTGTAGTCATTGAATATTGGTCCAGCAAACAAGTATGCATCAGCTGATTCAACAATCTCTGCACAAAAAGATGAGCTCACTGCACCCCAATAAGTCCCAATGAAATGTGGATGATGCTCCGACACCAATCCTTTTGCTGATGGCATCACGGCAACTGGATAGCCACAAGCATCTGCTAGTTCAACAAAAGCTTTACAAGCCTTGGCAACTCGCAATTTCGGGCCACCCACCATCACTGGCTTCACGGCCTTATTCAAGAACTCTGCTGTTGCCTCCACTGCTACTTCCAACCCCATCTGATTACTCAATCTACGACCCAATGAACACAATCTTAATAAAATTTAACACAAACCCACAACAAATTACTTTTTAATTTCTACTTCTTCATTTACACTGGCTTTCATGTGTAAGTAGAATTATATGAAAGAATGCTCAAAAGAAATGGTAATGGGCTTACTTGGGAGACAGCGAAAATGGAACTGGCTCGCGGGCAAAAGTAGGATGTGGAATGGCAGCCAAGTTACAGGCAACACTTATATATACAGGTTTGCTTTCTTTCAAGGCGGTCGAGATTGCAGTATCAATAAGATCATGTGCATCATCCAAATTGTTTACCACAGCCTGAAATATATACACCATCACACCATTAATATTCAAAATCACAAAATCATTTAAACATGCATTCCTAACTAATCAGATTAGCTGGATATCGTAACAAACTATCAAAACAAAACATCATCATCACCGTTCAAACCATTAAAACTATATCGAAATTCAAAAATAGACGAATCTTGAGCTGGTTTAAACCTAGAGATTTAAAAATGGGCGACGATATTTCATTCAGTTTTATGGAAGACAGTCTATTTTGAAAAATAACACCTCTTAAGATCAACATGCAATATAAACATAAAAATTATACTGTTAATCATAAACAGAAATATATAGATAAAATATACATGCTATGTAGTGTTATAAAATAATGTATGAGTACCTGATAGCAGGTGACAGTTTGAAAGCAGCGAAGCTCTTGACTGAAATCCGGTAAGCCGATCGTATGGTGGAGAATTCTGTTAGTCCCGTGATCGTTAGAGTTGGGCCCACCGACTATACAAATCAACGGAAGATTCTCACTGTAAGCGCCGGCGATCGCGTTGAGCACGCTCAGTCCGCCGACGGTGAACGTGACGGCGCAGGCGCCGACGCCGCGAGAGCGAGCGTAGCCATCAGCGGCGTACCCGGCATTAAGCTCGTTGCAGCAGCCAATGACGTTGAGCCCCGGTTCGGCTATGAGGTGGTCGAGAAAGGTGAGGTTGAAGTCGCCGGGAACGGCAAATATGTCGGAGACGCCGATCTCGACCAGCCGGCGCGCCACGTGACGGCCGAGAGTAGCTTCGGCTGAGTTGAAGCAAATGGGAGTGTTCTGGATAGTGGCAACGACGCCGTTGCTCGGCGGACAGCCGACGTCGTTACAAGCCGGCTTGCAGGCATCTACTGAGCCGATCTTCGTGTCCATTGATATATGATCAAACACTTTAAGTAAAAATCCAACAAAAACTACAAATGAAACGCTTCTGAAATTTTGATATATCTAGAGAGAGAAAGTAAAACGTATGATTGATTATTTTGAAATTTTTGGGTATGAAAAAAACAGAGAAATGAGGGTGAGATTTATAGTTGGGGTTTTAGAGGGATGTGAAAAAGAAGAATAAACAAGGGGCGGTTTTAGTTTTAGGAGGAAGGCGGTGCCGCGATTGTTTTTTTTTTTGGAAAACTACTTAATTGAAGTATTTCGATTGTTCTCAAATTAAGTTGACATGACATTTATGAATCGAACACAATGACCGAAATAAGATTTTTACTCTTATTAACTTTTTACTTTCTAAATGCACGAGAACTTATTTTGGTAAGACATGTATGACTTATTTTTTCTAAACAAAAATGCATACGAACTTTTATAGATGGTATTTAATGTATAAGTTAAATTATACTCCCTCCATCTTAAATTAAAAAAAATTAAGTTATTTAACTACGATAGCAACATACATTTTTATGTTAAATTTATTACATGTTAATTTTTTAAAACAAATTTAATTTTTTATAATATTATTCTTCATCTCTCAAAATTATTTTTCATTGTGTTTATTAAATAAAATAAAATATTTAATATATATTAAATTATAACTAAAATTACTTGTAAAAAAATAAATTAAGTCACTTATTTTATTTTAAACGGAGGGAGTATGTGTTACGTACTTATTTAGTAAGTTGTCAAGAAAATGTATAGTATTTGATATTATGTGTCGAACCCAATAGTTGCTGGTGCCAGCTTAGATATTTGCTGTGTTAAAGAAAAAGATTAAATTTGAATTGTGTAAATAAAGAGTTAGAAAAGATTCGTATTTTTTTATGGAATCTTATTGAGCTTGATCACTTTATTCGAAGAACAAGCCAAAAAAATCACGTGAGCAAAAAATACTCTATGTGCCATTTACCAGATTTTTCGTGAATACTGATTAATTTTAATTTTGATTTTCTATATTGTGAATATTAAACTTTCAAATCAAAGTGTTAAAAATCATTATTTTTACTTTTTTGCTAGTTATTAATTTAATTAATAGTTAAAATTAGTAAACTATATCTTTTATTTCAAAATTATAAGAACATCACATAAAATTGCATGTACCCACACCATAATATATCTGTCTTAAGCGATGTTCAAAAAAAATTTGTTTCAAGTACCTACTTAACCTAAACATTTTGTAACAAAAAAAAAAGGTTTCTTTTACTATTTTCAAAGTTATTACAGTATTTAATTATGGTTGTACATCTTTTCTTGTAGATATTTTAATTTAAAAAAAATGCATATACTTTACAAAAAAAAAATTGAATGGAAATAACATAATATTCCAAACTTCCAAAAATATTTTTCTGTACTTAATTTGTATGAACTGTACTATAAATAATAAAAGAGATACTAAAAAGAGCACCGTCTAAAAAAATTTTAAATTTTCCATGCATATACCGCTGAAGTGGTGTTGTCGAGAAACATTCCTATGTCTGTTGAAAACTTGATACTTGATGGTTGGATTTGACCATTGACTCATCCAAGTTGGCAAGGAATGACATTGCACACAAGCTTGGTTTTCCCTTCTTTTGGTGGTCGCATGCAATTTTTATTACTCGTTTCCTCTCTTTTTCCTTATTCTTTCGCTCTTTTTTTTCTTCTAGCAATTACTTTATGATAGATACTCCTAGTACTTGGACTTTTTTATTTTAATATATATGACATACACTAAATGTTGAGTTTAATAATATGAGAGAGTTTTCGACGTTCTTAATGGTGAATATAATATTTGGTGTTAACTTTTATTTCGTTCTCATGTATGAACAATATTTTTACATATGATTTTGGTGAGATTTTAAATTTAGACTTGATGTAAATATAATGAAGTTCTTACCAAATATAAATATAATAAATGATGTAAGTGTTGAATTTCTAAATTAGAAGTGGGATAGATACCCATATCCGTCCTTCCCATTTTGTGCACCGAAAAAGAACAATAAAGACATGCAATGCTTTTCTTATCTTAAGATTTCATTTTGTATGATTTTTAAATATTTTATAAATTTAAATGTTATACATTTAATTGTATTTTAAATTTTTTAAAAAATAAATATCTAAATAGATGTTTTATGCGTTTTAAAATTGATGTCGCACACTTTAAAAAAAATATTATAATTTTTATAGGACGGAGGGAGTAGCAAGTACCACTAAAAGAATCGAATCATATTTGTCAAAATTTTAGTGTTTTGTTTCTTCTACAAAAATAGTTACGGGTAGATTATTAAAGAGAAAGAATAAGATATAGGTTTAAACCGTGTTTATTTTAGTTGTTTTTTGTCTTTTTACTTATTTTTCTCATATTTTAATACAAAAATAAAATTACTTTTCTTCTATTACATTTTCATATTTTAAGGAAATATAAGAATTTTTTTCATATGCATATTAAATAACAAAAATTATAGTGTAATATTAATAAATCTAACGTTACTATTCTTATTAATTGTTGATTTTGATATGTGTAATTTATGCCAAAAAAATAACTAATAAAAGATAGAGGAAGCACGAAACTAGCGCATCAATAAAGTTAACATTATATACAATTTTTTTTTTAATGTTATATACGTAACATTATGTTATTTGTTATTTTATTATATGATAAAAATCTTTGGGTACCGCATTGTCCGGTGCACTCTTTTTCCCCCGTTTTCGTTTTTACGCACACACAGACTAGAGAGGGAACTCGGATATTTTGGATCTCAGGCGATTCAGATCAGAATTTTTTAATAGATTTTTTATTTTACGGACTTAAATATATTTTTACGTCTTTTAGAATCTATAATATATATTTTACTACATTAAAATAATAATATTAAAAAGTAACCACCTTACGTTTTTTATATTATCTTAAATCAACTTTATATAGTTATTCAAATTCAAATCAAATTTATTTTTATTGTTCATTATTGATTGATTATAAAATAATTAATCGAATTGAAAATTTATAAGAGATAATAAAAACATTTTATTTGTAATAATAAAATTATTTGTTTTATAATAACAATAAAATAATAATGACGTATAGCCTAATTCAAACTAATTTGATACTTTCTCACTCCGTATTTTAGAGTTTCTACTCAAATTACCGTTACTGCTGCGGATACTCATGGGCCACTTGTAGTTTTCCTGTTTTATTGTCTGAATTTTAGAAAATGAAGTTAAAAAATTAGAGAAAATGATTATTTCAGTAAATTCCTTAAAATAGGGAATTTTGTATTCTAGAGAACATACTTGAACAATGATTCTCTAAATTTAAGAAATATTATTTAGCATTCCTATCTTTAAAACATTATTTTGGACCCATACATTTCTTATTACTCAATATTATTTAAATATATATAATATGAAATTATATTATATGTTTTATAATATATAAAATATCTTATATTTTGTGTTTAATAATATAGATTATGAAATATAAAATAATATAATATAATACAACAATAAAATAAATAATATTATTTAGTATATAATAATATATACCACATAATATAAAATTATATACACACACACACACACTATTTTATATTACTATATATATATTATGTAATATTATATACAATATTTTTTATATTATATAAATATAATGAAAACTATATTAATTAATATAAACTAATTATATTATATTTTAATTACATTATATAAAACGTAAATTTTTTGTATAAATATTTTGTTCTATTATATTTTATTAGGTGATACAATATAATATACTCCATATTTTGTATTAAATTATATATTATATTTTATAGTGTTTATATATATACATGCATACATACATATATGTGTGTGTGTGTGTGTATAGTACAATATAATATTAAATAACATTATTATATATGTGATATAATATATGTTATATCATAATTTTAATATATTATAATATTAATTTCATAATGTGATAATATTATATAAAATATATAGTATATATTCAATGTTATATATTATATATATCGGTATTTTAATATTATAACTTATAACATATAATACATTATAGAAAATATTCTACATTATCTTAATATATTATAATATAACCATAAAATACATTTTTATGCAAATATATATATATATATATATATATATATATATATATATATATTATAATACATAACACATATTATATATTATACTATTTACTACACATTTATAATATATGAATTATAATATATTTTAATATTATAATATATGAATTATAATATATAAATACTATATATATATATATATATATATATTTACTAAATATATATATATAGTATTTATATATATATATATATATAAAATATAATTTTATAAGTACTATTCAATTATATAATATATATTTAGATGTTATTATAATGATAAATTAAAATAATATAATAAGAACTAGTATGAATATATATTGATATTGTAATATTGTGAATCTGCATAATAAGTAATCTGATGAAGGTCATTAATAGATGTTGGTAAGGGAATCTGTATAAAATGTATTATTGATCGTAAAATAAAGAATTGTTAAGGGGAACTAGTGTAAATGCTTTTACTGCGGATGAATATATTCACCTTTTTTTTTTATATAAATATAGAGTAAAAGACTTGTATCATTGATCTTAGAAAATTTATTTAAGATCATCTCAATTATAATATATTTTAATAATTTAATTAATGATTTAACTGTACAATTGAAACGAATATACAAAAACAAGTTATTATATAAAATTTCATGAAATTTGAAGTTATCACAAGTGTTTATCTAATAGTGTTAATTACATATATTTTTTTATGGTTTAGATTTTTCTTTGAATCTATAAAAAATAATCAAAATTATCATGAAATCATTTTAAAATTTAGGTGCTTTAATATTTTTAAATACAGTTGGATAATTAATTAAATTATTAAAATACGTTAAGATTAATTGAGAATTTAGATAAATTTTCTAAGATCAATCTTTCATATATATATAGAGCCCATCACATAAGAGACAGAATACAATACTCCGTATTAATGTAACTTGTAAACGGGGTAAATGTTGTTGTTTAATTTAAAACTTAAACATTAGTTTAAAAGAGTATATTGAACTTTCGAAATTGAATTTTGCTCACAGTTTACTACACATTTTCAAATTCTAAAATTTAAAACTAAGATTGCCAACATATACTTAATTGATAAGTAATTTTTTTTTTTTTTTGGGTTCCAATGCTTATTATAATCCATATTAGCAGACGGTGCGACTGTAAATGATATAATTTTGTGGTGTTAAGGACCGTCTAGATAGTGCTACTTTGTGTGAAAAAAGTGTACCTTTTACACATACTATATATATTATATAATTGTGAAAAAATTGTACCTTTTACACATATTATATATTTTCTTGGTGGATCCAAAGCACTAATCCGCCTATAATTTAGCTTTTTTGTGGTGCTTTGTTTAAGAATGGTTTAGCTGTTAGTTTTATGTAAGAATGAAAACTTGGTGCAACAAATCATGATCTCTCCATTTAAAAAGTTACAAAAATTTTAATGTCTAATTTACCAATTTTTGTTATAAGAAAATATACCGATGAATATATGTTGAAGTCAAAATAATTCAATTCAATTATCAACAACATTCATTATCGGTACCGTTGCAATAAAATTAGGGCTACTATATATTTTCACTCAATAGCAAACAAAAATGATATTTTGACAACTATATCTACATTTTAAATCTATATATGACGTATATTTTGCATGATGAGCTATCAGAATCACATGAGTTAATAATCTAATTATGGAAATAAGAAAATTTTAATTTAAGTACTAATGTATTGTCCTTCGTCAAAAAATTAAAGATACATTTGAACATTAAATTTTCTGAGTCAACAATTAATTTTTTAAGTCAAATGATGACGTATTGAATTTTAAATTAATGTTACTATAGTTGATTATTGTTGATATAACTATTATAATTTTAAGGTTTATAACAAAATTTTGATCACAATAAAATTTACATTAAAACTTTAATAAATTATATTAATTTTGAAATTTAATATATTATTATTTTATCAAAAAATTAATACCTTTAATTTTAGAACAGATGACTTAAGATACTGTTCATGTATAAGCACGTGCATTTGTACGAACATATACAGAAATGTAAGTTTTCAGGCATGCGAAATAGGGAGAACTAATGTAATGTGATATGTAAAGATTCTATGGAGAACATTACTGAGTACATAATGTATTTAGTATTGCATAATATTGAAATGGAGGTCAAATCTTTTGTCATATTTGATATATTATCTTATGTGACATGACAACTAAAAGGAGATATTAGATGTCGTTAATGTGCACTCAGCTTATATCAGTCTTATTTATAAAAAATAATTAAATTTATACATGTTTATATTAATCTTGCTTATAAAGAATAACTAAATTTACTTTTATAAAAATTAATGATATAATATAGTCATTACTTAATTTATGTAAAAGAATTTAGAAAAATATCCAACTTATTAGGTGAATTTAAATAATGTTAAAGCAATACATTGTTTATTCTTATCCTATCAGCAAAAAACACTTCAAGAACTTGAATATATTGTCTTATCTGCTCAATAAAGAGCTAGCTATTTAGAGATAATAAACACAATTTTATTCTTCTCTATTATGTCTGTGTGATTAATCAAAGTTTTAGTGACCAAGTGTAAGCAAAAACTTTGTGTTTTTTGTATCTGTGTGATTCTTAGTGGATTCATTCTCAAGTAAAAGAGAAAAATAATAGAGTAGACTATATCAAACCACTATAAAAATCTCCTTGTTTCTCTTCTCATTACTGCTCCGTATTTATTCTGCTTATTCCTCTCCCTTTACTTTGTCGAGTCCTTACTAAACTCTTTAGTAAAGATTTTATCATTATTGTCTTTTTAAGTTAGTTTTTATTGAGGGGTGTTTTGCTAAAATTCCGCTACTAACTCTTTTCAAAAATATAATCAAAATCTTTTATAAATAAGAAGTTTTAATAATCTATTGATTTTATAAGTAAACTTTTAATTTTTGGAAAACACGATTCAACCTCGTTCTAGTATTTTCCCTTTGGAACTTAATAGATGTGATATAAGATTTCAAATCATTATGATGTGTAAGAATAACTTATTATTTATATTTAGTTTTTTTTTTAATTTGGCTACGAAGAAGAACTTAATCTGATGAGGCTATTCATACTAGTTTCCCTTAATAAATTCACTATCTTATAGAATCAATCTCAATGTTTTATACATATACAGATTCTATATTTATTTCTTATATACCAGATTTTCTAATATATGGTACACCATAATAAAAATAATAAATATTTAAACTTTTATCAGTTATATTTGTTAATTCTTTAATTAATAGATAATATGTTATTAGACATTAATATATTAATATATATATATATATATATCACATTTATATATTAAATAATTATAATATAATATTAAAATATTAATACATATGTTTGTCATGTAAAGTAATTATAGAAGGGGGTTGAAGACAATTACTAACTTTTTCTTGAATTGAAATTGATATGAACAATCTAAAATTAAAGAATAGTTATATCACTTTCCTGATATGATAAAATAATTAAAACAGTAAAGCAAATAGTAAGATATGAATGACAATCAACAATGAGTAATTTTATTATCAATCAATTTGAATCTTACAACTCTTTTTGGTTGTGATTACCAGCTACTGCCTAAAAAGTAATTTCTAGTTTTCCAAGTTCTAAAAACTTGTTGCTCTTTGTTTCTCTCACTTAATATTTTAACTCTCTGTTTCTTTTGATACAACTTCTTTTTCTATAAATGAATTACAGCTTCTAAAGTTCTAATAACTTGTTTCTCTTTTTGTAAATCAATTACAGATATTAGCTCTCAATTTATCTTTTATTATGTATAGAGATATATTTGATGCTCTGAGTTCTGTTAAGAGATTCTGAGTTGTGTTCTGAGATAGTGTTTTGCCTCAGTTGCTCTTTGTCTCTATTTATAGACATATCTCCTTTGTCCTCCAAGATTTTTCTTTGAGCTATCTCCAAAAATATCTCTGATGTTTGTAGGTAATTGCAGCTCTGTCATATAACTTTTCTTTTGCATGATATTTCTTATACACCAATCTGTTATGTAACTTCTCTGGTACATACTCTCTTCTTATTGCACCAGCTTCCTTATTTTATTCTTGGAGTTTTTATAAGTTATCTCTCCACCTTTGTTGTGTAATTGAATAACTTATCTCTTTAAACTTCTCTGATTCTTATTGGACCATCTTCTTTATTTTGCTCTTCAAGTTTGTGTAAGTTATCTCTGCAGTTTATACACCTGCAACTTTATACACATGTGTGTATTTGTATAACTTATCTCATTGAAACTTCTCTGGTAGCCAAATCTCCTTATTAGACCACCATCTTTATTTTAATTTCACAGCTCCAACTGAGTTAGTAGACTGCTGCAGTCAGTTATATGTCATCTCATATCTCTGATGATGCTCATTTATCCTTTGATGACCATTTAGATTCTGATGAGTTAGTCTCTGATGATCATTTAGTCTTTGATGCATAATAAGAGTTCTTATGCAGTTTCAACAATAGTCTCTGATAGTACAATTCTGCAAGTGAGTTGCAGTATTGCTTTGAGTTTTCAATTGCTAGTACAGACAATCATTTCTCGTAGAGATGTTGTATTTTGAGTGGATAACATCCTCTGATGATATGTTACACCTGAAAATGACATTATTCACTGCTGAACTCATTTTGTAAATTATTCCTTGATGAACAAATTATCCCTTGATACAATTCAACATTAGTTCAATTCATCAATCTTCAATCTTCAGGTTCAGTTCTTGTTGTTGCAGAATATCATCTTATGGATGTTGTGATAAATTATCCTATGAGTTATCTTCTGATATGTATTTTAAATTGTTGGATGATAACTTCCACTGATTTGTCTATTATTTATTGATAAACAGTTTACACTGCCAATGAATAATACTTAGACAAAACTAGTTGCAATTTCAATTTCAATACAATTACAAAATTTAACAATTTTAAGTGTTATACATCATCATCAAATGCTATAATTCCTAACAACATATAGATAATATATTAATGCATATTATAAATCATAGTTTAATATATTATTACATATAATATTATTAAAATATTATATATTAGTATTATATATAATATATTAATATATTATATATGATATATTATAATATATATCTCTCACATTTATAGATAATAATTATAATATAATACAAATTACAACAGTATATATATTAATGTTTTGTACTAATGTATTAATTAATCACTATAATAATGACAAAAATATTTTATTGAATAATATTGTATTTAAATATAAATAAAATATTATAATATATTAATATAAATAATATATTAGCGCGTGTGTGTATATATAAATTGATATATGCAATAAAGTAGAATTATAGAATAATATAAAATATCATAAAATAATGTTATAATTTTGATAAATGTGAATAGTAATATTATAGATTTAAAGATTTATTGTTCACAAATATCAAACTAACTTTAAAATAAGGGTATTCGTGCAACTCAATTTTTCTTCATTTTTCATCAAGATTCTTTAAAATAAAGAATATGATTGAGTTTAGGGAAACTGTCGCAAGTGTTTTGATAGCTATTTTTAGATTCAAAAATAAATATCGGTATAAAAAGATGTGTTGTTTTGTGCCAAATAATTTCCATGATTTTCGAGTTAAACTTGAATTTACAGGTAAAAAATGTAGAACATATGCCAAAATCTTTAGCAAAAAAATATTCATAACCAGATCCATTTTATTTGGCTTCAATTTAAAAACTTTTTAGATACAAATGAATTATTTGAAAAATAATCATCAAGAAAATTAGTAGTGTTACTGTTAACTAAATTTGAACCGACCAAACAAAGGAATCAAAGGAGTGGTTTTGTGTCAACCCGGGTCCGGGCTTATCTGAGTGTTTGTCGGTGTTGCTGGTTTCAATTATCTTCGAAGATTTTTTTGAAGGAACGATCGAAACCATGAGCATCCCATGTTTTTCAATTTTCCTTTTAAGTTGCTTTGTTTTTAGTTATGAAATATATTTATCTAGTACGAAATATTAGTTAACAATTTAATTTCAGTGTACTTGGGTTAATAATTTCGAGTTAAATTGTTAAAATTCGTAACTCAATGGTTTTGAATAAAATGATTAAAATAAGTATTTAGAGAACTTTTTTTTGGAATATAATCTGACTCAAATTTAAAATTAGTTGAAATTTATATAAATTATTGGATATTAGATGATCTGACTCGAAAAAAAAAAGACTAAAATTGGAGCTATATCGATCAAGTGTGACTCCATTGTTCAGGATAAATTGTGAAAATGTCAGGTTTTAACTCTTAAGTGTGTAAAACTCCATAATTTGTCTCACCTCGAGGTCAGATTAATGTTAGGGAATAGATTCCAACAGGAGATAAGATTCAGTTGGTATTTTTATAAGGCTATGAATTAATTTTTAATGGTTTGTTTTGATTTGTAGTGGAAATAAAAATAAGAATGAGAATAAATTTAAGGGCAAGTATCATGTATGTGAGATTGGACGATCTTTGTCTCCTTTTAATTATCTCATTTTCTCACCGTTCTTCCTCTATGTTACAGGTAGCGAGATTGGACTATCTTTGTCTCCTTTTCTCACCATTTTCCTGTATGTTATTCTTTTGTAACGGTACGAACGAATATTAATATGTTTATAATTTATTTTAGTTAAATTTTTGATCTTTAAATTTGAACTTAAGTATTAGACCGAATATTATTTTAATGTTCAAATTTTATTCCAATCGAATTCGAGTTACTCGCGAGCATTAATATTTGATAAATTTTATAAAATATAAAGTATATTTATATAAGTTTTCATACTTGTAATAATTATTTTACTTACAAACATCAATCCTAAAATAATTTATACTACATATATTATACATAAATAAATTATTATGACAAATTTGGTCTTAAAATTTTGATATACGTTATAATACTTTTGTATAAAAATAGTAATCGAACTACAAATAAATATATTCGAACGAGTACCATTATGTTCAGATTTTATTTGCTTAACTTATCGAACTTTAAATAATGTATCAAGTTTGATTCGTTTTCATATAGAACTCAAACCAAACCGATTAATTTTTAAATTGAATCTGAGCAAATCCCGAACCGTTTGGATTCTATTACAATCATACGTTTCACAAAAAAGTTACATTTGAGTTTTTGATGTATATTAATATTATATGTTTGATTAATAATTATATGTTCAAATAATAAATATTAATGAAATTTATTATAGATATTTAATTAGAGATAAGATTTAAAGATTATAATGATAAGTTTTTGAAAATATAGCATTATAAAAGAATTATAAATATAACTGTTTCTTCTTACGAATATTTCAAATTTAAATCTCTTTTTCATACGAAACGAATCAATTTTTCTTCGATTTATCCTTTTCATTCTCATTCTTATCAAAGGCATGCATTTTCTTTTTGTTCTTTAAATTTATTTAATTACGGTGGTGTTCATTTCCTTTAGCGATAGAACACTATATATATATATATATATATATATATAAACATGACGTATGAGCTCATACAATCAAACTTATGAGGGTAAGTGGACTCTCTCTCTCTCTTTCTAATTTTTAAATTGATATTTAAGTTATTTCTGCTGGTTCAAATTGTATAAAAGAGTATTCCTTTTTTGGGTATATCTACAAACAATACTTTTGATAACGTTCTTTATACATTCAGAATTTTCAATATGTTAAAGTTATAAAAAAAAACTCTACTGACGGAGTTGTTTAGAATGGCAAGACACCGAATATAACAGTTGGAAATCAATGGAATATCAATACACGTTGGTAGATGGACTTTTCTTCGAAAATGCAGTGCAATTATTACCTGTCAAGGATATATGTAATAATACCGAGAAGGACAAGATGGTAATTACAGAGCAAGGTAGTTAAGATGTTACTTAAGATTCCAGGAATGTAGGGAAGTTGTTATAACTAACATGCTACTCAAGCTTGTATATATTCTTTCCCTCTCGTCTGTAACATTCATTAAGTTGAATAATAATAAATTTAATTTCCTCTTCTCTTTCTCTCTCTACATCTTTCTCTCTGTTCTATCATGGTATCAGAGCGAGAACTTTGATCCTCTCAACTTCGATCAGTTCTTTCATTCTTGTAATTCGTCGCACAGTTCTTCGCAATCGCATTCGCGTTGCTTCACTCTTTAGTCGAACGTTTGATACGAAAATTCAATCATAAACATGGCGGCTGTGAATTCATTTGCTAATGTTGTTGCTGGAACTGGAAATGGTGGATCAACATCTACAGAGCACGAGCAAATTGATAGCAGTCATCCATATTACCTTCAAAATTCTGATTATCCAGGTATGGCACTTGTTTCTCAAGGTCTTACATATCAGAATTTCAATCAATTGAGTAGATCTATGTCAATCAATTGATTATCCAGGTTTTGTGAATTGTACTCTTGCTAAACCTGAATCAGATTCGCCTCATCTACCTCATTGTATTAGATGCAATGACATGGTAATTTCGTGGATTTTGAATTCAGTTTCTAGTAAAATACGAAATAGTATTGTGTATTTGCCCACAGCCAAGATGATATGGGATGATCTTCATACTAGGTTCTCACAGTCCAATGTACCACGACTGTTTAATCTCAGAAAAGAAATAGCTACATCGTCTCAAGGCACTTTGTCAATTACTGCTTATTTTACTAAGTTTCGCACTCTTACCGATGAACTAGACAATTTGTCAAGCATACCAAAGTGCTCTTGAGGCAAATGCACATGGAATATTGCTCAAAAGGTAGATGTATATGAGAATCTGACAAAGTTTAGTCAATTTCTCATGGGAGTTGGAGATCAGTTCACCTCTATTAGAGGTCAACTATTGGTTATGAATGCTTTACCTTCGCTCAACCAAGCTTATTCGCTGCTCTTGCAAGAGGAAAATCAAACAGATGTGTCACTACAGGCCACACACTTACTCTACAAATGCTAAAAGGAATGCAAATGAGAGTTTTATGCCAGCTGCACAGAATCCTTCCTTCTCTCACGATGGCAGGTACTATTGTTTGTAACTGTGTTTCTACTTCACAATGGATAATAGATTCAGGAGCTACAGATCATATAACACCACATTTTTCAATTCTTGAGAATCCTGAAATAATAACATCAAGGTTGCAATTACCAAATAGCCATTTGCTAACATCACACATAAAGGCACTGTATCCCTCACCAATAACATCAAGCTGCTTAATGTGTTATATGTCCCTCAGTTTTAGTTCAACCTTTTATCCATTACCTAAACTAACTCATGATTCATGTTATTATGTATTTTTGTCTGCCACTCACTGCTTCTTACAGGACCCTATTCTGAAGATGAACAAAGAGATTGGTAGGATGAACAATGGTCTCTATAAATTGTAGTTCTCTTTTCCTGTCTTCTCAAGTCGCAGTAATATGTCTCACAGACCAAATATAGATTATGAAATAGCAAACTCGACCTAAAACGCATGACAATACCCGTGTGACTTTTGAGGGATATTGTAAGGAGGAAGTTGCGGAAAGAAGACTAATTGGACTCGATACAACAGAGGATGCCATTGGGGTGATCAGACAAAGGACGAAGGCCGCTCTAGACAGGCAGAAGCAGTATGTGGACCAACACCAAAATGATCAAACACAAAAGGTCGGAGGTTATGTATTGCTGAAAATTTCGGCATGGAAGGACATTATGCATTTCGGACAGAAGGGGAAGCCCAGTCCCCGTTACATCGGATTTTTTGAGATATAGTGTCGTATTGGCGAAGTACCTTACCGGCTTGCACTACCCCAACTTTAAGACATGTTTACAACATTTTTCATGTGCCATTGTTATGTTCCTATAAAGATAATAATTAAAGGGTTAAATAATTATTATTTAATTGAATAATAATTAAGAGTTAATAAATATTATAATTAAGTAATTATTAGAGGATAAATTATTTAATTAAGGAATAATTATTATTTGATTAAGATAATTAAATAATAATTAAAGAATGAATTATTTAATTAAAGGAAAATAATTATTGAATCAAGATAATCAAATAATAAATTATTTAATTAACTATAAATGATTAATGAATCATTTAAGCTAATATTAATTTAAGAATGATTAATCTAAGGCCCTAGATAAATCAAATGAAATTTATCGAGCCTTCAAACAACGTAATCTCAGTCCGAAAATTCACATGTGCATTCTCATGTTAAGTTTGAATCACGATTTGCTCATTTTGTACACGTGTTGTGTACGCTAAGTAGTAAACTACTTTTCTTAAAAACCAAAGGCGAATATATATTCACCCTCTCTTATTCATTTAATATGTATTATCATTTGTTTGATATACGTAGATTAACTAATAATATTTATGTTATTGGTAAATGTTTTGAATTCTTTATTGATAAGTAACGTAGAATCTTTTAATCAGATGTACGTGAAATATGTTGCTATTGAGCTAAACTTCTTTGAAAGGTTGCTTAGCTATTTACAACTTGCTAGCATGCCAAGACAAATCGTATTCGAATATAAGAAAATTCCTTGTGTACCCCTATACTTATAAAGTATATTCGTGTGGGTAATTAAAGATTTGTGGGAGACATCTCAGGCCTAGGATTATAATAAAGAACGAAAATCGAGACATCGATTATTGTCACCTTGCAAATAGAGATTTTTGCAATAGCTACATACGTCATCAATTATATAAAACGCATGTGAATACTCTACTATTCTTTCAAAAAAGAGTCAAATCCCTAATTATCACCTGGAGACCCTAATGAGCTTTTCTTTTCGAATCATCCTCTAAGTGTTAACATTAATTTTGTCAAACCTCATAAACAATTACACCAAAATAGATGTATCTACTTTTAAAACATTACCCTAATGATTATATATTTGTAAGCGTAAAACGGTCGTACTATAGTTATAAATGTTTTACAAGTTATGGCGAGATACCTGAAACGTCATACAAAGGCAAAGAGAAAATGATGTGAGGAGCGGTTCTCCTCGCTCTCCTATGTATGACCTTTTGAGAAAACATGATGTGTGAGATTTAAAGTTTATTTTGAGATTGTAAAGCTTGTGGACCCTCACAAGACTTCCACTCTTAAACTTATTATTTTTGATGACGGTAAAAGAGATTTAATTTACTCTTATATATGTTATGAATGCTTAGAAGATGTTATGGTTTTGTTTGCTAATTATTGACGATGCCAAATTTTTTATGGGATTTTTTAGGCCGTCACAATATATATATATATATATATATATATATATGTTTATTATTTGTATGAACATGAAATATTTGTTTTACATATAAACTTGTTAATATTTTTCATTTTTATATACAATAAAGCATATCATTTTCATAAATAAAATTTATTTAAGATGGAATGTTCACACATGATTATTTTAAGGATAATTTTGTCATTTTTCTTGCAAAGTTAACACCGTTAGTCTACTTAACAGAATTGATGCTAATGTCAAGAATTTTTAAAGCATAAGTGATTATTTGATCGATTTTATAAGACATGTGGTTACCAAAAATTTTGAGTGAACCATAATTATATTTTACCCTAATTCTTAATACATCAATAGTGTTGAACCATAAAGTTGTTTTGTGGACTTTTCTCTCACTAGATATAATAGGTTTTTTATTGAGTTTGAAGTCTTTATTGTAAATGCTCTTAATAATTGCCTTTGGATCTGATTTGATAATATAATTTGATTTAATAATGAGTTACTTTTGAGTTTTCAAGAGAAAATAAAACCGAGCTCTTAATGTTTTTTTTATTGCTTTATCCTATAATTAAATTGTATTACTATTACATTTGTAATTAGGTGTATTATAACAATTTCAAAATGTATGATTTTTTTAAAGAAAATTATTATTCATCCAGATCTAGTCGTTTTTTAAATTGAAATTTTTGGAGGAAAAAATGCTAGTTGTTCGTTCCATTCTTTTCTTTTCTTGTTACGAGTAAAAAAAAACTTACAAACATGTGAGGGTTGAACAAAAAGTTAAGTTTTTCGTCCACTTTTTTTTTTTCTGACCAAATAAACTCACAAATAGAAATTGCAAATGTTATACGAAGTACTCCACCATCACCATTTAGACTAATTTACGAGCCCATGTTTCTGAGTGATCACAGTAATCTGGGAGTCCATATGATATCTGGCTGTCTCAAACAAACTAAGTGCATATTTTTTTAGGTTCGTCATGTTTGACAATAAAAATGTTGTTGTCAGAATAATAAATATTGTAAAATACTCTAATCGTTTTAAAAAAAGAATAATAAATATTGTAAAATATTTTAATTGTTTAAAAAAAAAGCAACATTTGATAATACAATTTGTTTTAAAAAAAACAACATTTGTATAATTTTTTTAATATAATATCATATTTTTCAAAATTTGTCATTTCAATCTTCTTATATGATCTTTAATTGAATATTTATAATAAATTTAATGAGAAAAACTTATTATTTCTACAAGTAATTTTTGGTCAAATATACAAAATTAAAAGTTGTCAAAAATTCAAATGTTGTGTTTCTTATAGAACGGATGAAATATAATTGTTAATGTTAGAAAAGATGATGGGTATATAATTATTCTAGTAGCAACTATTTTACTCTATTAATATCAATTCCACTTGATATAACAATAACGTTAATTTGCAAAAGTTATTGATATAATTTTAACATAGTTGACTCCAAAAAGTATATCTAGGATTTTATGCACTCGTTTTAGTATAATTGTTCATTTTGATCATGTAATTCAAAAAAAGAAAAAGAAAAGAATTATAAAATTAATAATTATGTTTTAAAATTAGAGATGCATTATATTTTGATCATAGATCATTTGTAAAACTTTATAGTTTTCACTTGTGATATGTGTTATTTGAAATTATAAACTTTGTATCCATTGTGATATGTACTATTTAAAATTATAAAATTTGTATACCTTTCAAGTAGATTATATAATTGACTTTATCAATAATCAAAATTTATTATATTCATATTATTTTTATAATATTTTAAAATAAAGAAAATAGAAATGGAGACAGTATAATAAAAAAAAAATACAAAATTCATAAAATAACCCTATTGAAATGTTTATACCTATTTGAATAAAAGACTACAAGTCTATCATCACTCACCAAATAAAAAACTAATTAAAAAATCAATTATTCATAACCACTTATGTGATTGTGTTTATATTATTTTCCCTCAATAACAGATATATACAAGACAAAACTAGAAAACTAAGATATAGACTATAAAATTTTAGAATAAAATTAAATATTAAAGAGTTTATGAGTATGAAGGTATAAATATGAAGGAAGGAGAAAGCCCAGGTCTTATACCCTTTCCTTTTTCCTCAGCTGTGTTCTTCTACTAATAAAACCATTCTCAGAGAACTCTAACAATGTTTTGAGTCACAAAATCTTCACAATCGGAAGCAACAAATCTCTCTTACTCTTCGTTTTTTCGAAATCTGATTCAATTTCTTCACACATTTCGATCAAAATCGTGTTGTTGAGCTGAGAATCATCGATCTGGATTGATCAAATCTGCTGTCATTTTCACTATTTGAGCTTCAGTAGTGATGGCGTTATCAGGTTCTGACCTACCTGCGATGTACACACTGCTCGCGAATTCTCTCAGCGGCGATGATAGCTTGCGGAAACCGGCTGAAGCCGCTCTATCGCAGTCGGAAAACCGACCTGGTTTCTGCTCTTGTCTCATGGTGTGCTGGTTTTATTTCTAGTTATACTGTTTTAATGGCTTTTTTCGTTTTTGTTGATTTCTAGGGTTTTGGAGTGTAATTTTGTCGATTTGTTTTCTGAATTTGATGCAGGAAGTGATAACTTCGAAGGATTTGGCGGGTCAAGCTGATGTTCGATTATTGGCTTCAGTGTATTTCAAAAATAGTGTTAATCGATATTGGAGGAACAGGCGTGATTCCTCGTAAGATAGATACTCTTGCTGTTAGTTCAGTTTTTGCTTAAATGCTGTGTTATTTTGGGACTTCTTGATACTATACGAGGATAATGTATTCAAATACCTATGTCGGTTCTGCATTTGAAGTTGGGTCAAATTGTCTTTGAAACGTCAAATTGATAATTTCGATTGCATAAAGAATAAAGCACCTAATGTGGTTTTATTTACATAAGTTCTCGACAAACTACATAATTACAGACAATATATAATTGTATGAATGTAAGACAATTGTGACTCGCATAAGTTTTCTTCACAAATAATAGGAAAGTGCAGACATATGTTTTAGTAATAAGGACTAGATTTGGACTAAGTTTTGCAACTTTTAGAAATGACTTTGATGTAGTCTGCATGTTAATGGCTTCAGAAATCTATGTATTTGCTAAGCCACTGGCTAACTTTGAAATGATCCTGCAGTGGAATTAGCAGTGAGGAGAAACGATATTTAAGACAGAAACTACTCTCACACTTGAGAGAAGAGAATTATCAGGTACTACTTTCTTTTGTTTAGCGTATGTTCTGTGTGTTATTGTTTTATATTCTTGTTTGACAGGCATATCTGATTTTCTGTGTGTATATATCCACTTATGTTTAAACAATAACATCTGATGCATTTTCCAAGTCCATTGGTTCATCCTTTTTTTTAAATCAATTTTTCCACTGATAAGTCGCATTCCTTTTAAATTGTTGCTAGTGTCGTCAATTTGCTTACTTTATTATTATGTTTGGTTTGTGTGAAGAACACTATCTACTGTATAGAGTAAGTACTGGGCTCCACTTTTTGATCAAACTTTTACTTATCTATTTATTTAATACCAGTTAATTTTTTAATTGAGTTACAATGCAGATTGCTCTTACATTGGCGGTGCTCATCTCAAAAATTGCTCGAATTGACTATCCTAAAGAATGGTATGATTCTTTCCCTTACATATCAATCTGTTTTTCAAACTTTTTTGAGTTAAATGTATTATAACTGCATTTGTTATTATATGTTTTCATTTACTTTTATGTTTCCTCTTTCCAAAATAAAGAAAAGGAAAACTTGTCTATATGCCACCATTTTCAATATGTTTGTCCTTTTGTATTAAGGAATGTTGGGCTGTTTACTCATCATTCTAAGTTTTGGGCAACCAGCACTACTGTCTATCTTAAGAAGCAAGGGATTCGTGTTCGGGAATTCAGCTGCATCATATGGAGTTCGACAAATCTCACAAAATGTGGATTCACAGATTCAGCATATATTCATTCAAGAAAATGAAACCCATTATCATTGTTATACTAACATCCTAGGTATACTTTGTGTATGAACATTAAATTAAGTAGTATAACACAAAGTCTTGGTAATATGTGTGTCAGTACCATTCAAATAAAGTTTGAATCACAGAACTGTGCCAAATTTAGAAGAATTGAAGAATCTCAGAATTGCACTTGGGGATTCGCTTTATAGAAGAAACTCTGCTTTCCAGCCTCTGTCCCTCAATAATTGAAAACACACGGAATGGCCAAGAGGGGACCATCTGATACTTTCATACATGGTTTATAGATCACCTTTCTCGTTGATTATTTGTTGTGCAAATTCCCCTAAAGCAAATGTATAAGTTGTGGCCCCAATCTATCTCTCATCTCTCAAGCCCCAAAGAAAACCAGTCCTGATCCATATCTCTTTGAACTCTACATGTTGACATCTGATATCTATGAGGGTTCACCACCAGTTACAGCATTCCTTTCTATTGTGCCTAAAATCTATATCTCTAGTAATATTTCACGTGTTTCTATTTGTGGTTCTTACGGAGCTACGTGGGAAAAAATTTCTTTTCAAGGTGTTGTTAACTATGAAATTTATTGCCCATATTCTGATTGGTTTTAGAAGAAAGTGAGGCAAAATGATGTAAACTTGTATTTGTAGTTAGATGCTTTAGAGATGATAATTGTCTATATTCTCATTGGTTCTAGAAGAAAGTGAGGCAAAAAGTAGCAAACTTATATTTAAAATTTAGATATTTGATTATGGTCGGGCCATTACTTTGGAAAATGGGAAGAGGGTATTGGTAATGGAGAAATGTTGAGTGTAATAACGTCATCAACCTTGCTAACTTTGCCGAGTATTTTGCAATAAAATAAAACATCCAAAATCGTCAGCATTTCAATTATTGAGGGGCGGAGGGAGTAGTTCTTATGCTTAATAAATCTATGAAAATTTTAATCGGCGTGGTTTTTATAAATTTCAGTGTTCTAGATTTTTACACTCCTTCATCATGTGCATGAAATGCAAACAACTAAGCCTAAGAGAACCATGTGGATTGAATGTTTGAGTGAGGATCAGTGGTGTAAATTCTGCACTTAATCAAGCTGAGCCTCCTGGCCTAAAGGAAAATTAGATTGCATCGTATTTTACATGAGTTTAAACACTTGCAGAAAGGTACAGTTTTATTATTTTGTCAATTTGTTCCTGTATAAGTTGTATCTAGGAACTAGAATATAGGCCAATCCATCACAAAATGGATATTAACCATTGAGTAATGGATACGTAGGCTATCCTTGGACTATCATACACCATCCTTCGCACATAGAACCGTTCATGCGCTGGCACACAGAGACATACTATCAACTAAGAGTTATTCTCTACTCCTCCCAGTCTTGCGAGAAACATTATTTCCATTCATTTATCCTGGATGTTAAACGATTTTACTATTTTCAGTGACTGAGTTTCTTTTCATTTTATTCTTGAATATCAGTTGGATCTGGACTGGTCATATGTTTAATAGTCTCATTGTAATTTATCTAAAGAAATTTATCTTGTTACCTTCTAGTTAGACCAGTTTCTTAGATAATGATGGAAACCAAATTATCCTATTTCGAGCATAGGTAGAAATTGTCATGGAAAGCTATACGTACGACAATGTCATTGTGAAATCTCTTTTTCTTGTTAACTAACGGACCTTGTTCCATTTTAGTCCTATTCAATTATTTTTCTTTACATACTGTTACAATCACTTGATTCTTTGCAGCTAATACATTTTAAAAAATTTCCTGTATCATGTATCTTGGTTTCAAATTGCAAGTATTCTTTTCAATGTACCTTTAGCTCTTTATATCAGCTTCTCACTTGACCAATTATTCAGGCCAGAGCTATTCTCTACTTTAGCACAACAGCTTCAGTTGGCAGATGTTCTCACTTCACACAGGATTTTTATGAATCTCTTCCGAACTTTGAAGGAGTTGTCTTCCAAACGTCTTGCTTCAGACCAAAAAAATTTTGCTGAGGTATCATCCATATGACCATATCCCAGTTATTTCATAAATTTGTTTTCCCTCTCAGTAAGTTGTCATTAGGTGACTTATATGATCCAAGGGATACTTTTAACTTTTAAATATTATAATAGCTTAATTATTCCATTTTTCCTTATGGCATGCCTGTATGCTTATTAAAATTTGATTTTAACGTGTAGTAACGGTTGATTATTAAACATATTGTGGAGCAATCGAGGGGAGGAGATTAATCTGATGTGTGTTATACAAATTTTGTGAAAGCATTTCAATATATTTTTGAATTTGTCTAAACATGTACAACATTAGCCTACTTATATATGTATGAAGGCATTTAACATCTGATTTGAAAGAACAGCTGGGAAGCATAGGTTGAGAAAAGATAAAGGAGATGATCACTTGAATCGAACTGACATGATGTGGCTTTAAATAAGTCTGAATGTCCAATAATGAATTTAGGATTTGCACCAGCTGATTTTAAGGATTTTAGGTTTGTTGAAACTATTGTGTATAAGCTCTATTTGCATGAGTTGCAACGGATGTTAGTCGCCGAATTTCTGGTTCTTAAAATGTTGCCATTATCATGATTTTTTTTTCATCATCACATCTTGAGTTGATCTTTACCGAAAACAGTAATATTTCTTCACTGGATTTTTTGAATTGTCTGGGATAAGATCTTCAGAACTACTATCACTTACTATCTGCACTCCATCAATGCTCTTTTTGGCAGATATCATCCCAATTCTTTGATTATAGCTGGCAGCTTTGGCAGAGGGATGCTCAGACCATACTGCATGGTTTTTCTGCACTTGCTCAAAGTTTAGGTTCAAATTCTTCGGAAACTCATCATCATGATCTTTACTTGACATGTGAGAGATGGTATCTATGTTCAAAGATAATACGCCAGTTAATAATATCGGGGTTTCGAAGTGATGCAAAAACCATTCAGGTACCTTTGTCCTTTATTAGT
The DNA here is from genome assembly GCA_014636745.2 of Centella asiatica. Taxonomy (NCBI): domain Eukaryota; kingdom Viridiplantae; phylum Streptophyta; class Magnoliopsida; order Apiales; family Apiaceae; genus Centella; species Centella asiatica. Next base: position 1,470,667 of record CM025788.1, read on the forward strand.
GTTTAAAGTTTAGTTGCAACTATTTTATAGTCAATCTTTTATTGATTGGGCACTTCATTTAACTCTTCTTTCAGGAGGTTCGACCAGTCAAAGAGGTCTCTCCTTTGTTTCTAAAGGCTATCGAATCATTTCTCCCATACTGTGAGATCTCTTTTTTTTAATACTTTGTTTATTCATTTTATGTTCTTTAAATTTTTTAAGTTACTCATAAGTTATCGGTTTCTGATATTTTCCCATCAGAATATTTCCCAGTGGAAAACCCATGTAGGTACTTCCCAAGGTACTTTGGGAATCGTAAAGTTAGTGCAGGGCCCTACGACTATGGGTTTTGTATTAGTTGAAATTTAACACTGATGAAAGTGATCAGAATCAGTTATCTTTGTCTGTCTGAGAGCAGAGTTCGACACTCTGCTATCAGCATCGCTGTACATCCAAATTCTTTTACATTTCTTCTGCATACCGATCTGTGTCCAAAGTTACCTGCTTAATGCTTCCTTGCTGTCAAGGAAGGCTGACTCCTGTTGTGCTCTGCCTTTTATTAAGATTTATTTCTACCAGTCTCATCTGACAATTTACTTGGGAAGATGGGACCCAATTTACATTGTGATGGTCTAATTAATAGGTGGCTTGATGGATTTTTGCACCTCTGACAAGTTTTAAAAGCTTCGTACTTTTTTTTAGTCATGCGGAGATAGAATTGTGGCTGTGTGTAGCTATTCTAAGTCCACTGTATATCATGCAGATTCAACTTTCCGGGAGACGCACCCCAAGTTCTGGGAATACTTGAAGAAGTCATGCACTAAGTTGATGAAGATTTTAGTCACTGTTCAGAAGAGCCATCCTTATTCATTCGGTGATAAATGTGTCCTCCCACCCATCATTGACTTCTGTTTGAATAAAATCACAGATCCTGGACCAGATGTAATGTCCTTTGAGCAATTTCTAATACAATGTATGTCAATGGTGAAAACTGCTCTGGAATGTAAAGAGTACAAGACAAACTTGACTGGTCGTGTGATTGGTGAAAATGGGGTTACAATGGAGCAGATGAAAAGAAATATGTCTAATCTTGTTGCTGGTGTTCTTAGTTCCCTTTTCTCGAATGATCGGGTGGTAGTTTTATGTAACGTGTTGATAAGGAGGTATTTTTTTATTCTTTTTATTTTCTCATTGGTTCTCTAATCTCCAAAGCACACTGTGTTAAGTATAGATATTTCTGCACTATCATTGATCATTAGATGCTAATAGAGAAGGCTATTGTCCAGTAAATTCTAATTATTCATGTAAATTTCTTTTTTTCCACAAATAAAATCAAACCAGTTTGAAGATTTTGGAACAGATTTGCTAAATTCTAAATTGAATTGGAGGTGAATATAAATTAGTAAAACTATTAATACAGCTATCTTCCTTGTATTTTTCCACATTTTAGACAGACTTACAAGGAAAAATGATAGAGATTTTTCTGCAAGGTTTAGTACTTCAAAGCTATCTGCTATTCTCAATTATGTACCAGATAGTTCACCCCATTGGGATTTAGTCCTGTTTGACAATAACTTTTGAAATTTTATACTGTAGTAAAAAAAATTCTTACTGTGGTTAAAGATTTTCATTGTTTGAACTATGTATGGTCTCACTTTGTCTTGCTGTATTTTTGCTGAGAGTCTTCTGGTACTTCTGGAGCAGGTATTTTGTTTTGGGAGCAAGTGATTTGGAGGAATGGTACCAGAACCCTGAGTCTTTCCATCATGAGCAGGATTCTGTTCTTTGGTCCGAAAAACTAAGGCCATGTGCAGAAGCACTATACATTGTCTTATTTGAGAATCATAGCCAGGTATGCATGGCAAATTCAATTTGTATTTGTAAATTCTTTACAACTTTCCCAAAACCTGTTATATCGGTTGGCAGTATAGTCGTTGCGTCATAAAGGTGCACCTCTTTGCTCGTCTTTTATATTGTCAGCTTCTAGGTCCTGTTGTGGTATCAATTCTTCAAGAGGCAATGAATGGGTGTTCCTCTTCGGTAACCGAAATCACGCCAGGGTTACTTCTTAAAGATGCTGCATATGGTGCTGCCGCGTACGTTTATTATGAATTATCAAATTACTTGAGCTTCAAGGACTGGTGCGTAACTCTTTTGAAACTCTTACCTGCTTATATAGGGATTCATGTATTGCATACCTGTTAGTTGTAACTTAATTTTCTTTTCAGCAGGAGTTGTTCTCCAATTTCATGATTTGTGCATAAAGCTTTGGATGAGCAGTAATGCTAGTCCTTTCATTCTTAGAAAGAATAATCTCTCGTTTCCTACTTTTGTTAGTGCAGGTTCAAGCAAAATAAATGAATAAAAAATGAGTTGGGAGATTAAAACCATATGCCACCTGTCCCAAATGCTCCAATTTCTATGATCAAATCTATGATGAAAGTTCGAAATGAAGTTTTCAATTAGCATGAAAAATATCCTAGAAGACAATGACTTAAAATGTGGTACTTTGATTTTGAAAGACAACTCATTGTAAGACATCTCAAAAAGAACGGTGAACTCTTACTTGGTGGATGTTTACACTTTATCTCCAGAATTCAAACGGGTAGTAAAAGTCCTGATTGCTATTATTGTTTTCTTGTCTATCAACCTCATCGTGTTCCTTATTTTAGTGCTAAGTGACAGCTAACATTATGTGGGATAATTGAATTTATGTTTTTGCATCCAGAACTTGGTCTGTTAATCACATATTCTCCCAGTGCTTTACCCAGAAAATTATACCTATTCTCTTAATGACCCGTATAACCTCAACGAAAAAATAACATCATTTTTTCCTTCACCCCAGATCTCTGTATATATGACAGTGCCTAACCTGTCAGCAACTCTGATATTCCTCCCTCTAAACACCGCCTCCCACACAATTGAGCAACCTATGGAGGAAAAGGGAGTTGAGAGAGAATGATTACTTTGTGGTTGTATCTTGCAGTTGTAGTCTACGGAGATGCTCATTGAAGGATATTGTGTTCTGCGCTTCATTTGATGTGTCAAGAAGTTTAAGTATCAAAATAGATTTCACAGGATGGTTAAGTACCAGGAAGGGAGAGGGGAGTTAAGTGCAAACTTCCTATTTCCTCTTGAAGTTCTCTAAGATTAATTTCGATCTTTGAAAGAATCATCAAGTGAATGTATCTTCACTAGAAATACTGATTTGCTCCTCGAGCATCTGTTAGTCTGTTAGGTTTGTGCTTGATCAACTCACTTTGGAGATTACATTCGTACTCCGTTAATTATTGGAGAGATGGTAGTGCAACATACATGCACTACAGGATACCAGCTATGAAGACCTATTGTCCAAAGACAAATCCTTTACATTAGTTTTCATGTAGCCCATTTCATCCCACATTCCATCAAGCAGATTCATTTACCCGACTTCCCATCTCCCCACCTGCCCCCGCGCACGCACAGACACACATTTCATCAAGTGGTCACAATGGAGTCGTAGGGAGTCATGGATATTTATGAAACATGGGATCATTCTGAACTGGCGAAGAGAATTACAGACCTTCTCTATACAGTTAATGATCTGTCTTCTACTCAGAAATTATGTTATACACACTTATAATCGTTATAGTGAAACACAAATGCTACAACAAATGTAACAAGCATATAACACACACAATTACTGTGGAACTTAATCAAGGTCAAGTTAATGTCAACCATGGTTTATGCCAAAATAATTAGCAATTATATACATTTATAATAATTACTCAAGTATCAATTTTTTTACTGAAATGTGATTAACCAAGCATGGATATAATTTCCTCCATGCAGTTTGGATCCTAAAACCTTCAATTTTATTTGATGATGTCACAAAGTAGTCGGCAGATGCTTTTATTTCTTTGTCACTACATATTTTTGCTTAATGTTTTTTGGAGTCTTCGTCCAATCTTCTTATCCCATTTACCTGACTTCTCCCCCGTTAACTTTACTTGTAGGTTTAATGGTGCGTTATCACTAGAACTGACAAACGATCATCCAAATATGAGGATCATCCATAGAAAAGTTGCTCTTATTCTAGGGCAATGGGTTTCTGAGGTAATCTTCATCTGTGAGGTGGATCATAAGGATGTATTTATTGTTTTGTTTATTTGAAATAATGTCTTGTATGACATTGACATTTTTGTTATGCTCCCTCTCTCAAAAATAGTACCCGTGCCCCTACCCTTCCGTCTGGAGCCCTGGACTGATAGGCTAAGCACTTTATCTAATTTTATTTATTCATTTATTTTTATTTTTTACTAACAAGCTGTCTAGATTAAAACTTCTTTGATCTTTCTGTTCTTCTTTTCTTAGATGCAACACTAAGCACCAAACATCTGTGTACTTATCTGTCCATTGGAATTTTGGATAAATATTTAATCTGATTATTATCTTCCTTAAATGTCACTGCCTGTTTCGTAATACATCAGACTCAACACAAGAGATACTCATGATACAGGCTTTGTAAAGCCTTACTAAATTATCTGGAGAAATATTCTATAGCTATTCTAATCATATATACCTCAACGTGGTTTTTGCTGATGAGAACCTAATATGGGTAAATGTTATGAGTTGTAGGGGGGATTGCTGTTTTTACTCTTTTTACAGCTTAAGAACTTGATGTGGCTCTGAGCTTGCGGACTTGATGTATCTGTACTTGTCATATGATGCATGTTCATAGACTGCTTTCTTTGCCTTTACAATCATACATGGATGCTATAACTAGATTAAGTATCACTATTACTGATGGGAACTTCTTTACAGATCAAGGATGATACAAGAAGAGCAGTTTACTGTGCTTTGATTAAATTGCTTCAGGACAGTGACATATGTGTCAGGGTATGATGTCAAGATCACAAGACATTCCTTTTGTTTTTTTCCTTTTCCTTACATTTTCCCCACTGTGTTTTACTATTTCAGCTAGCAGTGTCTCGATCTTTGTGTTTTCACATTGAAGATGCAACTTTCTCGGAGCATGACTTTTCTGATCTGCTTCCAGTGTGTTGGGATTCATGTTTTAAATTAGTAGAGGAGGTTCATGAGTTTGACTCGAAGGTACAAACTGCAGATGTTTATTGCCTTTTATCTTCTTCTTTTGCAAAATTGTCATTTGTTCCATAAGCAGTTAAACACTATGTTTTGCTTATAATCATAGCCTGTGGTGATGTCTGCTTCCATTCCGATCTCCCAAATGGTGAATTGTGTGTATCCAGTGTGAGGACCCTCCTCTGTCATTCAATTAATTAAGAAGATTCCACTATTCCCTTTACAAATACTTCCGCTACTCAATGTTTATGCATGATTGTACCTCTGTACTCTCTACCACAAACAAGGTGGTTTAATTGGTTCATTTTAAAGTACTGGCTTCAAAATCAGTGACCATAATACACTGACAATTGATATTGTCAGTGGCCACAATATCATTTTAAAGTACTGGGTTCATTTTATACCTCTGACATTGTTAGGTAGTTAAAATGGGCTAAGTTAGATAGACTCGGATTAAGTGTCCAATAGGAGACAGGTACTTTAAATAATCCGACACGGGTACTCCTCAATTTGACCACATTTTTACACTAAAATTGGGTGTCCCACACCCATATCCTTGTCCGAGTGTCAAGTGCGGACACGGTACGTCGAGGAAAACAAAGAGTCCATGTAACATAGAAAATGGGTCAAATATTTTGTGATAGAACTTCTCTAAACTAAACACACTGTCAGGATACATTGACTTCAATCTAAATTTCTGATTATATATTATATCATTTGTGTGCGAAGATATTCTTTTAAATAGGCTGACTACATGGGAAGTCATGAAACTGGCTGGTTTCACTTATTCAAAGAGATTTAAATTATTAACTTTAATGACGTTTTGAATGGTACTTGGCTATCTCAGTTTTTTCATCTTATCAGTAGACGGCCGACCAAAATTAAGTTTGGAGAGCAAAATCACCATCATCTCCTTTCTTTACTCGATGATTTGATTGCTGAAATTAGAAATAATTTTTGGTAGCTTATAACTTTTTTATTTAACTTTGAGACTACTTGTCCATGTAAACGGGACAAGTTTGATTAAACTCTTTATAAGAATTTACTGATTTTCTACTATTATTTTATTTGTTTCAGGTTCAAGTTTTAAATACCATCTCTGCTTTAATTGCACACGTCCATGGAGTCATTCCATATGCAGACAAGTTGGTGCAATTTTTTCAGAAGGTATCATCGTAATGATATTTACAATGCCATAGTTTTATTGCTACATATGGATTAAACAGGAAAATCTTATTAAGTTGGTCTGGATTCCTCATAGTTGGACTTCATAATACACATCTGTTTGCATCAAAAGTTTGTGTATTTACGTAAATCACTAATTGTTCGCTCTAGAGATTTGATATCTAATGCCTTCTGGATGAATATGAATGTGATCAAATTCAAGTAAAGCCTTAATTTGACCAAATATATTGTGCTGAAAGATTTAGGGGGTATAGATAGTTGTACATTTTTGTGTCCTGTAGACAATATTAGTGCAGATAAAAAGGAGAAAACTCTGTTTTTTAATATTATTTGCTGGAGTCAATAAGGGTAGGTGGGATTCTAGTAGTCTAGCAATTGTCAACCTAATGCTAGCAACTGATGGATCTTTATTATGAGAAGCATAATATTAATTGAATGTTCTTGAAGAGAGAATGTATGTATGCTTTTCAAAGTTGATGTTGATATGTACCTGTCCTCTCAAGGAAAAAATGTGTCATAGCAGGTCACTCTGTGTTAGGAGTGACAGATACGATCAACATCAAAGCCTTCCGCTTTAGCCCAAACTGGTTGGTGTTGGCAGTTGATGAATCCATATTAACAAATAATAATAAATACTCCCTCCATCCGCCTTTATTTGTCACCATTTGACTTTGATGGTCAAATTGACTATATTTTGAATACAAGGCTCTATTTGACAGACGGAAAACGAATTCCTAGAAATTGTTTTCTTCAATTTCAAATGTTTGGTTGTTTATGAAAATTGAGTCAAAGAAAAATGATTTCCGGTCAAAGGAAAAGCTTATGTGAAAAGTGGGGAAAATATTTTCCAACGAAGAATAAAGAAAAAAAACATGGATGAAGAGTGGGATTGAGAGAGAAAATTTTAGTGGCCCCACCACTTTGTGGGTTTTGTTTTTTCTTATTTTGTTTTAAACATTTATAACCTTAAAAATATATATCCAAAAAATAGTTTAAAATAATCATAATTCATAATTTTTCCAGATCTATAAATAGATACCCATATTAGCTATAGTTTTATTGAACTTTTCAAAAAATTATTTTTTAGCTCTTAAAATACAACTTATACATTTTCACTCATTTTCAACATGGCAATCAAACACTGCAAAATAGATCATTTTCTTAGAAAATGATTTTAGAGAACATTTTCCAAAAAATATTTTTCTTGCATCAAACGGAGCCTAAATATCTTTTGGTGTATATTAAAAATAGGGACATAACTATTATCGTAAGAAAGTAACTAAAGTCAACTCTTATATTTTCAAAACTCGTAATATATTTGATAAATTATGTATTTTAAAATTTGGTCAATTTGACCAAGAAAAGCCAACCATGACAAATAAAATCCGGACGGAGGGAGTATATTAATTATGTGTGTATCTATCCATGTATATATGATATTATACGTAAAGGAAAATGACTATTCAGTCATCAGATTCATACTCTATTTTCAGTTGGGTCCCTCAACTGAAATTTTTTTCGTTTCTGTTACTGAACCAAAAATAAATTTTCAATTGTGTTGATTTTGGCCAAATTTTTTAATATCTCACATGATTGCTAACATGTTCCCATTTCTGGTCTCACGTGAAATAAATGTGCACATCTTAGATGATTGAGCAAAATAGTTTATGGTTATACGGAATAAGTTGCCTTATAAGATCACACATATAAGCATCAACTACTTTGCTGAATCAACTAAAAAGTATACATTCATGTGACATGATACTGGAAATGGGAGCGAAATTTACATTTCAGGTGAGATTTTAAAATTTTGGCAGGAACCAACTCAGTTGAAATTTATTTTAAGTTTCATTAACTGAAACTAAAGTTCATTAACTGAAATGAAGTTTTTTTAGTTGAGTAACCAAATTGGGAACGAGGCACGAGTTTAGTGACTGATTAGTCATTTTTCCGATCTATAAAATGAATCTCTTCTGAATAATATCTGTCACACAGGAACATACATATAATGTATGTAGATAAAGTGACGTCATTTTTGAATAATCTTTGACAAATAGGAACATCCAGTGATACACAAATAGAAATAGCAAGTTGTGTGTAAATATCCATCGAAATTGAATCATTTTTAATATTCTCTGACAAATAGAAACTGCAAGTGATATTTCAGGAATCCAGTTGTGAAAATTAAAAATGTTTGCAAGCTGAGTTTCTAATCACTTTATTTGGAAAGAACTTTCTTTATTTCTTAGAAAAGGTTACATCATTAACTTAATTCAATTGGATGTACTTTCTTTATACATGGTTGGACCAAAATGTGGAATACATCATTACTGCTTATTCTCTTGTTCTCATCCTTTTTGTTAACATTGTTTCCAAATAGTTCTTTGCACTGATTGAAATTGCCATTTTGTTCCAAGACATGGGAGGAATCTTCTGGTGAAAACCTTCTCCAGATTCAGCTTCTTAATGCACTGAAGAATTTTGTCGTTGCGCTTGGATATCAGTCACCTATGTGCTACAACATGCTACTGCCCATTTTGCAAAGTGGGATTAATGATAATAGCCCTGATGAACTTGTGGAAGACAGCATGCTGGTCAGTGAAATTGTTCTTTTTTCCATAAAGACTAAAAGAGAAGCTTGATATTGTTCAAGTCACTCTCTGTACATCCTCCTAATTTTGGTGAGATTGTCATGCAGTTATGGGAAGCCACAATTTCTCATTCCCCTTCAATGGTTACTCAATTATTAGGACTCTTCCCAAGTCTAGTGGATATCTTGGACAGAAGTTTTGATCATGTGAAGGTTCGAATGAGTAATTAATAGATTTAGTAGTACTTTATATAACTATCCCATGACACAGGGTTTATTTTCTTAAAATATAGGTTGCTGCTAATATTATTGAAGGATACATAATTTTAGGTGGAAAAGAGTTTCTTACTCTTCATGCTTCTAGTATTGCCAAACTTTTAGATCTGGTTGTTGAAGGCATCAATGATAGAGGGTTGCTTTCAATTCTTCCAGTCATTGAACTTTTGATTCAGGTATCTTTAGGCTTTAGCAATTTGAATTTTGCGGAGAGAACCTCTTTTATTTCATGCTTCTTGCTCGTATCCATTGTGGTAGCAATGTAGCATTTTATTTTGGACATTTTGGAAATTGGTAAAGCCTACTTTCCGCATCTTTAAGTTAAATATACAGGATGATAGATACTTACATTGTGGTCATTCTTGAGCTGTAGTTCAGAAAGCATAAGAAATTATTCATTTCTTGAAACATCTAAAACCTTTATCCATGTTTTGGAGTCCTAAAATGTGGTCAAAAGGCACTTTGCCTTCATTCATGTTAAAGTTCACAGTGATTATTTACTTTTGTGCGGCAGTGTTTCCCTGTGGAGGTGCCCCAGTTGATCAGCAGTACTCTTCAGGTAAATTGTTTTTCATCTTTGGCGAATTTATTATCATTTTGCCCATTTCTGCATTTTACTTTAAAATTTTATGGTTGGTTTTTCGCTGGGTGTTGCTAGAAATTGATTGTGATATGCTTAACTGGAGGAGACGACTATGATCCATTAAAGACAGCTGTAAAAGCATCTTCAGCTGCCATTCTGGCAAGGATTTTAGTTATGAATACAAATTACCTTGGTCAATTGACATCACAGCCATCATTATTGGTAGTCCTCCAGCAGACCGGTTTCCCAGTTGAAGAAAATGTACTACTCTGCCTGGTTGATATATGGCTTGACAAGGTGAGCTGCTTCTCAACATAAGTTGGCATTTAGCTACTACTTTGTGTTATTTCAGTTATGTTTTCAAATTTATGTCTGGCCTTTTCGTAAGAGGACTGCTTGTGCTAAAATTGAGGTTCCTTCTGAGTATTTTTGACCATATATCATGGCTGAATTTAAATATAGGGGTAATTTGTTTATTTTATTTTGATTCTTGTGGTATTTAGTGTAATATATAATGGTGAACTTACTCTAATGATTTAATTTGTAAATGGGTTTGGAGAAATAAATCGTAATAACTTACAATAGGGGAGAGACTCTCACTCATATTCAAGCTGATATTACCTTCAAGACAAAATCCTTCGTGTCCAGTGATATTAATAACTTGTAAACATGATTCTGAATTTTGGGTCTAAATACGAATCTTGACCTGAATGTTGGTATTGGATTGCCGGTTCAGGAAACAACAGTCATAGAAAACCTATGGCATTATTTATACTTTACAAGTCTTTGGGTGTCTGCCAGAAGTTTTCTTGATGATGAATTCTGTAATCCAGTGTTTCAGTGAACTCTATACTTGTAATCTGACCATCAGTTAACGTTGATCCTGCTGTGGTATAGACTTGGTGTGGACTGTTTAAAACTCCTTCATTTCGAACTATGGCTGCCCCTTACAACTCAATTAGAGCTATTGTTTTCCCAGTGAGATGCCGAGAACTTGTAGAAGGGGGGTTGAATACAAGTTCTTTGAAAATTCTTCGATTACTTGTTCTTTAAGAAACTAAATTTTTCTTGCGGAATAAAAAGAACAAGAACACAAATCTATTTATAAACAATTGCTTTATTAATTTCACAATTGAATATAAATTCTAACAATCACAACAATGTGATTATCAGCTTCTTTTCTATTCTGTATAGGAAAAGATACAAAACTATGAAAAACCTATACAGCTTCGAAGTTACAATCCTCTGTAAACTTAATTACAGCTTCAATGTCAACTGAATTATAATTAACTCAGTTCCTATTCTGAATAAAATTCAGCTTCCTTATTCGAATCAAATACAATCTTTCCTTTTTGATAGGAACAGATTTTTGGTTAGTTTCCTTACCAGCTACGTCTTCAATAATATTTTACTTTACGTGGAAGACATTCCTTTTTCAATTCGAACTCTGTATCTTTCAGAGATTAATTCACAATTAGTCTCTGATGCTTCTTTTAGTCTCAGACGGCTTTAGTCCCTGACGTATCTTTTAGTGTCTGGTACATTTAGTCCCTGATGACTCTTTTAGTCCCTGATGACTTTTAGTCCCTGATGACGTCAGCTTGTGTAGTCTCCGATAGTGTTATTTAGTCTCTGACACGTTAAGGCTTAGTCTCCGATGACGTCAGCTTAGTCTCTGATTCCTTTTTCTTTAATCTCTAATGACGTAAACTTTTAGTTTCCGATAGAAAAACTAGTCTCTGACAGTTAAAACATTTTAGTCTCTGACCAGTTCTTCTAGTCTCCGATAAGCCTTTTTGCAAACTCTAACAGATCAAATACACAACTTGACTTCTTGAAGCTTCGATACTCCATTCCAGCAGTTAATTACAAATAAAAAATAATCGTATCTCTTTACAAAGAATAAATGAATTACAAACAAAGAGATAACTACTTGCTACAAAATTTCAGTGTTACTAATTAACACTTTCTATACATTTGTATTTTAAATAATCTAAAGACAATCATCATCAAATGTTCTAAAACCTAACAGCTATCGGCATAATAGATTCTCTTTAGCTTACAGTTGTCCCATTTATGTGTTACAGCCTTGATGACAAATTCTGTATTGCAGTGTCAGCTTTCTCCTTGTAAGATGACTCTCACTATAACATTGGTCCTGCTGGAGGGTTAATTTTTGGTGTGGACTGTTAAATTCGCGTCATTTGCTTGCAAACTGTGGCTTCCCTCGAGGTCAAATCATGTAAAGTTACACTTGGAACAGTGAGCTCTACTATTCCAATGAGCAGTACTCCATATATCAGCGCTTGTAAAATAAAGTACAATTGATTTTGTATCTTGTAGGTCCCTTGCTGTTTAAGTTTTACAAGTATATATAGGAGAATGATGTCTCGACATTTATTAAGCGTCCTTGGCATATAAATATAGATAATTTTGAGAGTTGGTATTTTTTGTTCAAAGTCCTCAATTTTCATTATTCTCAACTCTACAGAGAGTAAGCATGCACTATGTTCAAGAACAGTTGTAATCCATTGATGGTTGTATCTGAAGTTCGGAATAGGTTTAAGTTAATAGTAGGCTAAGTAGCAGTTATGAATTTCAGGAGTCACGTCTATATTAAAATTTGAGGTAGTAGGGGCATGCACTCTCTTCTTACAATATAGCAATATCATGGTGGTTTATCCTGGATAGGATTCAAGTTTGCAACAGATTATTTAAGTACCACCGACATTTCAGTAATATCCTATTGGACGTTTTGACCAGAATAAAATTGTAGTTATCAGGTGATCCCTCTTAGATGATATTAAGCAATAAATCAACATATTTGCCCCCAGTTTAAACATTCTTGTGGACAGATGATTGACAGCCTTCGAAGTTTGAAATTTACTGACCATCTAGGTATAAAGTTATTAGTAATGTAATTAGTAAAGGGATCCAAACAGTACTGTCATTAGTAATGATGCAAAAACTTTCTTAACAAAATAAAAAATGATGCAAAAACTTCTCATATTTTGGGAATTTTTGGTTGATTGCAGATAGACAATGTAAATTCTATCCAGAGAAAGACTTTTGGTTTGGCCCTTTCTATAATATTGACGTTAAGATTACCTCAAGTACTTGACAAGCTTGATCAGATACTAAGGTATTTATTGAACTTCCAGTTTGATTCATCATCTTCAATTTAACCATCAGATTACCTTTTTGTTTAATTATTGTGGTTTATTTTGACTTGTAATAGCGTATGTACAAGTATAATATTGGGTGGAAGTGAAGGCTTAACCGAAGAAGAGTCCAGGTTAGATTGAAACAAAAGGAGAATTATATTGTGATTTTAAAAGCTAACTGATATTAATGTGAAGGCAATAATGAGACACTTCTTTTTCTTCCATTTTCACAAAAATAACAGTAGTGATAATATGAGTTCTTCCCATCCTCATTTTCCGAGCAAAGAGTTCAGAAAAAGACAGGTAACTTTCATGATATTCCTGATTGAAATATCTCAAGCAATGTGCTTATTTCTTATTTTCTATTAGATCAATCTCTTACCCTGTAATTTTTTTTTAATAATTAGATTAAAGTCTCGGACCCTGTAAACCAGTCATCACTAGAGAACTCGGTGAGGGACAACCTTCAAACATGTTCTACTCTTCATGGGGAATCCTTTAACTCTGCCATTGGTAGAATGCACCCTGCTGCATTCGCTCAATTAAAAGAGGCCCTGAAAATGACATAGGCTGGAGTTAATATTCCAATCTTCTGCTGGCACCGAGTTTGTACCTCGAGTCCAATTTTCTCAAATCTTTATTAAAAAGAGAACATATGAGGTAAGTTGCTTCCTACTTTTCTCAAGCTGGTCCCATTTGTGTTTGTTAAAATTTAAAATAGCTTAAAAATTTAAAACAAGCAGTTTCATTTATTATAAGTTTCTAACCTTTAAAAGCATTGAGCGGATTTATGAAAAACAACATAGGGGTAAGTTGCTTCCTCCTTTTTCTCAAGTTGAACCAACTTGTATTTGTTAAAATTTAAAATAGCTTAAAATTTATAACAAGCAGCTTCATTTATTATAAGTTCCTATCCTTTAGAAAGTAGACAACCATTGAGTGGATTTTTGGAAAATCAATCTGAAACATTTTTGAATTCAAATTTAGTATAAATTAATTTAGTCAATCAATGATAAACAAAACAAACTTTCTACCAAGTACTATTCTATTACTCCCTCTGTCCCATATTTATTGCAATGGTTTGACTTGACACAATTATTAAGGAAGGTATTTGACTTTGTAGTAAATGTCTAATTTGTCCTTATGTAATTTAAAATAGTTTAGGAGGAAAAAGTTTTGAATGATAAATTAAGGAAGATAAAGTAAAAATTTTAATGATGATATGTGGGTATACTAGTTTTGTGCATTTGGTTCCCAAATTTTTTTCGCAACTTGTTTGGTACATGAACTTTTTAAAACATGCGCAATTAATAAATTTCGTTAATATCTCGTTAATATAACTCGAGAATAGTTGAAATGAAAGTTTATATATGACATAAATCAATCATTTTATTCTTTGAAAATTACATATGTGATTCGTATGAGTGTATTTTCTATTAGATTTAACGAGTAATTGATGAAATTTTCTGATTGTGCATGTTTTAAAAAGTTTGTGTACCAAACAAGTTGCGAAAAAAGTTTGAGGACCAAATGTGCAAAACTGATATAATTTAAGGATGTCGAAAAGGTTTTCCCGAAATAAAAAGACTAGTTTGGTCTTTTTACACTTCAAATATTACTAAAAGGAAATTTTGCAAAAAATGTGGTACGTCCTAAAAAGGAAAGTGTTACAATTTTTATGGGACGGAAGGGGTATGTTCTAAGGGTTTATTTGAAGAAATTTCATCAAATTGAACTTTGAAAAATGTCTCAGATTGTCTTTTTGTTCTTTTTTTAGGTCAGCAACTTGTCACTAGTCAATAACTCGCATCTATTTTTGTTGGTTTGGACAGTGTCTATGCCAATAATGGATTAATAAATCGCTAACCCTCACGATGTGAATTATCCATCTTACAGAATTTCTTTTACCAGGCGACATCGGGAGATCTTTTTGACTTGTGCATGAGTACATTACACATTTTTCTGAAATTCATTGAATTGGTGGTTGGCTTCAGTTTCTTTTTCATCCAGAGTTGCAGTTGTATATCGGTATATCGTTCTTCAAAAATCTAGGGCAGAAAACACTGTAAATAGTGCAATCCTTCATGTCATGGTTTTGATAGGTAGAAAAGGATTGGCATGAGTTTCTCTAGTTTGATACGGCATGGGGGTAGAAACGCGAGTGTGCAAGCTTTTCCAATTGGTTTTGTTATTTTGTTGTGCGATTATGTACTCAAAAGAGAATTGGCTACTCTAAAAGTGGATTTATGAGGAAATTATTTGGGACTTGAAAAGAAATGATGGTAGTTTATAATCCATAAATTGTTTTCTGCAACTCATGTTTATCTTAAATTTTTATACAATTTGAACATTTTTTATGTTTTATCTTAAATTTGTATACATTTGAACTGTTTTTTCATGTTTTATCTTACATTTGTATACATTTTGAACTGATTTTTACATAGTTATAATGCTGCATTTAGATGAATGAAATATGAGGGGAATTGAATTCAGCGAAAATTAATAGTATAAGTAAATATGAGAAATGTTGTACACAAAGGGAAGGTGGAACGATCATTTCTGGTATGCATAATTCTAATAATTTTCACTCCATGAAGAAGAATGAGGAACTGTATTCATTCTTTTTTTCCTTCCCTCTCTATCTGATATTCTTCTTTATCCGTGAATTCTCTTATCAATTTTATGACTATAAGAACTTTTTAATTGACTTATATATGGGATTAATATAATTTTTACGCATTTTCAATAGTTAATTTATGGATTTTATACAAATAATATTCCTCACTTTACTATTTCGTTTGTTAGTTTAAATTTCCTCATTAATTATTCTACGTGGAGCAGTGAAAGTTTTTAGTTTTGAACAGAGAAGAACCAAGTTAGCATAATGACAATTCAATTTTAAAATATATCTAACTAATTCTAGATCTTAGAATATCAATACTAGGAAATCCTCCGATTGACTTGGTAAAAGGGTCCGACTTAAAAAATTTCCCGAATGGGGTGGAAATGACCAAATAAAACCCTCCGTGTTGTGTTCTTGGAAGAAGAAAGAGGACAGAAATGGAAGAACAAACAAAAAAAAACTCCTTTCGGGTGTCTTGTTCGGGGGGGCTGCGTAGCAGTACTCAGAATTTTGTGAGAGATTAAAATTACAAATGGTCAATTAACTTAATCTAATTTTTAAAACTAAATGAAGGGATGTAAAATTTGATAATAGTGAACTTTGCTCGACAACAAATATAAGTTTAAATCGACCGGAAAGTATCTACTTTTCTTCAAGTTTTAGAGGACAACGCAATATAATACTCCGTACTTTAAAAGCTTGAGTTCTGCCATTTTACTGCTTTTCTTCATTCCTTTTGGCCTAATGGATCTCCATTTTCATATAGAATGTTATTTGTCAATTATATAGTTTCTCTTTCTTTCTTCCACTTTTAGAGGTCAAATACACAACGTAACGAATTAGGTACCTCCAAGACACAATCTTTTTCCTCAAAAAATAAAATAAAATAAAACACAATCTTTTAAATTAAACACCACTAAAACACACAATATACTGCCGAGAATCTAAACTATGTTTTGAAACTCAACTCGGATTGGCCGGTTAGACCGTTGACAAATCATTGTGCAAAATTGTTTTTGTTCAAAAACCGTTTTGACCCAACGCCAATTTAACCATTTAACCCGTCAATTTAACCATATTTAACCATTTAACCCGTCAATTTAACCATTTAACCCATTGAACCGATCATTGGTTCAACCGCATCATAATTTATTATTTTTAAGCTTTGTATACTTACTTATTTTGAAAATAAATTTTATATAATATATTTTAAAAAAAAGTGAGACTTGTATTGCTCTAGTTTTTCAATTGAGCATAATTATAAAACTAATAAATATAATTTTTAATAAAAATTATAGATACATATTTATATAAAGTACAATTATGACATCGTTTGCAACGGCTCAAGTCTAAAAACATTAAATCTAAAACACCATTTTATACAACGGTTATTCTACGATTAATATTTGCTTCAAACGTATCTAAATACATATACCGTTTGTGTAATTTATTATGGTATGAATGCTTGATGGACTCAAAAGTTTGACAACTTCCAACAAACTTGCAGACGTATTACTAGTGGCACTACCGATTAAAATTCAATAACAAACATGAGCTGCAATATAATTCACTACAGTACCATGTGATGTAGTCTCAAGTATTAATCAAAAAAGTTCTATATGGCCATTTCTTTCATCTAAAAACCGTTCGATT
Organism: Centella asiatica; assembly: GCA_014636745.2. Lineage (NCBI taxonomy): Eukaryota > Viridiplantae > Streptophyta > Magnoliopsida > Apiales > Apiaceae > Centella > Centella asiatica. The sequence continues at coordinate 1,487,805 of CM025788.1, forward strand.
CGGAGTAATGGGGGATTATAGAAGCATAATTGATCAAAGATTAAGATCCCAAATACACGAGAGTTGACATTGCAAACAGAAAAACATGTTCTCGAAAGCAGCAAATTTGGTTGCACAGTCAATTTAAGAAGAATTCTAGTTCTCCCTACTTTTTCGATTTCTTCAAGAAAGGTAAAAAGTCTTTCCCATCCATGTACGGTCGCAGGACTTCAGGTATTTCAACTCCATCCTCCCTCTGGTAGTTCTCTAGAATGCAGCAAATGGTTCTCTCTGTTGCGGTGAGAGTCGAATTTAGCAAGTGAACATACTGCTTTGTTTTTTGATTCTCCTGCCAAATGTAAATGTACGTGACGGACTTATACGAGATAAGGAAGTGCCACTTTAAAATGCATTAAATGAACAGAACTGATGAGTACTTGCTGATTAGACAAATAATGGAAAAGGCCTTACCTTCTTCTGACCATATCGAATCTCCAATCTTCTTGACTGATAGTCGGTACAATTTGAACAGGATACAAGCTCTCTGTATGTGGCAGATGAAGGAAACCAAGCTTCCAGATCATATTTCTTTGCAGCTGCATCATTTAGTGCGCCAGAGACTATAGCCACCACTTGGTAAGGAAGTTTTAGCTGCAGTATATCGAGTCTTGACTAGTAAATCATGTATTACTATTACCAAAATGATAAAAACCAAGAAACTAAGCAAGCTTCTATATTCGCCTCAGAAAGTAACTGTGATCTCCAGAAAAATTGTTCACAATGCCATTAACATGATTTATGGTGCAATAAAGGTGAAAGTAAGTTATAAGAGCCTCTCAACTGGGAAAGTCTATACCATCTTGTAAAACTCTTCAGAGTTTCTCATCATTTCTTCATGCATCTCCCACGATTCATTTCCATCTGGGCTGGTCAGGCAGAACTGCTCCACTTTCTCAAACTGATGAACTCGAAATATGCCAAGAGTATCTCGACCATGCGATCCAGCTTCCTTACGGTAGCAGGGTGAAATTCCAGCATATCTAGAAATCAAAGCAATAAGCAAAATTAGTTGCTATACGTTTTCAAACTTAAAAAATACTGGAAAACATGTGGTAACAAATGTATATATGTATATGCATGTGTATACGTGTATGTGAGTGTGTATAATTATATATATACATCATACACACAAACCCACCCACCCCAACCCCAACACACAGAGATACCAAGACTGAGACAGAGAGCTATACTGTAAATAACTTATGGGAGTATAACCTCAAAGGCAGTTCAGAAGGATGAATCCAATCGTTCATATGATAAGCACAAAGTGGCTGCTCTGATGTAGCAATCAAATACTTATCCTCTCCCCCACCAATCACCTGTTAAACAAGAATCTTCAATTCAGAATGTCTACAACTGGGTAATTTATCAGTTCCTAAAGTTTCATGTCAAGGAAAAATGACCCAGTTTCTTACATATATACATAGGTATTGGTTATGATAATTCTTTTAATTATTGACACCAGCCAGACATTCATGCACGCACACGCAGACACACACACAGAGGCGCGGGGTGGGGGTTGTTTATAATAAAAGAACCCACAATCCATGATCTGGCAGATGCTTTCGGTATGCTTATTAACCAGAGTACAAGCAATTTAGACTGTTGGGGGCCGAGCTACAAAGATTGAGGACATTCATTGACTTAGTCCAATTCATTGTGTTTAGCAGAGCCTGATTCATAGACTTAAAGATAAATCCATTTGAGCTTCGTTCTCTGGACCCAGAATTAATCACAACAGACTGCTACATCAAAAAATCTAAAATGAAAACAGCTAGCCAATAGGTGTGTTAAAACTTTACCTTGTAAAGTTCTTCGTCAAATTGTGCTAATTGAGCACATCTGGCCATGTTGTCCTTTGTCATGAAGGATGGAGGTTGCATCGGAGTGAATGACTTTTTTACCAAAAAATTTAAAGCAAACTGAATCAAAGCTTGATTAAGGAGGACACCATCTCCCTTCAAATAGTAACCTCTACCGCCTGCTACATTAGCACCTACATTTTCCAAATTGAGTTGCTCATGCCATCCAACATATATAAAACACGTTTTCAATAGGAAATACATTAAATTTTATCTATTAGCTTTTTTTTTCTTTAAATAAATGAGAGAAGTGACTGCATCATTGACTATAGGAGCACCACATATACATCAATGAACACAATATTCAGCATATCCTAGTACATAAGTTTACTTTTTTTTCTCAGATAATTTCCAAAAGTACCACAATGACATTATCTTGTGGTACATTAATAAGAATGGTTAGTATATAAACTTAGCAACCCGTTATACAAGATAAGCAAAAGATACGAACTTAATACCTTTTTTACTATCAGCAATACCAAGAAGTTCAACAATCTCAACATGATTTTTCAACTTTGGCTCTACCCGTTTCTCACCCCAATTTCGAATAACAGCATTGTTATCCTACAAAGGCATGTGACTTAAATTAATAGATGAATTTTATATTGTTAATTAACTTTAAATATCCATTACATGCAAATGTTCAAGTTCAATACCAAAAATTTGAACCACAATTCACATAGCCTGTATAATTTTAGAAAAGGAGACACACCTCATCCTTGTCAACTGGCACTGAATCATGTACAAGGTTCCCAATTATCTCCAATTTTGAATTCAATGCTGCATTGATCTCTTCAACTTCTGCTTCTTTCTCAGATATCAATTTCTTTTCCTCTGCTCTATTTTGTGGTGTCACAGAACCATCGCCATTCTGCAATTTTCAATAACGAATTTCAACTTGCAATGTTTTATATCCGCATACCAGAACCTTCGGGATTATATGTAGATGTGAACAAATAGCAAACAAAAAATTAAATAACAGATTAATAACATCGCTCGAAAAAAAATGTAGGAATTGTTGGAATTTGAAATTCAATGTATCACGCACGCCCTCTACAAAATCAATAAAACAAGATGATGAATTAAGACAAGAACATACAAATCAAGAACACAATATTTTACTCTGGTTTACCCAAAACCGGGCTATGTCCGGCCTGTCTAAATATTATTACTATTGATCCAAGTTTTTCATAAGATACAATTATGGTGAAATATCTCATACTCCGCTAATCAACCTTATAGACTCTCAATAGTTACATAATATCATCACCTCCTTGTAAGAGACCCTCACAAAAAACTAAATTATAATTAATTTTAATTGATCCATAAACACAGTAAACCATTGTATTTATATACTCAACATAATGTTAGAAACCCAAAAATAATTGAAAATATAACCAAATCCAAAAGCCAAATGAAAACCTATTATGATTAAGAATAAGAAATAAAACTCATCGAAAAAACCTATTCCTAATTGGAACTATTCCTAAATGGAAATATATAATGTTAATGAGGCAACCTCAACATTCTCTCACTTGAATACTTCACACACAATATAGTAATAACCGCAACCTGATTTTCAAGACCTTGAACATCAGATATACATCGTTGGAACTGCTCCACACTATCAACCATAGTAATGAAGTTCGCATAATTTGTTTCTTTGCTGACCATCACCAAACGAACAAGCCTTACTCTCACTCGCTCAGGAGTTTCAACTGACTTGCAAACAATTATGTTGAACATCTTCAAGATTCTTTCAAAATACTTCTTTTGTCCAAGCCAAAATCTCTTTGTAATCGATCTTTCTGAATATGTCGCTTGTCATAAACATAAGAATCATTTTGACATTGTATAAATCTAACCTATTGAACAAATAAGTCAATCATTTAATAACACATCCGAAACAATTGATATGAGTGCAAAGGTAACAATAACTTGAACATTAAATTGTCCTCCCTAATGATAACAAATCTTTTCGATTACAACACATGAATTTTCTCCAATGTCAACTTAGCCACCAGTGAAAAGATTTCAGCATAGAAAACACAATCAATCTGATAATCTTTCCCCACCAAATTCACCATATTTTCTATCACCTTCCCATAATCCATTATTTTCAGAATCTTTTTGTTCTCCAAACAGACACTACCTCCATCATAATTTTCATAATGGCTAAACCATTCACGATGGAAATTCATAAAAAAAGAGGCACTTGTGTCAAAATACCACACATCATAATCGAATTATGCAACGCATGCCACAACTAAGTACAAATTTCTGGTGTCATTATCCCTGCTTTTGGAATCACTTGTCCTTAGTCGCTTTGAGGAGACAATTTTTCTTTTCATGGCCAAACTCTTGACACTTCAAGCACTGAATCTTTGACCGATCAATGCTCATTGTTCTCCCACATGATTGAAATCTACAAACATCACGCCTTACATTCTTGTTTTGATCTCCGCCTCTATTCACCATCAAAGGATCCTTAATTTGATAAAGATTTTCCAGCTTCATCCAAAGGTCTTTTGCGGTCTTTCTCGTTGTAACTTCCATCAAAACAATATTTGTAAGGCACATATGGATCAAGCTTTTTGCTTTCCGAACAAAACGCTCTCACTCCATGATTTGCTCCTTTGTCACCGTCTCTACTACATTAGAAGAACAACCATCCTCCTTATCCACAACAATTACCAGCTTAGAATTCTCATTAACATCCCGTAAAATTCATTCAATAAGAAGATCAATAATTTTGAATTTCCATTATTCAAATTTATATCGTTTAACTTCTCAACTCAAACCTAAGTTGTAGACGTATGACATTTTCCAAAATTCACCAATAAATCCCAAGAACTTTGTCGCACACTAAAGCTCTAGACACCAAATGTTGAAATTTGAAATTCAATATTCAATGTATCACGCACACCCTCCACAAAATCGATAAAGCAAGATGATGAATTAAGACAAGAACATACAAATCAAGAACACAATATTTTACACTTGTTCAGCCAAAACCGGGCTACGTCTGGCCTGTCTAAATATTATTACTATTGATCCAAATTTTTCACAAGATACAATTATGGTGGAATATCTCACACCCCGCTAATCTACCTTGCAAACTCTCAATAGTTACATAATATCATCACTTCCTTGTAAGAGACTCTCACAAAAAACTAAAATTATGGTTAATTTTCTATAAACACAATAAACCATTGTATTTATAGACCCTAACATAATGTTAAAAACCCAAAATGAATTGAAAATATAATCAAATTCAAAATCCAAATGGAAACCTATTTTGATTAGGAATAAAAAATAAAACTCATCCCAATAGGAAATAGAAAACCTATTCCTAATTGGAAATAGATAATATTGAAGTATGAGTCAACCTCAACAGCAATCAAAAATCGAATTTAAGAAGATTCTAGGTAAAACAGAATTTTGTTTGTTGAACTGTTATGAAAATTCCTGGCAGCTTCTCTGAGTAGAAACATGTGGTTGTGAATGGATAGAGAGAATTTTCAATTGATGAATTTTTCTCATTATCATTATTCTCTAGGTAGCAACCAGCAGCACAACTCTTAAGTAATTGCAATTTAAGCTTATGACAGTTGTAGTTGCAAATGTGCACAAAAGCATCATTTTTTTAAAATGAGAAAGAAAGAGAGAAATTTGTGAACACAATTGGGGATAGATATCGGCTCCAAAAGCTGTCCACTATTACCTTTATAACAAAGGAACTTCAGAATATTCTACCAAAACATAATTCTAGTCATGTACGTCTTTTTTAAAGAAGACATCAGATTCACTACTCAGAATCAAGCCAAGAAAGAAATTCCATATATTATAGGTGCCCCACCTCGGGGAAGATTTACCGAGCCGTGCAAAGAGGTGACTTTGTGTGTGTGTGTGTGTGAGTCTACGTGTTGTGCAGTAGTTAGTATTGGGGGTCACTCAGTCTTGACCCCTATTCAGTACAGGGGAAATTCCTCAAATTTGGGTCTGCTTGAGAGAAGGGGCATAATGGAGAACTTATTTGTAATAAGATCCTGAAATCTAATGAGCTGCAAAAAACTGCAACAGCCAAGCAAGGAATTTTTAAATGGAAAGACATTATAAAACTCTCATTTTGCTTATGTAGACCATCTATTCTGATTGATGCAGCTGTGCAAAATTTTAATATTTTTATGTCCAAGTTTCACCGGATGCTCACAATAGGATTTCAGGCTTCAAATGATAAATTAAGGACATAAGGAGTTGATTAAACTATTTAGTTCGCTAAAAACGATCAAAAAGAAAATTACCTGAGGAACAGGTTTAGAGTTTTTCTTATAGTTGCTCCGTAGCTTTTCAAGCTCATATTGACCTAAAAACCACATATGGATTAACATAACGATATATGCAATTAATCTCAAAAAAATAAATTGAATCATAGAAAATAGACAGCAGAAAAATATACTCTTTCGCCACTTTTTGTCATATTCAATGATCTCATCAACGAGGCCAACGTCTGCAAATCTACGACGCTGTGATTCCCTTATGATTTCGGGATTCCCTCCTTTCTCTTCTCTAAATAGATTTATATCCAACATGATAATAAACAATCACCGAACCACCAAACTTATGTGGAATCAAACCCTGTCGAGAGGAATGAGAAGCACTCGTGGTTAGATATATATTTAAAAGCAACAATAATTGTACAAATAAAAAGTTTTTAAATCCTAACAAAACCTATAACAATGACGTAAAGCTAAATATCAGCCTGTATTAATCTAAATAGTCCCAAACGTCATAAGAAATCCAATCATAACACATCGCGCAACCACATATACAGTTTTCTGTGTACCATATACAGTTCACAAGCACATCACTTCATTATTAACAATGATGCTCCTCCCACTTCAACAGAGATTTTGATTATATACTGTTTTCAGCAAAATGAAATGTGTCATTTCTTTAATTGTAATAGAATTTTGATTTCCCAAACTATAGATAGCTGGCAATGAGACCTTCAATGACTTCATGGCCCTAAGTATAGCCCGAGCCGCCGAGATCTCGGCCAAAAACATCGGCTTTGATAGATTGATTACCAATCTTCAACAAACAAGTCAGAAGAGAAATCCACAGTAGGAAAGAAGAAAAAGTAAATCAAAGCAAGTCACACATTCATATAAAGATGATCCGAAGAAGAGAAATACACAAAAAGGAAAATTTTATACTTGTTAGTTCAATTTCCCGGCAGAGCAGAAGTAACAAAGAGAAGCGGTGGCAATTTCCCGGCAACGGCGGAGCAGAGGAGCGGCGCTTCAACTCACTGTTGGCGTACTATTTTGTTTATGTTAAGGAAACGGCTTGGAGTATTGAAAATCCCTAATACCTATTATCGAATAAAAAAAAAAGGAAAAGAAAATCCCTTTACAAAAGTTGTGGAAAGTCCCTAATTGGGCTTTCTTTGGGCCAAAGTTTATCTGTTGGGTCTATATTTTTAAGACGTTGAATAGATCAAATTTGAACAAAAACCTTATGGGCTTAACTTTTACACACTGTATCTTTATATATGGATCCTCGTATTTTTTTGATAAATTATATAACGGTATTATGGATATCAATTTAAACACAAATAAATATACACAAATTGATATGACTAAAATTTATAATGGATTAGTGAAGTCTGATGAGCCTACAATTAAAATTTAATGGCTGATAATTTGTATACATTTATTTGTATAAGTTATTGGTGTTTATAGTATTTCTCTAAATTATACCAATTCCTTAAAATTGGGTGGGGGATAGAGTCTAAAAAATAGGAGGTGTTATTTTTGTCGAGGAAAATATTATGATTACCAACAACTTGCAAAAACAAATATACACAAATATATTTGTCATTAAAGTATTAATTGTAGATCCATCAAGGTCCACCAATATCTTATATGATTTTGTCACATTAATTTATGAACATTTATTTATGTATAAATTAGTATTCTGAACATCACTCTTTTGTCAAATCTCTACACTTGTTATTGTAACATTTAGATTGCGTTTGATTGGAAGGAATTAAAAAATATTTAATTGATAAGAAGGAAAATAGATATGGAAAAGAAAGATCACAAAATTATGAGAAAATGATAGATTTTGTAAACAATTTTGATCGTAATAAAATAGACAATCTCCATTTAGGGATGTGAGTTTAAAATTTCACATAATCTTGTGGGAAAATATCAAGTAGGGAATGAATTTTACACATAAATAACTTTACAATTAGTATTAAATTCATTTCTCGTATCATTCTATTTTATCAAACAAAACACAAAACTAATCTAATATTGGGTATAGCAGCAGTTTTGATTCATCGTAAAGTAAATCACATATGTTGATACTAAAAATTTCAAAATTAAAAGTACTTTTCAAAATTTCGTTAACTTCAGTCTTGATTAGTTATACGAGTTTTAGTTAACTGTTTGTGTTAATATGGTTCAACGGACAAAAGAGACAAGAAATTCATACAAAAAACAGATATACCATTTTCATGTTTAGATTTCAAGTTTTCAAATAATTAGTTAAGTGATTTTTCGGCAAGGTGAAAAATTGGTCGATTGGTAGAAATGTGCCAACAAAATTGTATCGAGAGTAGTCGGCCACGTACTAGCGGCTTATAATCAGTCAGACAAACATCATATTGTCGTTTGTAGTTGCCCACGTTCACTAATAAGTGTTAAATCAGAACTACAACGACCTGTTTAATAACGTGTTTATATCTTAAAACTTATTGTATTTAGTATTTTTTGTAATAAGTTTGTTTGATAAATAAAAAGTAATGTGACTTAAAAAGTTAAATTTAAATCCAATATAATTAGATATTTTTAATCCAATAAATTAACTTAAATCTAAAAGCGCTTAATCACTTCGCGTACGAGACTTAAACTCCCAAAAAAAATAGGGAGGTATCGACTTTACATGAAAAAAGGAGGGATCGACTATCAAACCCTAAGCAACAAAATTTCTTCTTCCTCCATTCCATCATATTTTATTAATTCTTCTTCCGTTCCAACTATTTTTGAGAGTCTTAAATTCAGGTAATTAATTGTTCAAGTTATTTTTAGTAATGTCTTGTATTTTTTCAGTGTCGTCTATATTTTTTCTTCGCATTGGTATGTTATATATAAAGTGTTATTAGTTTAAATTTTGCGAAGTTGTGGGATGTGCATTAATGTATATTATGTATTTTTTTTTATTGTTTCTTGTAAATTTTTCAAAAGAAAATATAAAATTTGTCAAATTCAGATATATATTATACCATACAATTATCAAACAATCTTAATTATTTTAGTTTTTAATTTTCACATTTTTTAACAAACGACAAATACTTACATTTTTATAGTTTTAAGTTTTTAGCTCTTATAATTTTCAAATCTTAATTTTCAGTTTTATCAAACAGGCCTTAAAACTATGTTTCTTATTTAAATTTTAGAAATAGTAAATTTTAATAGTGTAACTTATTCCATTAAAATTTAAAACGCTTAAAATTTAAATTGAAACAAACGAATCAAAATTGAATGAAAACGGCAAAAGAATTACAACTAACCCGTTGAATAAGTCAAATTGCAGCACCATAAGATCATTTGGAAGTTACACACTACCACATACATCCACCCGACACGGCAACACCTCTAAGGGTCTATTTATCACACTTCTAAGGGTTCATTTATTTTGCTGAGTGGAAATGGATTAGGAATGACAATGAGACGAGACTAAATATGTGAGGAATGAGAGTGAGAATCAATGAATTATTTCCTTTGTTTACTTTAGCATAGAGTGAACATAGAATGAAAAGTGAAATGGAAGTTATAAATTCAAAATTGTCGGTTAATAGCCCTTTAAAAACATGTAATTATAATAATTTATTATATCTTAGAAAATCTATTATAAAAATGTACAATCAAAGTGTACACAAATTATAACAAATAGACAAAATTATATATTATAACTTAAACAATTGCAAAAACTTGAATTTTTTAAAATTTGTATGAAAAATTTATTTGTTTAATAAATTATCTTTTCTTTCAGTTCCACCTAATCTTTTCCGTTAAAAATTAAGATATTATATTTTCACTTGCATAGGAAAAAAGATAATAAATTGTTACAAATAAAATTCATATCACAAATAAAATTTTAAATTAACAAATGATACTACGTTAAGAGAAATTTTGGAGGAGAAAGAGTACATATTACATAAAAAATTCTTATCTCCTAAAACTAAAACTTAATGGAAAAAGCCAAATTTGATCCCTCAGAAGCAACCGCAACTCGTTTATATATAAAACATATAAAAATATTTTATAATGATTTTAGAAGATTTTGTAAGAGAATAATATAAAAAAAACAAAGGGAAAAAATAAATTAATTAAATTAAAAAAAATAATTTTTGGTAATAAGGAGGGCGAGTTTGATAAAAGCATTAAGCGAGTACAGTTTGAGAACAGTTTTCTATCGCATATCCGTCCCGTTGCCATGTCCCAGACAAAAGCAACGATGCAAAAACCTCTGAACTATGCTGTGTGAAGATTAGAAGGAACAATGTCAGCACCAGGATTTCAGGAAGACCACCCCCCACCCCACCAATTGGCCAAGCGACTCGTTCAAGCTTGGACTTTCTTTATGACAAGGGCTCACATCGTCGTCAATCTGCACATCTACAACACCCATTTCTGGGAACGCTGATATAGCATCAGATAGAACATTAATTAAAAATTCTAATTATTGGCTCATCAGGTAGCTATAAAATAAGTGTATTACACACGAGACCATGTGAATAAAGACGTACACGAACGAACCTGAGGGAGAAATTAAAGCCCTTGTATTAAACATAATAAACACAAAATTGGCATGGAGGAGGATTTCAACGTGTTTCTCAGTGGTGGTTATCAAATCTTCGCTCTGGGGAAATGAATGCCCATCAAGGTGTAATGGAACAACAGCCTATCATGGAGCATTTGGTTTTAATGGATTACTCAAGGATACAGAGGATGGATTATGGCATCACAAGTCAAGAGGGGACAGAATCAAATTCTGTTGGGGGGCAATGCTCTAATGCGTGGAATCAAAAGAGGAAAAGGTATATCAATAGCAAGGAGGATCATGAGTTCCAGCGCGAAACTAAGATAGGCAAGGGGCTCGGAAAACAAATTTTAACAGAAGAAATGGAAGATTCTCAAAGTGGGATGGCAACTCAAACCTTGATGTTTAGCAGCATAGACAGATACAATGCAAGTCCAGGTGGAATCAAAAGAAAGACCACTACAGAAACCGATCAAGTTTTTTATAAGCAAAGTGAAAAGAAAAAAAGGAGAGCGGATGGCAGTCATTTCAAAGAGGTCATCAGATCCAAGGTTCAATATCTTTACTCGTCTTTTCTCCAGTTTTTGGGAAGATTGATGTTATCTTTGAGGTTACCCCTTTTATGTTTTATACTAGATTTGGAAGTGTGTCAATTTGGTTATCTCCTACCCCCTTTTGTGACCACCTTCCTTTAATTCTTGCTCTGCTCTATTTTGGATTGTTGACTTGTGCTAACAACAAAACCTGGTTCCTAGTCACTTCCACACCTTTTCATTTTCTTTCTACTAAACTGACAAAACTTAAAATCCAACTATTAATTTACCTTTTCCACCAACCCAGAGTCGAGCCCTCTAAAAGGAAAAAACAGAACTCTCAAAGCTCTCAAAGAGTCAGTAGTAACAGAATTTTACCATCTTTTTCTTTTCCCCTTGTGAAGAGGAAAAGGATTATAGAATATCACTATCCATCAAAAGGGTCTAAGATTTGTTTTGCTGCAAGAGATACCAACAAGAGAAAAACTTTCCATTACTCATTTATGCCTCTCAATGTCATTAAAAAGCTCAATGCTGGGGTTCCGGTGACTGCCCAAAACAGTCACCACAAGAGCCATGAAGCTTTTAGCCTGGAATTGTAGAGGGGTGGGTCCGCCCTCTACAATCCGGTGGCTTGCGAATCTGGCCCGACAGGTTCGTCTTAACATTCTTTTTTTAATGGAAACAAAACACTCTGTCATAGAATCAGGGAAAAAACTTAAAAGTTTAAATTTTGATTACTCTTATGGAGTGGATAGTTCTGGGATAGGAGGTGGCCTTTGGCTAGACCGGTCTTACCATATCTCTATTTCACCTCTTTATTCTGATGAGAATGATATCCATTGTTGTCTCTTAACTGATAATAAGAAACCAATGTATCTTTCTTGCATCTATGGGCCTCCTTCTCTTAAAGATCGAAAACAATTTTGGAGCCTTCTCAGCTCTCTCAAACCTCACGAGAAAGATGCAAGAATATTCAAGGGCTCCATTGTTCCTGGAATAGATATTACAACTCAGGCCATGACTTGTTGCCAAGAGTGGGAACAGCTGGATTCTCTTACGAAAACTCTTCTTAATCCTTTTAATAGTTCTAATAAATCTTTCACTGCAGGGATGTCTCCAGTGCAGCAATATGATAGACGAATCCTTCGAGATTGGAACTTGCAATTGTTTGTGGACGGATGCAGGAGTCCTACGGGAGCAGCTATGGGAGCTTATGGAGTCTTCAAAGATGGCAGAACTGTGGAATGGAGCAAGTTAGTGGAAGCGAGTTCTAGATTACAAGTGCAGGTCATGGGAGTTTTGTTAGCTATCATGTGGTTTATTGCTACTAATGATGGTCTGACTATTATTACTATAAATTCAGCTTTTGTGGTGAAGGCTATAGAGAGCCCAGATGTATGTTTTTTCTTAAGTAATATGTTGGAAGACATTAGATCCTATCTTAGACTTGGGCCTTATATTTCCTCCGTTGTTGGTTCAGGTAGTTATGGTTCCAGAGCTAGGACTCTGGCCAAGTCTCTACGTAAAACTATGTAAGCTTTTTGTTGTCTTTGCTTATTAGTACCAAAAAAAAAAAAGTGTCGGGTTAGTTTTGTCCAAAAACCTCATTTCAGCCTCAATACAACCAATTACAAAGGAATGATATTCATTTATTTTCAATTTAATCCATTCAGGCCAGAATGACCCAATCTAATTCCATTATAAAAGTAAACAAAGGAGTAAGAGTGGAATGAGATTGGGTCACTCCTAATCAGGAGCGTATCCAGAAATTGAAGCAAGGGGGGACAGCATAAAAATTAGTGACAAAGTAAATAATAAAAAATTCACAAAATTAAAGTTTTCATTAAAATCACCAACAATGATTACAAAATCTCTCTCTGAGGCTTTATCTTATGAAATGTTTGCATAATTGCCTCATTATCAATGATTCAATGGTTTCAAATACATCTCTTTCTATGTAAATTACCACACAATCATTTATCCACTCATCTCCCATTCGATTACAAAGCAAACTCTTGACAAGTTTCATAGCGAAAAATACCCTTTCAACACTTGCCGTTGCTACCGTAAATATCAAAGCTAATTTTACCATTAGATAAACCAAATGATATGCCAAATGTTTTCCTTTTTCAACAATCTTCTGTGCAAGTTCACCAATACTGTGCAAATTTGAGAAATCGGAGTTCCTCATATCGAAAATGTAATTCTCAAGTTGATATTCCAAAATGATAAGATCGTTGTCACTAAAGTTATAATGATAGAAGGATGCAAATTCACACAATTTTAAATTATTGAGTGACGAAAAAGAATTGTGTGGATCAAGACATGCCATGGAGGAAAGCAACCGTGAACTAACATTGTTGAAACGATCATTTAATTCTTGAAGTTGAGTATCTATCACAGCATAAAATATTTCAACTTTAAAATGATGAAGATGAGTCATTTTCCCAATTCTTCTCCTTCGTCTTCCTTGAACAACAAGAACACTTTCCATATTTGGAACATCTATCTCATACTTGGCACAAAGTCCACAAGTTTTCTTGAAAATAACATCCCACCCATCTTCCCTTAATTGTTGTAATCGTTCCCTGGATATTTCTACTAAAACCATAGCATTTGAGAGATCTTGATCTTTTCTCTGCAATGCTTGTGACAAGTAGTTAGTAATTCCCAAAACTTTGGTCATTAGAACTAACAAAAATACGAATTCAAAACTCTCCATACGCTTTAAAAGGCCAGAGGCTTCCATCCTCTTGTCTCGTGATTGAGCATCTTTTTGTACAATTTCCAATACATCAAGAATTGGACTAAACAAGTTGGTTAAACTCACCAATGTTCGATAATGAGAACCCCATCGTGTGTCTCCCGGTCGTGTCAAAGATACTTCTTGATTCAAGCTTTGGCCAGTTTGAATCTCACCACTTTTGATGCCTTCAATAACTTTTTCAATTTGTTTGACTCTTAACATTTCTTTCCTTTTGCAAGAACCCACCACATTGCATAACAAGGCAATATAATAAATAAAAAAAAGTAGCTAAGTGACTCAAATTTTTTCGCACATGCTACTAAACCCAACTGAAGTTGATGAGAGAAGTAATGAACATAGAAAACACAACTATTCTCTGCCAAAATTAAACTCTTGAGCCCATTAAACTGACCTTACATATTGCTTGCTCCATTATAACCTTGACCACGAACATTTGACAAGCTTCATCCATGTTTGCCAAATATCAACTCAATAGCCTCCTTAAGTGATTTAGCTGTAGTGTCTGGAACATGAGCAATGTCAAGGAAGCGCTCAATGATGAACCCTTTCTTGTCTACATATCGTAAGACGATAGCCATTTGTTCCTTATCTGATGCGTCTCGAGCTTCATCCACGAGCAAAGCAAAATAATCATCCCCAGTATCCTTAACAATGGCTTGAGTTGTCAAAAGGGCAACAACATTGGCAATTTCTTTTTGAATCTTAGGTGCAACTAACTTGTGATTCTCAGGAGCATTTTTTAAAGACACCCGATTCACCTCCTCATTATAGGTGCAAAGAAACTCTAAAAACTCACAAAAAATCCCTTTATTCTTAGAAATTTATGTCTCTTCATGTCCTCGAAAAGGAAGTCAGATAAAAGCCATCTAACATAAGCGACTGATTCACTCAAACGAGTGCGATAGTCACGTCTAGATTGGTCAGAAATGTCCGACATAACAATGTCAATATGTTGCTTTCGATTCAACAAATCTTGAGCAGCACTATAACATAAATTATGAATACTACCAACTTTTCCGACATGCTTGTTCAACTTCTCCATTTTCTTCCAATTTGCGAATCCTTCACCAACAAATGCATCATGACCCCATCGTCTGTCTCCATGTTCAGAACAGAATAAATAGCAATACAAGCAATAAACCGCATCCTTAGATTCGCTATACTCCAACCATGAACCGAATTCACTACACCAATTAGGACTAAATCGACGCAATTTATCACCGATTAGTCTTTGAGGGTATTCATCAAGCTTTGGTTGGCAAAATCCATTAATCAAGTATGCCCTCCGAAGATTTTCCCTCTCTTTAGCATTTTTAGTAATGCTAAAAACAGGAAGCCTTTTACCCGGATACGCAATGAGAAAATTATTGTCAAATTCATTTGAAACATTTTGGCAGCTTGATGATTGTGAATGAATAATTTCAGTTGAAATTCTATTCACCGATCCATGAGTAGCATTAGTAATAGGCATTTCCGAAGGATGAGCATCTGAAGTAGGAGGGATTTCAGATAGAGGACATTTAGAGACAGTGGGTCTCTTAAAAAATGATTCCAAATTCTTTTGCAACCTAAAAATAATATCACCACATATTTTCACAATTTGTCAAACTCAATAAAGCAAATCAAAATACAAATAACAAAAAATTAATTCATAAATCATAATAACAATAAGTCAATAGTAGTAACAAAATAATCATAAATCAACATCACAAATTGTCTATTTAAGAATAGCAAGTTCAAGTATAGAAATCCCAAATCCAACACAGAATAACAAGTGTTAATCTCTTTGCCAAGTTTTGAAATTATAAAAGAAAATTATTGAAAGTTTCAAACTAACCTTCAAAAATTGGGTGAGGCCCTAAAGGTCCATTTAAAAAATAAAAATAAAAATTAGTTCCTCAAGTCAAAGTTCTTGTTTGATTAATTAACTTCTCAGTGTCTATGTTTCTCTTTAAACATACGACATTGTTTTGGACCAGATCACAACTAATCGATTGTGATGACCACAACTATCATTCTCCTTTTTATTAATTATTATTATATAAGAACTAAAATAAATCTAAAAACTAATTGATCTAATAAATAACTACTACTTGATCCGTTCCAAAAAGATGAGCCCTTTTGAGAAGACAAATTCTATTTAGTACCATTTGGAGTAGGGGATTAAATGTCCCGCTTCAACATATATTACATCTCTTGCTATATGACTAAAATTTGGCCAAATCATAATTATTCTTTTTAGCACTCATATATCCAATAACCTCAACTCTTATGTGGCAATTTTGAAAGACATGGAATATTGCACATATTGATACAATAAAATGGACTCTTGGAGTAGGTCACATATTCACTTTACTTTTATTGAGTACTACTCTCTTCATTTTAAAATGTATAACATTTGTTTTTTATATATATTTTCAAATGAAATTTAATAAATGTTAAATATATTATTTTTTAAAAATAAAATTGAAAATTAAAATATTTTAAATAAAAAATAATATAATATAAAAATTAAAATTATATAAAATAATACTAAATTTCAATAAATTTTATATAAAAAAATTCAAACGTTATATATTTTAGAATAGAGATAGTAATCATCTTGATTTAAGAAAGAACCGTATTTCTCTCAATTTTGGCAACCGTTAATTAATAAGAACTTTTGGGATTTTGGTCGTGCAATCTCGGGATTGAAATCAATTACAAATTCTTTAGATTGAGATCAATTAAAAATTGTTGTAAGACTGTAATTCAGTCAAACTACTCGGTACTTACTCAAATTCCCATATTATATAACGGACCAACCTACTACGCGGGTTGAGTTTGATCGTCATGAGTCGAACACCAACACGTATCAAGCCAAGTACTTGGGATACTCAACTCAAATAGAAGATTAACTCGACACAATGCTCAATATAAATATATATTACCTTAATAGTTCTAATCATATTGTCTCATTAAATGTTCATGTTGACTATTTGTAACTTGATAAAAATACAAATTATTTACTAGAAAAACGACAAACACTCGATAATTACTCGGAACTCAAAAATATTAAATTAAACCAATTATAACCAAACATTCCGTACTAATTATGTACAGAGACATGGGGCACAACATAACTATGACATTCGCATGATTTGAGTCATAGAGCAACATAATCACGATTAACATCGTGCAGGGTCTAATCGCAAGTCTCTTTAAATATAACAGCTTGAAACTTTACCACCTAATATTTGAAAATCAAACTCACGTTGACAACAAACCAATCTAAATCAGACACAACAGATAACGATACCAGCATATTCGATATACTGGATTCGGTGTCATAACTCCTCAAAATGGAGCAGATACAGTCTTTTTAGGATCAGAGGTAAATGTAATCCAAGCCTTTGGCAAGGACTAGAATTAATAATGTAAACCATTTGAGACCAAAGGTGAAGAAAGGTCTGAAACAGCTCAACTATGTGTAAACCATTACAACTGGTACAATTTGTTTGGAACAACATTTCATTTCCATCTAAAAGAGAATACAAATAAAAAATATTAGGCATCTCATTCTTGGGCAGCACTGCCATTTGTTGTGGCATCCATAGGCTCTGCTGTATCCTCACCTTTGTCACCCTTCTTACCTGAAAAATTGTAAGCAAGATTTGTGACTTGCGTATTAAAAGAGGCAAGATCAATTTGTATGTGTTTGTTATTATCATACACACTAATGGATTGCATATGCTGAATGGATTGGATTTGATAGATTATATGCAACAAGTGCTTTTTCCTATTGCTACATGTTCCTCTCCAACTGAACTTTATGCAACCATTACCTTTCTTTTTCTTCCCACCACCTTTCTTCTTGGTCTTTGTTCCCAGAGCTAACCAGGCTTTAATTTCAGGATCATCTATGATTTTTGTGGGTTCCAACTCCTGTAATGGACGATAAGTGATCCGATCTGATCCATTCGACATCAACAATACGGTGAATTTAAAATGAGCAACAAAATCACCTGCATCATAGACAACCAGAGGTAGACACATGAACAAATATGGACTGGGGTCGGTCTTCATCAATCCTATCATACTTTAGCTATATTTTGAGTTCCATGAAGGAAATTCCAAGAGTTGTGCAATCTCAAAATTCTAATTACCGGACTTCTCATGAAGAACAGGATATGGCTGCAAAAGATCATGATTGACACATTCCACCAATCCCAATTGAGCTCACTTTTCTTCCAAATCCCTAATGGATAGAAGCTGATTATAGCTGATGGTAAATAACAACTAGGCATCTGAGCATTGAGCGATGAAGATGACAAATTAACGACCTTGCTGTAAACAGCATAATAGGGAACTTCTGGCTTATCTCGCTAAATATGAACCTTGACACTTTCATTTCAAGTGATAGTTCTTGTCCACGGCTCTTTTATATACAGTTGTCTGCTTTTCATCCAGTAGCTTGGGCTGCAAATTTGACTAAACTATCAAGCAAGTAACGAAGTATTTGCAACAGTCTTTGTCTCTCCTTAAAAGTTAAAACTAAGAGATACCTTCCATCACCAGTGCTCATTACTATATCAACTGCATAAACTTCATTCTCCTCAAACACTGCATCCTCAACTCACAGTATCGGGGTTTGATACGCTCAGTACAACTTTGTTTCCATCAATCACAAACTGCTTGAGCTGATGACTAAGAACACCTTCAATGACTTTACAGCATTGGCAGCAGCAACCTTCTTCAGTGCTTCTGTCACACCTGTAGTCTTCCATATAAAGGAAAGAGTCTCAGCAAACAAGTAAATGACAAGATCATGAAACCTCTTGTTTTATATATTAATTTTCTTGAGGGAATTGGAAGGCCAAGCAGTCTACAGATATTTCCAGTAGATAACACCTAATTACGAGTGTTGTCGGTCAACATCCAAATTTCATAAACAGACAATGAAGCAAGCACGCTATCACAAAATTTAGAAGATGAGACATAATGACCCAAAATGTGCAAAATAGCACAATAAAAGGTTACCTATCAGTCCATCACTTGACACAAACTATCATTGGAATTAAGTTCAGACTTCAGACGGGACAATAAATATCGGGAAACATTTCTAAATACTATTTTCTGACCACTGAAAATTGTATAAAAAACTAACTTGATAAAGTATTCTAAATGCCAGATATAAATGAAATATGACCCTGACAAGAACTTTAGAAGACACAAGTGGAAACAACCATGGAGTCTGCCAGATCGAATATCAGTGTGCAGAATATATTACATCTAGCCAGACGGTAAAGCCAAAAGTCTATCAGAGTAACTATGACAAAAGCATCACTTGGAATTTCTCCCATAGCTTCTGAAAAGTATTCATCATGTAGAGGCATCACAGATACAGGGACTAGCACATCAGGAACTCCAAAGCTACGCACCATAATTTTAGCAAAACAATAGGAGTAAGGGTCAATACAATGACAAGTCTGTAATAATCTTTTATTCATAAAATGAGACAAAATCATTTTTTTAATAATCTTTGACAATGACAAGTACTGTAATAATCTTTTATTAATAAAATGAGACCAAATCATTTATAATGACTTAAACTGAATAAAAAATAACTACTAGTTTTAGTTCATAAATAAAGCCCATCTGGTTTAGAAATATGAAGAGTAGATTTATAGAAGAGCGATAATATAATTTAAAAGCTATAAAAGAAAATTCCAAAATACTATTGATAACTAAATTACCATTCCCAAATAAAAATGGTCTTATCAATATTGAAATCTGAATTGGCTCAAATGAAAATATAAAAGGAAGTGTTAATTTTTTAAAGTATGAACGAAAAACACTGAATATATTGATGCCGCTGATCCTCAAAATATATAGTGTTGAACATTATATTTGCATGTTCCTTGGCTCTACAACATACAATGTAAAACAAGTTATGAAAATTGATAATTGACACAAAGTTTTCAAAAGAGTATCAGGAAAGCCGAAATACCCAAGAGAAAACTGATCATCAAGCACAACGACCCGATCAGATCATTCTAAGGTTTCAACCATGTATAGGGAAGAGGATGCAAGAAAAAGATAACAGAAACTCACCATACGTAAACTACTACACAAGAAAATATGATGTTAATTTTGTTCATAGTTCTGGTAATTCTTTGAAAATATCATTGCCATTACAAGTGACTTTAAAACTAAGATGTAGGAGAACATGGGAAAGTGTTAATAATAAATAACCTAACACAAAGCATTCCATATTAGCCATGAACTATCATAAAGGCAACAGGGAAAAAGAGGAGACCAGAAAGCAACCGATTCCGTCAGCAAAGTTACCTTTAAGGAAAAACAAAAGTAATTCAAATTTAAAATTTAGCATAATGTTGAGCATTAAACTATATCTCGGAAGAGGAAGAAATAAGAAGAGAACAGAGTTCTATCATACGTATCTACTACACATGAAAATTAGCTGTTAAATTTGTCCATAGTTGCAGTTGAGTCTTAAAACTGTTACTGCCATTACAAGTGACTTTTAAATTGAAATGTTGGCACGCATGGGGAAGTGTTAATAATAAATAACATCTTAACACAAAGCATATCATAGTATCAGCCATGAACTATCATATAGGCAACAGGGAAAAAGAGGAGACAAAAAAGCAATCGATCCCCTCAGCAAAGTTGCTTTAAGGAAAAACAACAGTAAATTTAAATTTAAAATTTAGCATAAAGTTGAGCATTAAACTATTTCTCGGAAAAGGAAGAAATAAGAAGAGAATAGAGTTCTATCATATGTATCTACTACACATGAAAATGAGATGTTAAACTTGTCCATAATTGCAGTTGAGCCTTAAAACTTTTACTGCCATTACAAGTGACTTTTAAATTGAAATGTTGGCACACATGGGAAAGTGTTAATAATAAACAACATCTTAACACAAAGCATACATAGTATCAGCCATGAACTATCATATAGGCAACAGGGAAAAAGAGGAGACCAGAAAGCAACCGATCCCCTCAGCAAAGTTGCCTTAAGGAAAAACAACAGTAAATTCAAATTTAAAATTTAGCATAATGTTGAGCATTAAAATATATCTCAGAAGAGGAAGAAATAAGAAGAGAACAGAGTTTTATCATATGTATCTACTACACATGAAAATTAGATGTTAAATTTGTCCATAGTTGCAGTTGAGCCTTAAAACTGTTACTGCCATTACATGTGACTTTTAAATTGATATGTTGGCACACATGGGAAAGTGTTAATAATAAATAACATTAACACAAAGCATACCATAGTATTAGCCATGAATTATCATATAGGCAACAGGGAAAAAGAGGAGACCAGAAAAAAACCAATCCCCTCGGCAAAGTTGCCATAAACGAAAGCAACAACAAATTTGAATTTGAATTCTAAAAAATTTTGAGCTTTAAATTATATTCCACTATTAATATATCTTGCAAACGAAAACGAATTTCTTTTGCAAATTAGTCTTAAATACAGAGTTGCAGCAAATACATAAAGGACTGGGAGCAGATAAAGAAGAAACTTAGTTGCATTTGAAAGTTAATATTAAATATCCCCTATCAGCGTAACTATGACAAAAAGCTTCATCTGAACATTATTCCATAGCTTATCCTGATTGTTCATCATTTAGAGGAAATCGGATGAATCAAGAAAAAGAAATAATAATTCTCAAATCAGCAAAACAGAAACAAGAAATTAAAGACAATCGACACAAAAAGATATGTAAATTTCGCAAAATCTAACCCCAAATAGATGATTGCTCTGGACAGCGTAGGCAGGGTTTAGCAGACCAGAAGAAGAAGAAGGAATTTTAACAAAAGAGATGAAGAGGAGAAGGTGGCTCAACTCAACGGCGTTAGGGTTGAGGTCCGCACGGCAGTGTTCGACTTTTATATATAAAGCGAGACCGCCACGCCTTACCAGCTTTACGTTAGGGTTTTGGTTTATTATCACCTTTTTTAAATTTAATTATTGGTTTATTATCACTTTAAAATCCCTGCTACAAGATTAATTAATTAAATTAATTTACATCTAATTTTGATTAATTTCAATCTGTTTTCGGTTATTCAGTCATAATTTTAATTATGTTTTTGGATTAATTTTTTTTAACTTATCCCTCCCTTTCAAAATTAGCATACTGCTAAGCTTATCTATTTTATTTTATTTTAGTTCATTAATTTTGCAAATGTTAAAATTCTATTTTATTTTAATTAACATATATTGGCTAACCCCATAAGAAAAAAAAAAAACATATATCGGTTCAGGTTTAAGAAGGCTTTATTCTCATCTAGAACACCTGTGGGTGTGGTAACACCTAGTTTCAAGATAATCTTCTTGATCTCCTTCGTTAGCATTAGCCTAAAATTCAATGTTATTATAACTGAACTGGATATCGAACCGGTTAAACTACTGATTCACGATTCAAAAGTTCAACCAGATTTAACTAGATTATTATTTTTTTAGAAAAAATATTATATAAATCATATATTATTATAAATTCATCAAATATAATTCATAAATTTTTAATAATCAAAACAATTTCATCAAATATTCTAAAAATTCAATAAACTAATTCACAAAAGGACAAAAAACACAATTTTAAGGAACAAAAAGAGAAAACCCACTTAACAAAAAAAGAGAGAGAGAGAAAATGAGAAAACCCGGTTTGACTGGCTTTTTTCTAATTCATTTCTGAACCGCTAATCTTAATCAAACCGATCGAACCCATGACCGATTCGCGGTTAAATCAGTTGAACTAGCCGGTCCGATCCGATTTTAATAATATTGCTAAAATCCTTATCCTTTTGGAAACTAAAATAAATGGAGTGGTTGCCCAGGAGGTTAGGCGCCAAATTCCGTTTAATGGGGCTAAGTTGGTTGAAGGTAGGGGTGTGCATCGTACGATTAGGTATGGTTAAGACGTGTAACAACAACTTAACCATTTAATTTGGGTCAGTTTCGGTTATTATACTACGACTATGATTATTATTCGGTTAATTTCGAGTTTTGATGATAATTCATAAATGATAAAATTTATGATTGGTTGTTTTATGGTTTCAAACTATTATTATACATTGCTAATATTATGTTGTGTTATTGTATATTACCTTTCAGGGGAAATTTTTTCTAGTTTGATAACCAATTACATATTTTAGGTGTTAACAATATTAATTTTTCATTCACATTTTAATAAATTAAAGTTATATCAACAATAATTATGTGTAAGTTGATAACACTAATACATTTAAGACTAATATTAAATAAATTTTACTAATTTATTGCGATTCAGTTATTTTAGGATATTAATCGAATGTAGTAACCAAATGTTCCATTCTATTTGTTTCGGCTAGGTTCGATTTTTCAGGATTTTTATTCACTCTTAGTCGAAGGCAACGACTTCAAAGGGGGGATTTGGCTTTCTTGGGACGTTGACTTGTTCAACATTCAAGTGCTTCAAAAGTCTCACTGCATGTCCAGGTCCAAGTTGTTTCCATGCTCTTTTCTTTTTATCTTTCTGCTATATATGCAAGTCCTTGCCATCGCCAATGTGAGAGCCTGTGGAATTCTCTGCTAACTTTAAATTATCATTCTTCTCCTTGGATTTTGGCGGGAGATTTTAATGAAGTCTCAAGCTCAGACGACAAATGAGGTGGGCTCCCCTTTTCCTATAGAAAATCTGAAAAGTTCAATTCCTTAATTTCTGCTTGTAACTTGCATGACGTGGGCTACCTTAGACCAGATTTTATCATATAAAGAATTGATAAAATTCTGGTAGCAAACCCTTGGTTAAACACTTACCCATTTTTCAACAATAACCCACCTTCCTGAGGTCCACTCAGATCATCACCCCCTCCTTTTTTAGGTTGACCCTTGACACTCTCAGGAAAAAAAGCCCAAAATTATTTTTATTTGAGAGTAATTGGGCGTTACACCCCTCTTTCCCCAATACAGTAAAAAACTCTATTCAATCTTTTCCCCCATAATAATCATAACTTCAGAAACATCCTTTCCAAACTCCAAAAAAGATATAACTGATTGGAAGAATACCCATCTGGAAAGTATTCCTCGTCACAAGCATCTTATTCTCAAAAGGTTACTGAAATTTAATCTAAACTTTACTTTTGCCCAACCCGCCCCCCTCTAATTGCTCAAGAGCAAGAGCTACTCAAATCTTTCCAAACAATTCTAATGGAGGAATGAGAATTTTGGGCAATCAGGGCAAAACTTAACTGGAAACTTGAAGGTGATGGAAATACTTCCTACTTCATGAACCTTGTCAAGCGAAAAGATCACAATGAAGTTTGGATTTCCGATCCCCAACACATCCAAACTCTCCTTATAACCCACTTCCAACAGATTCTCACCCCTCAAAATGATTCTCATTATGTTCCTTTCCAGGAAGCTGCTGGACCTTACGGACTATAATCCTAACCACACTGGATATGTTTCAAGCTTTAAAAGATTTTCCAACTCTGAAAGAAACCCAGCCTGCTTTGTTCAGATGGGTTCCATGTTGCTTTTTTCCAGAAAACTTGGGATATCTTAGGTCATTGGATACACAACTTTCTCTCTCATATTTTTTCCATTAGTACCATACCCTCAGAGCTTAACTTGACCACCTTATGTTTAATCCCACAGAAAACCCCCCACAAGAGAATAGATCAGTTTCGACCCATTAGTTTATGCAACATTATGTATAAACTCATCACCAAGATCATTTCCCTTCGCCTCCAACCCTTTATGAACAAAATTATAACCCCAAATCAAGCGAGGTTTGTGAAAGGAACTTATATTATGGCAAAGTTGGACCTTCAAAAGGCTTTTGATATTCTCCTGCTTTACAAAGCAACCATTAAAACTTTTGCTCAAGACTCTGGCCTCAAAGTGAGACTTTCGAAGTCTAGGGTCTTAATTACCCCTAATGCTTCTCGAGATCTTCGTCATTCCATTCATCGAAAGCTAAATATAAGTCTCACATCCAGCCTAGAAAACTACTTAGGTCTTCTTTTCGTTCATTCCCACATTAATCGAAACCACTTTAATCACGTTCTTCAAAAACTCCTCTCGGCTTTAGCAACCGAGCAGAGTCTTATCTTGTCCATGGTTGGTCGAGTGACTCTAGCGAAATCTGTTTTAGCCTCCATTCCGACTTATTCCTTGTAATCCATCGCTTTACCTTCAAATGTTGCATCTAATATTAATCGCTTGAAGCGCAACTTTATTTGGGCAACAAGTGGGGGAAAGAAATATCATCCTCTAAGTTGGTCCACTCTTACTCTTCCCAAAAATCTGAAGGTCTTGGTGTAAAAGACATTTCCTTGACAAGTAGAGCTTTCTTTGCAAGCTCAACCTGGAAGCTGATATCCAAGCCTCAGTCCCTTCTGGCCTCCTCCTTTAAAGGAAAATACCATCCCAAGGACACTCTTCTCTAAGCCCCTAATCATCAGGGCTCCTCCCCTGCATGGAAACGGATTCTTAAATACAAAAGCATGATTGCTCACTTGATAACTTGGGAGATTCACCAAACTTCCACCATCTCCTTTTGGGAGGATAATTGGTTATGGGGTCGTTCTCTCCATTCTTTTTTTGTTGGTCCCCTTCACTTTTCTCACATGCAACTCATGGTGAAGGACTTCATTTCGGAAAGGGGAATGAGACATTTTGTGTCTCTTCTCCTACCTTCCTAATAATATAGTTCAGTCTGTCCCTATTTCTCCCAACTCTTGCGATACTATGTTCTGGGGACATGCTTTCAAAGAATGTACAGTGCGGGAAGCATACAAAATGCTTAGTCCTATTCCCATCTCTCAAACTTACTTTTGGTCCTGGAAATGACTTTGGCACACTCCCTTCTCCCCCTCGTATTCAAATTTTCCTTTGGAAATGCATGCACCTTGGACTTCCTGTTAAAGACTTGCTCTTCTGACTTCCTCGCAAAGACTGCCCGAGGTGCAATAAGGAACCAGAAACTCTTGACCATCTTTTCCGATCTTGTTTCTATGCCAGGCGATTTTGGCTTAAAGCAATCCCTTTTCCTTTTGTTGATTTGGCTTTTAACAACTCAATTCAATCTTGGATTCATCACAATCTCTCAACCTCCAGGTCTATGACAACAAGGCAAGTTCCATGGCCAATTTTCTTTGGATAGGCCCTTTGGAATATATGGAAATCTCGGAATATCCTAGTTTTTCAAAACACAAGCATTCAATTACCGTTTGTTCTTAGGATGGCATACAATCAAGCTTGGTACTAGTACTGGTACTGGTACTGGTACTGGTACTGGTATTTTCAAGATGCAGGCAGGCACATCCTTCAAATGCTTCCGCATCAAATGTTTAAGGCTCCTCGTCCTATGCTCCATCAAGTGGATTATCTAGCCAAGTCAGCAGCTAAGCAAAAAGAGTTCTTTATTTGCACTGATGCTACCTCCTCTTGTTTCCCCTGGGAGTTTATTTCGGTCACGAACTGATGTTGGTTAGGGGATCGGCCACCTCCTGTGTGGTCTGAACTCTCTTGCTTTTAATAATATTATCTTTTTCAAACAAAAAAAAAAATGTACTCCTCAAAAAGATCCAATTGATATGTAGTTTAAAATTAGTTGTCAGGAGGCAGAGAGAGCAGAAAAAGAAAAAGTAGGCTAAAATACACATACAGATATATATATATATATATATATATATATATAAGTTTTACTGTTTGCCTTTTTAAACTAAAAGAACAAATTATTCTACCAAACCATGACTTTATATATATAAGTTTTACTGTTTGCCTTTCTAAACTAAAAGAACAAATTATTCTACCAAACCATGACTTTTGAGTTAATCTATGCTCTTATCGACTGAGATATTCTAATTTTCACTCAGTTACAACTTACAAGTGACCTCTGCTGAAACCCCTACCGCCCTACTTTGCTCAATGGTAAGTATTTTAAATTATTTTATGTTATTATTCTTGTATTAGTATTCTTCAATGTTGCAACAAATGAGAGGCATGAAAGTAACGAAGAAAGAAAGCAATAATATGAGAAGAATGATTATTATTATTATTATTATTTTGGTGTCCCCCAACTCTTCACCATGGTTGATCAACCCATTAGACCACCAAACGAAATCACCTTAATGAATGTCAATGTTTAGTAGTAATACGATACCAATTTCACTTGGGCATGTCTTTTACACTTTAATAAGATTTGCCGCTCCATTCTTGACCAAGTTCTCCTTTTCTTCATCCAGAATGCTAAAGAAGACCAACATCAACTTCTCAACATCAAGCATGTTGTGACCTTGTAATCCAAAGAATTGGTTCAACTAGGAAGAGCCGCCATCACATCATTGAGATTGTCATGTTACTCATTCAAGGAAACATTCATGACTGCAATTTAATAGAAACCGCAAAAGATTAACCACCAATGCGAATATGGAATTATACAATAGGGAAAATTTCATCATCTATACATTTACATAGATCATGCAATTTTAGTAAATGAATCTGATTTGTCACGAAGAAACTAAGGTTTCTAGGTTGGTTTCTGTTGCTCATACAATCATTTGACAATGGAACATGTGTATGTAACGGGAAAAAGGAAAGGAAGAAAGTGCATAAGATCACAAAATTATCAAATTCGATCTTCCCAATAATCTGACAAATCTCAAACATAGCGTACATAGGGCCTGTTCACTCTACTTTTTTTAAAGTTGCTTTTTAAATTTTTTTAATTAAAAGTTACCGTTTGAGTGTTCGCTTTCCTACTTTTTATATAACTAACTTCTTACTTGAAGTCAATATATAAGAAGCAAGTAATATTTATTTTTTACTTTTAACTTTTGACTTTTGATTTTTAACTTTAATTCATAATCAATTAGTAAAAGAACAGACTCTACTCACATTATAGATCAACCTCGAAAAAAAAATTTAAAAGCACAATATTCAAAATAACAGGTGTGCAAAAAAATCAAAAGAACATATAAGTGGAGACAATGTTGAACAAACATCAGACACTGAAAGTACCTTGCCCACATATTTCAGACATAAATACAAATACACAGATTCAATAGTCCAATAAAAGAAAGAAATAGAGTATTCAACACCGTGGTCAGAAGGAATCGCTCAATGTCTTCATGGTAACTACATCACACAACCCTTTGCAAAAAAGTTGTCAGGTCAAGTAATGCTTTGAGTGGTGTTATAGCTGTCTGTGATGTGCTGTGTTGTATTTGTTATTAGTCATGTGTTTGTTATGAGTTAGTTACAACTTACAAGAGGTGTAGGATAAGATACATAAAGGTGTGGGATAAGGAGCCATATAAACTGACTGTAAGGCTTAATAAACCATTATGTTGAAGGAAATAAAAGAATTTCCCTCTCAAATATTTCTCTCTATCTCTAGAATCTCTCTAATTTCTCTCTAAGTCTTCTGTTCTAACTGATTGACCTTGTCACACCAAAGGTGTGACAAAATCTCAGTCCTTCACAAAACTCTTAACAGCTAAATCCAAATAATAATAAGAATTATTATATATTTGCTAAAAAATGTTATCGCTAAATAATTGGAGGTTATAGTTCATGCTGTTAGTGTTCATATAGTTATTGCTGGCTCATGAAAGGAAAAGACAATAACAATATACAACAGTAGACCCGGAAAATGTAGGTTGGGTTGGTTTTGGGTTGCCTAGTGGGGATCAGCTTAGACTAAAAATGTATAACCAACTTTCGAAACAAGATACAAAGTTAGACGTGGATTCAATCGGGGGTCAGCCTAGTGGGGGTCAGCTTTGACTAAAAATGTATAACCAACTAGGCTGTAACAGACGTCCAGCACTTAGATGGAATTCAATCGGAGTTGGACGGGGATAGTTAGTCAAAGCCCAGAGGTAGGCGGAGAAAAATCAGATCCAGGGATTAGGCGGTAGAAGACTGCTTAGTGCCTATATGGAGGGATTAATTAGTCTAGATGGAGATTTTTACAAGAGAGATTTTAGTTTTAACCCGACCATGGGGCACACTGGATTGAGATCTTGCTTTCCTTACTATCTGGTTCATACATTCAGCTGTCCAAGAAATTTCAACATCCTAAAACAATTTCTTCGACCAACTCAAGTTTATCCATAATCGATATTTACGGGCCAGAAATTCATGAAGTAAAATTGCAGTCACATACAGTAAATATTCAAATCACATACAGACTAAAAAATCTTTTTACAGATATGTAATACAGAGTGTGTGGATATATCCATGCCTATATATGTATGCGTATGTCAATTTCAGTGTGTATAAATAGTTCACAAAAGTAATACGTTGTGGGGAGCAATCCAGTATATCACACTGCAATAATATCATTCAACAGAGGGAGCTAATTTACAAAATGGGGATGAATATAGCTTAACTGGGTTGAGAGCTTATTTTTGTTGTTTTAAATATAATCAGAATACTTGTCTAAACTATATTATGTTAAATAGATAGCTGACCAATAAATATTGATAGGTTGGGCTAACAGTACAGGTTTATATTTATATTGACCAGTTCTATATAACATATCATAAAGACATAAACTATACATGAATTTATAAATATTCAACCCTTGTCCCAATGTTTCCCACTTTAAGTTACTAATTAGAATCAGTTTCTTCTATGTAAAATACTAAAACCACAACAGCAGAGGAAAACAAAAATCCCTGAGGTATTGGTTAAAAGGCAGCCCAACAAAGAGTAGGACCAAGCAAATCATTACCCAAGGTATGAGCACCCTACAATTTTTTTTAATCAAATGAAGAGAACAAGCCATATAAGGTTGTATATACTTGTATAGATACCTTGATTATAACAGTTTATGAATATATATTTTAATGAGCTAATGAACCATGAAATAGTGAAAATCCTCCAGAAGACAAACTCTTTGAGAGTAGAGATGAGAAGCAAGAAGATGGAAAAGAGGAGCGATAAGAGATAGCAGAGAGAAGAGAAAAGGTGGAGGTTCACATTCTTAGTTTTGTGCAGCATACGGATTATCAATTTCATGTTTATTCAAATTTCCCTACCTTTCCAGAGTTCAATCATATTATAAACTGTAACCAAATAACACACTTCTACTTTGCTGGAAAGACACAGAAAAGAGGATAAATGCACTTGGAGGTGGAAATAACAGATATTAACCCTAATGTAGCAACTACCAAGTACCTGGAGTGTGGTCGAAGATGATGGTCAGTCCAATCACGAGACTTGAAGGAAAAGGAGGAGGTCTGTAAAACAAATGTTGCTAGCCTTCATACTTTCAGTTGATTGAACTCAATAACCTAATTGTTACAATGGTAACTATAAGGGTGCATTGTCCAAATATTTTTTCTCATAGAAGCCAATCACTTGATCAGCCACACCCCACATAATTGCTTGCCCAGGTGGGATCCTCATGAGCCGGGGCAACAGTCCCTTCCACAAGGAAAGCAAACCTTCCTCCTTATATATTGTTGAGATGGCGTGAAACATACCCCTATACTTCATGTCTCCAGCAGACCGGCTTTGAGCCATTAACCTTGTTTTAACAACATCAAACGGACCAGTGCATATTGGACCTGCTGTTCCAGCAAGAAAACCTGATATCATAGATTGCCATGGCAAGAGAACTTTTCCATCACCTTCATGTTTCTTCCACAAGATCTTGTCAAAAGCATTCTTGGCTGTGAACATGGCAGCCTGATTTGTCCCATTGCGCATGACAGTTGGGGCAGCCCCTGCCCAGAGCCCACGGATGCCATCTTCACGTATGATTACACCCGCACAATGAATAGGACCCTTGTATTTCAAAAGTTCAGGACTCAACCCTTTTTGCTGCTGCAGTCTGATTTTGACGACCTGCATCAGATAAAATCTTAAGTGCACCTAAGTTGTAAGTAAATAAAAAAAATCACGTAGCAACTCTAAAAAGCAATGCACCCTCTAAACATATTGCCAGATATACTTATAGGGCTGTAACCGGAAAAGATATGCAAACAGGATTAGTTTATCAACTATCTAGTAACTTCACTTGCAGTTTCCAAGTTAAGTGCATCTGCAATGCTCAAGCAAAATGCATCTTTAAACACCATAACAAGACAAAGGGACAGAAATAAGTCGGTTAAATAATATTTTAAAGCTGTCCAAGCGAACCCTATTTTATAGTTCATCGGATCATTGGCTATTTGACAAAACCAAATGAAAACCTGAATGATTAAATAATTTTAAGTAAATACAATTGAGAAAATCACATTAATTATATTAGTATCAAGCCCAAACTTATAAATAAAGTTCAGCACATCTTTTCATTGATCCAGCAAACAAAAGCTAGCTTTTACAACAAGCATATTCAAACTCCAAAAGATAACCTGAATAATTTACGCATTCAGTGTCTCATTGATCTCTATTAAGCTAATATCAAAAAACAGCTAGAAGCATGCTGAAAGGCAATTTAGAAAGTTCAAACCCGAGATTATAATAACTATGACATGAGATCTAACGATAAGGAAGTCTCCGTAGGAATTATGTAACGAAATTACAGTTTACGTCTTCAACATGACCAAACCCCATTAAAGTACTTGGATCATATTGTCACATATATAAATCCACACAAAAATCTAACATTATTAAACAGTACTCATTCTTTACTGAAGATGTCCAGCGAGAAACTAATACTGCACCACCTACACAATTGGCTGACGTCCTATTACATCAAATGGAACGATGTACTATTTGAACTTTGAAGCATACAAATGAGCAAATTTATGTGAACAACTCCATGAAATCTTGTAGAGGCCCAATAGATGCAAGATCACCACATTTCTATGTAATGGCCTTTCTTGTATATTTCCTTACCCTTAAATGTTGTTTCAATGTATTAAGTAATTGTTCGCACTCCTTCCAGGGAATTCTGATGTCATAACGAGCATAGCCTCTACATCTCAACCCTCACACTGTGGAAAACTGCTCGGAAGATTTTCGATGTATAATCTTTCTGTTAGCTACTAGAAGGCATCTCTAATATAATGGCTTCTCATTCTCCTATATCAAAATACTTTATGATTGGTTTTCAAGCAGGGAAGAAAAGAAACAAAACAGAGTGGGTCTTCAAGAACAATAGAAATTCAATTTAACTCAGCTCAACAGCATCTTTTTTCATAAAATTAGTTGGGTAACTGCAAAGAGATTTTAAATGAGTATGTGAAAAAGTAGAAAGATAATAAATAAACAAAATAAATGAGGAAGAAAAGAAGACAACAAAAATAATAAATTATTATTTAAATACTGATTGCAGTTCTCCTCAAGCTAGTCATTACTAACCATATCTGCAGTCATCGAAGTCTCCTTACAAATTTTTCCCATCTTATATCAGGCCCACTTCTCCATCTTCTTGCATGACTTTCTCTGGATACAATATCCACGTCTCATTGTTTATAAGCTGTCGTTAGATACGACCAATCCATCTCAGCATATAATCTCTCAAGACTCACCCATGTCCTCAATCTTCAAAAATACTTGTCCTAAATCATCTGCCCTCCGATCAAATAACATTCTCTAGCCCATGAAAGTTGTCCAAATTTTCACCTTTCTTTTAAGTTTTCACTTAGAAAGAACCATTTTAAAAAGAAAGTTAGTACCCTTTCTCGAGGTGGACCAAATGCACGACTCCTTTGTCAGCTATTTGCATTAAGCAACAGTTGCTATTTCCTAAGTCCTTGCTCAGTAGCTAAAAACAGTGAAAAAATGCTTAAAAACCACAACATACACATACAACCACAAGAGCATAATTACAATCACTTATGCAACAAGCACAGAACAAGAACTAAAAAACACAAACCTCAAATGGGGTAACAATGACAAGAGCTTCAAGCACACCCGCACCAAACCCGGATATGATCCGACCGTGATTGCTTATATGACCCGTTTTCGAATCCTTGAACCCGCTCTGCAGAACTGCATTGGAGCCCATTCGGAGCGCATACTTAAGGGTCAAGTGAGTGGCAAAGGGGGTTAATCCCTTCCACAGAGCCCGAACTCCTTCAGTTTTAGCAACAGTGGTGCCGCAGTGGATAATACCCTTGTACGTGCCGGAGCGATCCAGTTGTAAACGGGTCTTGATAACGTCGATGGGTTGTAAACAAGAAGCCTCCACGATTCCTCCAATGGAGCCCGCAATTGCTTTCATGTATGGTGGGATTGTTGTGTTCTTGGTGTTCGACGGATCGGGTTTCTGGTTCGGGTTCTCCGCCGTCATCATTCCTTGATTAGCGGAAGGAGAAAAGGGTCAATGTCGTCGCGATATTTTGAAATGAGGAGCAGAAAAGGGGAAGAAGAAGAAATGACGTGAAAAAGGACTTAGGGTAGTCAAACTTGACTATTAAATTAATAGAACTGTGTGCGTATATTTTTTTATTTACTTCAAAGTTAATTTATAAGTACAAAAGTAAAAAGTAAAGTGAGTTTACTTTTGAAAAAATGACTTCTATGATTTAAATCATAATGAGAATTAATTTTGACTGCTTAAAAGTTAATTTAGTAATGTTCATAAATTTCAATTACTACATATTTTTTAAAAAATAAATTTTACTAAAACAATATTTATTTAATTTCTTACCCATTTATATACAAATTAATATATGATTAATTTTGTATGATATGATTTGTAAATTGTCCATGTACTTGTTATAGATTAAGTTATAAATTAAGAAGACAACTTACGAAAGTCTTAGGATATTTGTTTTTTCATTAGCTCATGGGAGACTCATTATCTCCCATAGAAATATATCAACTAAAAAAGAATATATTAATATATATATATATATATATATATATATATATATTATATTTTGTTAGATAATGGTTTTGTGAGCATGTAAGTTGATTGTTTTTAGATAAAAATGAATAACTTTTTTTTTGTTGGAGTTGTTCATTGGTCCATCAAATTTTGCCTATAAATATAAAACATTCTTAGTCATTTTTGCGTGTGATAAATATATCAGACTAACCTATATTATTCCTCACCAAAGCCTTTCACATGAAATCTTCCTACATGGTTTCAAATTATTGATTCGTGCAAAATCTAGAAAACTTTCTAGTAAAGCCGTTCATACATAAAACTTTCAAGCTACATAAACGTTTTTTTTTTTTTTTTCTTATCTTGTTTGTTAAAACACTCTAGCTCTATTCATTATTTAACAACTTGGTAAATAATTGATAAATCATGTTATATAACTTGAATATCTTCCAGCGACACATAATTTCCCTGAAAACCTCATAACTATATAGATTTATATATATTCTAGTGGATTTTCTTTTGTGACAAATAATTTTCCCCAAAGATTTCACACTAGTTAATATATATACTCTTATAGTAATCTTACACCTTTTAATAGTTTAGAATTCCGAAGGTCTCTTGATTATATACACCTCAAGTTTAGCATAATTTGAGTATTAAAATTCTGATTCGAAGATCGTTTTGATTACGCTACTATTAATTATATGTAACTAAAATTCTACTGATACTATTATACTATTTGGTTTAAAAAACATATTCTTGGGTTAAGTTAGTTCGCATATGAATATTTCATTATTCTAATTAACTAATTCATGAATTCTACGGTATTAATTCTATCAACTCCAAAGAGCTTAAGGTTGAGTGATTTTAATCTATGTTCTCAACAATATATTCTTGTTAAGAAAACAGAAATTTTTATGTTTACTTGTTTATTTTTAAGCCGTCCAATTTACCTGATTATTTATTGTGCTTACATCATATTTGTTTAAACAAGAATTATATAAATCATCTAAAATTAATTTTATTCAAAGAGAGATATTGAGTTCTAGTATCTTCAGAAATTGTACGGTAGTCTAGATTGTCTATAATTTAATACTTAAGTCATAGATACGTCGAGAAAATTTCAGATTCTAGTATATTAGTGAAAGTTATAAAACTTTACAGGTATCAAGATTAATGTTCCAAGAGGATTACACGGCTTGGGAGAATACAAACTTATTGTTTAGAAGAATACACGTAGTATTCGTTCAAAATAAAATAATTGTATTTATTTTACGTTGTTGTTATACAAGAATTGTATGTTTAATTTGTTAAATATTATTGTTGTATAACAAATTAAAATACGTTTATAAAGTTATCTCCACCTGTAAATTAAATTTTTTATCAAGTAGATAAATATTAGGATCAGAACAAGAATCTGAGATCTGGAATAAGATATACCGGCGAGGTATATCGCTAACTAGCTAACTAGTATAAATCGATGTGTTCTTATTTGTTATTTTAATTTGCATATTTTATCATATCATGGCAAGGTTTTTCTAAACAAAAGAAAACAATTGCTTAACAATTTATCAAAGTTAAAAAGGGAATGTAACTTTAAATTGGTTTTCAAATTATAAATAATTGTCAAAAACTGTCATTATTTATATAATCTATTCAATTTCCTTTACATTATATACGGATTCCATCAGCATGAACATGAGAATGAAAATTTATAGAAATTCATTGTATTTCCTAGTTTATTTGGTTAATAGCGATTGGAATCAATTTCAATATAATCTTCATTGTTTTATGGATCGAAAAAGAGCTTCCTTTTTATAATCTCACTCGTGCTATACTTCGATTTCTAAAATATTTAAGAAAAATCTAACCGTACGGAATGAAACTCAAAAAAATATAACATGTGTTTTCCTCTCCATAGCTTCTCATTTTTTGGAGAAAAAAATTTGGAAAAAAAGTTAATACTTTTTTTCCCTTTTTAATATTTTTTTCTCTCCCCTAGAAAACTGATAGTGAAAACATAAAATTTCTTTCAGTTTTTTCTTTCTCTTTTACAGTAAACTCTAACACAAGGTTGTAAGAAACGCTAGTTGTTCACAAATATGTTTAAACACACAAATAGGAGAACAGATGGGAAAAAAAGAAAAGAAAATGAGCTTAAAAAGCTAGTAATCGGTTCACATCTATGGACGAGAGGGAAAAAAAACATAAGAATTATGTTTAAAATGGTAATGAAACCATTGATGAAACGAGGAATTAGGAGATATACGAAAGAAACATAATGGAAACGAATTGATTTAAAAAATTGATGATAGATTTTACTGCATTCATTCTACTAAAGAAGTTATATTTGAAAATAAAAAATTATTTCAAAAAATAAAAGTTACATTGTCGTAATTTTTTCTTAATAATATTATACTTTTTTGAATTTATAATTATAATATTCTTATCTTATCATTAATTGGTCATTTATCTTTTTTATCGAACTGATTTGTGTAAACTTAAGGTTTTAGAACTTCTGAATTAACCTTAAATTTACATGGTATCAAAGCAAGGTTAATAATTTTCGCGGATTCAACTCTGTGTCGATAATTGTTCTCCTTCATCTTCTATTTGTTTTTTTGAATTCTGTAATTTGGTTATTGTCATGGTTGAGGAAAAAGATGATTCTCTTCAAGTCATTAGTGTTCAATTGAATGGACAGAATTATTCCTATTGGAGTTATGTGATAAAAAAATTTCTTAAAGGAAAACGAATGTAGGGTTATGTTTCTCAAGTTTTGACTAAACCAGTAAATGACATGGATGAAAAATATCCTGAAAAGTTGAAGATTTGGGATGCGAATAATTCAAAGATAATTATTTGGATTAATAACTCTGTGGCATAGTCAATAGGAATTCAGTTAGCAAAATTTGAATCTGCAAAGGAAGTCTGGGATCACTTGGAACGATTGTATACACAATCAAATTTTGTGAAACATTATCAGTTAGAGATTGATATTCGTGCTCTTCAGCAAAATAATGAGTATTCAGAAATTCTATTCTATCATGTCTAATTTGTGGGATCAATATGAGTATTCAGAAATTCTATTCTACCATGTCTAATTTGTGGGATCAATTGACTCTGATCGAATCTGCAGGATTAAGAGTTTGTCAACCATATATTGCTTGCAGAGAAAAGCAACATTTAGTTCAATTTTTTATTGCCCTTCGACTTGATTTCAAAGGATTTCATGGAACAATCTTCCATCATACTCCTCTTTCAACCGTTAACTCTGTAGTTAATGAGCTATTGGTCGAAAAAATCCGTCTTCATTCTTAATCTGATAAGGGACATGGTGATAAGGGAACTATCCCATCTGTTTTTGCAGCTTCTCCTAGAGTACCCTTCAATAATCTGAATACTTCTGATGAATGTCGCTTCTACAAGAAGAAGGGTTATTGAAAATCTTAGTGTCCTAAGTTGTTGAGCAGATCCCAACAATTGCAGCAGTCTTCTCAATAGAGACCTCCTAATTTGCCACCACAACAACATCAACAAACGCAACAATCTTCTCAATGGAGACCTCTTCTTCTGCCAACACCACCATCGCAACAACAACGTAGCGTCAGACCACCTACACCGAATTTTGCAACCATAACTACCATACTGGTTCTAATCTTACCATAGCTTCTGTTGCTAAGCAGCTTCAAAAACTTATGTCTCCACAATCACATGCCACTTATGCTTACTTAAGTCAAGGTTTGCCTTCCTCTAACTTATCAGGTATATTATCTTCCAAATGGATACTTGATTTTGGCATCTCTCATCATATATCATCTAATCTCAATTCTTTTACTAATTTTTATAATGTCTCATCCGTGCCTATTATGACTGCTGATGGAACACCTATGCTATTAGCAGGCATTGATTCTATTTTTACATCTAATTTTTCTTTCTCAAATGTTTACTATGTTCATAATCTCACTATGAATCTTGTTTTTGTGGGTCAATTATGTGATTCTGGTCTCTTAGTTTTTTTTTCTACCTTTTATTCTGTGCAGGATTCGCAATCCAATAGGACGATTGGATAGGCTGTAGGTAGGGAGGACTTTATATTTTGGATGAACTTAAAGTCTCATGTGTTGCAGCTTCTGGTGTTGATTTGTCGTCTTTTCATTTTAGTCATGATTATTATTTATGGCATCATTGCCTTGGACATGTGTCTTCTTCTCATTTAAAGTACTTAGTTTATACAGGATTGTTAGGAGATTTGTAAATTCATGATATATCTGATTGTTGTGGATGTAAACTTGCAAAATTTTCAATTTTACCTTTTAATATATGTCTTTTTATTTCTACCGCACCTTTTGACTTAGTCCATTCTGATGTTTGGGACCATCACCTGTTATTACTAAAGGTGAATCCAGATATTATGTTTCTTTTATCGATGATTATACTTGTTACACTTGGACTTACTTAATGAAACATCATTCTGATTTTTTTTGTGATATATTATTCACATCCTATAATTTCTTCGAGTTACTTGTTTCTGATTGAACCTTGCAGCAAACCTCTTGTATTGATACTCCTCAATAAAATGGGGTTGCTGAAAGAAAACATCACCACACTATTGAAACTGCCCGTTCCCTTCTTCTGTCAGCCTTTGTTCTTAGTGAGGTTTGGGGGAAAGCTATACTCACATCCACTTATCTTATTAATAGAATTTCATCCTCCGTGACTTCAGATTTGTCTCCTTTTGAGAAAATGTTTGGACAATCTCCTGATTACTCCGCTTTGAGAGTTTTTGGTTATACTTGTTTTGTTTTTCGTTCTTATACAAATTGTAGTAAATTGTCTTTTCGTTCAACATTATGTATTTTTTTTGGTTATAGTATAGGTCAAAAGGGGTATCGTTGCTATGATCTTGTTGTTCAAAAACTATATGTCTCTCGCCATGTTGTATTTCTTGATCACATTCCATATTACTCTATTCCATCTAAAACTCATAATCTTACACAATCAGATATTATTTGCATCGATCTTTTGATACATCGGATTATGTAAGTTCTACTGATCTAGAAGTCCTTCCTACTCTTATTGTTTCCCAAGAATCTCCTGTCATCGTGGATCCTACACCATCTCCACTTCGTTATCCTCAACGAGTTCGTAAATCTACTCAATTATCAGACTTTGTCTATTCTAATTACTCGAGTAATTTTACTTTTTTCTTAACATTTGTTCACAATTTGTTTGAGTCTTCTTCCTATGGAGAGACAGTTCTTGATCCTCTTTGGCAGAAAATTATGAACAAAAAACTATCTGCTTTGTACGGGACGCATACTTGGGATTTTATCTCTCTTTCCTTAGGTAAACATGTTATTGGTTCTCGTTGGGTTTATAAAATTAAGACCAATGCTGATGGGTTTGTAGAGCGATATAAAGCTCGGTTGGTTGCTAAGGGGTTTTCTCAGGAGTATATGATGGATTATGAGGAAACATTTGCTCCCACTGCCAAGATGACTACTGTTCTACTCTCATTGTAATTGCATTTGTTCTTCAATGACATATATCTTAGCTGGATGTTAATAATGCCTTCTTAAATGGTGATCTTCATGAAGAAATTTATTTTGTTCCTCCACTAGGTGTTCCACATGTTTTTGGTCAAGTCTGCAAATTCAAGAAGGCTCTTTATAGTCTTAAACAAGCTCCTCATTACATCTTTCATTACATCTTTTAGATTCATTAAGAGCCTACATCGAAAGATGTAATTTTGAATTTATACTTGATATATATTGTAAGGATAATTTAAGTTGTTTAGTTGTAATTTTCTGTTGTCATTACACCTTAAAAAATAAAATACTGGAGTTTTATAATATATATGAGAAGAAAATAATTATACAACTAAACTACTTAAACTACCCTTAGTATTTATCTACTTAAACTACCCTTAGTATTTATCATGTACATTTACCAAGTTAAAAGGCTAGTTGGAATTGATGGCACTCATTGCTCCGTACATTCCTTAAATTTATGCAATGTATGTACGTACATACGCCATCTGAGTTTTTAGTTTTAGCCCTCATTCTTTCTCATTTCTAATTCTAATTAAGTCGAAGAATATATATTTTATCAAACACTAAAGCTCTGTTCGATAACGGTTTAATAGGCTGAATGGACACCTAGATGAACAAATTAGCCGTTAAGTGTGTTTGATTTGACTTTTACAAGGATTGAATTGGGCTAAATGCGACTCAGCGAATAAACCCATTATATTTGCTGATTCACTAAACAAAAGTGTTATTCTGTAAAAATCCTCTCTTCCCCATAACATGCCACATTCTTCAACATCGTAAGTTTTCATTCTCTGCTAAAAAAAAACAGCTTATTTCAAGTATTTTTCCTACATCATCAATGAAAATCTTCTTCTCTCTATCATGTACTTGTGTTTTTTGTTATTTGATTTAATTACTAGAATTATGCTTTTCCTTTTTTAAGGATCACGTTCATTTTTGTTATTCAATCCATAGGGTTTTTGTCTTCTCTTATATTCTTTCAGGTCATGTCCCCCCTTTGTATATATTCTCATGATATTTGTTCTCTAATTTGCGAACTTGGGTTATGACTTACTAGGTTAATACACACGTGGATAGATACTTGATAACTATTTATACTATTTTACACGCAGATTGGTAATTATTTGTATTATTTTGCTTTATAAAATGACTCTAACTAATAAGAAAATAAACACTCCAATAGTTCAAAACTTATTGGTTTTAAATCCTAGAAAAAAAATTTGTCCGTGGCAGGAGGATACGATAACCCCCCACATTCCAAATTTGTAGGTAAGAGGATGAATTTGGAGCTTCTCTTATAGTTTTCTAGGCTTCATGTATCACGTCTTCCCGCACAGACATATTTAGGCTTTATCAGTTCTTGAAAAAATTTAAAGATAAAGTTTAGGCAAACTTCATGAATAGCAGTCGAATAAGGGATCAAAGCCTTAAACAAAAGAGATTACCATGTACACCGATACATTTTTAAATATAATTTTCTTTGATCAGTAGTTTTTGTTGATTATATTATGTGTTCATTGAGATATTACAAAAATTATAATTGCCATTTCCCCCCTAATTTATTGACTATAGAATTATACTTGAATCATCAATCAGATAGTTATAAAAGCATTTAAGAAGCAAAAAAATGAAAAATTATGTGAAACTGGAGAGTTGCCTCCATATGTATGCAGAATATTAAGAATAAAAACTTGTTAAATGCAATAGCTACATTGTTCTAATATTCGAAAAAAGAACAGTACGACAGCAAACCAATCTTAACTATAAATAACCAAATGACCATGGCTATGGTTGCCAACTCTACTTTAGGTTGATTTAGCCTAACGCTGCAGCGCATGTTCATACCGTGTTAGTATTTCCAGCATAAACAAAATTAAAAAAATTCTGAACGCACATATCTGAAGGCAAGGCAATTTAATTATGAAGATTGTGTTGGTCTGTTGCATGATTTAGCCCACAAGATACGTAGGCCAGAATATATATTTTTTCTAAATAAATATATTTCAGACACAGAGAAACAGCACTCCATGGCTGGTTAATGAGGCCTTCACATTGGTTATAATAATGGGGGAACAGACATGGACGTGACTGCAGCAATAGCAGCTTCACTTTTCTTTAGCTCCAAAAGCCTCATCATCAGGTTCGCTAGTCTATAAGAAAATCCTGTATACGATAAAAGTAGCCACGATTTCGACTTGTCTTATTGGATGACTTGAGCTTTAGCGCCCCCAAAACATATACTACAGAAGTAGCACAACTCCACTTCAAATTCGTACGGTTATGAACTATGACAAACATAAACTGAAACACTATAAAAGAGTGAGGACACAAGAACTCAACTTTATCCTACACCATCACTTCCGTAAATAATTCATTTTATAAATGAAAATGCATGGCTTGCTGCTTGGATCTAGCAAAACTGTTCCGAATTGAACAATGTCATGGACGTGCTTGATTTTGCTACTGGTTCTCAAATAACTCGACCATATGAGAACTGGGACCATAAACTGAAAGATACAATACAGCTCAACTTTGTGTAATTATCAAGCACATCTGGTACAATCAGTTGGGAACAACATTTCGTGCCATCTAAAAGAACTATAAGAACATATAATGCAGTAGCCCAAAATTGGATAAAAGAGAATACAAATAAAAAATATTAGGCATCTCATTCTTGGGGCGCACCGCCATTAGTTGTGGCTGCTGTGTCCTCACCTTTGTCATCCTTTTTACCTGTAGAAGATAAACAACATTGAGACTTTTGTATCTAAAGATACAAGTGTATCAAACGAGGCAAGATCACATTGTATGTATTTGTTATTATCATCCACACTAATGACCTAATGGGTTGTATATGCTGAATGGATTGTATTTGATAAATCATATATCACAAGCACTTTATTTTGCTTTTCCCCTATTGTTGCTACATATTCCTCCAGTTAAACTTCACGCAAAACTTACCTTTCTTTTTCTTTCCACCACCTTTCTTCTTGGTCTTTGTTCCCAGAGCTAACCAGGCTTTAATTTCAGGGTCGTCTACAGTTTTGGTGGCTTCCAACTCCTGTAAAGGATGAGAAGTGATCCGGTCTGATCCATTCGGCATCAACAATACGGTGAATTTAATATGAGCTACAAAATCACCTGCATCACAACCAGAATTTGACATGAGTAAGCACAGACTGGGGTCAGTCTTCTTCAATCCTATCATACTTTAGCCATATTTTGAGTTCCATAAAGGAAATTCCAACAAGAGTTGCGCAATATAAAATTCTAGTTACCAGATTTCTCATGAAGAACAGGATATGGCTGCAGAAGATCATGATTGACACATTCCACCAATCCTAATCGCGCTCGTTTTTCTTCCAAAGCCCTAGTGAAGAAAATCAGAGATATTATGACATTGGCGTAAAAGCTGATTGGCTGATGGTAAATAATAGGAGTAACTAATATCTGAGTATTGAGCAAGGAGAAAGATGACAAATTAACCAACCTTGCTGTAAATGGCATAATCGGGAACTTCTGGCTTATCTCACTAAATATGAACCTTGATGCTTTCATTTTCAAGTGATAGTTCTTGTCCACGGCTCGTTTATATACTGTTGTCTGCTTTTCATCCAACAACTTGGGCTGCAAATTGGAGTAAACTATCTTGTAAGTAACGACATATTTGCAATGAACCTTGTCTCTCCTTCAAAGTTAAAATTAAGAGATACCTTTCCATCACCAGTGCTCATTACCATATCAACCGCATAAACTTCATTCTCCTCAAACTCCGCATCATCAAC
>CM025788.1:1575433-1591199 GCA_014636745.2 Centella asiatica
GTAGAATTAATGGTAATTCTGATTCGCAGATAGCACAAATAATTGTTACAGGTTTTATAGGCCAACTAAAAGGTTGGTGGGATAATATATTAAATCAAAATCAACAAAATGAGATTTTAAGCTCAACAAAAATTATTCAATCAGTTGATCCAAGTACTAGTGAGGTTAAACCTTACCAGCAAGAGGATGCGGTTTATACATTAGTTCAGTCTATTATTAAACATTTTATTGGACAACCTACTCAATTAGTAGACAGGAGTAGAGAATTATTGATGAATTTAAGATGTCCGACATTAACTCATTTTAGATGGTATAAGGATGTTTTCCTTACTAAGGTAACCCTTAGGAATGATGCCAATGCTTCTTTTTGGAAAGAAAAATTTGTTACAGGATTACCACCATTATTCTCAGAAAAAATTAAAACAAGACTCAGAAATAGACATGGAGGAACTAACATTCCTTATGATAATTATACTTATGGAGAATTAATATCTGAATGCACTGCTGAGGGTTTGGATTTGTGTAATGATTTAAACTTGAAAGCTCAGTTGAAAAAACAAGGGCTAACTAGTAGAAAAGAATTAGGAGAATTTTGTGGTCAGTTTGCTTATAACATTCCGGCCTCTAAAATTAAAAAACCTGAGAGAAATAGGAATAATAAAAAATTTATTAAACCTTATAAAAAGAAATTCAGAAAACTTCAAAATGAAGAAAAAGATTTTAAAAAGAAAAGATTTTTTAAGAAAAAGAATTTGAAGAAAAATGATAATAAATTTAAGAATGACGTCACATGTCATAAATGCGGTAAATTAGGACATTATGCTAATAATTGTTGGGTTAAGAAAAAGATCCAAGAATTAGATATTAGTGATGAATTGAAAACACAAATTATGTCTATTATTTTAAATTCGGATTACGAAAGTGATTCAGGAAATGATATTTATAATATTCAAGAAGATGTTATAACAACTAGTTCTGAAAGCGAGAATTCTGAAAATGATCATAAAAATTGTAATTGTGTAAACGAGATAAATTATTACAAATCTATTTTAGATTTTAATGGTTTATCTGTTAATGTTTTGTCAAAATCTCAGAGTATGATTTTGGATATTATTGATAAAATTACAGATCCAGAAGAAAGAAGAAAAACTCTATTACAATTCTTAAATGATTATGAGAAACAGCCTGAAGCTGATATTCTAAATAAAAAGAAATTAACTTATAATTTTCAAGAAATTATAAATAGGTTTGAAACACCTAGACAGGAGATCACTGTCAATGATTTAAAACAAGAAATTAATGAGTTAAAATCTGAAATGAAGATCTTGAGAAATAGAATAGAAGTCTTAGAAAATTATCCTTATGAGGAAGAAGAAGTTAAATCCTCTAAAGGAAAAGAGGTTAAGATTGATGAGGATCAATCTACTGATTATTTAAATGTTTTAGATAAATTTACATTCCAGAAATGGTATGTTTACATTACTCTTGTTATAAATGAAGAAATTAGTTTTAAAGTTATTGCTCTAATTGATAGTGGAGCAGATTTAAATTGTATCAAAGAAGGTATAGTACCTACTAAATACTTTGATAAAATTAAATCTGGCCAAAGATTAACTACGGC
Source organism: Centella asiatica (assembly GCA_014636745.2). NCBI lineage: Eukaryota > Viridiplantae > Streptophyta > Magnoliopsida > Apiales > Apiaceae > Centella > Centella asiatica. The sequence continues at coordinate 1,577,055 of CM025788.1, forward strand.
TAACGGGGCTAGAATGAATTTAAATTATAAATTATCTAATGTTAATATTTGCAATGATGATATTTGTATCAAAACAAGTTTCGTTATTGTTAAAGAACTAAGTCAGATGTTAATATTAGGAACTCCTTTTATTAACATGATTCAGCCTATAACAAGAATAGATTCTACAGGGATTTTTACTACTTTGAGTGGTAAAGAAATTATTTTTAAATCCTCAAACAAAAGAAATTAATGATTAAAAGATAATTTAATTTATAAAGAAAAATAATTAAATTTTATTCAAAATGATCTAAGAATAAAAAGTATAGAAAAACAATTAGAAAATGATAAAACAAAATATAGGATTGGACAGATAGAAGAAAAAATAAAGAAAAATTTATGTAGTGAATTACCAACAGCTTTTTGGAACAGGAAAAAGCATGTTGTTGATTTACCTTATGAAAATGATTTTACTGATAGGTTGATTCCCACTAAGGCCAGACCTATACAAATGAATAAGGAATTATTAGAATTTTGTAAAAAAGAAATACAAGGATTAAAAGAAAAATCTTTAATTAGGGATAGTACATTTCCGTGGAGTTGTGCTGCTTTTTATGTTAATAAAAATGCAGAAATAGAAAGAGGTGTACCAAGATTAGTTATTAATTATAAACCCTTAAATAAAACTTTAAAATGGATTAGGTATCTCATACCCAACAAGAAAGATTTATTAAAAAGATTAAATGAGGCTTATATATTCTCAAAATTTGATTTAAAATCTGGATATTGGCAGATTCAGATTAATGAGAAAGATAAATATAAAACTGCTTTTACAGTTCCTTTTGGTCATTATGAATGGAATGTGATGCCATTTGGATTGAAAAATGCTCCATCTGAGTTTCAGAATATTATGAATGATATTTTTTATCCTTATTCTGATTTTATAATTGTTTATATTGATGATATTTTGGTTTTTTCTGTTAATTTGGAAAACCATTTTAAGCATTTAAATATCTTCATAAATATTATTCAACAAAATGGTTTAGTACTTTCAGAAAAGAAAATGAAATTATTCCAGACTAAGGTAAGATTTCTTGGTCATGAAATTAGTGAGGCTAATTATCTTCCCATTAACAGATCTATTGATTTTGTAGAAAAATTTCCTGATGAAATTAAAGAAAAGACTCAATTACAAAGATTTCTTGGTAGTCTTAATTATATTGCAGATTTTTATAAAGATTTAGCAAATGATAGTGCTCCTTTGTATGATAGATTGAAGAAGAATCCTCCGGCTTGGAATGATGAACATACCAAAGCTGTTAGGATGATTAAATTAAAAGTAAAGAAAATTCCATGTTTAGTTTTGGCTAATCATAATTGGAAGAAAATTGTTGAAACAGATGCCTCTAACATAGGATATGGAGGAATTTTAAAACAATTAAACCCAGTCACTAATAAAGAAGAATTAATTAGTATTTAATTCTGGTAAGTGGAATTCTACCCAGATGAATTATGCTACTATTAAGAAAGAGATGCTTTCAATAGTAAAAAATATTTCTAAATTTCAGGATGATTTATTAAATCAAGAATTTATTTTGAGAATTGATTGTAAAGCTGCAAAAGACATTATTGAAAAAGATGTTAAAAATCTTGTTTCTAAACAAATATTTGCTAGATGGCAAGCAATATTATCTGTATTTGATTTTACAATTGAATATATTAAAGGAGATCAAAACTCCTTGCCTGACTTTTTAACTCGAGAATTTTTACAGGGAATTATGTAGGATCCTCTAAAAGAGGAGGTCAATCATCTAGGGGATCACCCAGAGGCAGATCTCCTAGGGGAAGAGGAAGATCAATTATAATCCCTAGCAGTGCAGAAGGAGTTCAAGGACATGCTCCTCTGTCCTATGATCAAAATTATCCTGTCACTCCATCCAATATTAAATCAATGAAGGAGGTGGCAGTGGGAGCTAACAAAGCGGCTGCTGAGCAGTCTAAGGATTTAAAAATTAAAGATTTTACAGATTATCTAATGATTATTGAAGACTCTGATTGCAGGTGGGTTAATGAACCCTGAAAAATTGCGAATAAGTATTTTGAGCAAGGAATTTTCTTCCCTAATAGTGCTCAAAAATCAAGGATGCAGTATGAAATAATACTGAGCGAAACAGGTTCAGTATTCTTTCAACATTCCATCAATAATTATGATAAAGTCTCTTTTGATTTTTCAAAAGCAAAGATTTTAAATATTATCTCTATTAATGTGTGGGGTTCAAGTCCTGGCCAATATCGCAGATATGTGGATCCAGAGACTCCAACAAAATTATTTTATTATAATTACTGGAATTATATAGAAGCATGGCATTATGCTTTCTTATACCAATGTAGCCAGAGAAAACATTCCTAGTTCTTTATGTTCAATAATGATTTTCATGCAGATGAAATTCCGAATTGGTTTTTTAATAATTGGGAAAGAATTGGTCCTGTCCAGGATTTTCTCCCGAATGATTTGAAACATTTTTTGGTTCCTTATGCTCGGCTTCATCCAAAGCTGAGGAATGAGAATTATTCGATTAAGGTACAAAAGAAAGCCTTATTATTATTCATTGCTCAATTTAAAATCCCATGGATTTGGAATTAGCAATACTCCATTATTATGGAGGAGAATGAGTTTCCCTATTTAGGGATTAATTATTTTTATAAGTGGTGGCCAAAATTTCAATTCAAGACCACTACCAATGATGTACAGAGAATTATCACTCAATATCAAAATGAGTCAATTATGGAATCTCCAAAGCTGAAGGAGATTAATTATGGTTCTCAAATTGATCTGTCTCCAGTATCAATTGTGAAATTTTTAAAAGATTCAATTCAGAAGGAAGACTCCTCTCAATCTTCAGAGGAGATGAAGGCTTCTCTTCAGAAATCTTTGGCAATGATCCTTGATGGGCTATCTCAAGAAACAGGCTCATCAAAATCACAAGATGATGTTTCCATGAAGTCTAAAGAGGCAGAAGGCATAGAAGATGCTCAAGATCCGTATGCAGACTTCAATGCTTCTGAAGAAAGTAAGCTACAAATTATCTCTCTCCTAGCTAAGGACAAGGAGAAAAAGAAGGATAAGGCGTCATCATCGAAATAATGGTGCTTTGAAAGAAAAGTCAAAAGATTCCTGACACATTTTCTCTATTATTTATTTTTCCTATAGATGCTTTATTAAAGCAGCTTTTATAAAGTAGCTTTTGAAAAAGCTATTTTGGATTATTTTAGTCACAGCTGTCCCCTTTTCCTATTACGGATTTGAATTATTTTCTTTGAAATCCGTCAAAGATTGTACTATAAAAACCCCTTAAGGGTTTCAGTTTTAGGTAGAACCAAGTTAGACAAAAACTTGGATAATTAGATATTCTCCCTCTTGTAAACTATTATCATAAATAAGAAGAAGGCGTTTCCAGCTTCCAGCTTAGTCTTTGCAGTTTCAATTATTTAATTATTATGGATTCTCAACATAAGTCTTCTTGAGTTTTCTATTTAATATCTGTTTTGATTATTCTATTTAATATCTGTTTTGATTATTCTTGCTAGTGTTTGTGTCTCCTGGGTAAGTATTATATATATATATATATATATGTGTGGGAAGAATTTGGTGTTTACGTTTAACATCATACAATTTGGTGGTTCATGTTAATAACTGTTCAAGAATTTATTAGTTGTCGTAGGACCATAAAATTAATTTCGTTATTCATGGAGTTGTTAGATAGGAGTATTATTCTACCGAATATTAGAAACACATTAATTATGTGTTTGTTTTGATGTAATGAAATGAATTTTATATTATTTGTTAGATCATTTATTTGTAAAGTTTATTTCTTTCAACAAGATTATGTGTATTTTTATATTCACCCTCCTAGATTGAAATTATTATTCTATCAAAATTAAAAATTTATACACAATCCATAATTTCTTCATTCTTTTGCTCCCATCATAATTTTGTAATTAATTTTTACCTCTTTTTTCTTCTTATCCGTCCTTTTTGTTATCATGTCATTTTTTTTTATTTAACCAAACACAACATAAAGATTTTTAGTTCATTAATTTACTTTGACTAACTTTGTAGTCTATCCTAAATATATGTTGTATTTTTATTTGTTATAAAATTTTAAACTAAGCAACAAATAATTAACATTGAATCAAATTAAATGAAACTACCACTAACCCCGTGCAATGCACGGGAATATGAAATATGAGAAAGAAAATTTAAATAATTTATATTATGTATTATTTGAATACCTTTTAAAGAAAATATAAGTGAAATTAATTAAATACATAAGAAGAATCTATTTGTACTCAAAGTTTTATTATCTACTTGAGAATTCTCGCATAATTTAGATAATACTAGAGGAAAAAATCGGAATGTATTTAATGTTAGAATGAAAAAAAAATGTTATTTTTTCCATTCTAACATTAAAAATATGTTCCGATTTTTAATGTTAAACAATGTTATAAAGAAACCTAAATAGTGTCTATCATAAGTTTTTTAATTAATATAATTGTTATAATCTTATAACGTATAACATAAATTTTGACCATAACATGCATAATTTGCATTCAAAATATTAGCCAGTGTTTTAAAATACGGGTTAGACAGACGCCTAGGTGTAGATGGGCCAAGACCATTGGATTTTTTATCTGGGCAACTAAAAAATGTTGGAATTAGATTAGGGTCTACGCAGCTAGTTTTTTTTTTTTTAAAAAAAATTCAATTTCTAATGAGAAATATATTATACATATATAGTAGGAAGATAATATTCTTGTAAGTTAATAAAAAGTTTATATTTATTAGTATATTTTTGAAACTTTTGATCCTCATTAAAATGGTTGCTGAAAGAGAAAATTATTTAATTGTAAATAATTATGTGTTAATTTTATTGAATTTATTGAATAAAAATTAATCCGTTCACCAATAAAAACAAGAATTGTAATAATAGTCTGTCTAAACAAGCACATAGAGAAACGTCTAATCATCGCCTAGTTCGTTCAGGCACTAGGCTCACTCTCCACCATTTATATTTGTCCAATGTCTTTTATAACACTAATATTATTAACATTAAAAAATTTATAGATCGATTATATTAATTTTAAAATTTAATGTGAGATTATTTGACTAAAAAAAACTAAAATGTATACGTTCAACTACATATAACAATCAAAAATAAATTAAATAAACTTTTAATTAAATTTGAATCTCCCGTACAAAATATAATGCATTATACTCCGTAGTATGATATAAGTTGTCTATCACACGACCTTATAAAATTAAGATATTTATAAAATAATAACTATTTGATACATAAAAAAATAAATAGTGCAATACAAAATTCAATTGATTTTCATTAACAATATTTCTAAAAAAATTTAATGAACACTTTTTAACTCTTTTTATGTGAAATAAGAAGAAGAAAAAATTTAGATTCTTTTTATTAAAAACATTTTTTGAACTCTTTTTATGTAAAATAAGAATATCTTTCATGTATCTTTCATATTAAATAAATTAATTAAATTAACATTTCCTAGTTAATAGAAAATATTTGAATCGATACTATTTCTAACAATTACAGAATGTATGATTGATTTTACTTTGATTTTCTATCTAATATTAAGTTGAAGCTAGTTATAATATTATTTTACTAAAAGTTAATATATATATATATAAATATATATATTAAATTTTTTTATACAATTGAACAGATTAAGTAATATTAAAGTTTAATGATATCAAACAAATTATAAACCTTATAGTTCGTACGAATTTCAAAAAGAAATTAAAATAATATAATTGGATTTTTCATATTACAATTTTATTTTAGATACAGTTGCAATTGTGAAGAATAAGAAAATTATAGAATCATATGTGTACCTTTAGTTTTCAAACATAGTCTATATAACCGTTGTAGTCTATTATATTTTTTTTAAAAGTTATAATTCTTTTATGTTAAACACTAATTAAGTTTTGCATACATACATACATATATATTTATTTATTCATAAATTAAAAGGTGTTATTGTAATTAGAATATATTTTAGAGATTTGTTTGTGTTAGTCTAATAATAAAAGATAACATTAACATTGAGCTTATATATAATATAGTGCAACCAAACATGATTTAAAAAATGTAATAAATATTTTTGCAATGGAGTTCAATTTTTTCCTTATTGGTCCTTTATATATATATATATATATATATATATATATATATATATATATATATGAGAGACATTTAAGAATAAGATAGTGTTTTACTTAAGAGTTTTTATGTATGTTAGGGATGAGTAATATGGTGAAAAAAATTAATATGTAATTAATCTATAATGATATTTCTCACATGCTTAAAAAAAATTGACATGATTATTGGTCTTACTGATTAATGATTATTTTTTCTAAAAAATAAAGAAATTTGATTTTTAAACATTATAAATTAATAAAAAAAAAATTTGAATTAATAGAAGTGTAAATGTATACGTAAGTTTTTAAGATGTAACAACATAAAAAAACACACTTTCTGGTTAATCTAGCTTCGCCTTCTTAAAAACCGAGATATTATTTCCTCAAATCGAGAAGAAATCTATAACGACCTCAATCTTTAGTTGCAACTTTTTCTTTTCCTTTTTTCTCTTTAGTGGCAAATTGCAAATACTTGGATGTAATTAATTGGCAATTTGGCAATATTGAATATGCATGTGAAGTGATGGTTTTAATGATACATGGAAATGTTCAAGATTTTCACGTGATGGTTTTGAGTGGTTGTATATTCTTATGTCAAATATAATTGATTAAAAATTTCAACAATTCCACTAATAATAATTTACCTTCTGACAAAAAAAAAAGGATTCTTTTTAACTATTTTGTGTCTAGACAAAAATAAAAGAATTTATATTAACTGTTGCGGAATAAAAAGACGACAAGCTAGTACATAAATAAAGGATAACTTAGCGCCTAATCGGAGGATAACTAGATAAAGGATTAATCAGATAGACTATAATTTTAGAATAGTGATAACTTGAATTAGAAACTAATTTTCAATATATATATAATTTATTTCAACACACACAACACACAAAAAAGGTAGTAGGTAGTTGATTTCGCACTTAAGAAACCGCGTAACTTGATTAATTCGAACAAAACAGTAACAGTAAATGAAAGTCACGTTTAACAATTTTTGGTCAAGGATTAATGTAGGGCGTATGACTTTCTGACATACATACACTAAAATCTTTATAAATTAATAATGTTGGGATCGAAGAATTTTATTATTTTAGAGAAACATTAATTAATCGATAAATTAATATTTATTAATTTATAAATGTTTTACCGTAATAAAATTAAATTTTATTACATCGAAAATTTATTGTCGATAAATTAATTGTACATACAGTAAAATCTCTACAAATTAGAGAGGACATTACCAGAACTTTTGGATGCAATAAGAAAAACTCGAAATGAGCTCCAACTAGATATAAATTTTAAGAAAAAGTAAGCAATACTAGAATCATATTTTTCTAAATTGTCTTAGGTATATTTGTAATTTTGAAAAATTATTAATTTATAGTTTTATTGGGACCATATATTTATATAGAGATTTCCCAAAAAATTATTATCTTATTATCTTATCGAAATTTGTAATTTTTATAATTGACCTAAGTCAGAACATGATAAAATTATTAATTTAAAAAATTTACTAATTTATCGAATATTAATTTATAAAGGTTTTACTCTAATTTTAACACATAAGACTCTTGATTTAAAATGCAACCAAAACAAGGAATTACAATGTTAGTAAAACCTTACCACACGAAAAGTTATTTAAAATAAATAAGAACACTAAAATAATATATATTTTAATACTCATATTCAAGATAAGAAGAAGAAAAAAGCCAAAGATTTAGAAGTACAACCAGAAACAAAGTAGTTAAGAAGAAAGTGAGGGATTAAATTGAGTAAATTCGCGTTTCTACCCATGAGCTCACAGCCGCACATGGACATGGTGGTAGTAAGTTGCTCGTTGGAAACAGCTTTTATGCCTTTTTTTTTTATTTTTTTTTATTTTCCATATAATGGTACGTGTAAAGATTGCGAAATAGCACAAGTTCCTATCCTCTACCATGACATGATGACTTCCATTACTTGTGCTCACATTTTCTACCTAGTTGCTTCATTTTTGTATTTAGCATTTTGTCAAATTTGATGTTTTCTTCTTTTTGTTAGTTGTTTGTGTTTGATAGGTTTATGGTGATGTTGTTTGTTTTAATTTAAATTTTTGTGATATAAATTTACATTGTTACGATCTATAATTTTTAAAATTTAAACATAAATAAATATACCCCGTGTGTATCAGTTGACCGGGTTCTTAGTTTACTTGTTGAAATTATTTTTTAGAATTTTCAGCCTTGGATATAATTTTTTATATCAACAATAATTTATACATAGTTTGTTTTACTCCTGTAAGTACAGAGTTTCTTCTCTGTTAATTTGGTCTAGAGTATAATTGCTGTTGTAAATATAAAAGATAAGAGAAACAACTTGCTCTCTTCTACAGAAAAACTACTTTGCTATTCGTGCGCGAGTTATTTTTGTTTTATTATTTAATTTAAATATTTAATTTAATTAATAGTTATAATTTAATATTTCATCTATTTTAAAAATAATTTCAATCTTATTGTTGTTTAATATCAAATTGTATGAATTAACTTATTTTTTATCATATGATAGAATAATATTTCAACACATTTGTCAAGTTTTACTAATTTCATAGATTCACCGCACCAAATTAAAATGACTTTATAAATTCAAATTTGATCTCATTTATTTCTATTCATATTTAATATATGTTTTTATATGCTTCATTACCGATATAGTGATAATATAGTCATAAATAATTTCATCACATAGTCGTAAAATAATTATATAAAAGCTATATAATAAAAATTGAGAAAAAGAAATATGAAAGGAAATAGTTATTCATCAGTTTTTATTGTAAATAAATTTAAGTGAACTTGAATTAAAATGAAACATGTTTAATGAATAAAATCTAAATTTAAAAATAGAATAAGAAATAAGGTTAAAGTAAATAAGAAAAAGATATTATATTTTTAATAATTATATACTCTCTTTGTTTCACAAAAATAATTATACTTGAAAATTCAATTGATTCCAAAAAAAGAATTCTATTCGTATAATTTCTAAAATTTGTTGTTACAATTTCTTTTATCTTATTATCGTCATTTTTATATAACACCAATTATATCAAAAGAGATATCATTTCTAAAAATAAAACTCACAACCTTAATATATACAAAAAATGCAATATTCTAACTCTTTTCTCAAAATGGAAAGAGTAATAAATTTAAAATTGATTAATGATAAGAATAACACGAAATTTACAATATTTAATAGTTAAATTATAAATTAAATAATGTGGAACCATATGAATTATGTGAAACCATAATGAAATTAAATTATGTGAATTAATTTTAGTTGAAACATTATTTTTATTTATATAATTTATAATGTGTTTATATATATATATATATATATATATATATATATATATATATATATTTCAAAGTTACTCAATATACACTTAAGAATTATCACACTCATTTTATGGAATTAATTTCAAGTAGGTATGATAGTTTTCTTAATTAAATTATCAAGTATCACCATTGATTTTTTGTCTATAATTTCATTAGGTGTGCATATAAAATTATTTATTATATGATATTTATTGTTGCACCCATGCTTATATAATTTTTGCTTAAACGTTTATTTATTGTTTAATATATAAGAATTGATGATTTAATATAGTTCTTGCTTAAGTATTGTAAAAGAACTTAGAAAAATATCCAATTTGTTAGGTGGATATAATTTATAGTTAAGCAAGGAGCTTGATCACCATTTGAAGTCTGTTGATGCGATAAAGTCTGCTATGAGGAAATCTTTGGTCAAGAAGGATTCTGAAGATATGAAGAATTTTCCAAGTATAGTCCTGCTTAGAATGGAAATAAGCAAGGACTTAAGTAAGTAAGATCCTTTACTTGATCAAAGTCAAGTTGTCAGAAAAGTTTATCTTTATCCCTGCTTAGTCAACTTCTAGGAGACTCTTCTGAAAGGCACTAGAAGACAGAATAACGGCTAACTTTTTGGACTAAGCAAGGAATGCTAAAAAGGTACAAATCACATCAAGTTCAGTACACTCAAACGGAGGTATTTCAAATTCCCAACGGATAGATTTTCTAGAGAAGTATAAATAGGAGTCATAAATTTCATTTATGACTAACCTCCAACTAACTAAGTAAAGTCTGAACAACCTCTCTGACACATTAAAGTCTTCAACAAGACATCATAAAGCTTGAACAAGTGCTATCAATCTGCTCAACTGAGGAGCAATCTACTTGAAGATAGCAAGCAAGATTATCTTAATCTACTTAGAGTCTGTGTGACTAATTTGGTCTAAGTGACCTAGTGTAATTTGGACTAAATGTCCTCCTGCTGATTGTTCTGTGTGAACACACCTGCTAATTGTTCTATGTGAACAAAGTTCTAGTGATAGCCTTCTCAAGTAAAAGAGAAGAAGAGTGGAGTAGGATTAGTCCGAATCACTATAAAAATTCTATCTCTATTCCTGCTTATCTTTCATATTGTTTACTTGCTTTACTTGTGCTTTACTTTGGTCTCTGCTGAACTCTCTCAGTAAAGACTTACTATCTTTATTCCTTTTAGCCATTAACCTTTGTTATAAAAACTAAGGACTGATTTGCTTAAACAAATTCCGCTGCTAAACTTTTTCAAAATATAAGAAACTCTATTAATAAGCAAGAAGTGTTTAAAGCTGCTAAGTTTTATAAGCAAGACTTAAATTTTAAAAAACACTATTCACCCCCCCCCCCCCCCCCCCCCCCCCCTACTTTCTAGTATTTTTACCGTTTGGGACCTAACAATATTTAGATAGGTTTTTAAAACATTGTAATTATGAATTGATATTATGTTTCTAGCTTGTAACTCGTGCAAGGCACGAGTTATTTTAATTATATTATTTACTTTAAATATTTTATTAATTTTTTTATAATTTTATATTTATGTTATTTTAAAATATAATGTCAATTTAATTGATGTATTATTTAACATTGAATTGTTCCAAATTATTTAACTTTGATCGTTACAATAAAATCAAAAATTTATAAGATTTCGTATTTATAAAAGATCTTACTTATATTTTGAAAAATAATAGTAGCGAAATTTTAGCATATTACTCCTTATAAATACACAATGACTTGAAGTAGCAATATTAGTTAAGTTTTTGTTAAAAGAGTTTAACAAGAACTAGATAAAGAAAGGGTAGAGAAATAAACATAATAAATAATGAGTAGTAATGAAAAGATAAAAGAATGAGATTTCTATAGTGGTTCGGCCTAGCCTATTCCATTCTTCTTCTCTTTTACTTGAGAATGAATCTGTTAAGAAACACACAATTACAAAAAACACAAAGTTCTTGCTTACAGTTGGTCACTAAAACCTTACTTAGTCACACAGACAAATGAGTAAAGAATGAATTTGAATTTGCTATCTTTAAGTAAGCAATTCCTCGTTGAGCAAATAAGATAGCACTGTTTCAAGCTCTTAAAGTGTTCCTTGCTAAGGTTTTGAGTGTGATGTCAGAGCACTTATTGGTAGTTCACATGTCATAAATGAAATTATATCTCTTATTTATACTTCTCCAAAAATTTATCCGTTGAAAATTTGAAAATGTTGTTGCACCCCTGCTTATATTATCTCTGCTTAAACGTTTATTCATTATTTAATGTATAAGAATTGATGATGTAATATGGTCCTTGCTTAAAAGTTGTAAAAGGACTTAGAAAAATATCCAACTTGTTAGGTGGATATACTACTTAGTTAAGTAAAGAGTTTTAATCACCAGTGAAGTCTGCTGATTTGATAAGCCCGCTGAAAGATTCTGAAGACTTGAAGAATTTTTCAAGTATAGTCCTGCTTAGAATGGAAATAAGCAAGGACTTTAGTAAGCAATATCCTTTGCTTATCAAAGTGAAGATTGTCAGAAAAGTTATCTTAATCCTTACTTAGTCAACTTCTAGGAAACTCTTCTGAAGGGCACTAGAAGACAGAATAACGGCTAACTTTTTGAACTAAGCAAGGACTGCTGAAAAGGTACAAGTCACATCAAGGACAGTACACTCCAACGGATCTATTTCAAAATTCTCAACGGATAGATTTTCTGAAGGAGTATAAATAGAAGTCATAAATTTCATTTATGACTAACCAACTACCTCCAACTGAACAAAACTCTCTGACATCTTAAAGACTACAGCAAGACATCATAAAGCTTGAACAAGTGCTATCTATCTGCTCAACTAAGGAGCAATCTACTTGAAGATAACAAAAAAGATTTTCTCAAATCTGCTTAGTGTCTGTGTGACAAAATTGGACTAAGTGTCCTCCTGCTAAGTTGGTCTAAGTGACCTATTGTAAATTGGACTAAGTGTCCTCCTACTGATTGTTCTGTGTGAACAAAAGTTCTAGTGATAGCCTTCTCAAGTAAAAGAGAAGAAGAGTGGAGTAGGATTATTCCGAACCATTATAAAAATTCTATCTCTACTCCTGCTTATCTTTTATATTACTTATCTGCTTTGCTGTGCTTTGCTTTAGTCCTGCTGAACTCTTTCAGCAAATACTTACTATTTTTGCTACTTCTAGCCATTAACTTTTGCTACAAAAACTAAGGGGTACTTTACTTAATCAAATTCCGCTGCTAAACTCTTTGAAAACATAAGAAACTCTTTTATAAGTAAGAAGTGTTTTAATTCAGTAAAGTTTTCTAAGCTAGACTTAAATTTTGAAAAACACTATTCAAACCCCCCCCCCCACCCCCCCCCCCCCCCCCTCCTTCTAGTATTTTTACCCTTTTGGACCTAACAGAAAATAGATGTGTTGGAAGTTATACTTATTTGACAATGACTTGTACCTTTACAATTGTCATTTTCTTAGTCGATAAAGTAACCGTTATTTTGTCTTCTAGTGCTTTTTGAAAACCTTCTAGAAGTTGACTGAGTAACGTCAAAAAGGTGAAGTCATTTTCTGACATAAAATTTGCTCCGATCTTAGTGAAAGATCTTCCTATTTGAAGTTTTGCTTATTTCCATTCTAAGTAAGTATGTCCTTAGAATTTTCTTCTTAGTTTTAGTATCCTTCCTGTTTGATGAATAGAATTTTCACTTGTGATCAAAATTCTTGTTTAATAAAAATTATTTATATCCACCAAACAAGTTGGATATTTTTCTAAATCCTTTTACATTAAATAAGCAATGACTATATTACATCATCAATTTTTATAAAAGTAAATTTAATTATTCTTTATAAGCAAAGTTAGTATAAGTTGGAGTGCATTAACAGTATTTAACCTCTTCCACTACAAATTGTGGTGGACTAAACCATATGTACTGAAATTGTTGGGGAGACATGATCCAAGCTCGGTAAAGAAATGAAAATGACAGAGATAATGATCGTGAGCGTGGCAAGTAAAGTAAAAACAGGTATAGCAATGCAAAAGTAAGGTGAAAAGAATGGGTAGCGAAAGCGGTTAGGCCTGGCAGCGAAAACTACATGCTAGGGCTTGGTTTGACTCGATCGGTCATAAAAGAAGAAAGTAGAGGGTGGAGAAATCGCTACATTTCTTGAACGGCCGCAACCTACATAACTCTTGAACCTTTTTTACATCATATGCCTATCTTTTTTGAATCGATTTTTTTATTGTGTTTTTTAATATAAAATAAAGGAGGATAATACTAGGCCAAAATTTAAAAAAAAAATTCAACCTCGTAGGTCATAATTTGTAGGGGATGTGGTTGAATTTTTTTTAAGTGAAATAAAGGCTACTTATTTGGGGCCAAATGAGAAAGAAAATGGGCTCCACTCGTCTATCACAAATTATAGTAAACAATACTATAATTTGTGACCGACGATATGGCCTTTCCTTTCGATCTCATCGTTGGTTGATAGCTTGGCGGACAAATTATAGTGGTTTTATAGTACTCCCAATGAATCATATATATATATATATATATATATATATATATATATATATATATATA
>CM025788.1:1602819-1621345 GCA_014636745.2 Centella asiatica
ATTTGTTTGTATTACATTTAAAAGAACGTTCAAATTTATAACAAACTAAACCCTAACCACGTAAAATTTTTTTTTTTTTTTTGTTTTGTTTTACCCCCCCCCCCCCCCCCCCCCCCCTGTACAAATCATTTTGTGGGACAAACACCATTGAACTCACATATGTCAGTATGTATTAAATCTGATACCTCGAAATTTCTTTCAACATTATGGAAGAGTTTCTTTGTTAGTTTAGCTGCAGCACATACTTGACACTTAGATTTTTTATCAGTAGCATGCTTTGGAATCAAATCTAAATTCGTCATACTTTTAAGAGAACCATAATTTAGATGACCAAGATGGAAATGCCATAAATCAAATGATTCAACATAGTTAATACTTGGACAAACATAATCATTATCCAAAACAAAATTCAAAGGTTCACCTTGAATAAAAAACAAACCATCAGAGAAGAAATCTTTGCCAAAGAAAAAACCAATATGTGTAATAATTACTTTATTACATTTAAAAGAAAGTTCGAAACCATCTCTAACTAAACTAGATCCACTTAAATATTCCTATGAATATCAGGAACATGATGCACCCTTGTCAAAGATAGAACACGCCCCAAAGTAAACTTCAAGTCCACGTTTCCTAATCCATGTACTTTGGTTGCACTCGTATTCCCCATTGTCACTGACTGTCCGTGACTCTGTTGATAAGACACAAGCAAAAATGTGCACATTATCTCTAGTATATATTAACAATTCATGAGATTCATAAGTGGCTAGCAAAACATGCTTATAGGAAACATATCTGTTATCGATTTCAGAAGCAAAAACTTCACCAATAATCAGGTTTTCTATGGGAAAAAAAAATTAAACTGGTTTCAAGACATTGCACAATATTTTCTTGGTTTACCAATTCATGCTTCTTTGGGCATTCCTTACTCCAATGACCAACTTGTCCATAAGAACAACACAGTTTGTTTGTATTTGGTTTCTTAGTCTGGTTCTTGTTTTTGTTTGTTTTAACACCGAGATTTTTTTGATTTTCTTTTCTCTTTTTCCCTAGTTACCATGTTTGCCTTAGGTATACTACTTTCAATAGGCATCAAATGTTCCTGTTTGTGCTTGTGTTGTTCCTATACAGCTCTGTCCAACATCAAGTTAGTCCAAGTGATCTCTCCTTTTTTCCTTTTTAAGGAATTAACAAAATCTTCCCAAGACTTAGGGAGCTTTCCAATCACAATCATAACCTAAAAATTATGAGGAAGATCCATGTTAGCATCTTTCGAAGCATGGACTAGTAGCTCAAACTCATGTACCTGCTCAGTCATGGACTTAGTATCCGCCAGTTTAAAATCCAAGAACTTAGATACATAGTACTTTTTCAGATCTTGCAAGTCAGTATTATGTGTCTAATCTAGCTTTTCCCAACTCTCGCTAAGGCTGCCAAAATTGCAGCTCTAGCCACTCCATCCTTTTCAGCCCATAAATTATAAGCTGTCACGGTGTTAGGTTAAGCTTGATTAATAACTAGAGGGTCATGCTGAACCACTGTCCATAGAACATTAACAGTAACCACAGTTTCATCTTTTTTTGCCAGCTCAAAAAATCAGAACCCCCACTCAACTTCTCTAGTATACCAGAAAGATTATTAGGCTGTGGAAACTTGTATGTAGTCCAATCAAAACCAGTGACAACAGTAGTGTTATATCTCCCATCTCAATATATATATATATATATATATATATATATATATCATGTAAAAAATATTTCTTCAAAATTGTTGGAAATCTTATGTTGTAGCAATACAATTATACATTATTAATAAAAATTAAATCAACACAATTAAGTAGATATATTTATATTGAGAACAGAGCATAGAAATTCAAATAACAAACGAAACGTAATTGAGAATACAAGTATCCAAATCAACAATAGAACTGTAAAACATAAAAGAAAAGGATTTATCAAAATAGAAGAATAACTGAGTCACCGATCCCTAGAAAATGAACGACTTTTCTTGAAGAAGTATTTGCCCCACTTATGTTGCGATGAGTTGTTGCAAGTCTCCTTCCAGGATAAAACAACACAACACCGCTAAGGCGTAATCTAATACTAGTGCAACAGAGACTATCACCTAAGTTCCACGAAAATCCAAACCAATATGTTACAGATTATATGAAGGAAAATTCTATCTCTTTTGCAATACACGAGAACGAAAGTTTTTCCTTCATGTCTGCGTAAAGAAAAACCCTTTTTCTTTTGCCTAAAATAATCAGTATTTATAGGCCATTGCATGGGCTAAACCCAATTAGAATTGAATTATAAGACTTAATTATTATTTGATAATAATACATAATTATAATTCGAATCAGTTAGGACTTTCCAAATAAACTTCCATTGATGATAAAATATCATCTAATAGGCAAATTATCCCCCGATAAACAAATATTATTCGATGGTAAATTATCTGTCGATGACCAAATATCATCTGATGGGAAAATTATTTGCCAATGACCCACTATCATCTGATGGAAAAATTATTTGCCAATGACCCAATATCATTTGATGCATGTGCAAATTATCTGCTGATTATCAAATATCGTTTGATAGGCAAATTATCCTTCGATGACAAAATATCATCAGTGGATAATTTTATCGGTGGATAAATACATCAACGGATGATTCCATTAGTGAATAAATACACTGTAATATATCAAATACGCCCAGTCTCAATATTACCCATTTATTTAAAGCTACTTCTCACCAATTTATTTATGTATTTCATTAAGAAAATGACTTATATCCAAGAACGATAATTAAGGTCCTCATAACAAGGATAAATTACCAAGTGTCAGCTTCAGGAAACATTATTAGGAATTCACTTTAATTAATCCCTAAAGTTTCTATTTTCTAACATATCATTTCCTATGTACCCTGTGTGCATACTATGTCGACTGAAATTGTAACTACCTTATATGCTTGATTGTTGTATCTAGATATTGTTGTTGCATTATTTATATATTGTTACTTCACACCCCGTTCATATTACACTCATGTCATAGTCATCATGTCACGATTCATATTATATTACCCCTACTTAGTCTTTGTGCTAACCACATCATTTCTCATTTTCATGTAGGTTGAAGTGGTAGTGGAGAGACCCGAGTTCATTCAGCTCGTCCTGGAGAATTTTGAGTTTTGATTTCAAGGTGTAGCCTCGTTTTATTAGTTCTTTGTGTATAGCTTTGGGTTGTTAGTTGTATTTGGCTGAGATATTTAGCTGAGATGACCTAGGCTTGTATTGTACAATTATCTATCTTGTAAACTTTTGACATGGATATTAAACTATTTTTTCTTTACAAAGAATTTCACAACATTTGACTCGTTTTGTTTTGTAAAAACCTTGTACCGATCATATGTCTCATCTAGATGATGAGGGTGTTCTTGCTTAACCCAATGTATTTTAAACTTTTTCTTTTCCTTACACAATGTAGAGCGTGTGCACATAAACTATTATAAATTAAATGAAGAATAACTTAATTATAAAGAAGGAAACATCCACATATCAGAATGGAACCTTTAATTGAAAAAAAGGGAAATATAACGTTTCAATGAAAAAACCTGTACTAGGGTTTCTAAGCCAGTATCACTGAAATAATAGTACGTACAATGCATCCAACTTTTTTTACAATGCCTCATGCCAGGAGCCTTGTGCGGAAAAAACTAAAATAAAATTTAATCCTATGCACTCGCCTTCAATCTCAAATACTCTTCCAGTTAACTATGCTAGGCTATGGTGCAAAACGAAACAGATTCTATGATAAAATTGAAAGATAAGTAGGCTAGTAATCAATTAAAAGAAAAGATAAAAAAAAGATAACTCTGCTAATTGTAAGACAGATCTATCATATTTAAATTAAGAAATTTCATCAATTTTACAATGCCACTAAATTATATGGTACTCCCTCGATGCAAAAACTAAAAACAAACTAAAAAAAGCTACTCCTTCCTTCCGTTTCAAAATACATATTCCTTTTTTAGTTGTTACAAAATTAAAGATAGATTTTTATATATGTATTTTTCTTTTTAGTTGTTACAAAATTAGAGATATATTTATATTTTTATTCTATAAAAAGCCCTTAAATTTCATGAATGTCATTCCATTACTCCAACTTAATTCACTACTTACTCCACAACTTGCTTAATTATCTCCATTACTAAGTGGTCCAGGTTAGAACTACCATTATTATTACTTCAAATAATAGAATATATTTGAAATATAAAAATTACCTTAAAAATCGTTGTATTAGAAATGTATCTTAATTTTAGAACGGAGGAAGAAGTGAGTTTTTGGGACAATGGGACAAAAGGATTAGATAACATTGGATTGACTCAATGACGTGTTATTTTGAAGAGGATGAAAAGACGAGCTTGATACGTTTGAAGTTAATGAGAAAAATATATAAAGTACACTACAAGAGAAAGGTTTTATTGCGACGACAGTAATATCAACGACTCTCGCCCATCGATATTAAACATAAATATCGACAACAAAACTGTCGATATTTATAATGACAATCGGCGTTGTGAATAAATTTTGGTGTGAATAGTTTATTGCGATTGGAGACCGTCGATATTAAACAAAAGAGCCAATGACATTAATTTTAAAATAATTTTTTGTTATAAGTATTTGTTAAATTAATAAAAACAAAAAAAAAAACATTTAGTTAAGTTATTTTGTTTTACACTTACATTGTTCACGACGACTGGATTTATGTATATTGACAACTAGTCGTCGATATTATTTATGGAGCGAACAAAATTAATTTTTCCAAAATAAAAATAATTTCCCCCCTTCATTATTAACATCGACGGCTTGCCGTCATGATTAGCGAAGAAGCCGTCGATATTATGAAGAGACGTATAATATATTAATTTACTTTAATATAAACAATAAATTATTTATGGTTTACAAATGTCGACAACCATATATTCCTCCTGAGGGCTTTCGAGCGATGATACGTGACTTACGGGATAAGGTTATGAAGGATCTTGAGCTGCAGGGTGAGGCTTTTCCATTTGACTCTCGATTGCATCGGTTGGTGCAGGAAATGATAACTTGCATTCCTATAGAGAATTGCGACATTACAGCGGATGTGCTCGACGGGGAATACTTGCGACAATGTAAGTTTTACCTCAACGAGCACTTTCTTCGATTTATTCCTCAGTTACATATTTAATTTGTTACCTCATATTTATTCGATTTTATATTATTTTATATCTATCTTTAAACTAAATAATAGAAAAAATGAAAAATAATATTAATACACATGAAAATAGATTGAAAAATAGAAAACAGGTCAAAAGGCTTGTTAATGACACCAAACATGGCATGAAGTAGCTTTTAGATTCCTTGCTAGCGTTAGAATCAATGGAATTCAGGTGTGTGCATATTGATTGAAAATGTAAAATAAGCTCTTATACTTGAGAAATAATAAGAAAATAACATAAAAAAGTAGAAAACAAATCAAACATCTTCTAAATATGCGAAACTAGACATGAAGTACCATTTAGGTTCTTTGCTTGCGTTAGACTTAACGAAATTCGATTTTGAATCCCGGCGTGCGGACGAGAGACATGAGGAGGACGATGAGAGACGTGATCAAGATGACGATGACCGTGATGATGACAATGATCGCTATGACGATGACCACATAGATTATGATTTTTCTTTTCCTATTGTAGCACTTTTGTACTCATATTTTGATGTTGTTGTTATCAGATGATTGTATAAGCAATAGTTTCGGATATATATATATATATATATATATATATATATATAGGAAAATTGGGGCATTTGTGTATATTTAGTTTTTTGAAAAGCATGTTTTAGCAGTTAACTTGTTCGTAAATAGGGATAAAAAGCATTATTTAAAAAAATATTAAAAAAAAGTAATCCCGATGACTTAGACTATTTGTGATGGCTAGCCGTCGTGATTAAGAAATATAATTTTTTATGGAAATATTAATTACGACGACTTCTTTGTAATATTGCGACGGTTGCCAATCAAAATTAGGTATTTCCATTTTGTTATTTATTTTAAAATTTAATTTTTGGATTAATCTGAAAATATAAAATTGTGATGGGTGGGACTGTAATGTTGACAGTTGCTCCCCGTCGAGATAAATTTTATTAAATTGCAACGGTAATATTTACCGGTCTTAAATATGACAAAGAAAATATCGACGATTACTGTCAATATTACTAGTAATTGCGACAGCATGCCTTGAATGACCAACAAGTCAAATGTCGATTTTGGAAATGATCTTAACTTAAAGCTAGGGCTCGACCGACATCGAGGTGCCAAACCTTTCCGAGCTCTTGGTGAAGCCCACAAATCACGTTACCCATGTGAACAAACTCACATTTTCTTTATTGCAATGATTTTGGCCATCGCAATAACCTCCTTTTTTTGTAGTGGTACGAAAGACAATGGTTTAAGATTTGGATTGATAAATTATGTTGAAGAATTTGAATGGGTCAACATGGATACATTTTTTGAATCACAAGAATCCATCAAAGAAAATTTTGAAAAGTACATTATGTGTGAAGTTTAAGATTTTCGAGAAGTGGATGGAGCGCAAAAAATTTAAGAAGTCATGAAGAAATATGGATACGCGAAAGTGAAGGAAAAGAAAATAATTCTTATGTTAAAGGAAATTGTCATAATGATTGAAGTTTCTTAACGTGTTAAATTTGTTAGCAGATTAAGAAAATCATCATCTGTCGCATGTACATCAATGGTAATGACAAGGGGAATCTTGCCTTTGAAGGCATTGGGTAATCAAGGTTGGCAACATTGCAGAGAATTTCAAGGAAGTCCCTAATTTCAATGTTTTTAATTTTGTGGAATAAATCAAGATTAAAGAGGGGTGTTGGAAATATGAACTTGATTTAATATAAATATTTGAATTTTATTAGTACGTACATGAACGGTTGATATGTAAGTATATGTTGAGTTCCTTTACATGAATGTATTTAGGAGGAAACATGCATGGTTGGAATCAAGCACGTATTAGGTGATTTATTAGGGTGTCTATAGAAGTATTCTAGGAGTACTAAAAATATCTTTTGTATCCTATAAATAACCTTGTACGTGATCATTTTGAGTAAGTAAGAATCAAGTTGAGTTAAAACAATTGTGGAGATCAAGAGAACAAGAGTTTGATTTTCTTCTGCTGTTCAAAGAATTCATGTCTTAAGATATTTTTGTCCCCGCCAACAATTGTCAGTTTATGAAATTAGGGGTCAACCAACAATAACTGCTTACTGGCATTCCACCACCCCCGGCCCCCTCCAAAAAAGAAAAAAGAAACTTGATATATCGAACAAGAGTTGAAATTCCATTGTTTGATAATTATTTTTCTTCTGCATTGCAGAACAAAAAGATGTGACAGAAGCAGTACTCAATGTTGCTGCTGCCCATGACTGCAAAGTTGTTGAAGGCGTTCTAAGTCATCAGCACAAGCCGTTTGTAATTGATGGACACAAAGCTTATGCGATTGATATAGTAATGAGCACTAGTGATGGAAAGTTATCACTTTGTTTTAATTTTTAAGGAGAAACGGCTTGTGAGTATGTAGAAAAGAGCACCAGTGATGGAAAGTTATCATTTCCGCCTAGAAAAGAGATAGGTGAGTATGTAGATTACCCAAAAGAAAGGGTGATTGGGTGACTGAGCAGAATAAGGATCCAAGGAAGGGTGATAACCGAAAAGCTCTGATACCAAATTGAAACATAAAATATAAAAATATTTTATTAATTAATAATAAGCGAGTACAAATCATCACTTGGTAGTACATCATATTTATAATATTTATAGTGGAGTCCTAACAATATGGTAACACTTAACTGGGTACCAACTACTCAACATCTATATAATAACAACTAATTAATGATAAATACTAATAACTGTGATGAACATTATCGTTATGAGATTTATACTCAATACAGAGACTATGGATGCCACAGCCATGACAATGTCGAGATATTTGAGAACCAGTAGCATTATCAAGTGCATTCACGACATTGTTCAATTCAGAACAATTTGCTAGATCTCAGGACTGAGGAGCAAGGAGTGCATTTTCATTTATAAAGAATTAGCGTATGCAGCATTGCCAAAATAAATAACTAGATATTTTCATGGTCACTAAGATCATATACAATCTTTTGAGAAAAAATAAAATAAAATAAAACAAAACAATGGAGAGACCCCGTCGATGTTTCAAACCATCTGTTTAAGCTTATTTTTTATTTTTATGTTACTTATTTTCCAACTTAAGCTATGAGCTAAATACAATTTTTGAGAAGTAATGCTATTTTTCAACTTCAAATAATTGTAGAAGTCAACAATTAGAAATAACTTAACTGTCGTTTCCAAATTAACAAAATGCAAAATAAATAAATAATGGAAAAATATAAATATAAATGGCTTCCAAATAGGCCCTAGTTTCACCCACATATTATATTTTATTTTATGCACTCACTCGAATCAAGTTGAGGTATGAATTTTAGTTGATCGCACAACTTAATAACTAAGAAGATTATTCTTTTTCCTTTTTCAAGCCAAACCAACCAAGTCAACTTGTTGAGTTTTGAGAATTTGCCACTGAAGTTGCTGTCAAATACATTTCATGAATTATTTATGATCCGTCCTTGTATAAAGAGTAAACGACTAATGTACATGAATATGTCGAACAACTTATGCTTCATCTCACAAACATGACTGCAGTCTAAGTAAGGGGCAGGGGAAAGGAAATGGATTGAGAAAAAAAAAAAAATACTGCAGAGATCAAACTTAAATAAAGTACTAATAATCATTATGTTCTAAAATATAAATGCATTTCACGTTAAACAAAATAATGGCACACAATATAAGTGTATGAAATTCTGTATTCAAAGTTGAGGTTAATTATATATCTTGATATACTTAAAAATCACTGTTAAATACTCTATCCATTTTATAATAACTGACATTTTAAATTTTAATTTTTTTTCTGTGCTGCCTTATCACATTCTCATTCTCTTTTTGTGTATTACACTGTCACATATCTCACACTCTCTCTCCTTTGGGATACTAATATATTACTTAATGATTTGTAAAGCTATCAAAATATTACCATAGATTTTAGTTTTTTTAATATATGTGCAAATGACTATTGTACTTTCGGATTTTTACAAATTCATGTCACAAATAAAATTGTTAAGATTTTAGTATAATTTTACGTTAAAAGAGAACTTTATCTCTACTTTTTGGAACAGATCGGAGAAGGTATATTTACACCAAGTCAAGTCCCTAACACAAAAAAGAAAAGCTGGAAAAGATAGTATTCAACTCTCAAGGAGCTTTATTCTACATACCAAACATGAAAGCAATATCCAGACAATACAAGTTCATAAACTAAGAATTAAATTACAGAAAATTCATATCAAAATGGACTAGAGAAAATAACTACGTTGACAAGCTACAGAAATCATAGTGCTCTACCCTTGTACCAGAAGATAGGATTTTCCTTCATCGAGGGCTATTTATTGGTAATAGTAAATGTTTAGTCTCCATACTATCTTGTGCTGAGAAATCCCCGGAGCTTGTATGAGGATAATCTGATACACCATAGAGGTCAAAATGTTTAGTTTCACTTGTTAATCTCACACCCTCTTCATCTTCATGTTCAGGTTGATTAGCCCAAGGATGTTTGTTGAACTTCTTTATACCTTCTAATTCCATTGAAACTTCCTTCATTGTAGGCCTCTCATCACCATTCAAACTAAGGCACCTCTTCACAAGGTCAGAAACTTTTTGCAACTGCTCCAATGACCCCTCCCTCAGAACTCGAGGATCAAGAATTTGAAACAAGCGATTTTCTTTCAACGACATGATGAAATATGTTGCTAGATTTCTCTGTTCCTCAGGTTTATCCAAGGAAAGTGGCGTTTGTCCTGTCAAGAGCTTGGCTAGAACCACTCCAAAACTGTAAACATCACTTTTATCAGTCAATTGGCTTGATTGGAAGTACTGTGGATCCAAGTAGCCTAATGTCCCTTGCACTAATGTAGTCACTTGTGTTTGATCCAAAGGGACTAGCCTTGATGCTCCGAAGTCTGAAATTTTGGTAACGTGGTTAACATCTAGTAGTATGTTGGTTGATTTAACATCTCTATGAATGATTGGCATGGAAGCCGCGGAGTGAAGATATGCAAGTGCACTAGAAGACTCTGCAGCTATTCTCAGCCGATTTTCCCAAGACATCCATGCCATGCCTACACTATTGTGAATATGGTGGAATAACGTGCCATTTGAAACGAATTCATAAACCAACAAGGGCACTTCACTTTCTAAACAACACCCTAAAAGCTTCACAACATTTCTATGGTTGACTTGTGTGAGAATGATTACCTCATTGATGAACTGCTCTACTTGACTACCATCCATTACTATTGACTTTTTGATTGCAACCACGCGTTGATCAGGTAAAATACCTTTGTAGACTGTGCCATAACCACCACGGCCAACAATCCGATCAGAAGCATAATTGTTGGTGGCTTTCACTAATTCTTCAGCTGTGAACACTCTTGTTGACTGATTAACACCACTCTCATTTGAAGTCATTCTTTCTTTCAACAAGAAGCCACCATTTTGCTGAAAAAATTTCTCTCTTGCTCTAATTAGGTTCCTTTTCTGAATACTAAAATGTAAGAAACTCGCTCCAATGATCAAAGACAAGAAGCCAAATCCAATGCCTGCATGAAATTGAACAGTCAACTTAGTAAAAACTATAAAAATTTTAACACGAAACAAGTCAACAATTGATAGTGTGCAATTTGTGTATAGATTTGCATTACATTTGCATTCATTTTGTGTGTGCTTTATTTATTGACAAGGTATTTTTAAGATACTTTGGTGAGAATAGGTGATACAGGTGGAAATGATGAAAACAAGGAAAAATGGATTGAAAAGAGCAAGAAGAATCAAAGAAGGAAATTGACAGAAAATGGAAATAACAATACGACATGGGCATGTCGTATTCTGAATGAGACCTGCAGAAACTAAAGCAGCAGTTTATTCAAAATAGACGGACTGGACCCACACTGCAGAGTCAGAAACACGTGGACAAGAAAAGATAAGTATGGAGATAGAGATTAAAGTACTTACCATATTGGAAAAGGACTTTCTGGAAACCAATTAGAATTATAATTCTTTGCAGGGCAACAAATATTGTTTACATAAATAGATTAGGACTGCAACAGTTTTTGATAGGGTGTCAACCCACCAAAAATAAATAATCTTATTCTTTTACACTTGAGCAGTATAATGGTGAATAAGGTTGTTCTCCACAGGGATTATTGCGGTTAATTACTTGCTTGGAAAAATGGTTTTTGAATTTTATTTGAGAAAAATATTTAAATAACAATTAAATTGAGATTTGTAAATAATAAAAGTTGCAGAATAATAAAAATATGATAAAATCTAGTGGAGACAAGTCTAGCCAAGGTACTTTTCAATCTAGCCAATTAATTCGATCATCGACACAAAAGATAAATTTATTCATTCCAAATAGACAGAGTTTTATAATTAAGGGCCAACGCTCTACTTAACCAGTCTTTTCTTAATTTATCGGTAACCCCCAGGACCCCTGCTAGGATTACTTCTCTAGATCAAACAGACAATTCCCAGGACCCCTGCTAGAATTAAATCTAATGACTGCTTTATGCATGAAAAAGACCCCTATCCTAGTTAATAAAATCGGACACCCGTAGATTATTTAATTCCACCAATTTTACCCAAAAATTCATTAGATAAAATCAATTTGCTACTTTGTTAAAATAGTGCTAAACAGCCTTCATATTTTAAATCAGCGAGATATTACTTAATAAATCATACAACTGGCCACATCACATAATAAATTAAATAATAACACAAACGGTTTATAGTGCAGAAATCAAATAAATACTTGAACTTGAATAAAACTATTTAAAACAAAAGTCTCACGATGTATTCTTGGCTAGAAATCAAAGTATCTTTACTAGAAGGATTTAGTTGTTCATAATACTTGAATACATAATGCTGAAATCAATAAAAACTGTATAAAAATCTGCTGTAGAACCTAAGAGAAAGAGAAGGGGCGGTTGCTGTGTTAAAGAGAGAGATTTAGAAAACTGCTGCAGCCCTATTCTATTTATGTAAACAATATTTGTTGCCCTACAAAGAATCCTAATCCTAATTGGCTTCCAGAAGATCTTTTTCTAATTTGGTAGCTTCTTTAATCTCTTTCTCCAGCCTTTTATTTCCTTTGTCACGTGTTTCCATCTCTACAGTGTGGGTCCAGCTCGTCTGTTTTGAATAAACTGCTGTTTTAGTTTCTGCAGGTCTCGTCCAGGATACGACATGCCCATGTCGTATTGTTATTTCCATTTTCTGTCAATTTCCTGCTTTGATTCTTCCTGCTCTTTTCAGTCCATTCTTTCTTGTTTTCATCATTTCCACCTTTTTCACCTATTCTTACAAAAGTAACTTGAAAACACCTCATTAACAAATAAAACACACACAAAATGAATGCAAATGTAATGAAAATCTATACACAAATTGCACACTATCAGTTTTGATCATCTCTCTTTTTACATACAGCAGCCGCCTCTCTTCTCTCTTCTTTTAGTTCAGCAGATTTTTTTTACAGTTTTTATTATTCTTGCATGATGTCTTCAACTATGATGAACAACTAAATCCTTCTAGTCAAGGTACTTTGTTTTCTAGCCAAGAATACATCGTGAGACTTTTGTTTTAATTAGTTTTATTCAAGTTCAAGTATTTATTTGATTTCTGCGCTATAAACCATTTGTGTTATCAGTTAATTTATTATGCAATGTGTACAATTGTGTGATTTATTGAATGGTATCTTGCTGATTAGAATATGAAGGCCGTTTGACATTGTTCTAACAAAGTAGCAAATTGATCTTAACTGATAAAGGCTTCGGGTAAAATTGGTGGAATCAAATAATCTAGTTTAAATAATTTACGAGTGTCCGATTTTATTAACTAGGATAGGGGTCTTTTTCATTCATAAAACTGCCATTAGATGAGATCCTATCAGGGTGTTCGGGGGTTGTCTGTTTGGTCTAGAGAAGTAATCCTAGCAGGGTGTCCGGGGGTTACTGATAAAATAAGAAAAGATTGGTTAAGTAGAGCGTTTGCCCTTAGCTATAACTCTATCTATTTAAATGAATAAAATTTATCTTTCGTGTCGATGATCAAAATATTTGGCTAGATTGAAAAGTACCTTGGCTAGACTTGTCTCCATTAGATTTCTCATATTTTATTATTCTACAATCTTTATTATTTATAAATTTTGTTTTGATTGTTATTTTTAATATATTTCATAATTAATTTCAAAAACCTCTTTTCTGAGCAAATAATTAACCGCATTAATCCCTGTGGAATCGACCTTATTCACCATTATACTGCGTAAGTGTAAGAGGATAGGAATAATTATTTTTGGTGGGTTGACACCCTAATCCTGATAAACTGCCATTCCCACATAGATTGACAAGGAACCAATAATAATTATAATAGTCAAAATTATATATTATATTTTCAACACCCCATGTAATTTTGACTACTCTAAGTAGATTACGGAATTTGTCGAACACATCAAACTTGAGTAGCTTTGTTAAGATGTTACTAATTTGATCTTGACACTTCACATACTTGAGCTCCACTTCATTTCTTTCAATGCATTCTCGAATGTGATGATATCTTGTATCAATGTGTTTACTCCTCTCATGGAACACCGGATTCTTTGCCAATGCCATTGCGGATTTGTTGTCAATAAAAATCTCGGTAGACTCCTTTTGTGGCATGTAAAGCTCCTCCAACACCTTGACTTGACAAACACAAGATGAAGCCGCCACATATTCTGCTTCACAAGTAGATAAAGTGGCAATCGGTTGTTTCTTTGAACTCCATGAAAATGTCGGGTCTCCCATAAAGAAAACATATCCGGTTGTACTTTTTCTATCATCTATGTCACCGGCCTAATCACTATCACAATAACCAACAAGTTTGAACTCATTAGAGCGAGAATAAAATAAACCAAAATTTATTATACCTTTTAAGTAACGAAGAATTTTCTTTGTCACCCTCAAGTGAGTTGTAGTTATGTAACGACTAATAAGTCTAACACTATAAAAAATATCGGGCCTTGAACATGTCAAGTACCTTAGGCTTCCAACTAGACTTTTAAAATATGAAGGATCCACCTTTTCTCCTTTATCCAATTTTGACAACTTTTTTCCACATTCAATAGGGGTGCTAACGGGTTGACAACCTTTCATCTTGAACTTTTTCAATATTTCTTTAGCATAGCCTGCTTGTGATATCATTATGTCTTCATCCATTTGTTTTACCTTAATGCCAAGATAGTATAACATAAGCCCAATATCGGTCATCTCAAATTCTTTAGCCATTTCTTTCTTGAAGTCTTCAAACATATTTGGGCTATTTCCCGTAAAGATTAAATCATCTAGATATAAACATGCAAGAAGAAATTCTCTATTTTTGCTCATCTTAGCATAAAGAGCATGTTCATGTGGACACTTGTAGAAACCTTTAGCTTGGAAATACTTGTCTAGTCTAGAATTCCAAGCTCTAGGTGCTTGTTTTAAGCCATACAAGGCTTTCTTCAATTTTAACACCTTATGCTTTTCTCCTTTGACCACATAGCCCAATGGTTGCTCTACATATACATCTTCTTCAAGGACTCCATTCAAGAAAGCAGATTTAATGTC
Organism: Centella asiatica; assembly: GCA_014636745.2. Taxonomy (NCBI): domain Eukaryota; kingdom Viridiplantae; phylum Streptophyta; class Magnoliopsida; order Apiales; family Apiaceae; genus Centella; species Centella asiatica. The sequence goes on from CM025788.1 coordinate 1,617,649, forward strand.
CATTTGATGAATCTTCCAACCATTTTGAGCTGCCAAAGAGATAATGAGTCTAATGGTTTCTAGCCTTGCCACGGGTGCAAACACCTCATCATAATCAACTCCATGTATCTGATTATAGCCTTTAGCCACTAACCTTGCTTTATATTTTTCAACGATGCCTTTAGCATTTTTCTTCACTTTGTATACCCATTTGACACCAATAGCTTTTTGCCCTTTTGGAAGGGTTGTTAATTCCCAAGTATCATTCTTCTTAATAGACTCAATCTCTCCATCCATGGCTTTTCTCCATTTTGCACCTTGAATGACTTCTTTAAAATTTGTTGGCTCCGTTTCAGGTAGAAGATAAAGAAGTGTCAAGTGAGATATGGTCGGCATTTCTTCTGTTTCTTCATACAATTCTTGAATTGTTTTTGTCTTTCTTGGTGGACTTTCACTTGATGAAGATTGAGGAGTGACTTGTCTACTATGTGTTGCTTATGGAGATGAGAGTGGAGTCATGGGTTATTCATTCACCAAGTCATCTTCTACATCAACAAATGGAAAGAAATTATAATCTTCTTGTGGGTTATTGTAATTCCATGAGCTCTCCTCATCAAATTCAACATCACGACTAATGATTCTTTTTCCATTAATGGGGTTGTAGAGCTTGTACCCCTTTGATCTTGCATCATAACCTATGAACACATATTTCTCACTCTTGACATCAAGCTTGGTTCTCAATTCATCGGCAACATGAGCATAAGCAATACTCCCCAAAACACGAAAATGAGAGATAGTTGGCTTTGTTCCGTTCCATGCTTCTTGTGGTGTCATATCTTTGATACTTTTTGTTGGACATCGATTAGACAAGTACACAACATAATCCACCGCTTCGGCCCAAAATTCTTTAGGCATCTTTTTACTTTTCAACATACTCCGAGCCATGTTAAGAGCACTTCTATTCTTTCGTTCCGCAACACCATTTTGTTGGGGTGTCCTTGGCACGGTTGCGGGACGTCGAATTCCATTATCTTCACAAAAATCCTTGAATTCATTGGAATTGAATTCTCCTGCTCTATCAGAACGAATGACTTTAATTTCATAGCCACTCTCCTTTTCAACTTGAGCTTTAATCTTCTTGAAACATCCAAAGACTTGAGATTTTTCTTTAAGAAAACACACCCATGTTTTTTGACTATAATCATCGATAAATAATAAGAAGTACCGATTCTTACTAAAAGATGGTGATGTTATTGGCCCACATACATCCGAGTGAATTTGTTGTAAAGGCTCCTTTGCTCTTAAAGTTGACTCCTTTGGAAAGCTCTTTCTAGATTGCTTGCCAAAAAGACATCCTTCACAAAGTTGATTTGGATGGTCAATAGATGGTAACCCCTTCACCATTTGCTTCTTTGACAACAAATTTAGCCCTTCAAAATTCAAGTGGCCAAATCTAAGATGCCAAAGCCAAGAAGAATCTTTAGCACAAACTTTCAAACATTTTGGTACATCATTTTGCACTTTAAGCAAGAACATGCGATTTGTAGTCATTGGCACCTTGGCAACAAGATTATCAAAAGAATCCCTTAAATTAAGAAATCCATCCTTCTTGACAATGGTGTAGCATTTCTCCATAAGTTGGCCCAAACTCAAAATATTATTCTTCATGCTTGGAACATAATAAACACTTGAAATAAAATTATGTTCTCTATTTTTCAAGCGAATAAAAATATCACCTTTACCTTGCACCAACACTTCAGAAGAGACTCCAAAAGTGACGTACTTTACCACAAACCTTTTCATTAAAATTTGAGAACAAATTTTTATTTCCACACATATGATAGCTTGCACCACTATCAAGATACCACATATTGTCTCTATGATTTTCTTCCCCTTTATATGCTAGAAGCAAAGTGGGCTCATCTATATTACTCTTCTCTTCAATAAGATTAGCTTTCTCATTTACAATATTTAGTGAAAAATGACATTTGGAAGCATAGTGACCATACCTGCGACAATTGTAGCATTTTATATTTGACTTGTCATACCTTGATCCTTGTCTTCCTCTTCCACGGCCTCTTGGAGTACTAGCATAATAGCTTCTTTCTACCTTTTGATTATCTTTTCTTTCTTGGCCACGTCCTTGACCACATCCATAGCTTCGTCCGCATCCTAGTCCACGACCCCTTTAGTTTCTCACATCTCTCCCATCATTGTCTTTGAAAGACAATTTTTCTTGTAAGACTTGTTCAACAGGCTCTTTCCTTTTTGACATTCTTTCTTCATGGACTTGTAGTTGATCAATAGTACTCATAGTGTCCAAATCCTTTGACTCTTCAATAGCTACAACTATATAATCAAACTTGGAGTCAAGTGAACGGAAGATTTTTTCAATAACTCGAATATCACTTCTTCTCTATTGCTCTTTAGTTGGTTGACAATAGTCAACACTCTTGAAAAATAATCCAAAATTGATTCGGATTCCTTCATCTGCAAAGCTTCAAACTCGCCACGAAGTGTTTGAAGACGAACTTTTTCTACTTTTTCAACGCGACTAAAAGAGGTTTTGAGAATGTCCCAAATTTGTTTAGAAGTACTTGCACTAGCAACCTTTTGTAACATAACATCATCCAAATATTGGTGGATGATCATAACGGCCTTTTAATCTTTCTTTCTTTGACTTTGAAGATTGTCCCTTTGAGTTTGATTCATGGTTGCCTCATTTTCCGGCACCAAAAATCCTTTCTCCACAACTTCCCACACATCATTAGCACTAAGTATTGCCTTCATTCGAATGCACCAATTCTCGTAGTTGTCTTTGTTGAACCTTGACATTTGAAATTGAAACATTCCGTTGGCCATCTCTTCTCCTTGAAGCAACAACTTAGTCTACACAAGTCTATTTGAAAACAAGACTACACAAGTCTTTCTTTAAGAGGGCAACTGGAACCTTTGGCTCTTGATACCACTTTGTTGGAAAACAAAACTATCACTAAGACTATATTTTGAAGAGAAGAGAGAACTTGTATTTCAACTTGATTATAAAATGATTTGGTACAGGGCTTTATATAGGACTCACCAAGCACCTAAAAAGTCTCTTTAGAATTAAATAGGAATATTCTAAAGATGAGTGTATCTAGAGTATATATTGAACCTTCTAAGTACATGTATCACTATAACTCTGGTACATGTATCAAATAATACATTCTAGAAATACCCATACATGAACCAATAATAATTATAATAGTCAAAATTATATATTTTATTTTCAACAAAGCTGAGCTTCGAAAAGATATGGAATTTGGCTAAAATAGAAGGACATAAACTTATTATAAACATATATGACTATGTTAAAACTAATTTACCAGTGAATGAATTACCTTAGTGTGAACCTGAGTACTGGAAATTTCTTGCTTTTAGCAATGCAACCCTGGCCCTTTTTCTTGCCATCCCCATAGAATCCATGCGGACAAGAACAGTTATAACTCCCTTCAGTATTGATGCAAATCTTCTCGCAATCATTGTTTGGATCATTACATTCATTTATATCTATCATGAGGGAAAAAACCCAAAACAGAAAAAGAAAAACACCATTAGAGAAATTGTTTGCTTTTCGCCATTATTTTGTATCTTCTCGGTAGTTCAATAAAATTGTTTGCTTTTTGCAGATCAAAAAAAAAAAGAAAAAAAAAAGCACCGTTAGGAAAATTATTGGCCA
>CM025788.1:1626369-1642830 GCA_014636745.2 Centella asiatica
TTGTCTTTGGCATCCGGGTTTTGTATTGACGGATACATTCGAGATGGTGGCGGCGGTAGCTAGCCCAAATAAACAAGCTAAGAGAAGTAGCAAGTGCATGTTTATTAAATCGTAATGAAGTATAAGAATTTTGATCATTTGAGTTTGTAACTATAGAGAACTACTGAGTAGTTTATATGGAGTAGAGAAATAAGAATAGAAAAGTTGGTTTGCAAATAAAAAATCTGCATGCCAACCACCTTGGGCAGTGGGGTTCCGTTTGAATTGTATTTGGTTGACCTCGTCGGCTTGTTACAACTTTAGCCTGTTTGATTACACGATTTCTCAATTATTTTTTATCTTTGAATTTAAATTGTTTTTTATAATCTATTTTCTTATATTACAAGTCACTGTTATGCTCACTCAGTCACACATCTACCGATAATTACTTTAGAAAGATAAGCATTCATTCTCACATCCATCAACAATTCACTTACAAGTATTTTTACTAATCTACAAATTTTGAAATCTAGACCAACCGTTTAGTCTTTTAAAAATAAATATTTAAACACAAATTATTTCACAAAAAAACTCACAAAAGTGCATAGAAACAAAAATATCTGATAGAATTTATTGAGAAAAGGAAGAAAGAGAATAATAAATGTGTACACATTAAATTTTCATTGATTTGTAAATTTGTTTGTATGCATAGATGTACTCGTCTTTTCGATCTAACTTTCACACCACCCACTAGTACTACACCCAATAATGCTTTGTGTGAGACTTGAATTATCAATTTCTTAGTGCTAAGTTTTGGATTAGGGAAAGGAAAAGAAAAGTAATATTGCAAATTTAATATTTTCCTATTATTTAGATTAAAAGAAAATTTTTGAATCAATTTTCCACATGTTTCTTGGAGCTTCCTATTTTCTCACACAGTTCACAGGATTTTGCCGGAAAGTGCACATGATTCATGCTGGAGTCAAACCGGGAAACGTACTACCACCCCATGTGCGTATGCATTTTTTATTTTCTATTTAACTACATATTTATGTTATACAATAGTATATCAAGCTTCCAAAGTATAATGAAAACATAGAAATCTGTTAATAGATATGAACTACTTTGGCTGAGTAAAAATCTATTAGTATCCTCAATTCTAATTGTTTCGATCGAACGATAGCATATTAAGCTTTAAATTAATATCTTTAGTTAATTTTGGTCAATAAAATTATTATAATCTATAGTTTATAATAAAATCATTTTATCACAATTAATATAATTTACATTTAAAAACTTTTATAGATTACATTAATTTTGAAGTTGAATATACGAGTTTCAAACTCAAAACATTACAACATATATTTAATTATAAAACTGAAGGAATACTAGATTTTATCCACATAATAACACCCGCTTCAGTTAACTACTCAGAAATATTAGAACAAGGTGAGGTCCGATATGCTTATTGGCTGAAGGATGTTCAACTTATGCGCAGTGAGGTTAAAATAACTGCCATGATTTACGTTGTCTACATATGATTTTTTCTATATGGTCGTTAACTAGTTATTATCATATGACATTTATATGAAGATGACTGAAAATATTTTAAGCCATGGGTAAGCAATAGTAAGAAATAGGAGAAAAGGGTGAACCGGTCTTTAATGTATACATTTCACCCACCAAGATTCAAAACCCCCTCCCCTTGTAGCGAATGACAAGAATTTCTTAATAGTATTAAAAAGAAAAAACATTTCAACCGTCCTATCATAAAAGATGTCTTTGACTTTCGAGAGTTTCAAGGTTAAATTGATTATTTATTAAAATTCTTATTATTTTATAAATATATAGGTGGACAAACTTATAAGATCCAATTCATAATTGTTGAAAACTAAAAATATTTGCCAAAATTTAAAATAGAAAATGGTCGACTTGACCATAAAAACAAGACATTTAGTTTGACGAAACTCTGCATGCGTGCATGCACACACGTACACATGTACGAATTATAGTGAAAAATACATTTGTAGTATACATTTATATATATATATATATATATATATATATATATATATATATATATATATATTAAAAATTCTACAATTCTACTTCATGAATAATTGCAAGTATGGAGTACTTTTGTTTAAACATTGGAAGAATTCCACCATTTATAAAAGAGAAGAAACATGTTGGTATAAAAGAAGAAGATAGCTACATATTGATATGGGAGAAGAAGATAGCTCTAGAGAATAAGTGGACCGTGGTTTTTAACTAGCATGACAGTTTAGGAGTCCTGAGAGGAATTTGGAGCAGTTAATATTACAATCATCTTTTTTATTTATTATTTTTTGTTAAATTTACATTTTTAATGCTGATACAAAATCAACATCTTTAATATTGTAGACTAACATCCTTAATATAATAAATGAAAGGAACATTATTTAAGCTTTAATTTCTTATCTCTCGTACTTCGTAAGAACTGCTTTTTCCTCTTTCATTAATTGGATGTGTTTTTCTTTGGGTTAAAGGAGTTTTTAGTTTACAAAAAAAGAAAAAAAGAAGAGTTTTTAGTACTAGGGTCTTGTTTGAAGCTTCCAAGTTTCAATCAAACTACATCAATATTTTCAAAGTAGTAACTTTATGATTTTCCGTACAGTTAATTGGAGGAAAATCTGACCTGGCCAAAGTTTAATTAGATGGTTAGTCACTTGGATGATTGTGTCTACGTTATGAATTATAGAATAAATACTTTTATAACATGTAGATAAATACAAGTAAAAAAAAGCAAAAAAAATATGGAATCTAAGTTAGGGAAAAGGTGCATCTATGTGCTATCATCATCTTCTTCAGGTTCATGTCTGTGTTTTTCCATCATCCATCTTCGCATTCGAAATGGCCTTTACCACACCATAAGTCCCAGTTTTGGAGGGTGAAAAGCCCATTTTTGAATTTGGGTCTTGGAGCCCTAACTGCAGTGGCAGAGAGAAAACCAGAGCTTAGTGTTGTTGTGGTAGATGGAGCTCGGAAAACACTTGGACGTGGAAGCAAAGGTGGAGTTTTCAGACGGATTGAGGAAGGAAAGGATGTTCAGTTGAGCTGAACATCTTCGGCGAAATCGGAGAAAGAAGAAATGATGGGTTCATAGAGATTAGCCATCTCCATAGTTTTGATGGGATTCTAGATTTGGGAATTGGGAGAAAATAAGGGAACACAAGTAGAGTTGCATGATGCCGGCCACAATCAACCGGGGAAGACTCTTGAGAAATCGATGTGCTCCTTTTCTTTATTCTAAACCTTGAAGAAACTTGTCAACCAAGGACGGTGATTGCGATAATCAGATAGAAATAGAGCCATCGACGAAGCCGCGACTACCAGTTGAGTAAGCAGTAAATAAAATCGATCTGGAAGCAAGCGGTACATTGGCGACGGCGGTAGCCGGTGGTGACCATCAAATGGTGGATGAAGTGAAGTAGAGGAAGAGCTGACCTTTATTCCCTTTTTTATCTTTTCTTTTTATTTTAAAACATTTTTTAGATTTTTAGTTTCATTTTTTGCCTTTTCTTTTTATTTAAATTATCCACGTGTCACAATAAATACTTATTGTAATCTAAGAGGTGGAGTCAGATGTCCATGTCATAGATACATATAAAAAACTATTAGTCATATCAGATTTTCGTCGATTAGTTGGATGTAAATTTAACGGGGTGACTTGATTGTATATAATTTTTTAGTACAGTAACTTGATCGTAATATTTTGAGTCTCAGTTACCCAAAAAAAAATAAAAAAATAAGACCCTAGTACTATGACCAAAAACTAATTTAACCTATGTTTCTTTGGACTAAGACTTCATTTGATATACAAATTTTTTTTTTCTTGAAATTGATTTCATAATAAATATTTTCTAAACAAATGTTTTCCTAAAAAATATTTTCTAAGAGTTTATTTTCCTGAAAAATAATTTTTCGATATTTGATTAATAATTTGAAAAGTGGATATATAAAACATACGATTATGACAATGATGACAACAAGGTGTTGCCAGTAGTGGCGGTGGTGGTGGCAGCCTGGTGGTGGTGACGACGACAACAACAAAGTGGTGGTTGTGGCAACGTGGCAGTGGCAGTGTGGGGTGGGTGGAGGTGACATGGTGGGGGCAGTGGCGGCATGATGATGGTGCTTTAGGATAATATTCGAAAAATGTTTTCTTCTTTATTTTTCGTAAGTTATTTCCGAAAATACTTAATAAAATTGACATAGGAGTTGAAGAAAAATTAAAAAAGGAAGCCTAACAGTCTTCAAGTATCATATATGGCTGGAAAGTTATGGAATTCTAGTGTTAATTATTTAGTTGATGCATGAATTAGGTATGGCTGGGCAGATTCATGAATCCTTCACTTTCCAAAGTGCATCTTTAATTAAATTCATGAATGAACCTACATATCATTAAATATTTACCTTTACATATCCTATGCTTGGAGGGATGTTCCAGGAAGCCAATAAATAAGCTAGATGTACAAACATAAAAGACAGACTACATTTTTGAGAAATATAATTTTATACAGCTTTATGCTTAGTTTCTAAGTTCTTTGGTGGATTCCTAAGAACGGTGAGCTCTTATTGTGCCCTGTATCTTCAAGGTGGATTCCTTGAAGTGGTGAGCACCAGTCCAGATTTCCTTTTTTTCTTTCCTATCTTTGACCCTTTAATTTTCTGGTATCAAGTTGGTATCAGAGCTTAAGGTTCAGTCCATGGCTAGAAGTCGTCGTCGTGGTCCTAATGTTGATGAACAACCAACTCGTGAAAGGGATGCGTGAGATGTGGAATTGGAGGAACTTTGGAGACAAGTGCAGCAACTTCAACAACAAATAGAGCAATTTCAAAACAAAGAGCAAGAATCTGATAATAATGAGAATAATGAAGAAGAAGTCCATGGTGGTGAAGACGAAAATCCTTTTTATGATTCAAGTGAAAGGTCACAAAGATCTTAAAGATCACAAAATTGTCGCCAACCAAGAAGGAATGATAGACGTCAATTTGATACTAAAGTTGATATTCTAGAATTTGAAGGAAAGATGCAACCTGATGACTTTTTGGAATGGATACACATAATGGAGAGATTTTTCGATTTCGAAGAGGTGTCTGATGATATGAAAGTGAAGCTTGTAGCCTTAAAGCTTAGAAAATATGCTAGTCTGTGGTGGGAAAATTTGAAGAGGCAGTGAGTACATGAAAACAGACGACCAATCCGGTCATGGGAGAAGATGAAAAGAGAACTCAGAGAAGATTTTTGCCTGAAAGTTATAGGCAAGAATCTTTCATGAAATTTCATAATTTAAAGTAGAATGATATGTCGATGGAGCAATACACCTCTGAATTTGATCATCTCATGATCAAATGTGATGTGACAGAGCCGAAGAACAAACAATATATAGCACGATATCTTAGAGGATTGCATTCTGAAATTCGCGATGTGGTCAAACTACAGCCCTATTGGACTATTGTTGATGTTTGTAAGCTTGCGACAAAAGTGGAAAAACAAATAAAGGAAAAACGTGGGGGAGGTGCTGCCCGAGCTTTCAACAAAGAAGGTGTTTTTAATCGTGGAATCTCTTCTTCATCAAAGACTAGTAGTTCCTCACAACCCCTCAACAAAAATTCTCTAAAGAATGAAAAACAAACTACTACTATTAGCTCAAAGAAATGCTTCAAATGCCAAGGATATGGGCATATTGCAACTGATTGTCCCAATCGCAAGATCATCACCTTGATTGAAGAAGAATCTGAAGAAACATATGAGGAATCTTAGGAAGATGAAATAACTATAGAGGACATTGTGTATGCCGACGAAGGGGTAGCTCTGGTCATTCGAAGGAGCCTCAATATGGTACAAACTAAAGATGAAGCATGGCTTCGTGAGAATATTTTTCATACTCATTGCACTTGTCTTGGAAAAGTTTGCAGCGTCATTATTGACTGTGGGAGTTGTTCTAACGTCGTGGCTAAAAAGATGGTAGAGAAGCTAAAGTTGCCTACTAAAGTTCATCCCCAACCATACAAGATCCAATGGTTTTAGAAAGGAAATGAAGTAAAGGTGAATAAAAGATGTCTAGTTTCCTTCTCAATTGGGAAAAATTATAAAGACGAAGTTTGGTGTGATGTTGCCTCCATGGATGCTGCCGACATCTTGCTAGGAAGGCCGTGGCAATATGACAGAAAAGTAATGCACGATAGCTACAACAATACTTATTCTTTTATCAAGGATGAAATTCGTATCATTTTGGCTCCTTTAAGGCCTGATTCAAGTGCCAATTGTTCTTCAGGAGATGGAATCACCTTACTATCAGGATCTCTTATTGAAAAAGAGATGCTAGACTCACAAGAAGGATATGTTCTCGTGACTGTTGAAGAGTCAGAGTCAAAGTCAACTGCACCTAATCCCTGGGTGCAAGGCATCCTGGAAGAATATAAATATATTGTTCTAGATGAGATTCCAGATGGTCTCTCGCCATTGCGAGACGTATAACATTGTATTGATCTTGTACCTGGTTCTATCCTTCCAAACAAGGCTGCCAATCGTATGAATCCAAAAGAACATGAAGAATTGCAAAGACAAGTTGATAACCTTTTAACAAAAGGTGTGTTGCAGGAGAGCAAAAGTCCTTGTGTTGTTCCAGCTTTGTTGGTCCCCAAGAAAGATGACTCGTGGCGTATGTGTGTTGATAGTAGGGCTATCAATCGGATCACTATCAAGTATAGATTCCCTATTCCCCGGCTTGATGACCTTCTTGATCAACTTTATAGGGCAAAAATATTTTCTAAAATTGATCTTCGAAGTGGATATCATCAAATTTGGATAAGACTTGGAGACGAATGGAAAATGGCCTTCAAAATAAAAGAGGGTCTCTATGAATGGTTAGTAATGCCTTTCGGTCTTTCTAATGCTCCTAGTACTTTTATGCATGCTATGAATCATATTTTCAAGCCACTTTTGGGAAAATCTGTTGTTGTTTATTTTGATGACATATTGATATATAGTAAGACTCCCAAAGTACATGAGCAACACTTGAGAGAAGTTTTTGAAATTTTAAGGTAGCAAAAGTTTTATGCAAACCAAAAGAAGTGTGAATTTTTCACAAATAAAATTGTGTTCTTGGGTTATGTTGTAACCTCAATGGGAATTGAAGTGGATCCCATCAAGGTCAAGGCTATAACAAGCTGGCCTATTCCTCATAATATTCATGATGTTCGAAGTTTTCATGGTTTAGTATCATTCTATCGGAGATTTATTAAATATTTCAGCACTATTGTTGCCCCTATAACAGAGTGCTTGAAAGAGAAATCTTTTCAAAGGACTGAAGCAGCCTAAAAGAGTTTTGATCGGATCAAAGAGATGATGGCAGCAGCCCCTCTGCTCATGCTTCCAGATTTTGAGAAAATCTTTCAAGTAGAGTGTGATGTTTCCAATGTTCGCATTGGTGCAGTCCTTAGCCAAGAAGGAAAGCCAGTTGCATTTTTTAGCGAAAAGTTAAATGATGCTAAAAGAAAATACTCCACTCATGACAAGGAATTTTATGCTATAGTTTGAGCACTTGATCATTGGAGCCATTACTTATTACCTAATGAGTCTGTGCTATACTCAGATCATGAGGCATTAAAGTACTTGAGTAGCCAACACAAACTTAGTCGTTGACATGCCAAATGGGCTGAGTTCCTTCAACCATTTTCTTTTTCTATCAAGCACAAAGCAGGGAAGATGAATCAAGTGGCTGATGCTCTAAGTCGGCGACATTGCTTGTTGCAATATATGGAGGTTAAAGTGTTGGGATTTGAAGTGTTAAAAGTTTTATATGAAAATGATTCTGACTTTGGCAGGGTGTGGAAGAATTGAGAAGTTAATGGCTTCTTTAAACAAGATGGATAACTTTTCAAAAACAATAGATTATGTGTTCCACAAAGTTCTCTTCGAGAGACTATCATTCGAGAAGCACATGCAGGAGGTCTGGCGGGTCATTTTGGCCGAGATAAGACCCTTGCAACTGTCCAAGAAAAAATTTACTGGCCTAAATTGGTGCAAGATATTTCTAAGATTGTGGAAGGATGTATAATCTGTCACAAAGCTAAAAGTTACTTTCAAAATTCAGGCATGTATATTCCACTTCCCGTCCCAAATGCGCCATGGGAAGATGTTAATATGGACTTCATGGTGGGACTACCACGTACTCAAAGGAACAAAGATTCTATTATGGTAGTTGTTGATCGGTTTTCCAAGATGGCTCATTTTGTTCCATGCAACAAAACAATGGATGCATCACACATAGCAGATCTTTATTTCAGAGAAATTGTGAAGCTTCATGGGATTCCGAAGACAATCACATCTGACTGTGACATCAAATTCATGAGTCACTTTTGGCGAACTCTATGGAGAAAGCTAGGTACCAAGCTGCAATTCAGCACCACTTGTCATCCCCAAACCGACGGCCAAACAGAAGTTTAGGAAACCTTTTAAGGAGCCTAACAAAGAAGAATATTCGGGAATGAGATCTACTTCTGGCACATGCTGAATTTGCGTACAATTGCTCAACAAGTCAGACAACAAACAAGAGTCCATTTGAAGTTGTTTACGGTGTGAATCCAATAAGTCCATTAGATATGATGCCTCTAAACTTCCAATACCAATTCAATGAGATGTCGACGAAAGGGTAAAGTCTATAAAGAAGTTACATGAACAAGGTCGTCAAAAAATTGCTAGGCAAAATGAAAAGTACAAGGCACAAACTGATAAACACCGTAAGTTTGTTCGATTCAACGTAGGAGATATGGTTTGGATTCATTTACTAAAGGGTCGCTTTCCTCCAAAAAAGTATGCAGAACTTAAACCTAGAGCAAATGGTCCATTCAAAATTTTGAAGAAAGTCGGTGAGAAGGCCTACAAAATTGAGTTGCCTGCTACGTATGGAGTTTCAGATATTTTTAATGTTGCTGATCTCTCTCCCTATCACGAGGATGAAGGAGTTTTAGACTAGAGGACGAGTCTTTCCAAACCAGGAGAGCCTAACATAGGAGTTGAAGAAAAATTAAAAACGGAAGCCCAACGTACAGTCTTCAAGTATCATATATGGCTGGAAAGTTCTAGAACTCTAGTGTTAATTATTTAGTTAATGCATGAATTAGTTATGGCTGGATAGATTCACGAATCCTTCGCTTTCCAAAGTGCATATTTAATTAAATTCATGAATGAACCTACATATCATTAAATATTTACCTTTACATATCCTATGCTTGGGGGATGTTCCAAGAAGTCTAAAAATAAGCTAGATGTACAAACATAAAAGGCATACTACATTTTTGAGAAATATAATTTTATACAGCTTTATGCTTAGTTTCTAAGTTCTATATCTCTTTGGCAGATTCATAAGAGTGGTGAACTCCTATTGTGCCATATATCTTCAAGATGGATTCCTTGAAGTGGTGAGCACCGGTCCATGAACTCCTATTGTGCCATGTATCTTCAAGGTGGATTCCTTGAAGTGGTGAGCACCAGTCCAGATTTCCTATTTTTCTTTCCTATCTTCGACCTTTTAATTTTTTGGCATCAAAAATATAAATGGTGTGAAAAATATTTTCTTAAGTTTAAATGTTCTATAACATTGGAAAATATTTTTCGTTTTCAAACAATAGAAAATAAGATATAATATTTTCCAAAATTATATTTCCTTACGTCAAACGGGGTCTAAATATCAAGTTCAAAAAATAAATCATAAACAAAACTGGTGTTTTTCTTTTTCTTTTTCTGGTGGTAACAAAAGGTTAAGTTGAATAGATTGATAGAGTAACTAAAAATAATAAAGTGTAAAAACTTATATATTATATACTTTTTGAGATATATAACTCCATTATTATAACAATGTAAAAATAGGAGAAAATTGACGGTCAGATTTGTATATAATTTAGATTGTTTCCAATATATGTTAGAGATCAACAAATGCTATGAAAATTTACATACTTGCATATTTCATGTATATTTTTAGATGTTGTATCAATATATGAAGTTGGAAATACTTGAAATATGATAAAAATAAATATAGAAAACTCCACCCCATTTTAAGAATATTTGAAAAATAAAATAAACCGCTAATCAAAATGTACAACAACAAAAAAAAAATTGTATATGTATAAGCCATAAATAGATATATTATACTAAAAACACTACTGGAAAATTGATAATTTGCAACGGCAAATTCTGACACAAATGACTTGAATCCGTCACAAATGTCAATATTTGCGAGTGAATTGTCCGTCTGTCCGTAACAAGTTCCGTCGCACCATGGCTTGTCGCTAATCATGCCCATCACATGCCATCGCAAAGATGACAATAGTGACGGTGTCATATTTGAGATGAAGAAAGTCACCGGCTATGGTCCATCACAAACATATTTCGGTGGACTGTTGCGATGAAAAGTCCATCACTTTTTACATTTGTAAAGGACTTTTTGTGACGAGTTTCCCTCGTAAATTTGGTTTTTCTATCCTTGCAAAACTCATGTGCGATGCCTATGTACGTTGCACTTGATATTTAGTCCATCACAGATGATAATTTGATATCAGTGTTTTAGTCATGAAATCTGTTTTGCTGAAACTAATTACTTTCAATACGATAAAAATTGTAAGTTATAATTCATCACAGTGCATCAACGTGCTCAATAACAACACCATCAAAAAACACACTTAAAAAAAACCCGTTACAGGAAATAGGTTGTAGCCTATTTTTCAATTTTGGGTTGTAGTAATGTTTTTTTTATATTATGCAATGTTTTTAGAAAATCTAACTGTACAGATGAAAAAAACTTAAAAAAATAATGAGTATGCAATGTTTCATAAATTTTTATGATGTGAATTATAATTTTTCTAACGATGCAAGTTCAACAAATTTTTGTGAGTAAACTTTTGGTAATTATAAAAACTATTCTATGCATCGCCCACATCTTCATGTTTTTTTAATCTACACATACATAAGGTTGGATTTCTTTAAAAAATTGTGCAAATACATAAAGAAATTACTATAGCCCATTTTTAAAAAATAGATTGCAGTCTATTTTTCGTTTTTCATATATATATATATATATATATATACAACTTTTAAATCAACCATTCATACCCGTGCATCACAATATAAGCTTCCTAATGGCAAAGTTAAAGAGTTCAAAATATAACTAAGTTTAATGCAAAATATCATTTGCCATCAATCTACCTAACCTCTAGTACCAAAAGTTAAGACAAAAGTTAGAGAGTTCCATACATAGTCAACCTAGTTGTGCTAATTTGATTTCAAACTTGGATCAATTCTATAGCAGCTACTAATAGTTCATATTCATGCCAGTCCCCAATGACCCAGTTATTGAATAATTTGGTTTGTAAAAAATTGAATTAGCTATGATTCATTCTTATGCAATTATTATCTAGAAAAACAAAAATTTTAATGTTCAAATTGTGACAACCCTGGTTTCTGGCTGAAAACTGAAGCCGTTAGTTTGTTACCAACTGGGCCGACTTCGGTTTCCAGCGGAACACCGTGCCGTCATTGGGACCGAAGTAAATAAACTCACATACATAACATAGATTGGAATAATATATAACCAACGATTATTACAAACTTTGTGTCATAAAGTGTAACAACAGAAAGCATAACAAGCTAACTATTACAATACTGAGTTAGTATTATGAACCCTTAACAACCAATCCAATACGGAACTACCTGTACATCTTTTCCTTACCTTTGGAACTCTCACATTTCTTGCACTTATCTGAAAGAGAATCAAGAGCAAGAATGAGAGACACATGCTCAGCAAGTAATATACTATAGGAAAAGTGAGAATGAACAAATATTTTATAGCTAGTTCAGGTAATCCATCTCGAGGCAAGATTCAAAAATGTGACTAAAATAAAGAATTCAAGTAAGTGAATTCCTGACGCAATTAGGGTGAATCCATATTTTTGGTTCAGAAGAGATCGACAAATAATGCCACTGAAGAAAAAACTCCACATAAGTATAAAATGTCTTTTAGTCTACGACTTACTATATCACTTTAACTCTGTTCAACATTAGGACTTACTATGAGTCCTTTTTACCATTTGACGATAGCAGACCAAGTTATCTCAATATGGTCTGCGGTGTACATAAGTATGACATTTTGTATAAATATGTAAATAGATCTATATGGCCCAATATACTCTCAGTTTCGGGTATTACCTTTACAACTTATATAGTGGATTAACCCTAACGCCTCAGCGAGAGTCATTGGGTAGAAACTGAAACATAGATGGTATCACAAGAATGCAAAGGTATAGCATTTAGAATAGTTGAATTGAATCAAATAATTCAATATATCATGTATTGACATGAAACAGATAGGATCTTGCAAACTAGATATAAGTAGTCAAACATTTAGCAATAAATACTAAGTTCAAGTTGAATAAATAACTTTTATCCTCTATCAATATGTATATGAAACAATTATGTATATGTAGGAAGAAAAGTATAAGCACTTGCATATCATATCATAACTTGTCATTACGCAGATCGAATCAATTGATCATGCGTTTAATTGCAATAAGCATCAGATTGCATATATACTTGCAAAATCACGTATAACGAAACAATTGTGCCATACGTTGAAAGAATAATAAATATATCACTTGTCTTGTTCAGGGTGACAGCTTATATTTGACTCAAGTGTTCTTGCGAGATTTATTGTTGATCCATAAATGATCAAAAGTTAAAATTATAGTTATCTCTAATGCAATATGACTCTGTATGTAATGCCTATCAGATTGTGTATTATACAATTTATTATGAGTGTCTCATTTCAATCGTTATGCATTCCTATATTGAGGAATGTCTGAATTCATGTTGTTCAACTTAGAACAACAAGATGTTTACTGTTTATTGATACAAAATTACTCACTTGAGTTAAATGAACTTATAGTTCATAACTGTCATTCTTGAATGCATCGTTAGGAATATAGCATCTGATGATAATGCATATACCTAGAATTGTTAGATTTATTTATTGTATAGTAGTTGCTGATGTGCTTTATAAACATCAAGAGATAAGTTTTTAAAGTTGGATTTTTTCAAGTATTATCTTTCTGTGTGTTATTTGTTCATTAGTAGATAAATCCATCAGAGGATAAATTTGTTCCTCGGTGGATAATTGTTTATCAGCATATAAATCCATCAGAGGATAAATTTGTTCCTCGATGGATAATTTGTTCATCGGAGGATAATCTGCATCAGAGGGTAAATGGTCCTCGGTTAGATAATTTGTTCATCAGCAGATAATGACCATTGATGGATAAAATGCTTATCAGTGGATACTTGTTAGTCAACAGATAGTCATCAATGAAAAATTGGTCATTGGCGGATAATTTGTTCATCAGTAGATAAGTTTGTCAGCATATAAAGATTAAATGGTCATCGGTGGATAATTTGTCATCAGAAGATAAAGTGGTTGTCAGAGGATAAAAGACCATCAGTGAATAAAGATATTCATTAGCAGATAAATTTATCAGCAGGTAAACTCATCCGCTGATAAGAGCCATCACTAGGTAGAAATTTATCATAGGATATTGAAGATTATGTTTGACTGTGACGTAACAAATCCCAATCTGAAAAGGATTTGAAGTTACAAATAAGGAGTTAATTAAGATTCAAAACAGAGTCGTGTTAGGATTGATAAAGCTTGTATTCTAAATCTTAAAAGGAAGCTGATCAAAGATAAATCAAAAGCTTTCCAACATTGACAGAGTTTCAGAAGGAAAGAAAGATCAGTCTAAAGCAGCAATTAGAATTGGTTTAGGAATTGAATTCCTTTCTTAATTGTAAAGTTGTATATCAACCATTCTAGTTGATAGAAGTTGTATAAAATATAGAATAACAGAGTACGATATGTTCATATTGAATACATAGACAAGCTCTTGAGTATTTTGAGAGAAACAGAGGCTGACTGTATAGTTCATCTCTATGGGAAGATTATAGTGAAAGAGAAAGAAAAAGAAAATATGTGTTAATTAACCAAAGTATTTATCATGGTTCCTACTCAAGTTAAACGACTAAACAAATATATACTTTATCTTTCATGTTTTTTAGTCAAATTAAATAACTAATTTAGGCTTTAAAATTACTTTACAAATCTTCCACTCTACAACACTTATTGTGTGTATATTATTTAGAGTTTAAGAGAATGTAGGAAAAAAAAGAAAATAACGATAATACATGGGTCTTCTTTATATAAGAGAAGCATATGTACACATATATCAGGTGTGGGGGTGTACCACACCTCTAATTAGCATAAGACACTAGTACAAAACTGATCATATGCGTCGGTTAACACATTTTGCGTCGGTTACGAGGAGACGCATATGGAGGAGACGCAAAAAACTTAAATATTTTGCGTTGGTTAAAGACCCGACGCAAATCTGAAGAATTTGCGTCGGACCTTTATAAAACCGACGCAACTAATAGCATCATTTGCGTCGGTTAATTTAAGAAAACCGACGCAAATGATTGTTTAATAAAATTTATTTTAAAAATAATTTAATCTATTTGCGTCGGTTAATTTCAAAACACCGACGCAAATGAATGTTTAATAAAATTTTATTTTAAAAATAATTTAATCTATTTGCGTCGGTTCATTTAAAAAAACTGACGTAAATAATTGTTTAATAAAAATTTATTTTAAAAATAATTTAATCTATTTGCGTCGGTTCATTTAAAAAAACCGACGCAAATAATTGTTTAATAAAAATTTATTTTAAAAATAATTTAATCTATTTGCATCGGTTCATTTAAAAAAACCGATGCAAATAATTGTTTAATAAAAAATTAATTTTAAAAATAATTTAAGCTATTTGCGTCGGTTGTTTTAAATGAACCGACGCAAATTATTGTTTTTTTTTAAATTTTCTTTTTAAAAATAAAATATCCAACCTGTAGATAAAAAAGGATACTCGATATGCCACAACAAGCCAAAATATATAGTACAAAATTCAACCATTTCAATATTTGCAAAACAGGAATATATACAAATCCAAATTTACTAACAGTTCAAAACAGGGATATTTACAAACTGTTCAAATTACATGTCCAAATGTACAAACTGTCCAAATATATTTAGGTCACATACAAAAACTCATAAAAAAATCTGCACACAGGTCTCTAATTTCATCAAGATCAGACTGAGTATACGAATCTTGTGCACTCAAACCCTGGAGAAAATTATAAAAAAGAAATAATGTTGCATATAATTAAAACCAATATACAAGGTTAATAGATTGAAATAGTTAATTGCATGCATATAATTAAAAACAATATACCTCAGTCCATTTTGTAAAGGGAGCCCGTTAATATTTGCAACTTGACGATGTCATACATGTACCTCATGACATAGTAGCCGCATTCAACACTTCCTTTTTGTTGAGGACATTATATAAATAGTCAAGTTGATTAAAATTTTAATAAGAAATTATATTAAGAACCAACAAAATCAACTTTGTTTGGATAAGTCAGTAAGTATTTTATACCTTAACCTCTTTCATACACCATTGCAATTTATTTTTTTTGTGCTTGCCGCCTTGAGCAACATATGATTTAAATGCCCTACAAAATTATATATATTATAATTAATATGAGTAAATAAATATGTTAAAAGAGTTTTACACGTTTAACTTATATTAAAAACTTAGGAACTAAAATATTATTTACTTACACTGTCATTACGTTCTTTATCGGCATATTCCTTTCCTTCTTCAATGAGTCGTACACATATACTGTGCTTTGCTCACAAGATATGAGAAACAACAGCCAATGCACACTAAATTTTTACAAATTAAATAACAATGTTAAATTATATCAATGAAATAGCTAGCTACAATAAGTTAATCCCACCATTTTTATGTTCTTACTTTTGGAAGTACGGCGCGAAAATGAATTTTTGGCTCCCCGGCAACCTAGAAAAATTGAGGCAATGTATCCAGCAGACACATCTGGATCATTTTTTGCATTTGCTAGTGCTTGAGGACACAGGAATCCAAATGCATTAGATCCCGACGTCATCTCGTTCAAGTACCTTAAATATAATATACAAACTACTCATTAGTTACTTTATAAAATAAACCTGTATATCAGCTAAAAAAAAAAGATAAATGAGAATGTATGAAAATTATAGTCTCACCTCATCCAAATTTGTACGACACTTATATTCAACCATTCCATTCTACAAAATTGGATGATATCTTCGCATGCGATGTATATGAGTTGTTCATCTTCCTTCTCAATGCAGTTGTCATAATCCAATGGCACTGAAATTAAGTCCGAGGAAGGCAATCTCATAATCATCTGTGCTAAATATTTACATTTTGCGCTCAAGCTCGGATCAACATCAGTAGCTGACCCTTTGCTACGAACTTCATTAGTTTTGGCGGGGG
>CM025788.1:1642930-1659200 GCA_014636745.2 Centella asiatica
ATGCAGGCTCTTTACCCTTACCCGGTAAGATGGGATCCTAATTAGATATAAAGTGTTAAACAATAACATTTACATGAATTTAATGAATTAACAACAATCATTTACAATTAATAATGTTAATTTGAAATTTGTTACCTGCCCCAACAGTACAAGTTGTTTAGGCCACTCAACAAAGCTACCTAATGCGTCACCTACTCTTGTATGTTCATACGTAGGCACGGGAAGAGGAGCTTGTTGAAATTCAGGGCGAACGTCATCGATGGATACTTTTACATTGTTGACCTCCATTTGAGTACCATGAACAATGTCGCCCGACGCATTGGATGCAAAAACAGTCCCAAAAGCCACAATCACTTTGCCGGTCTCAGGAAGGATGACACAGAGATGACATGGAGTCGACTTCTATGTTAATTATATAAAAAAAAATTCAGTTAGGATCATATAGGGCACTTATATGGTAACTTATGATTGAAAGACATAGAAAAGAGTAAAAAGAAGTATACCTTTATTTGAAAGAATGGATCCACCGAGTGGGAGCTACTGTGAATCACGTCGGTTGTTGGAGTTTTTTGGGGAACAGGCATTCCCATCTGGATCATTACATTCAATACATTCGCAAGCTGACTTTGCAGTGTACCAATCTGGTCTTTGTATTTCATATCCATTTCATTCATTTGAGATTGGTACTGCTGCGCAAGTTGATTGGCCACTTTTGTTTCAATATCTTGAGTTGTCGTAGACAACTCATCCATTGATATTACGGCTTTACGGGACTTGCCTCTGTCCGTGCCGAATACATCTTTCATGCGAACTGTTCCTCCAACCCCTCTGACACGCCCGCCGTGCTCCTTCTTTCCAAGTGCACGTGACAATATGTCATCATGCCCGTGAGGAGTCCACGAACCTTCTGAGGCTTTGTCTTTCCATTCCAACTGTTTCAAAATCAATTTAACAATTAATATTTTAAGCATAACTGTAAATATAAAAATTTTTAAATGAACAAAATACTCTTACCATTTTTTGAACAACATCCCTAGTCTCGTCCTTGGGAAAATAATAACCTTCACCTTCATCCCTCTTCCTAACTCTCGCCCGAATCCAATCGTAACTACGATCAGCTCGATCGGTTGATACAATTTTTGAATTAACGGATTTGGACGAAGGTAGAGAATGAAGAGGGTCATCAACCATCCACTTCAATTTTTTTCCTGCATATCCATGTCTTCCCAGATAATGTGGATACTCATTAAACTTCTGGTTTTCACGTGCCTTGGCACTTTTAGTCTGTTAGAAAAAAAACAATAATATGAGTAAACAGTCCCTGTTCAACATAATATTATCTGAAAACCAATAATAATATAAATATGAAAAGAATATACCTGAAATTCTTCACTTTGATGATCATGAGTGAATTTATCTCATTGCTCTCGACTTATGAAGTCATATTTCTCGCAAGGGTCCTTGTCTACACGCAAGTATCGGCAGACTAACCTTGACTTGAAATCCCTCCAAATTTTCGCAGCAGATTTTAATACGTCCTTTCGTCGCGCATCATCCGTTATATTCCACTCAGTCTGAAATACTCAAATCATGCATATCAGTAACTTGTAATAAAATTTGAACGGCAATATATGTTAAAACAACTAATTATTCTTTTCAATTCATACCTTAATATCTTGCCAAATCGCATCCTTTAGTCCATCACTGACTTCTTGCCAACTCTGAATATTGATGTCAACCTGAACTCTAACCAGTACTTCAATGTACGACTTGAATGCAGCAGCATATGTTCCAATGGGAACACCAAGATCATCAAACTCAATCACTTTCTCTGATGGTTTATTTGCGGACTTTTCTTTCAATGTTTTGCAAGATGTTGGACCTCTTGTTTTTTTAGCAGGTCTGTCACTCGAACTTGGGTGGTCCATGATAATAGTAAACTACAAAGTACATCAGAAAATGTCAAAAAAATAACATTTAAAAATAAACTACAGAGTTAGAGTTAGGCAACAAGCAACTTAGGCGAAAAAAAATTCCCAACTAACAGTAGTTAAATCATAGGCGAAAATGAGAAGGTACCAATTTGAAAGACGGCATAAAAAATTGCAAAACTATTGCCAAAAATTACAGTGCATCCCAACAACAAAAACAAAAGACACACAACCAAAACACATAGTATATCACAGTGCTTCCATTCAAAAGACACACAACCAAAACACATAGTATATCGCAGTGCTTCCATTCAAAAGAAACACAAACAGAACACATAGAAACACAAATAGAACACATATATCACAAGATACACTTTGGGGCTTTAAACAAGTGTTGTATTAAAACTAAAAACAGAAAAAGAATGTAAACAGTTCAGTTGAAAAAAAATTATGTACCTCTTTCACTTGTAAGAACTCCAAAGCCGATTACAGTGTATTCGCCAGAAACTGAAATGGAAAATGTATCTTTATCGATTAAGAACTTGAAATGAAAATGTATGCAGCTCGTATGCAGTTTCTGAAGATTTAGGGCAAAGGAAATGTTATGCCGCGCAAAGGATATGAATAGGCGGTAAACAGACGGGCAAATGAAAAATATGTCGCGAAATGAAATAATAATATAAAAATAAAAAAATTATTTCCATTTGCGTCGGTTATTTTAAAAACCCGACGCATAAAATCCACATTTGCGTCGGTGTTTTTAAAAAACTGACGCATAAACCCAACATATGCGTCGGTGGTTTAGGAGCACCGACGCAAATACCCGATTATTTTTTTAACACATTTTTTTTTAAATATGAGATTTATATTAATATAATAATAATAATGTAAAAGGAAATAAATATTATGCTCAATTTGAAATTCATTAATACCAAAGATTATAGTGATTAATTCAAAAATGTGAGACATATAATGTATATATAACTTATATATAGAATAGATATGATAATTTGATATTATATGCTATAAAAACTATAACATAAAACCATAGAACAATATACAATACATTGAAGGCAAATTTATGTTTCTATGTTAATGTAAAAAATACATGATCACACGTGGTAAGATAATCATTATTGTATTTTATGAGTACTATATTATTATAAATTAAATATAAATTACTTAACAAATTTTTTTTTTTAACCGGGTTTTTGCGTCGGTGCTTTTAAAAAATCGACGCATAAACCCAACATATGCGTCGGTGGTTTAGGAGCACCGACGCAAATACCCGATTATTTTTTTAACACATTGTTTTTTTTAATACCAAAGATTATAGTGATTAATTCAAAAATGTGAGATATATAATGTATATATAACTTATATATAGATTAGATATGATAATTTGATATACCGACTAAAAAAGGCCATCGGAGACTAGAGACGTCATCAGCGGGTAAATTTGTTCATGCGAGACTAGTGCAGACGTCATCAGACACTAACTAGTCTCCGACTATTAATCGTATATTTAAAAAATAATAATTGGGTATTTGCGTCGGTGCTATTAAAGAACCGACGCATATGTTGGGTTTTTGCGTTGGTGATTTAAAAGCACCAACGCAAATACCCGATTATTTTTTTTAAATATACGATTAATAGTCGGAGACTAGTTAGTCTCTGATGACGTCTGCACTAGTCTCGCATGAACAAATTTACTCACTGATGACGTCACTAGTCTCCGATGCCCTTTTTTAGTCGGTTAATGTCTGAAATTACCCAACTTATTATAAATGTGTTAATAATTTATTTTTTAATTCTTGTATTTGCGTCGGTTGTTTTAAAAAAACCGACGCATAAACTAATATTTGCGTCGTTTCTTTATGGTGACCGACGCAAATTCTCAATTAAGGGTGATGACTTAAATACTAAAAAACAGGGGATGACTTAAGTACTCAAAAACAGGGGATTGCTGTAAGGTGTGCCCACGCCTTATGAAATATTATAAGCTGACATGTGGTTTTATTTATATATAGACCACTTTAATTGCTGTATGATTGTTGCCAAGAACTACTTCCCATACTTAACCAGAAATATATAAAATTGACTTCAGTAAACAATCAGCTACAACTATTGGAATAAAAAAAAAATTAAAATTTACAATTATTGGAATAAAAAAAATTAAATTATACAATTAACAATTATTTACAATTTACAAATAAATTTAAATTTTACCACAATTGGAATACAACAAATTTAAACCTTCAATTCCTGGACTTATTTTCCATGATCAATCCATAACCCTTCACCATGGCCATTACGTAGGTAGTTTGTTTCTCCATTATCGTCACCATATGGGGTAGGTAGACCCATAGAGAAAGGAGGATTCTCATCAAATTGGTTATACTCCTCTTCGTCAACAACATCATCAATGCCAAGAATATTTCTCTTGCCTTGAACAATAATTGAAAACTTAGGATCGGCGGGGTCTTGGATATAAAATACTTGTTTCACTTGCGTTGCGAGTATAAATGGATCGTCGACATGACCCCATTGACTAAAATCTACCAAAGTAAATCCTAAGTCATCCTTTCGAACACCACGACGTATATCAATCCACTTACAACGAAAGAGACCAACCTTGAATTCTCTGTACTCAATCTCCCAAATATCTTCAATCACCCCATAATATGACTTTTTTACATCTTTCGATCCTGAAGATTTGCCTCTGAAAAATTCGGTTGATGAAGCTTCCACGGTAACTCCACTGTTTTGCATAGTGCTCTTTCCATCTTGACGCTTGGTGTAAAACGTATATCCATTAACATCATAACCTTCATAAGATCGAACAAGCGTGTTGAGGCCATATGCTAACCATTTTATCGTATTAGAAACGACATTTGGTGCATCTGACAACTGGCACATTACACGGTCTTTAAACCATCCAACAAATGAGAGATTATGTTCAGTTGTAACCCAAATGCCACTTTTTGAAGGATTCTGCCTCCTAATCAAACTGACATGACAATCTAAGTAAGGATGAACTTCAGCCATGTGTTGCAGGACAAAGAGATGCGCTCTATCGCGCAGTTCACACCCAGGAGAGATCCATTTGGATCCCAATGTACCCTGCCCATGAAGTCTTCCCTTGTGACGAGATTTAGGAATTCCAATAGGATTGGCAACTGCTAAATACTTTGTGCAAAATTCAATAGCCTCCTCAACTGAATATCCTTCAACTATACTAGCTTCGGGCCGATATCGGTTCCTCACATATCCTTTCAATATACCTATGAATCTCTCAAAAGGATACATATACCGCAAATATACTGGGCCACATAACTTAATCTCTCTAACCAAATGAATAACCAAATGTACCATAATGTCAAAAAATGAAGGTGGAAAATACATTTCAAATTGACATAGTGTGACAACAATATCAGCTTGTAATTTATCCAACGTGATGGGTTCAATCACCTTGCTGCAGATGGCATTGAAGAAAAAACAAAGCTTCATCACAACAAGTCTCACGTGATTCGGCAATATCCCTCGAATTGCAATTGGAAGTAGCTGTTGCATTAACACATGATAATCGTGTGACTTCATACCCACGAGTTTCAATTTCTTCATCGACACAAACCTTTTGATGTTTGAAGAATATCCATATGGAACTTTCACACCAAACAAACACTCACAAAATGCAATTTTCTCTTTTTTACACAAAGTATAACAAGCTGGAGGTAGATATGTACGCTTCTCCGATTCTTGCGGTGCTAACTCTAGTCGATACTCATTTCTTTCATGTCTTTTCTAACTTTGATCCCGTCCTTTGTCTTTCCCGGTATATTCAACAATGTCCCAACAATACTGTCACAG
This sequence comes from Centella asiatica, assembly GCA_014636745.2. Taxonomy (NCBI): domain Eukaryota; kingdom Viridiplantae; phylum Streptophyta; class Magnoliopsida; order Apiales; family Apiaceae; genus Centella; species Centella asiatica. The sequence goes on from CM025788.1 coordinate 1,648,732, forward strand.
ACATTTTTCTCAATATGCATAAAATCAAGACAATGTCTAACTTGTATGTGTTCCCAATACGGCAGATCCCAAAATATGGATCTCTTCTTCCACAGATTCTTCGGCTTCGGAGGTTAATACAACTTTCCAAATACAACATCAATATCCTTAACCCGCTCAAAGACTTCTTTCCCAGTTAAAGGCAAACGGGCTTCTCGAGTCTCGATATGCCCATCAAAAGCCTTCTTCATCTTACGATAAGGGTGATCACAGGGAAGAAATGTTCGGTGACTCATAAAGACATTTTTGTTGCAATTATGTAGACGATGGTCAATAGTAGCATCTTCACAAATTGGACATGCTTTAGCTCCTTTGACAGTGTACCCTGACAAGTTTCCATAAGCCGGAAAATCATTTATGGTGCAAAATAACATCGCACGTAATGTGAAATCCATTTTAGTATTTGCATCGAACACCGTCACACCTTCATCCCACAAAAGTTTTAAATCTTCAACAAGCGGCTCAAGATAAACATCTATGTTATTCCCCGGTTGTTTAGGCCCTGAGATTAACAAGGACAACATAATATACTTGCGTTTCATACACAACCACAGAGGTAAATTATAAATCACCAAAAGAACTGGCCATATGCTATGTTGACAGCTTAGAGTGCCATAAGGATTCATCCCATCCGTACAAAGTCCAAGTCGTAGATTCCTAACTTCCCCACCAAATTCAGGAAACTTATAATCAATGGTTCTCCATTGTGGAGAGTCACTCGGGTGTCTAAGCATCCCATCTGATTTCCTCCCTTCCGCATGCCACCTCAAATGTTTTGCATCTTTTGTATTTGCAAATAGGTGTTTGAATCGTTGCACTATGGGTAAATACCAAACCGCCTTGCTAGGAGCCCTTTTTTAATCATCCTTAGACAAATCATTATCCTCCCGCTTGTACCGAGATGCTCCACACTTAGGACATGTGTGTAAATGTTCATTCTCATTTCGAAACAACACACAGTCATTTGGACATGCATGTATCTTCTTCACGTCCATACCTATAGGACACAACATCTTCTTTGCCTCGTACGTGGAAGTGGGAAGCTCGTTATTCACTGGAAGTATTTCTCGTAAAAGTTTTAACAATTCTGTAAAACTCTTGTCACTCCATCCATTCTTGACTTTCAACTTGCACAACTTCAAAGTTGTTGACAACCTTGTCAAGTCGTCACTGCACTCGGGATACAAAAGTTTCTTAGAATCGCGGACCAAGCTCTCAAATATATCCGGTTGTGGCATCATATGGTCTTGGAGATCTTGTATCATATCTTCCACCCTATCAATGTCCACATCATCTTCGTCATTATCGACCAAATTATCGCACTCAGTTGCATAATTCGACCTTGAGCTACCAGTCACATCAGACTCTATTCCCTCGTCGTGCCAAATCCACTTCGTATAACCCTTCTTAAAACCTCGACGAAATAAATGTTCACGCACTGTCTCTGCGCTCGAATATTTTTTTAAATTACCACAAAGGCGGCACGGGCACACAATCATGTCTTCTTTTCCATGTTCCTTTCTGATTTTTTGGTGTTGAACCGCACATATAATAAACTCATCAACCCCTCTCACATATGCGTCATCGTTACGCAATATATTTTATATCCATGTTTGACGATCCATGTTTAACTAAATAACCACAACGATTAACTAAGTAAGCATAGCGATTGTACAGTTATCATAAATAAGATGCGGACAAACAACAGTTCAAGCAAACATACTGCTATTTTAACTAATGTCTGTGATGAATGTATTATTTTAATCAACAATTACTTACACAACAAAGCTGAGCTCTTGGACGGAGACACCGAAGAAAGAAACCTGCAAAATATCAGCCAAGTTTCCCTCCAAAAACGATTTCGCTCTCTCTCCTTTCTTACGAACCAGGCCAAAATAGAAAAAGTTTTAACCTAAATACACTTTTTAATATTATTAAAGCACATGCATCGGACAAAGAAGAAATCCGACGCAAATACCATAACCATTTGCGACGGATATTTAACTAAACCGACGCAAATGTTTGAATAATTTATTTTTAAAAATTTTAAAGCATTTGCGTCGGTTCTTTAACCGACGTGACGCAAATTTGTTTATTTTTTTTATTATTTCACATCTTTGGCGTCGGTTGTACTAAATAACCGACGCAAATTCTTCGAACCATTTACGTCGGTTCGTTAAAAAACCCGACGCAAATTCTTTTTAACTTATTTATACATTTGTTGCGTCGGTTCCTTAAAAAAACCGACGCAAATAATAATCACTATTTGCGTCGATTTTTTATACTAAGCAACGCAAATGGTGAACTAATTTAATTTTTTAAATATTTTCAGAGAATTTGCGTCGGTTATGTAAAAAAATCGACGCAAATAGTTTTTATTATTTTTACGACAATGCCACCGCACTACTATATGCGACAGTTCTATTAAAAAACCGACGCAAATAAGGCGACACATATGATCAGTTTTGTACTAGTGAGATGTGAGATTAGCTAAACTACAAACTCATTAAAAATAATAAACAAATACTTGATCAACCCACTTACATGTATGTGTATCGTGGAGGTTGTACTTCACAAAAGTGTCGTACATAAGTAATTTATAGTACTAATGTATCAGCAACTCAATTTCTTTTACTCATCCGTATAAGACAAGATAACAATTAGTTTATTAATCTCTTTTCCTTTGTAACAATAACAGTAACAATAATAAAAACAACACTAATTCTATCATTATGTATACCACTACTGATCGACTACAATAATAGTAATAATAATATTGTATACTAAAACTTTAACCTTTTGAGAGAGCATGCTAGAAAAAAAGTTACATAGAAAAATATTTGTACATAAATACAAATACATAGCCATAACTGAAATTTTAACATTATATTAATATTTACAAAAGTTTAGGGTTTCACACAAATTTTATTTATTTGTGTTGTGTGAAAGAGATACTACGTTTATATATCAATATTTTAATTCTTTACAAATTTAATATACTAATTTTAGTATAATTTTAATATAACCCATCTGTTCCAAAAAAAAGTTTTATTTGAAAAAAAGTTTTGTTCCAAAAAAGTGTTACATTAAAAATTTTTTTTTGTTATTTTGCTTTAAATTAAAAAACTTTCAATTACAAACTTATATATCTCAGCAAAACTTAAAGATTCATAACAAATTTCATGATAAAGCTTATGATTTATCGATGAAAATCTCAATCAAAGATGCAATCTTAATATTTACGAATGACGGAGATGTACTTTTTGTGGAACGGATGGAGTACTAATTTATTAATTCTTGTTGCGAGCTAGTATGCTTTGAATGGAAATACCAATAAGTTGTATAAATAATATAAAGCGTCATAGAATAATAATTTTCACACAATACTAAAATAAAAACTGTCAGTAATTAATATTAATAATAAAATAGTAATTTGTGACGGAAAAGCCATCTCAGTTCCCGTCACAATATTATATAAGGCGATAGAAATATCCATTCCAAGTAATCCGTTCCACAAAATTAAATTGCGAGGGACCATCTGTCACAAATCAAGGGAAGAAAGCCGTCACAATGCAGCTTCTAGGAGGCGGGAGAGTTACTGCCAAAAAAATAATATTGCGACGGCGGAAGAGTCCCTCGCAAAATCTAGCTCATTCCGTCGCAAAAACCCGGGCAGCTAATAAAGTGATGAACTGATTTTGTAAATGCGATTCAGTCGCAAATGATTATCATTTACGAGGGAGACAGTTCACCACAAATATGTCGATCGTAAATTCTCATTTTTCTAGTTGTGAAAGTAACAACTAAAAAAAATGTTAGACAAGTGCTTTATCTTACATAAATTAAAATCTATATAACTTATACATATAAAATACATATTTAAAGATAAAAATATATAACTATTTTAGTATTACCAACATGAAAAAAATGAAAGATAAAACTAATAGTACTATGCACGGGTATAATGACTAGTATTAATAAAATAAGATAGAGTTTTTTTATTTTTATTTTGGAAGTTGTCGTATGCCTACATCTTAGGGTTTGAGATTGAGAAATTAAATGATAAGAACTTTGAATCATGCAAAATTCAAAATTATTGATTTGTCTTATTGAACGAGATTTACGGGATGTGATTAAGAATCTTAAACCTATAAGTGCTATGGATAAAGAGGATGGTTAGTTAAAATAATAGAAATTATTATTTAATAAAAGCTATTGTCTAAATTAAAATATTCGTACGGTGCGGTTTGGTGTACCAATGATTTAATTGAAAGAATTAAAACTGTTTTAAATCGCTACCGATTCAATGATCTTTGAACCAAAACTAAAACTAACCGGTTTAAAGTTGTCTAACAGGTTAAAATTAAGTTCGGTACGATTTGAGTTGTCATACATAAGTATCGGTATCAAAATATCATTGGGAAGCTCTTTCAACTTTCAACGTCTGTTTTCAGCTTGGTATTTGTCCGGTCCCAAAGCCTGAGGCTGCAATTTTGGATTTTAGATTATGATATTATGATGTTCTCATGCTAGATGTAGGGGTTCAACTTGTCTAATATAATATTATTATATGTTTTATCTCCTACAATATAATTAAAAATTGACAAATGTTATGTTGTTAATTTTTTAAATAAATAGAATATAAAATTTTATTTGAGAGAGAGTAATCCTAATTAATTGGAGCAACAAATGTTTCACTTGTTGTATCGGTCCTAGCAGTCCCAGATGTAGCTAGGTGGTTAGTTTGTTGTTTGGTGTCAGGTTAGTTGAGTGGAGTTAATTTAGTTTATGTTTTGTACTCCCTCTGTTATAGAGTTTTTAGAAATTTTTCACATAACAAGGAGAGCATTGAATAAAGTATTTTCTATAATTACATGTTCTTAGAGGTCTATATATGTACTTGGAAAACAAGTCCACTATGGTCTATATATGTACTTGGAAAACAAGTCCACTAAGAAATAAATGAGAGACAATTTTATTGAGGTAGAAAAATGACTGTCATATTAAAATTTTGACAAACTTTTATAAAAAAAACTAGGGCAAATATTGGACCAATTACAGTATGAAATCCAAAATTTCTTAAAACTCCTGTGTTTTAAAATAAATCTGTATAAGTGTACGTATGTTACTATTGTAGGTTAATAAAGTTATTATTTTTAAGTTATTATTTTTTAATATATTTTCAATGTATTTTGTAAGTTATTATTCGTAAGTTATTATTTATAAATTACTATATTTACAAAAATACACTTACAAGTAATACACTTGTAGAGAAAAAAAATTTAAGAAATTTTGGTTTTACAGTAAATCACTGTAATTATCCCTATCACCGATGAATGAAGGAGGGACTATCTGAGTGGCCAAAACTTTTCGTCCAAAATTTTTATGATGTTTTGGTGAATTCTTAATAAATTTTAGTTTTTTTTGTCGATTAAAAAATATATATATCCTAACAATGTTTGACTCCGTTCTTAAAACAATATATATCAATTACTCCATTTAGTTCTCAATAATGGTCGTTTTAAGAAAATTTACGGATATTAAGGAGTACATTGATTAGATAAATTGATGATTAGATATAACTCTAAATTACAATATAAACCTTACAATAATTAGTTAAACTATTACTTTTTTCAATTAGTATGCATATTTGCATAAACAGTAAATAAGAGTAATATAATAAATTTTTTCATTCATTTACTTAGATTATCACAATAAGTGACTATTAATGTCGACGGGATGACTAATATATAGTGCTATGTAATGATTATCATCCATTCTAAAATTAAAGGTATATTTGGACTTTTTAAGTCAGATGAAGAAATATTAAATTCTAAATTACTATCATTTTAGTTAATTATAGTTGATAGAACTATTATATTGTTAACGTTTTTAACACAAATCTTTGATCACAATATAATTTGCAACAACTTTTTAGATTATATTAATTTTAAATTTTAATATGTCGTCATTTGAGAAAAAAAGTTAAAATGTATTTCTAATTTTGAAATAGAGAGAGTATTATATATAGTAAATATAACACATTACAATATAATATATATGATAATATAATACATTCTACATTACCATATCTATATATATATATTATTTTATAATAAAAAAATGAGAAGGACTAAATAACAAACAATTATTTTTGCTTGAATGGTTATTTCAGTTGATTTCTTTTCTTTATTTTCTTATTGCAACGGTATGTTACACTTTTAGCGCGCGTGGTTAAATTTTCTGGTGTTTAGGTGGGTTTTTCTACCCCATTCCTTTAAGCGTTTGTAACTTCTTGGTGAGTTTGAATAAAAATTGCTTTTGCTGATCAAAGAAATATTATTGATAACAAATTCATAAATATCTCGAATATTCTCCCTCTCCCTCTTGAGATGAATGTTCGCCTGGAATGAATTAGATTGATAGCTAGATGAATGAAGATAAATGTTCAGCTTGATTACATTTTTTTATAATTTTTTATTTTTGTGCCTTCAAGAAAAGCGACTGGACAAAGAAGACTAGAAATCCCAGAAGGAGCAGAAGCCCTGGCGGAAAAATATTACATGAAAGAAGTCAAAGGAATGATTGACAAATCCCCCGAGGAGGAAAAGCTCAATTGAAAAAATTACAAGGAAGAAGCCTAAGAGTGTACTTTTTGTTTTTGGTCATCAGCAACATCTTTTTGCAAGGCAAAGGTGGCCTGTCATTTGCCAACTTTCAATCCCATCGTCATCATCTTCAATAGGGAATGAGGGTTTGTATGGTTCGGAAAGTTGTCCATTCCACTCTGCATATGGATCCTCAGTTGTAAAAGGAGTCCATGTAGCAGTAGAATTCTCATATCTACTGTGCGTGATGCGTTTGAGTCTCTGCACATCCTCGTTATTGTATATGTCATCGGAGTCAATATTAATGGTGAATATATCTCCGTAAGGCCTTACAGAATGCTCGATAAAAGGCAAAGAGATTGGATCAGCAGAGACCCCAGCAAGATCAGCAGCCACACAATGCTCCTTCCATCTGGGCTAAAAAACGGATGATTTATGTGCCCAGAAAAATCATCTCCACTTGCTACAACTCTCACCAGCACTGACCGATCATACGCTTTCACTATATATACAGCGAAGTATCCCGGATCAAGGCCATTGTCATTTTCTTCTGCACCACGGGGTTTGTCTCGAGTTGAAGAGAATACTATCCAATCTCCCCTTGTGGACCATTGGCAATGTGTGTCGGTCCAATTTCCATTAGTCAGTCTTCTTACTCGCCCACCATTACGCTCCCCTTTCTCGGCATTCTCTAAAATGTACAGGTTCTTATGCTTCTGGGGTCCTCCATCTCTTGTAGAACGAAAAACTAATTTTGTACCTGTTAGGAGTTTTTGACACTAATTCTTAAATATCACATAATTAACTATTAGTACACCATTCTACTTACACTTTTTCTTTTTTGACAAACACATTACTCTCTTATATAAAACTCTAGGAGCAAATACGATATTCCACATACCTTCAGGATTGGTGGATGGGAAGGCATTATTGTAAGGGTTTATTTGATCTCTTTCATTTTCATAATCTTTTGTTAGCCGAACAAGACGAGCTCGACCACTGCACACATTCTTGATGGCGCAAATGGACAACGTTTGTTTTGCCTTAAAAGCAGGTCCCACGCACACATACAAGGTATCCATATCTGGATTTTGGCTCCACACTGGAGCGAAGATTGCCTCCTCACCCTCATTCTTAATTAGAAGAATGAAAAAAAAAAAAAAAAAAGAGTTAGCCATCAAAGATTGCCTCTATTTAATTTATTTTAACTTAAATTTTGGAGTTCCTAAACTTTGATAATATAATTTACTCTACAAGAATCTAGAATTTTCAAAATTTAAACTAAAATATATCAATATTGTGAGAACCCGAAAATTGTAAAATTGTTTTATAATATGAGATAATATATTTTGTGGCAAATCTTATTTTATGTTATCTTATTTTCGCATGAGGTTTAATTCTTTTGGATATGAATGATAAATTCATATCTTAAATGTGAAATTTTGATGATGTGATATCTTTGATGATAAGTGTGACGACCCCAAAATCCCTCACTGGATCAGGGCTTCGTCATAAGAAGGAAAAGATAACCATACATCCATTCAAAGATTAATTACTGGAAGAAACAGTAATAAGGAGTTATTATAACCCAAAATATTACATTTACAGCGGAAGCTATTTTGTTTCTATCTTGTAATACAAAATATCCTATCCCAGATCATCTTCCTTCCCTCCCTTCCTATTGGCATCACAAGGCTAGCCAGCTTCAGTAATCAATCATTTTTGCCTTCCCCTTATCCGAGGGTTCAGCCTTAACTTCTTGCCCTGCAGACATTAAAATTCAACAAGAATGAGCGGCGTACGCCCAGCAAGTATATAGACAATTTAGGGAAGAACGAGATCGAAACGCTTCAAAGAAATTCATTTCTGTTGGAAGGCTTGATGGAACGATATCAATGCCTCTGGATTCTTTAAGAAATCTTTAGGGATACTGATGATATTCAATTGTGTAACCCTTCTTAGTGTCAAGCATAACTTTCTTGGGGTAAAAATATCCTTCGGGGGCTATACCCGTTGGATCTGCTAACCATACGGTATACAGCTGGCCTAACTGTGCCCGCATGATCCCTCTGGTGTGTACGTACGTAGTCACATAAAATTCCTCTAGGTTAGGTGAAGAACAAATCAGCACCTTTCCTTTCCTCTTGCCAACTATGTGGCACTTCCCAATTAAGGGACATAACATTCTCATTCATTTGCACAGATATAAGATTGAATAATATCAGATACATCAAGGCTCCTTTATATCCATGCATTATATTTATCATGCTAGCGGAAGCTAAGCATAGCATTTTGTTTCACAAGGAAATTTAAATATAAAGGATGTAATTTTTGCACGCATGTCGAATCAATTGATCATGCGCATAACTGAAATAAACGTCAGAGTAAGGATATACTTGCATTATCAAGCATAATAATGAAGATATACTTACTTTAATTTAAATTAAATATAAGAGTGTAGATATACTTGCCTCAGTCCCTTGCACAAAATTCAAGTCAATTTACTTGCGAGAAAAGATTCTGTAAATTACGCAAGTAATATCTTAATACCTTGATAATAATTTATGGAAGAAAATAGATATGAGATGTCCTTAGACTTTACTGACTTGAATCTAGTATAATAACATCGTGAAATAACCTTAAGAAAATAATGTTTGGTAGCTTTGATAACAAACTGTGCATCGGGGAATAATCCCCTTAGCCATCAGAGACTACGGGAAAATATCAGGGACTAATACGTGTACTGGACGCGCCAGAGATTAAACGCGTCGGGGATTAAAACTCGTCAGGGACTGATGACGTCACTTTAACTCTATCGGGGATTAAGGGTGACGTCATCGGAGACTAACTTCTTATCAGAGATGCTGGTGACGTCATCAGAGACTAAACTTTAGCCTATCGGGGATTAATCCTGACGTCATCGGGGACTAACTAACCCATCAGGAATTAAATAACCCATCGGGGAATAAATAACCCATCGGGGAATAAATAACCCATCGGGGAATATTAGAATATCACATCGGAGACTACGACTATCTCATCAGGGACTAGCAATATCTCATCAGAGATCAACAATATCTCATCAAAGATTAACTGCAGAGCCTGCTTCTGCTACAATGGAAGACTTTAACATGAACATCTCTGATTATGATGTCCCATGATGATGCAAAAAGCATTAATCTTAGCATAAATCTTCGATGTTATGCATGAAAGAAAACTGAATAGAATACTAAGTTCTTACCTCTTCATTCTCAAAGTGGAATCAAAGCTTTTCTAAGAAAATTCTCCGGTAGAAAATCTCGGAAGTTTTCAGAGATAACAATTTTGATGAAACTCTTAGGAGAGAAATTTGGTAAAGAGTTAGAATATCACTTCGGATGGGGTATTTATAGAGTTAAAAAGCAGTAAGCTACGATTAAGCTTGAAATAAGATAATTGGTTGATTTGGACGGTAAGTACGGCTGCTCATCATGATCTCTTAGCAGCTAAGCACGTATAAGCAGCTGCTGTCCTTCATGCACAAACTTGCCACCTAAATCATACACGTAGTTATAAAGCTACGTAATCCTTTCATTCTCCTCCTTGTAGATCAAATAATCTTATATGGGATTTGCTAATCCCCTTTAATACCTTCTCAAGGATTTAACCTTATAATCATGAGTACCACATTATTATTAAATTCTTTTTGAAAGTATATGAATTTATCATTCATATCCAAAAGAATTAGACTTCATGCAAGAATAAGATAACATAAAATAAAATTTGCCACAAAATATATTATCTCAAATTATAAAACCAATTTACAATTTTCGGGTTCTCACA